>CM035596.1:17289989-17772794 GCA_020423425.1 Chrysopa pallens
AGAAAATATACAGTTCTAAAATCACTATAATCATCTTTAAGTAATAGAAAATATTTCGTTCGCACCTACAAGAGAATTTTCATTAATTTCACCATTGAATTGTCAGTCAATATGAATTATATCTAGACAGATCTCATATACCTACTAATAGATATATTTAATATGTTATATGCAACATTGCTTTCCATATGCACATCCAGTATATAAGTAATTTTTCAAGTCACAATAAATTTTATATTGATATTCTTCAAAATATCTCAAACATAATTTACCTTTTAATGAGCAAGACGTTGATTTGACGCCATGATTTTATTGAAATTGCAGACAAGCTGTCATTGATTTTATGTTCTTTAAATATCACTCGAAATAATCCTCCATTACAGTCAGAAATTAATACTGTCTTTTCTGACTCTTCTTATATTTTTAGTTTTTCTATCAAATTTGACATGTTTTTATCAATTGATGCTAAAGAGCCCCATGCTGAATGAAAATGATAGTATGATTTTGGTAAAATATTCAAAATTCTAGTCTAGCCTAATATATCAACTTTCAAACACTTATCAACAAGTGTTTTGGTATTAATTTAATTGCTAGTAATTTATCAAAAATTAATTTTTGCTTCCATTATTAAACAGTTCTATAACGTTCTTTTCTTCATTCTTTTTTTTTTTTTTGATCATCAATCAATTTGACATAATAAAATTGCAATGAATAATTACTAAAATTATTCACACGTTAACTTTGCGGGATATTCAAATAATTAAATAATTCTAACAAATAACAAAAAATAATATTCAAATGGTTTGAAATCTGGCATTCTGATATGCAAACGGAAAGTTTGGCATTAACTTTTACCCAAAAATATATATTTTCTAAAAAAATTATTGTTACATTTTTTAATTATAGAATATTTTTAATGTGTTTTTCTATTTTAATTCCTCTTAAAAGTAATTAAACTCCTTACATAAAGCTCCTTTATTTAAAGAGTTTATTTCACTTGTCGAACAGTTTTTCTCAAATTTAAAAACATTTAGCTAAATAAATTTTGAATTATTTTTGCGCGAAAATTGAAAAATTTTACATAAAGTATGAAGGGTGCTTCAGTATTATGTTTCAATCGTTCTTAATATTTATTCAATGGAGAATTTTTCCTTTTTTGGTTCTTGCCTGGGTTATTACAAAATAATATGCAGTAAAAATTGCTAAAAAAAATTTAATTGAAAAAATAGAAAAAGCAAGCTATGGAATATTTTTTAAGTTATGATAGTAACCTATGGAATATTTTGTTTTCAAAACAAATCATTTTAGTTGAAACACTTTTGGTAAATACTACGCCTAAATTTTCAAATTAAATTAATATGGCAAAAATTTCCGATATTTCTGAACGCACGCGTCGGTTAAAATATTTATTTTGCCAAAAAAGGGAAACAAAAACAAAAATTACTGGTCGCAAGGTAAACATTTTTTTAATACATTTAAAACCTTTTTAGTTTTTCACCTCAAAATCAAACATTCTAGAACCTCTGTAAACATACATCACACAATAAATAATTGAATCGAATTTTTCGAATCGAATACAAATTTTTGTTAAGTAATATAGAAATTATTATACGTTTCAAATTCATTATCGATAATATTCTTTTCGATTAATTTTATATTTATTTATGATATAAATTCAGAGTTTATACAGTAGGAAATATCTTTACAAGATCGAAATTATCAGCAATCTAAATTAAAACCTACCAGAGAAATAAATTCATAGACGAACACATTAAAATTAAATAAGTCTAACGATAATTTTCAAACAATGTTTCGCTTTTCCCGTTCAGAAAATCGAAACTTTAAAATTACAATGTTTAATTTCAGAAAGTTACAAAGTCGATTGTAAAGACGTACCCAACGGAAATAACTATAGAATCTACAAATCGTAATAGAAGAGAGAGCAGAAGTCAAAGAAATCGTTGCAAATCAAACGTAAGTACATATTATATTTCACTAGAGTACCAGTGGCCTGTGACGTAATTATATCGTTTGAGGTCCGTGATCAAGGCTAAGAGTGGGGCCATTCTCTAATGTAAAGAATTTATTATATTTTCAGATTATGAATGATCCCAACACTACTAAATAAAGTTGAAATTATTATACGTTTCAAATTCATTATCGATAATTTTCTTTTCGATTAATTTTTATTAATATTTATGATATAAATTCAGAGTTTATACAGTAGGAAATATCTTTACAAGATCGAAATTATCAGCAATCTCAATTAAAACCTACCTGAGAAATAAATTCAGAGACGAACACATTAAAATTGAATAAGTCTAACGATAATTTTCAAACAATGTTTCGCTTTTCCCGTTCAGAAAATCGAAACTTTAAAATTACAATGTTTAATTTCAGAAATTTATAACGTCGATTTTGACGACGTACCTAACGGTTCCTAATACTTTTTATATATAATACATTTTTTTTAAATTATTTATCTTTTAAATTTTATGTATATTAATTTTTCATATTACATTAAACTTTAAACAAATTTGTATAAACATTTTTAAAAACAATTTCAAGATTAGCAAATCAATAATTTTAGTATAAAATGTCGACAATGTTTTAAAAAATGTCTGTTTTAAAAAACTGTTTGAAAATGGTCGGTCAAAACGAATCATTTCATGACAATATTTATGTTTTAAGTATTTTTTAAATATTTAAATAAAAAGTGGAATCCTGCAAAATAAATTTAGAAGTTTAATTTCTTCGTCTAAATAATGAAATTCCACAAAGTATAGCTCTGTTTAATAAAATATATTCAAAGTTCAGAAAAGTAATTTAAATTAAATTTTTTTTTTCTGTTTTCAGAAAGTAGTAATTAACAAGAAACATGGCCAAGTGAAAAAAACCCATCCAAAGGGACAACGGTCTACAAAAGTAATTATTTAAAAATTATGTACAGTTCCTATTATATATAAATTTCAATGGACTTCAATTGAAATTATTGAAAATCATTCTAATTTCCGTTTGCATGCCGTTCAATAAAATATTGGAAATTAAACTGATTTTTCCAATTTATTTCGAATCATAGTTTTGAATGTGTTTGGAAGAAGATTCATTTCAACAGTAAATCTATATGACTAAAATTTCCAATAATTTTTCAAACTTCATTAAATCCTTTGGGATTTTTTTTATAAATAGTATTGTAATTAATTTAATTTTTTTTTTCTTTTACCCAGAAGCGGTTTAGATTTGTATCTCCAGCCGTTACGCAGGTAATAACCACAGATTCTACAGATCATTATAGTAGAGAGAGAAGAAGACCAAGAAATTGTTGCAAATCAAACGTAAGTACATATTATATTTCACTAGAGTACCAGTGGCCTGTGACGTAATTATATCGTTTGAGGTCCGTGATCAAGGCTAAGAATGGGGCCATTCTCTAATGTAATGAATTTATTATATTTTCAGATTATGAATGATCCCAACACCTCTACTAAATAAAGTTGCATACATCATGGGGCGTTAATTTTTAATTTCTTGTCGAAAGTAAAGCAAAATTCTCAGTATTTTTTTTAAGTTTACAGTTTAATTTCTGTTTTATTATTTTTGAATTTTAAATTTTTAGTATTATGTATACAAAATGTACCTTTGTTATAATAAATATTTTATCCGTCAATAATAATAAATCGTTATATAATTTATTTTTCTTGCAAATTCCTTGTCCGATTTCAGTTTTAGATAAAAAAATTACTTGACATTTCATATAAAGTTATACATGATAAGAAAAATAAAATATAAAATCGGAATCTTCAAGTACAATAAAATTAATTTTTACGAATCAAGCGAATTCATAGGCTAAAGGAGTAAATTTTTAAGTTTACTCGATATTATCAAAAAATCTATGATTAAAACTACAGTTTCGAGTTTATCGGCTAAAAATGACCAAAGCAAAGTCTTGTACGAAATATTTTATATACAAACCTTAAAAATGTTAGTTACTTGAAGATCTTACGATAACATACAGTAACTATACAATTATTTACATAAAAGAATTTAAAATTTGCATTCATCAAATTTTGTAGTATAAAATTAGGAGAAGCAAAACTTGAACACAATTTTAATATTTATAAAATCATACGAGAATATATAAACTCTTCACCTAACCACATAGAAAATTTAAAGATTCATCATTCAGAAATAAAATTAGCATATTTTGTCAAATTACTCAAAGCTTACAATTAAAAGGTTTGACATGCGAAATATGACATTTTTTAAGTACATTCCTTGTCGAAAGTAAAGCGAATAAAATTCTCAGTATTTTTTTAAAGTCTACAGTTTAATTTCTGTTTTATTATTTTTGAACTTTAAATTTTTAGTAATATGTATACAAAATGTACCTTTGTTATAATAAATATTTTATCCGTCAATAATAATAAATCGTTATATAATTTATTTTTCTTGCAAATTCCTTGTCCGATTTCAGTTTTATCTTTTATCACTACTAAATAATTAAAACCATACAACGTCAACATGTCAATGTCACATTTCGTATTTTTGTACTTTGATGTGATTTTGGATTATAAAAGCAAACTTCCATGTGCAGTGATGAAGGCTCGATACAATGCAGAATGAGACATCTTAAATAAGACAATCTATTCTATAATGTTATGAACTATTAAGTTAATTAATTGTAAAAAAAAGTGAAAAAAAAAGTAGTAACTCAAAATAACCAGAAAAATTTTTTTATAGTTCATTATAATTATGTTGTCTGTACGAATAGGGACAACAAAACGGTGTTGTTATGGGGTATGTAAAAGTGATACTCGATATAAATCATTTAAAACCAATACATACTATTTTATAAATTTTCCAATGCCTTGTCTCGAATATCGCAAAAAATAATTAAATCATCAAGCAAATTACATATAAAATCATGTCCAAAATGTGCGAAATGTGAATTATGGGTGAAAAAATGTGGCAGAAGTAACCGAGGCTTTAAATCTGTTGATGATGTTACCAAGGATACTTATATTTGCTCACTAAATTTTCTTGGGGAAAGTGGTCAAACTAAACAAAACCCTGATCCTTTAAGCTATCAAGAATTTCAACATATTGATAAATCAATCAATAAAGTAAGGTATATAGAATAAATTATACAGACATCTGATATTCGGTGTTATAACCTCAAACTTGTTTATAGGTGATCAGAGCAAGAACCACCTTATCTGAAAAATATAGAAGAGTAGATATGGAAAAAGCAAATGGATCTGAATATACAAAAGTGGATAATATTTCAACAGATGCGCAAGTACCTACAGTGTAAATAATATAAAATTATAAAAATGTAGAAATCGTAATAAAAAATTTATCCTTTTGTTATAGACATCAGCGGCTCATGAACAGGCCCACAACACACTTGATGATAATGCTTGTTTTCTTGAACAAATATTACCCGGTCAAACATCGAAATGAGTGTAAACGACAGAGATATAAAAAGTGAAGGAGCTAAGGAACATACAAGAACAATAGAAATTCAGACGGATTCGATAAAGATGCGTAATAAAATTATTCAGGTAAAATTGCAAAAACTCAGCCATGGAAAAATTCATTAATTCTATTCGTAGTGATGAAAAAAATGCATATTTTACACAAGTTTGCATTTTGAGCAAATCCAAGCCTTACATAGATTTTTGAGCCTAGCTTACAACAACTTAGATTATTGGGGTAGTCGAGAGCCAAAGCATGAAAGTTCCGAAAATAATAGTAAATACAAATTAACATCATTGCAGCAGTTAATTTTAGTATTACTAAGATTACGAATGGGATATTTAATAGAAGATTTAGCTTACAAGTTCGATATTTCTACGGGGTTTGTTTCGAAAATATGTAATATATATAATAACTTGGATTTATTTTTTGTATAATGAATTCACCACTCAGTTGAAGCTATTTATGTTTCCACCTAGGAAAACAATAGCTGAAACATTACCAAAAATATTTCAATCTATAAAAAACGTAAGAGTATAATTGTAGATTGTGCTGAATTTTTTTGTCAATCACCGTCAAATTTTGAACACCAAGGTAATTTATATTCAAGTTAAAAAGCTCATACCACTTTTAAAGTTTTAATAGGATGTACTTCAAATGGATGTATTAGTTTTGTGTCGGATGCATTTGAGGGTTCACTATCTGATCCTGAAATTTTTTAACGATTTAAAATAGCAGATTTATTGCAACCTGGAGATGAAGTACTAGCAGATCGAGGTTTTACGGTTCATGATGTAGTTGAAGCTAAGCGAGTATATTTAAATATTCCTCCATTTTTTAACGGAAGATATCGTTTAACTGCTCAAGAGGAGATTTCGACGAAGAAAATAGTAAAACAACGAATATATGTTGAACATGTTATTGGGTGCATAAAAAAATGCAGACTTCTTTCCACAGTTCTACCTTTAAATATGCGTACTATCATGTCACAAATTATATTTGTCTGTGCATGCTTGGTCAACTTTCAAACACCTATAGTTTTCGACGAATTAAATTGAGACTAGTGTGTTGTAGGAAATAAAAACAATTCAAGTCAAAATAATAGTAATATATATTTAAATTTCAAAACATATAGTATTTGTAATGTAACAATATATATAAACCATATTAATCTATTTTTTATGAAACATCACATATATATATATATATATATATATATATATATATATATATATATATATATATATATATATATATATATATATATATATATATATATATATATATATATATATATATATATATATATATATATATATATATATATATATATATATATATAATACATTTACTTTTGTAATTTCTTTTTCTAATTGTAAAAATATATTAATTTTGTTTTCTTTTCTTATGAAAACTTTTTGTAATAAATTATGAAATTAAATATAAAAAAAATAAACTATGTTGAAAATTGTTTATGAAATCTATTTCACTTAGATAAGTCAAAGAGTATTAAACGATGGGGAATTCTCATTTCAAAATACTCCGGAGCCAAAATATTTTGATGAAATCCACTAACATGCTTCAGTATAGGTTCTATGAACTTGGCATCGTAATTAATCTTCTCAACATGGAAACCCTTTGGAGTCCAAATGACAAAGTCACACCACAATCTCCCAGTTATTGCCATTTGAGCTTGTACTTGGTAGTAATATGGGTGACATCGTTTCAACTTCATAGAAGTTCGACTAATGAGATGACAACAAAATGAAGTACGCTGCTTAGGTATATAAGAAGATGTAAATCAGTTGGATTGAACTTTTCCAAAATTTTTGGGCATTTTATTTCTAACACTCCGGATGTATTTTTCAATCTATCTAAAATTAAGTCCTCTGGTGATGCGCCTAATCCTGGATACTTGGAATTTACCCATAAGCCACTACTTTTAAGTTCATAAGAAAATTTTTTAGAAGTGAAGTCTTCATATTTTTGACGCGCAATGTCTTCATTCGCTCGGCCATATTGCATTGCTTCAGTCGTTATATTTTTCTCAACCCACAACTGAGAATTGACTAGAGCAAAAATTTGGTCATTTGCCACCACTTTTCATCACTACTTTGTGCTCCTAAAGTTACTTCTACAGGCGCAGTTTTATTATTGTACACTTTAGTTGTTAGACAATAAACTAATGTCTTCAAATGACTTTTTCTTGGTTTTTCTAATAAATAATCCTCGTATTGCGGCTGTAATAGCAATTGTCACATAAAAAGAGCTTTTAGACTAGAATTTAGTCATTGTAAATCTGATAATAAACTATTAATTTTTGGTTTGTCTATTGGTCTTGTAAGATTTCGACCAGAATCATATGACCTGCGTTTACTCAGGTCATTTTTATTTTTATACTGCTCTTCATCTGCTTAGTGAGATTCTTTCCTCTTTCTACCTTGGTTCCAACTACATAATTTACTTGTGCAAGGAACATTATCTGCATCACAAGCATCCAAATAATTTCATAAAACATATAGAAGAGCAGCAACATGAGAACAGCGACCCATTTTAGACTCTTTGCAATCACAAGTACTATGAACCACTCGGGCAGTTGACGGATTAATCATCACTAAAACTTGATGAACTTCTTTAGCTTTATACGAAGCTTAAACTTCACATTTCATGCAAGAGATTTGATCAGATGTTATGCCTTCAAGAATGTCTAATACGTGGCCGCTCTCCACGTACAATTTGCCTCGTTTCAACGGTTTTGATGTACTGTAATCAACTTTTAAACTTGACATGACAGTGATCATCATTGTCGTCATTTATGTATGAAGTCGCTAGATAATGATACATAGATCCATAAGTGAAGTTTTTGGGAACTTTGTCAGAGGGAAATGGCTGCCAAGTGTTAGGATAATTTATTTTGTAGCTCTGAAAAACGTTTGGACCTTGATTGGGTGTATTTAAAATATTTAACCATTTTCCTTTGTCTACTGTTTGATCTACTGGTACATTATTTCTTATTGCATTTTTGACTCTGTAAATTACATAAATTTTATATATATTCTGTTGTATTTAATATTTAATTTCTAATAAAAATTACTAAACATATTGAATTAAGTATTTACATTTCTGATTAATAATGTTATGTACAGCCTCAAAATATTCATGACTTAATTTATTTATTAATTTCATAAGTCATACTCTAGTTAACTAAAATGTATTTTCAATTATTGCAAATAAATTGACACTATTAATAAGAATAAAATTGTAAATACTAATTTCATTTTATATGTTTTAAGATAGTAAACAAATCTTGATGCCTAACCTCTCAATCAGTTCACTTTTTTTCCCTTTTTGCGGACGCCCATGACATTTTAGCCACCTTTTCAATTGCTCACAATTATGAGCTTCAACTGAATCATAAATAAGTGAAGCACCATCGATAGTTTTTTCCAGTAATTTATATTTTTGTGGAGATAATATTCCTTGCCCAGCCATATTGTTGATTAAAACAGTACAAATGTTTTGAATTACCGCTATTTCAATATTGCTGCTACGCTTGCGTTGGTCTTATGATGAAAAGGCCAATTTGACTAAAATTATGTCGCGGGATATTCAAATAATTAAATAATTCTAACAAGTAACAAAAAATAAAATTCAAATGGTTTGAAATCTGGCATTCTGATATGCAAACGGAAAGTTTGGCCAAAACTTTTACCCAAAAATATATATTTTCTAAAAAAATTATTGTTACATTTTTTAATTATAGAATATTTTTAATGTGTTTTTCTATTTTAATTCCTCTTAAAAGTAATTAAACTCCTTACATAAAGCTCCTTTATTTAAAGAGTTTATTTCACTTGTCGAACAGTTTTTCTCAAATTTAAAAACATTTAGCTAAATAAATTTTGAATTATTTTTGCGCGAAAATTGAAAAATTTTACATAAAGTATGAAGGGTGCTTCAGTATTATGTTTCAATCGTTCTTAATATTTATTCAATGGAGAATTTTTCCTTTTTTGGTTCTTGCCTGGGTTATTACAAAATAATATGCAGTAAAATTTGCTAAAAAAAATTTAATTGAAAAAATAGAAAAAGCAAGCTATGGAATATTTTTTAAGTTATGATAGTAACCTATGAAATATTTTGTTTTCAAAACAAATCATTTTAGTTGAAACACTTTTGGTAAATACTACTCCTAAATTTTCAAATTAAATTAATATGGCCAAAATTTCCGATATATCTCAACGCACGCGTCGGATAAAATATTTATTTTGCCAAAAAAGGGTAACAAAAACAAAAATTACTGGTCGCAAGGTAAACATTTTTTTAATACATTTAAAACCTTTTTAGTTTTTCACCTCAAAATCAAACATTCTAGAACCTCTGTAAACATACATCACACAATAAATAATTGAATCGAATTTTTCGAATCGAATACAAATTTTTGTTAAGTAGTATAGAAATTATTATACGTTTCAAATTCATTATCGATAATATTCTTTTCGATTAATTTTATAAATATTTATGATATAAATTCAGAGTTTATACAGTAGGAAATATCTTTACAAGATCGAAATTATCAGCAATCTAAATTAAAACCTACCTGAGAAATAAATTCAGAGACGAACACATTAAAATTAAATAAGTCTAACGATAATTTTCAAACAATGTGTCGCTTTTCCCGTTCAGAAAATCGGAACTTTAAAATTACAATGTTTAATTTCAGAAATTTATAACGTCGATTTTGACGACATACCTAACGGTACCTAATACTTTTTATATATAATACATTTTTTTTAAATTATTTATCTTTTAAATTTTATTTATATTAATTTTTCATATTACATTAAACTTTAAACAAATTTGTATAAACATTTTTAAAAACAATTTGAAGTTTAGCAAATCAATAATTTTAGTATAAAATGTCGACAATGTTTTAAAAAATTTCTGTTTTAAAAAAACTGTTTGAAAATGGTCGGTCAAAACGAATCCATGCTTTTGGTGCTTGTTTTAATCCATAAATACTCTTGATTAATTTGCTACTTAATCTGTTCCATCTTCAAATCCTTTTGGTTGAGTCATATTAATATATTCAGATAAGTTTCCATTTAAAAATGCTGTTTTTATATCAAAAAATTGAATATAAATATTATTTTGACTTGCATAACTCAAAATTAATTTAATACTTGGATAGCGAGCTACTGGCGAGCTAATTTTTCATAATTATAAATGAATTGAAAGAAGGGATTGCTTTCTGATTATTACCCCCTACTACAAGTCAGGCTTTATTTTTACAATTGTTTTTAATACGTAATACCAATTTACAGATTAAAGGTTTTCAATTTATAGGAATTTCGGTAAGTTTCATCTTGCATTGCACGCGTCATTTAATGCTTTTTCTATCAGGATATTTTCAATTTCGCCGATAAAACTAGTATAATAGTCTTCATACTTTGGATATGGTTTAATTCTTTTTGCATCTCATAAATTTGAACTTTTATCCAATATTTTCGATTTTTTAGTGATTTCTAGTATTTTTGATTTCCGTTCCGTCTTTATCAGACTTTAATTACCTTTCCTCTTTTACCCAATTGATTTTCAGTTAAAATCAGATATACATTCAATTAATCGACTGCTTCAGATTTACGTTTAAGAAAATATACAGTTCTAAAATCACTATAATCATCTTTAAGTAATAGAAAATATTTCGTTCGCACCTACAAGAGAATTTTCATTAATTTCACCATTGAATTGTCAGTCAATATGAATTATATCTATACAGATCTCATATACCTACTAATAGATATATTTAATATGTTATATGCAACATTGCTTTCCATATGCACATCCAGTATATAAGTAATTTTTCAAGTCACAATAAATTTTATATTGATATTCTTCAAAATATCTCAAACATAATTTACCTTTTAATGAGCAAGACGTTGATTTGACGCCATGATTTTATTGAAATTGCAGACAAGCTGTCATTGATTTTATGTTCTTTAAATATCACTCGAAATAATCCTCCATTACAGTCAGAAATTAATACTGTCTTTTCTGACTCTTCTTATATTTTTAGTTTTTCTATCAAATTTGACATGTTTTTATCAATTGATGCTAAAGAGCCCCATGCTGAATGAAAATGATAGTATGATTTTGGTAAAATATTCAAAATTCTAGTCTAGCCTAATATATCAACTTTCAAACACTTATCAACAAGTGTTTTGGTATTAATTTAATTGCTAGTAATTTATCAAAAATTAATTTTTGCTTCCATTATTAAACAGTTCTATAACGTTCTTTCTTTCATTCTTCCTTCATTCTTTTTTTTTTTTTGATCATCAATCAATTTGACATAATAAAATTGCAATGAATAATTACTAAAATTATTCACACGTTAACTTTGCGGGATATTCAAATAATTAAATAATTCTAACAAATAACAAAAAATAATATTCAAATGGTTTGAAATCTGGCATTCTGATATGCAAACGGAAAGTTTGGCCAAAACTTTTACCCAAAAATATATATTTTCTAAAAAAATTATTGTTACATTTTTTTAATTATAGAATATTTTTAATGTGTTTTTCTATTTTAATTCCTCTTAAAAGTAATTAAACTCCTTACATAAAGCTCCTTTATTTAAAGAGTTTATTTCACTTGTCGAACAGTTTTTCTCAAATTTAAAAACATTTAGCTAAATAAATTTTGAATTATTTTTGCGCGAAAATTGAAAAATTTTACATAAAGTATGAAGGGTGCTTCAGTATTATGTTTCAATCGTTCTT
This sequence comes from Chrysopa pallens, assembly GCA_020423425.1. NCBI lineage: Eukaryota > Metazoa > Arthropoda > Insecta > Neuroptera > Chrysopidae > Chrysopa > Chrysopa pallens. The sequence continues at coordinate 17,302,253 of CM035596.1, forward strand.
AATATTTATTCAATGGAGAATTTTTCCTTTTTTGGTTCTTGCCTGGGTTATTACAAAATAATATGCAGTAAAAATTGCTAAAAAAAATTTAATTGAAAAAATAGAAAAAGCAAGCTATGGAATATTTTTTAAGTTATGATAGTAACCTATGGAATATTTTGTTTTCAAAACAAATCATTTTAGTTGAAACACTTTTGGTAAATACTACGCCTAAATTTTCAAATTAAATTAATATGGCAAAAATTTCCGATATTTCTGAACGCACGCGTCGGTTAAAATATTTATTTTGCCAAAAAAGGGAAACAAAAACAAAAATTACTGGTCGCAAGGTAAACATTTTTTTAATACATTTAAAACCTTTTTAGTTTTTCACCTCAAAATCAAACATTCTAGAACCTCTGTAAACATACATCACACAATAAATAATTGAATCGAATTTTTCGAATCGAATACAAATTTTTGTTAAGTAATATAGAAATTATTATACGTTTCAAATTCATTATCGATAATATTCTTTTCGATTAATTTTATATTTATTTATGATATAAATTCAGAGTTTATACAGTAGGAAATATCTTTACAAGATCGAAATTATCAGCAATCTAAATTAAAACCTACCAGAGAAATAAATTCATAGACGAACACATTAAAATTAAATAAGTCTAACGATAATTTTCAAACAATGTTTCGCTTTTCCCGTTCAGAAAATCGAAACTTTAAAATTACAATGTTTAATTTCAGAAAGTTACAAAGTCGATTGTAAAGACGTACCCAACGGAAATAACTATAGAATCTACAAATCGTAATAGAAGAGAGAGCAGAAGTCAAAGAAATCGTTGCAAATCAAACGTAAGTACATATTATATTTCACTAGAGTACCAGTGGCCTGTGACGTAATTATATCGTTTGAGGTCCGTGATCAAGGCTAAGAGTGGGGCCATTCTCTAATGTAAAGAATTTATTATATTTTCAGATTATGAATGATCCCAACACTACTAAATAAAGTTGAAATTATTATACGTTTCAAATTCATTATCGATAATTTTCTTTTCGATTAATTTTTATTAATATTTATGATATAAATTCAGAGTTTATACAGTAGGAAATATCTTTACAAGATCGAAATTATCAGCAATCTCAATTAAAACCTACCTGAGAAATAAATTCAGAGACGAACACATTAAAATTGAATAAGTCTAACGATAATTTTCAAACAATGTTTCGCTTTTCCCGTTCAGAAAATCGAAACTTTAAAATTACAATGTTTAATTTCAGAAATTTATAACGTCGATTTTGACGACGTACCTAACGGTTCCTAATACTTTTTATATATAATACATTTTTTTTAAATTATTTATCTTTTAAATTTTATGTATATTAATTTTTCATATTACATTAAACTTTAAACAAATTTGTATAAACATTTTTAAAAACAATTTCAAGATTAGCAAATCAATAATTTTAGTATAAAATGTCGACAATGTTTTAAAAAATGTCTGTTTTAAAAAACTGTTTGAAAATGGTCGGTCAAAACGAATCATTTCATGACAATATTTATGTTTTAAGTATTTTTTAAATATTTAAATAAAAAGTGGAATCCTGCAAAATAAATTTAGAAGTTTAATTTCTTCGTCTAAATAATGAAATTCCACAAAGTATAGCTCTGTTTAATAAAATATATTCAAAGTTCAGAAAAGTAATTTAAATTAAATTTTTTTTTTCTGTTTTCAGAAAGTAGTAATTAACAAGAAACATGGCCAAGTGAAAAAAACCCATCCAAAGGGACAACGGTCTACAAAAGTAATTATTTAAAAATTATGTACAGTTCCTATTATATATAAATTTCAATGGACTTCAATTGAAATTATTGAAAATCATTCTAATTTCCGTTTGCATGCCGTTCAATAAAATATTGGAAATTAAACTGATTTTTCCAATTTATTTCGAATCATAGTTTTGAATGTGTTTGGAAGAAGATTCATTTCAACAGTAAATCTATATGACTAAAATTTCCAATAATTTTTCAAACTTCATTAAATCCTTTGGGTTTTTTTTTATAAATAGTATTGTAATTAATTTAATTTTTTTTTTCTTTTACCCAGAAGCGGTTTAGATTTGTATCTCCAGCCGTTACGCAGGTAATAACCACAGATTCTACAGATCATTATAGTAGAGAGAGAAGAAGACCAAGAAATTGTTGCAAATCAAACGTAAGTACATATTATATTTCACTAGAGTACCAGTGGCCTGTGACGTAATTATATCGTTTGAGGTCCGTGATCAAGGCTAAGAATGGGGCCATTCTCTAATGTAATGAATTTATTATATTTTCAGATTATGAATGATCCCAACACCTCTACTAAATAAAGTTGCATACATCATGGGGCGTTAATTTTTAATTTCTTGTCGAAAGTAAAGCAAAATTCTCAGTATTTTTTTTAAGTTTACAGTTTAATTTCTGTTTTATTATTTTTGAATTTTAAATTTTTAGTATTATGTATACAAAATGTACCTTTGTTATAATAAATATTTTATCCGTCAATAATAATAAATCGTTATATAATTTATTTTTCTTGCAAATTCCTTGTCCGATTTCAGTTTTAGATAAAAAAATTACTTGACATTTCATATAAAGTTATACATGATAAGAAAAATAAAATATAAAATCGGAATCTTCAAGTACAATAAAATTAATTTTTACGAATCAAGCGAATTCATAGGCTAAAGGAGTAAATTTTTAAGTTTACTCGATATTATCAAAAAATCTATGATTAAAACTACAGTTTCGAGTTTATCGGCTAAAAATGACCAAAGCAAAGTCTTGTACGAAATATTTTATATACAAACCTTAAAAATGTTAGTTACTTGAAGATCTTACGATAACATACAGTAACTATACAATTATTTACATAAAAGAATTTAAAATTTGCATTCATCAAATTTTGTAGTATAAAATTAGGAGAAGCAAAACTTGAACACAATTTTAATATTTATAAAATCATACGAGAATATATAAACTCTTCACCTAACCACATAGAAAATTTAAAGATTCATCATTCAGAAATAAAATTAGCATATTTTGTCAAATTACTCAAAGCTTACAATTAAAAGGTTTGACATGCGAAATATGACATTTTTTAAGTACATTCCTTGTCGAAAGTAAAGCGAATAAAATTCTCAGTATTTTTTTTAAGTTTACAGTTTAATTTCTGTTTTATTATTTTTGAATTTTAAATTTTTAGTATTATGTATACAAAATGTACCTTTGTTATAATAAATATTTTATCCGTCAATAATAATAAATCGTTATATAATTTATTTTTCTTGCAAATTCCTTGTCCGATTTCAGTTTTAGATAAAAAAATTACTTGACATTTCATATAAAGTTATACATGATAAGAAAAATAAAATATAAAATCGGAATCTTCAAGTACAATAAAATTAATTTTTACGAATCAAGCGAATTCATAGGCTAAAGGAGTAAATTTTTAAGTTTACTCGATATTATCAAAAAATCTATGATTAAAACTACAGTTTCGAGTTTATCGGCTAAAAATGACCAAAGCAAAGTCTTGTACGAAATATTTTATATACAAACCTTAAAAATGTTAGTTACTTGAAGATCTTACGATAACATACAGTAACTATACAATTATTTACATAAAAGAATTTAAAATTTGCATTCATCAAATTTTGTAGTATAAAATTAGGAGAAGCAAAACTTGAACACAATTTTAATATTTATAAAATCATACGAGAATATATAAACTCTTCACCTAACCACATAGAAAATTTAAAGATTCATCATTCAGAAATAAAATTAGCATATTTTGTCAAATTACTCAAAGCTTACAATTAAAAGGTTTGATATGCGAAATATGACATTTTTTAAGTACATTAGTAACAGTATGTTGAAGTTCCAATCTATTCTATAATGTTATGTACTATAATTTAATCATAGAGATCATATATAATATTGTAATTATGTAATAAGAAATAAAAAATTGGTAAGTTAAATTAATTCTTATTAAGTAATTATAAGTATTAAAACATTATTTTGATTAAAATAAGTTTGTTTTTATGATATAATTCATGAACTTCCAATCTATTCTTTAATGTTATGTACTATAATGTAATCATAGAGATCGTATATAATATTGTAATTATGTAATAAGAAATAAAAAATTGGTAAGTTAAATTAATTCTTATTAAGTAATAATAAGTATTAAAACATTATTTTTGTTAAGAAGAATATCGAATTACATTATTTTTATTTTTTGGCAACTCCAAATGTCATGTTTATTTTTCAAATCGACATTTTAGACGCTGAATATGCATTCAGTTTGATGCAGGTTGAATAGCATCCAAGTGAATATGAAACTATAAAGTAAAAATATTAACTTTTAAATAATAATTATTTAAATATTAATACCGTCCTTTTCTAACACTGGCGCAATTCAGACATATATTTGGAATGATTGGAAATTAATGTTCATCGTTTATAGAAGAATTAAAAATGTGTGGTCTAATAAATAACGTGAAACTTTCCTAAGTTTTTCTTGATAATATAGGGTTCAATTAAAGAAAAAGGTATAAATCTATTATTTCGATATCTATTATTTTATTAATTTTTGAATACTTTTTTTTGAAACCAATACAAAATACGAAAAGATTTATATAAACTTTTACCGAATATCGCTTGTTATAATTTTATGATAAGTTATGAGATAAATTTGTCTAATTATTTGATGTTGAAAAATTATAATTTATAAATTATTCAAAAATTTAGCTTATATAATTTTAAATTAAAATATCAATATTTCTTGTCATTCGAATTTAATTTTTATTTTATATTATAATACATACTATTATTTTAATTTATATGATTGCGTATAATTTTAAATTAGTAGTATCGCGGTTCAATCTCAGTACCATCTAGTGACAGAAAAGCATGACACTTATTTACTGAAATTATTCTATTGTTTTTGAAAAATGTACCTGAAATAACTGATAATAATCTGATTGAGGCTTCTAAAATTTCTAATATAAGTAAAAAATTAACACTCATTTTGCAATTAAATTACGAATTCCTTGGTTATGGTTTAAAACTACTAAAAAATTCAAACAATCGACCTACTTTTTACTCTTTTTGGTTCAAAATTTTATTATAAACTGAGAGTTGTTTTAAAATTATTATACTATAAACTGGTTTGGAGTTATATTAAAATTCTGAACCAAATTTTGTATCGAATTTTTTCGATTTTCAAGGGGCTTGAAAAACTGAGCATATTATTTTTCTCTAATATCGATGACCCAGCATATGAGGTATTTATAACTAAAAGATTCCATAAATTGGATCTATTTGATGATTGGATGCGTACTTTTTAAGAAATCCAATATATATAAAATCATAAATAAACTTGGAAAATTAAAAAAATCAAAATAAGTTTGTTTTTATGATATAATTTATACCTTCTTTGATAAAACTTTATTTTTCTTTATTTATTTGAAATAATAAAATTTTATGTTTGATACACATCCTTAATATATATATTATCACGCAGCTATTTGTATGTTAAACAGTTGGTATTATATTAATAACAAGCAGTTGGTTATAGTGATAGTAATTCTTTTTTATATATGACAGAACGATACTGTCAAACACAAAGCATATTCATAAATACATTTAAAAATCTTAAATATTAGTGTAATTAATTAATTATAAACAATAATTTTAATAATTAAATAACTATGTCAATTGGTGCCGAAAAACTTCAAGATGATACAAGTATTCCTTTGGCTGATGACGATCCACAAGGTAACATCATTTTTTAATTTGTATAAAATTGATTGTTTGTTGTTGTCGTTGTATTGTTGCAATGACTAATACGTTGATATTTGTTAATTAGTTATCATCCAGGATGATCTAGAAACTGGATCAGATATGTTACATGCACGAAGCATAGATTCTATTCCATCGTCATTTACAAATGGTAGCACGAGTCCTCATAACTTAGTAATGGGTCCGAATAGTTTAGATGTGGATGTAAGCATTGATGAACAAGAGGAAAAAGCTCGATTGATATCACAAGTTTTAGAATTGCAAAATACACTTGACGGTAAGTAATTTATTTTGATACTTTACCTTAAAAAAACCACGTCTTTATACTTCATTATTTTGGATGAATCATTAGTTTCATGGTTAATCCATTTGTTTCAGATTTTTGTACAGGATCTTTATATAATTTTTTTGGGGACGGGAGAACTTATCAGAAGTATCTATTTTAAATATGACCTAAGTATACAAGAGACAGAGACTTTACATTAAATCGACAAACGGACAATCGATACACATTCTAATACATTATTTGAAATCTACCAATTCACCATTTTGTTTGGAATACGGGGCTTGTTATTTGTTGCTTTTGTCAAGAATTCATCAGAATTAACGTATTATTTTAATAATTATCTATTATAAAACCAAATTGTATTTATGTACCTGTTTTCTTATCTAAAATTTTAACACAATAACAAGGTTTATGGAATCATAAAGGCTTTTTATATACTAAAATGTGTCTCATTTTACTATCATTGTAACCTAAGCGAAGTTTTGGTGGAAAAATTATCTCATATGTAGAATTGTTTCAAAATTTCAAACAAACATTTTTGAGTCTCAGTTTATATGGAAATTTTACTTAAATATGAGTCTATTTTTCAAGTGATGTTTCCAAAACTGGCAAAGCAATCGTAAATTGAGATTTTTAATTTATTAGTCTTTAATTCTTCTAGAAATCCCAAAAAACAGTCGATTTTTTTAAAAAAATATAACCTAAAGCTTTTCTTAAAATTACAAAATCTAATAACTTTAAAATAATCGCTAGAATTAATTTAAATTTAATGAGATTGAAATTCGTTCCCAAACGACTAGTTGGATTATTTCGAAAACGACTGTCGAAATTGTACAAGAACATTTAAATTCAATGTGTTCGAATTTCACCCACCTTAACCTGAATATCAATTCATTCAATATGACAAATTTTGATGATTGTTCATAAAGTATCAATAGCGATCCAATATATATTCGGTTGTCCACTATATATAGGTCATTGGGTGAGACAATCGTTGCCAGAAGTGGAGATATATTGCCATTTTGGCTACTAAACGCTACATAGTAGCCACTATTTAATGTTTTTTTTTTTTTTTTTATATTATTATTAATAAAGTTTATTATTTTATAATATTATAATGTTATTTATTATTTGTATTTTCTTAACACATCAAATTTTTTATACGAATACATTATTAATAATGATCATTAAAACTATCTATTTTAATGACAGTTTCATAATTATTTTTTCTTGAAAATTTAATGTTTAAATAATTTTCATAATTTTTGAATGCTTTGTTATATTTGTATTTATCTAATTAGGATTTGGATCTAAACTTTTACATCAATACTTCAAAAACATTTAATTTCAAGTTTTATAGTAAATAAAATTTAAGATCTGAAAATGTACTGCTCTTCAGGATAAATAGTGCTATATAAGTAATTTATATTTTAATTATTATACTGTTAAAATTATATAATGTTAAGTTTTTTAGTTTAATGATAGTTTTATTTATTATAAAACAAACTTGTAAACAAAGGTTTTTAAAGTATTTATGTAATTAAGTGTTCAAAAAAAAAAAAAAAATAATAATAATCATAATAATAATAATTACCTATGTAGTTGTCATTAAAATAGATAGTTTTATTTATTTGGTGAGGGTTTGAACCAATTTAGCAACGAGTAACATCTCCTCAGAAAATCATTACAACTAGCTAAAACATACTGATTATGGATACTTTGTAGTCGAAATATGTATTTATAAAATACAAAATAATTTGATCTAGGAAATTGAGGAAAAAATAGAAATTTATTCGAAAAATCCTAGAGGTCTCATTAATAATTATAAAAAAAAAAAAATAGATAGTTTTAATTAACATTATTAATAATTAGTTCGTATGAATAACTTGAGGTGGCAAGAATATAAAAATAATAAATAGCATTATAATATTGTAAAATAATAATCTTTATTAATATAAAAAAACAATTAATAGTGGATACTATAAAAACATCCCTTTTTGTCAGCCATGATGGGAACCAGTTAAATCTTTTAGTACTTTTGACACACTCGTGGCGGCGCCATGCATTTCATGACTAGAATACCTTAGTATATAATGTCTTAACTGACTCGATAGGCTTTACCATGACTAAATTATATCTCTCGTATAATCACAGTGAAAACATTAATAATAATAAAAAATTTCTTTTTATTTTTGTCGTTATTTATTATTATTAATAGTTTGATCATTTTTACCTTTATTTCTGTCATCTGTTTTATTCTGTTTAGTTCTTTTCTCAGTATTTAGAGAGGCACTGCGTCCTCAACTTAACTCGTTTCATTATCAAAAAATTTCTCAATAATTATAAACCTATATCCAACTGTATAGAAATCAATGTAGACTTTTATCGAAATTGCAAACAAACATTTTTAAGTCTCAGTTTATATAGTTATTTTTATTAAATTTAAAATCTATTTGACAATCAGATTAGTAAATGAATTTTTGAAAAATGAAATGTGAAAATTGAGTAATGAGAATGAATACCGTAAATAATACAACGTTTGAATAAAATGTGTATTGTTTCTATATCTAAAATATTATTATGTATGATATTATGATATTATGTATGATATATGTATGCTAAATATTATAATTTATGAATTTTAAAACAAGCATTCTAAATTATTAACACTTATATAAATATAAAATAATGAATTTGATAATACTATTAAAATTATAAAAAAATTTATTTTATTTGTGGGGTGAAAAGGAGCTTTATTGTAATAATAATATATTTATTTATTGTTTGATTATACGATATTATAAAAATATTTTGAGAACAAAATTTAGAGAATATACTTAATAAAAATTCTTATTTGTATTTTTTGATTTTCAAAGTTTTCAATATCGAAATATAATAACACAGTTAGTTTGAAATACGTAATTTAAGAATTTAAAACAAACAATTTAGGATTTTTATCAATAACAGCAATTAGGTTTTTTCTTAAAAATAATCATACATTAAAATCTGTAAACTTATTGGGTAATTCAAATAATTTTTATGCAAAGCTTAACTAAATTACGATTTTTCCCAGCAGCTCACAAATTTACTTTTCAAAAATTCCCTTCCAGTGATTTTTTGAAGTATCGCTTAAAATCCTATTCAGAAAATTATATTTCGGAGCTCGTATCTTGGCTTTGTAGTTTTAGTATGTACTGTTTTATTCTGTTTACTTCTTACCTCAGCATTGATCCATTATCTTCACAATTTGAGGGTCTCAGCCAATACTACTTGTAGGTCTCGTTTGAAATATGATGAAATTTGTATTCTTTATTAAGTTCTTTACAATATAAGCCTGGAAGGATATTAAGGTACGATGTCTGATAGGTTTCATGAATTTATAGCAGCATCTTAGACCAGGATGATTACAGATTAACAGCGTGTTCTAAAAGAGATAATAAAGAATGAACAAAGTACTGAGAACCTTATTAACGGCTTCCATTGTTTTTTATTATGGGTTAGAATGTTGACGGGCTTTTTATCAATTATAATTTACAAGCGGCTAATTGATTGAACAATCGGTCCAAGAATAAGAACAGTTTCCTTACCTATGTGAAGTTAGCACAACTTTAATGGAAAAAAATTTGTGCAAACGATTCATGTAAAAAAAACTTCAAAAATTCGACCAAGGGGTGCGGTAACTTCACATAGGTAATTTCTCTCTCACAATTTCAGACCTTTGATTACCTACAAAATCGACTTTACTAAATATCCTAATCTCTCCCACATCATGTATTTATGTTAATGTATTGGTAGTAGTTTCATAAATAAAAATTTTAAATAATGACGTGGGTTGTCTTTTTTATAGACTTATATGTCTGCTGTACAGAAGTCAAACCCTATTATTATTATTATTATTATAAATCAATTAATCATATTTTTTTTAATCACAGATTTATCAAGACGAGTTGATAGTGTGAAAGAAGAAAATTTAAAACTTCGTTCAGAAAATCAAGTATTAAGTCAATATATTGAGAATTTGATGTCCGCTTCGAGTGTGTTTCAATCGACATCACCAAAGAGTAAAAAAAATTAAATTAAACAAAAAAAAAATTACCATTAAAAAAAATAATTAATATATAAATTATATTTATTATTTTTAAATTTTTTTAATGATAAAAAACCATTTAGTTACACAACTGCCTCAAAAAAATGAAAATTATTTAAGTATAATTGCAAATTATTATCGTGAAAATTTAGTTTTCACTTAAAAAAAAATTAAATAACAATTTAAAAAGAAATTTTCTATAACGCTGGATCAGACAATATTTGAAACATTTGATAGTTACATCAAAAAACTATTAAAAAAAATGGAATGTATCTATCAAAAAAATTGCTTAAATACACTTTTTACTTAAATATTGCTAGGTGTGTGTTTCTCCTTTTGATCAAGTCAAATACTTTTTGTGTAATCTCCAGGATTCTGTCGAAATTAGATTAGTTTTCGAAGCTAGTCGCTGTACTCAAATAGTTTTCTCATTGTTCATTGTACAAAAGAATACGTATTTAGAATATTTTAAATAGGAAAAATTATATGTGAACATAATTTGGTGATGGACGACTCGGCGACTTCGACGAATTTACTTTAACTACTGATTACAAATATCTTACCCTCTTTTTTATTTTAAAGATTATTACGATATCTGACAGTAAAAATGTTTGGAATTTTTGGGTAGGTTATTGAGTAAATTTATTATGTTCTAATAAATTATAAAAGTCCCAAAAACTCTTAAAACTTTTCCAATATTTGCAAAATTTCTTTAAATTAAGGAGAAAGTCCTCCAAGTTGACAGCATTGAATCTGACCTGGAAAAAATTAAATCTGTATCTAAAGAAAACTAGTTGCAAATTTTCTTTCTAAAAGCACAATAGACACTTTCTTTATGTCATTAAAATAAAGTTACAAACCATTGATAATTCCGTCTAAAAGAAAAATTCGTTTATGCTTAATACGGCAACATGCTTCTATGTGGTCGGTTGTCGGATAGTCGTAGACAAGCGCATTACAAGTCATTTTTTACATTTATGCTCATGGCAAAAATGATTACACTTGCGACTCCTCAACCATGTAGAACGACCTTTAGGCCTATTGATACATATATATTCGTAATTATAAAAGAATTACCTTTTTAAGACCTAATTTTGCAATTAGCCTATCTATTTGACTATTCGACGCTTAAATTTGACTAACATATCCTAGTCGTCCTTCTTATATGCAATTAATAGTTGTTGTAAAAATGTTTATTTGTCATGCTTAGGGCGTTTAAAAAAATATATAGAAGCAAATTAAATGTATAACAAACTCAAAGTTAAATGTTATTTATTATCTGAATTTTTCCACACAAAGTAGCCTATTTTAGATTGATGGATTTTAATTCCTCTAGGAATCTTTCAATTCCATATTTAAATGTAAGTTTATACAATTCCGAGTATGTGGTTCCAATTCACACTGCGAATACTCTATCAAAAGTTAATAAAAATTCTACGCTATTCTAGAAGATGGTACGAAACGCACTACCGTTACTGCTGCCAAAAAATGCAGACGTCCACACAAGCTCATAAGTCCAATTTTAGTTTACCCTAAAAATTTTAGTTTATAGATGTTCAATGTCGGCATTTAATGTCAGAATATGGTAATCTACTGTTTGCCACTTAAAAAAAATATATCTGCAAAATTGAAAATTGAAACACTTACCATAAAATTAAATTAAAATTAAAACTTTTTTTCGCATTAACGCTTTCTGCCATTTTGGTGACGTAATACTGGTATGCAAACAATAAAGTGGTAGACGACCAACATTCATATAACATTAACCTCTATTCGTATTTTTGGAAAATAATGAATTACAATCGCTATCGTATTATTTAGATACAAACTATGTAATAATAGTTTGCTTTCCTGCATAAAAATAAAATTGATGGTAACATAACCTACAATTACTATGAAAGCCACCAACAAAATAATATAAATTTAGATATAGTTGATAGCTGTTTTGACTGAATTGACAGATGATAAATAATATGTTTTGCGTTTATGTCAAACAAAGGCTGCTCGTGCTTTAGGTCACATGGTATGAAATATTTAAACATATTTCTACATAAATTTTATCAAATTTCATAATTTATTTTTCATTATCGAAGTTATTCTATTTAGTTAAAGGATACAGGCGTCCGTAATCTTTGACTAAATTCTGCAGTTAATCACATTAAATACTGACATTGAACAGCTATAATCCATCTGGTGATCAGGATAGGTACTTAAATTCTCAGAGTTCTCTAAAATTGGACTCATGAGCTTCTATGGGCGTCGGTATTCTTTGCTGCTGTCCATCGAAACTCTCGGATTCCATAAATATGCTATAACCCCAAAAAAAGAAACAGACATTCACATACACACCTAATTATCGTAAATCATCTTGATCAATTGGGAATGCTAACCTAGTTTCAGTGTGGATCCATCACATCATATAAATTTTTGTGCTCTCTGGCCCTATCCACGTTCCCTCCTCTCTCTCTTATTAAATAAAATATAAATATAAAACATACTGTTGTAACTAAAAAAAGTATAAAATATAACTGTTATGTTGTTCACCTCTCAAAATATTTGCTAAATAAAACAAAAAAAAATTGCTTAACTAAATCCATATTTGTTTGTGGTAGAAATGCACTTGAAAATTTTACTACACAAGTAAAAGAAATAAGCTCAGCACTTAACTGTAAACATATTTTTAGGACCATTTCATGCGTGCTACGATTGATACTGTGATAATTTCGCTACTTTATGCTAAACGACAAAAAATGACTGTTTTTTTTTTGACAACTAAATCAACTTTTTCGGCTTCACGAGTATGTAGGATGGCGAGCTAACGTTTAAAAACTACATGTATCAGGAAATTTTCAGATTCTAGAAATTCAAGGGAATTTTAATTTCAGTCAGGGAAAATAATAAAATATTCCTTAGAAATCAATAATTTAATCACTTAGAACTTCTGAGAATGATACAGCTGGGTTGATTTGCAATATTGTTCAATCAATTTTAAACAGACAACCAGTTCCAATAGAAGATTCAAGTGTCTGCTTCATAAATTGAGTGGAAATTAAAATAATCCTTATATATTCATTTTATATTGTCTTACCCTAGCAACAAAACAGCTATTGTATAATCGTAAGGATTCTAATCTTCCGCAGATCTAACTTCGAGGCTACCTAATATCTATTATCCATTAATGTGTCATTTGTTGGGTAAGTTGTCTATTTCACGGAAAGCTTTGATAAAATTAATTTCATTGGGAAATACAGTAAGAAAAATATTTTAAAATTTGATTCCTTCTATTTGTGTCAAGATTAAGCAAACAAATTATAACAGTAACAAACGTCATTTGAATTGGGTATAAGTTATTTGGTTGGTTTTTTTAGTTAAATCGTCAAATTTTGATAATCCAAAATTTACTTTTTTGAGTTGTGAATCCAATTATTAAAGAAAAATATAAAATATTTAAATATTTTTATAAACAAATGACAATGTTTTTCATTTGTGTACAAAAAAAAAAATTGTTTTATTTATTTATACAAAATTTTTTTACTTATTATTGATAAAAAATTTTCATTCATTTTTTGTTTAAAGCATTTTTGACTAGTTTTGGTAAATATATAAATGATTGATATATTTCTGATTATTAAGTACGTTAAGTAAAGCTCCGGTTGTTACAATCTTTATTACACTTTATTATTTATTGACCGAATTAAAATAAAAATCAAAATGGAATTGAAGTAGTCCGATTACGAAAACGCAAATGGTGCTTGTTTTTAACAGTATTATTTTTATACTTTGAGGTCACAAGATAGCCTGATAATATTTCCTAATACGATATCAGTCTGTATTTAATTAAGTCTTATTTATTCAAAACTGTGTTTATGGGTGAAATAACAATTAAATAAATAGTCTGCAATAGCCATTGAGGTATTAAAAATAAGAATAGTACTTAGTTCGGCTAAAAATACCATACATTGTTGAGAGCGCTCAGATTTTTTGCAATCATTTATAGATTTTGCATTTATGACTTGGATTTATTGATTTGTATATTTTGTACAATTTGAAAAAAAATTTTTTTTTGTTAATGCCAAAATAGGACCATTATATGTACGCCTTGCAAGCCTTCTATGGCTTTATTTATTTATATTTAAAAAATAATAAAAACTGTTTACAAAAATAAGATTGTATTTTTTAATAATATGCATAAGGCCATTTCTCATTTCATGTGACTTAAAAACTTCAAGCAACGTGAACCGAAAGGGCTGTAGAATCCCAATAGACACTGTGGTGCTTAAAATGATTCGATTGAGTTGAATTTTCAATGGAAACGTTTTGTAATAAAATCTAAATTTATTTTTTGTCCATATAGAAGCAACTCATATTGGCTCTTCAAGTTACGTCAAACCAAAAGTTTGGTCATAGTTCACACCTCATTTTCTGCAGTCACCAAAGTTGGCAGGTGGAAATTATTTCCATTTCATTTTTTTAATTTATTCTTGTAATTTCCAAACACTAAGTATCTTTTTGAATACAGCTTCATGTAAATAATTTAAAACTGTTTTTTATGTTTCATCTTCAGCTTCTAGCAGTTTTCGAAAACGAATTTACCTGTACTTAGAACATCGAAATTATTGAAACGGAATTGATTTAACAGTCTCAAGACCATTAACGCCATTAACAATTTCAGTTGCCTGAATTTATTTTTTTCTTACCAAATTACTATAGAATTATCTCTTTCTTCACTTCCGCATTTTATGCGCCATAACGGAACTAAATCGATTAATCACGGAACCTAAAATCTTTTTAGTATGAAATTTTGATGACTTTCGATTGACTTCAGAAAATTTTCAAAACTGGAGAAAAATAACTTCGCTAAACTTAGAAAACATTGTTTTTATATTTTTATGAATATCATTTTCTACGGAATATCATTTTCTACGCCAATATACTACGAAAATTGAAAAAATTAATTAAGCGTCCGACATTTATACTTGAACATAATATGTTGAAAGCAAAGAAATTCATTATTCTTTCACTAGATGAGTCTGGTGATATAGCTTATAATGTATTAAGCGTATAGGCTCGTACTGATTATATTTCTTAGAAAAATCACGTTTCATACTCAAAAGATTTTGAGTTTCTTGATTAATCGATTTAGTTCAGTTATGGCGCATTAAATGCGAAAGTCAACAAAGACATAATTCGATAGTAATTTGACAAGTAAAAATTCAAATCAAGAGACTGAAATTGTAAATGGTGTTTATGGTCTTGAGACTGTTATGTCAATTCCATTTCGATAATTCCGATGTTATAAGTACAGGTAAACTCGTTTTCGAAACCTGCCAGAAGCTGAAACATAAAACAGTTTTAAATTATTTACATGAAGATGGATGCAAAAAGATGCTTGGTGTTCGGGAGTTACAAAAATAAATTAAAAAAACAAAAAGGGAATAATTTCCATCTGTCAAACTTTGGTGACTACAGGAAATGAGGAGTGAACTATCACCAAACCTTGGGTTTGGTGTAACTTGTATACCCTATATAAGTTGCTTCTATATGGACAAAAAATAAATTCGGTTCATTGTCAATGATTCAATCCTTTGAAACTAGCAATTTAAGTGGTTAGAATTGGCCAATATTCGTCAAGCTACATTCGTATATAGTGACTTATCAAAACCTCCAGGAGTTTAATTCGGACTTTTTAAAAAATGGAGCCTTTAATTCTGGAACTGACACAAAGCGATTACAATTTTTTTTCAGTGTAGAATTTCCTTGGTGATCAGAACATTGCCTCTTGTGAATATTGTGAATTCGTTTTGGAATAACTTGAAGGACAATATATTACATAATTGATTCGTTTTAACTCAAATATTATTAAAATTGGAATAAAATAGTATCAAAGATCATCAAATCACTAACAAGTAAAAAAAGAGAAATTATATCGATTTTAACGATGGTAAGTAAAGTTCTAGAGGTGGAAGTAGGATTATTTGTAAAGTAAAAGGATCTTTAGACAAAAATTAAAAACACTTAAATGAGCTTATAATTTTTTTATTTTAAATAAAAATGATTTGAGCGTTGCTAAATTTCTAGAGGCGGGAGAAGGATTATTTGTAAAGTAATAGGATTTTTAGACAAAAATTAAACAGTTAAATGAGCTTATAAATTTTTTATTAAAGTAAATATGTTTATTATTTTTTTTTTTTCAATATAAATAAATAAATAAAATTAACAAAATAAATTACTACAGAAATAAATAAGATTGTTTAAATAAGAAAAAAAATCGTATCTGGTAACTGACTTCTTTAGAAAAATTAATCATTTTATTTTTTCTTTTTTTGACACCAGAATTTCTTTATAAAAAAAGTAGAAATATTAGCACATTTTTTAGAAATGAATATATTTTCGACTCATTCAGATCAAATTGGATATACTCAAATTTATGTTAAGAATATTTTCGCGAAAATTGAGACAAATTGAAGTCAAGTGAGTTAATAGTTTTTGAAGTAAAACTTCTTTGGTCCAATTGAAAGTATGTTAAAATTAAAAGATTGCAGCGTCTGTTTCGTCGGAAAATCTGTAGGCAGGTACACCAGATCACTCCGTTATTCACCCGACACTTTAGAATGCAGTTGGCGAAGCGTTCATGATTTAATGATGTATATTAAAATGTATACATTGGTAAGTTAAAATTGAATGGTATGATGGATAGACAGCAGACCTGAAGAAAAGCAACACCTTCTTTGTTTGTAAATAAGAAAAGTAAACAAAATTAATTTTGTCGATTTTCATATAAAACCAAAATACGTATTGAGAGTGGGCAAATGAGTAAAAAGCAAAGAATTAAAGTGAGAAAGTAACCCGTAACCACACAAGACAATCGAACAACCAAAATGGAATGTCCAATAATGAAGTAAATATTTGTTTTGAGTAATCTATGTTAACCTGAGTAAATCTAAATATATCCGATATTAATGTTTTCGTTTAATTTATGCAACTTTGAAAACAATATTGAAGATTTTCCAACTTCAATCAACGGGATATTTTGTGGGTTTGTCATTTAAATCATCTAATTTTTGAGTTGATGATTATAGTGCTGTGAATTTGAAAGATATTTGTAATCTTCGAAATTGGTTCTAAGAAGCTTCAAATAATCAATCGAGAACATTAACCAGTTGGAAGAAAAGACAACACCATAGTTTTTAAACACTCGCCATTTTTATTTTGTTATTTGGTTCGTATGGCGTAAAACGTTTTACAAAGAAGACCGCATATTTTAATTAAATTAATACTCCCAAGGCCATTTAAATCTGAATATTCGACTCTCTTCGACTAATTCAGATGGATCATATTTCTTAAATTCTTGTACTTCTCCATCTCCATTTGTATCATCATTTTCAACCTCGTCATCAGCCTCAGGTTCGCCTTCATGTTCCTCAAATTCTTCGTCAATCTCCTCGGATTCATCATCATTTTCAATTTCATCATCTTCGTCAATTTCTTCGTCATCATCATCTTCGTCGCGTTCAATCATGTCTAAGTGCTCATTTGAATCTTCACTATCGAATTCGTCATTTAAATCAGCTGTGCTATCTTCAGGATGTGCTTCTGTCGTAACCATTAATGATTGTTTATCCGCTTCATTTTTAAAAGAACTTTCCACTGTAGACAGTCCTGTTGATCCACTAGTCGTTGATTCATCAACAATTATCACCTGAGGTGAAACAGTTTCGTTTAGTGCTGCAATATTAACATTCTCCAAATCAGCTGGATTCATTAACAGCTGTGAAGTTAAAATTTGGATAGCTTCCTCATTTTGATCGTCAATAAATTTTTCAGTTGTACTTTCTGTTTGCATTAGTTCTGTCGTACTTTCAGATTTCAAATTAATTTTTTCAGTTTGCATACTAGTTTCCAGTTTTTCGGTTGCATTTTCAGTAATAAGTGTCGGAATAAAGGTTATGAACTTTTGAGTTGTACTTTCAGGTTGAATTTTTTGTGCAGTTGTTTCAAACTGCATCATCATTTTTTCTGAAGTAGTTTCGGGTTGCATATATTTTTGTGTAGAAGTTTCGGATTGCATCATCAGTTTTTCTGAAGTAGTCTCAGGTTGCGTGTACTTTTGAGTGGTGGTTTCAGACTGCATCATTTTTTCTGAAGTAGTTTCAGATTGAAGGTATTTTAGTGAGGTTGATTCAGGTTGTATAGATGTAATTACCATTTCAGGTTGGGGTTTTTTTTCAAGTATAACATTTTGAGATATTTCTGGTTGAGTTTCTTTTTCAGGTATTACATTTTGTATCATTTCAGTTTCAACAACTGGTTGAACAGTAGTACTGGTAGTTACTTGAGGAGTTTTTACAATTGCTGTAAAATAGCTCAAATCACCTGCAATTGGAGCAGGTTTTTTAACTTCTTCAGGGATTATAACTGGTTTTGGATAATTTGGTATTATTTGTGTGGTAGTAGATGGCTCAATTTTAATTGATTCTGTGGTTGAAGTAATTGGTGTTGGTGTACTTGAAGCTGCAGTTGGTCTTCTTTTATGCGGCCGTGGAGTTGTGGTTGATGTTTTACCTGGTTTACCACTAGGTTTCCTACGGTTTGGTCGCTTCTTTTTTGGTGTGGTTGTACGCACTGTTGTTGAGGTTGGAACTTTATTCGCAGGCTTCTTAGAAGATGATGCAGGCCTACGTGAAGGTCTTTTAGTTAATGGTTTCTTTGTGGTCGTAGAAATCACCTTCTTACGTGAGACTGGCCGTGGAGGAGATGAATCACTATCACCACCGCCTAAGAATGCGCCTAATATATCATCACCAAACACACTAAATCCGGTATAATCGACACTATCTACATCGTTATCTGAAGCATCCGCATCTGAATCATCATCATCTTCATCCAAATCAAAATCATCGTCGGCGTCAAGCTCAAATTCATCATCATCATCGTCATCATCGTCGTCGTCGTCATCATCATCGTCATTCGAGTTCAGTTCTGAGTCTGGAATTGGTTGAGCTGGCTCTAAGCGAAGTCCTTTTGAGCCAAATTTAAAGCATGATACCCGTAAAGCAGCTTCGATATTATTTAACGATTGTAGTTCCAAACTTAAGCATGCGTTAAAATCATCCCCTTGACGTCCAACTGAATATAATCGTCCACAGAATTTGGATATGCTGCCCGGTAATTCCATACAAACTGGCTTCGGTTTACGGCCAGAAACTGTTGTGTTCGTTATAATTCGATTACCGAAACTCATGCTGACTGCAATACGATCGTTCCTTAAGTATTGTAAGGAAGCACACCCGGGTCCATTTATTCGGACAATGGGAATTTGAAAATCTCGACAACAGTTACATTTGGTGTTAGTACAGGTACAAAATTGATTTGCCGTTGTTATTTGCTTCTGTTGATGATTCAACTTTTTTCGCAGTTGGTTTTTTGATGTTTGCAAGCCATGATGATTTTTATCTGCAATCAAATAGAAAAAAGAAAGTCAATTATTTTGTAAATGTTTTTAAAGAAAAACTATTGATTAGTGATAAATATGAACAGGTAAAATGTTTTTGCGTTTCGTTAGCCTGAATCGATCCAACTACGTTATTCCGCTGCCATCACAAGGATCGTGAGGGTATATAAATCTATAAATTATTAAATAGAGTACACAGAAATTCTAGGTTATAGACCTCAGTTGAATATTAAGACACCTTAGGGTTTTATTTGAAAATAAAAAAATTGAATTTGTTTCATTATTTTGTCCATATAGGCAATTTAATTAACTATGGGTAATGCAAATAGCTTATTTTACATGGTATAATTACTTATTTTACAAAATCATTGTTTAGACTTAAAAAAAGAAATATATTGTAATTTCAAACAAAAATTATTGTTTGAAACATTTTTCCATGTTTACTTTATCCATGGAATTTTAGCATATTTGACATATTTAAACAATTAACATATTTAAATCATGATAATGGATAACCCCATTTTATCTATGATTCATGTCTGAGGGTTAGAGCCGAATTTAATTGAAGTAACTAATTAAGAGTAAATAGTTTCATATTCACTCATAATTTCTAATTCAAAATTATTAGTAAATGTAAAAAATATTTTGCTTAACTTTTTATTAGTCACATATGTTAATTCAAAGTTCTTTTATCATAATAAAATACAGAAAGAAATTCTGGAATAATTTTACACTCTTAAGAAGGGAATTTTTGGCAGAATTATCTATTTTAATAAATTTCGTAAAAAATTTTTTATAATTTTAAAGATTCCATTATAAAAATAATTTTTTATTTTAAATCATAGAGATCGTATATTTTGATAGATATATCTTGCAAAAAAGTAATGATTTTTTATATGGTACTCCTCTGGGATAAGGTGAATACTCATTACAGAGATGGGTCCACTGAACTGTATTATATTTGTTGATGATTTAAATTACTATGGTCACATTGTCAATTTTATTGTATTCAGAGAATATATCAGTAAAACAAATTATATTATATATGATAATAATTTGAAGTGTTTAAATTAAATTTCTGAGTTTGAAAATTTATAACGTATCAATGCAAAAATATCTTTAGATGATGCATCGTTCGTTAGAGTACATCGCAAATCATTTGTTTTTGTAACTCGCAATTGAAAAATCTATCGCTAATCATCCGTGGCTATTGGACATTCACACTAAGACGTCAGCGACGAAGTAGCAAATAACTACTCATAACACACTCAGCTGATTATTTTCCATTTTCTACCAAAATATGAATAAATATTATAATATATAAAACACTATACTTTATTATAAAATACACCATCTATCACGATTTTATGTCTAAGGTGTTAAAATATTGGTAGTTCTAAATAGTTCTTAATTATACCGGTAGTTAAGATCTTCGTTATCATAAATTTCCAATACATTATTATGACACACTCCATCTATTACAAGTTTTAGTCTATGGTGCTTAAATATATTAAGTTATAAATACTTCTTAATTATACCGGAAGTTAGAGTCTTCGTTAGCATTAATGTTCAATAAACATTCCATCAATTACTTATTAAGTTTTATGTGTACGGTGTTTAAATATTGATAGTTTTAACGAGTCCTCTGTTTTTCTAAATAGTTCCTAATTATACCGGTAGTTAGAACCTTTGTTACCATGAATGTCCAATAAAGTTAATTTGCCATAAAACCAGTGTCTGCTTTATCAAAAGACGATTCTCATCAAAAGAATGAGTGATAGGTGATGGGTTATAAATTTTTCAATCGCGATTATATTATGACAAAAAGCGATAAGTTTTATCTGCTTCATAAAGTATTTCATAAATAATAACTCAATTTTATTATTTATGAATAAAATTTAAATTATAAACTACATATGAAAATGAAACGCAATAACCGAACAAATAAAATCGTGTGTACTGTTTTATAAAAAAATAGTAATTGTATTTTTTATTATATCAAAACTATGAATTAAAATCATAGACTGTCGCCTATCGGATTGAAGTGAACTCGTTATTATGATGAATCCAACCCTGAAAAGTCTCAAAAGTTTACTCCCGGTAAAATAAGTTATTGTTTTAATTTATTTTCATTTCAAATTTCATTCAGTTATCTTTTAAAATATTTGTCTTAATCTAATTAAATAAGCAAGTTATCTTTTCGTTGATCTTAATCTAGTTGAATAATAATCTAATAAATTAAGCAGTTAATTATTAAGCGCTATACACTTTAATCAATAAATATCAAACATGCCAAAAATTTATTTTTAAAAATTGTACTAGTTTCCATACCATAAAAAGTTATTAATTAGATCTTCAGCTCAAACAAATGCCCGGACGAAGTGAGGTCTCTGGTATAACAAGACGATTATGTATTTCGATTTTGAAAAATTTACCGTTTTTTCCCTTCGGGAAGAATCTCTTAAAATATCAGCTTTTAAAGAAAAAAAATTCTACTTTTTGAACGGTTTCAATCACGCGACCAAATGAATCGAGAGTATGTTTATTCTCTACTAGGCTACTGTACTATGTATATATACTGCAGAAAAAATACAATTTAACCTTGCACTTAATTTCCAATACAATTTTTTTAAGGTTTAGGTTCACTTACTGAGTATAAAATCATAAAATGAGTACAAATTTCGGTGTCAATTCACATGTCATGTTGACAAAATGCTTTTGGTCGATATCTCGGAAACTATGCACTTTAAGGCAAAAGTCATTGCGACCATTTTATACTTAGTAAGTGAACCGAAACCTTAAAAACATTGGATCGGAAACCATATTTAAAAAAAATCATTTTATTTAATATAATTTTTTGGCAAATAATTTTTAATATGTTTAAGATCATGTTTTGTGCCAGATAACGTCTAAATTTTGTATAATATACATTTTATTTACTTCTGTGAGAGGTCTATAGTTCACAGAGCTACTCGTATTTTAAAAAATAAACCAGTTTTTGCAAATGTGTGTTATTTTAAATTTTTGTCTAAAATCCATTAATTATTGTTTAACATACTAATAAATATTAATTAATGCATGTAATTCTCACATTCCAATATTTGACTTTGGTTGTAAAACAACAAGTTCAGGTTAATTGATTTTTAAATTAGGTTAATTTAGATTATGCTAAATAAAGTTACTGTTTATTAAGAGTGACTATCCACAGCTGTTATCGGCATAAGACAGTGTGCTTCTAACAAGCTGTTGACGTAAATTACATGTAATATAAATTACTTATAGTTATTTTTAAACAATTTTAAATATAAAGTTGAATTTTGAATTTTACCTTAAAATTTTTTTTTTTTGAGAAAAACTCTTTGACAAGCCCTTCCTCCGCTTTCAATATTGTGCATACCAAATTTCAAAACATTTGGATAAGTATTTTTTGAGTTATTTGGGTGCAAAAATTGAAAAAAACAACATAATGTATATTCCATATAATTTAAGTCAACAGTTTGTTAGAAGCACACTTTTTTATGTCAATAGCAGCTGTGAATATAATTACCCTTAACGTCAAGTCGAGTATCTAAACAACGGACACCTCTATTTTTTATTTTTCAAAAATGGGTAATATATATTATTAATCGATTTTGTCCATTTCGGAAAATTTTTTTAAAAGTTTAACCAATACATGGATGAAATAGATTATTTATTCAAATTTTAATTCGATTTTCTGATAACATTCGCTATTTGAATTAATTTGCATTTAAGTTTAAATGCAAAAAGTTCCTTTTGTCCTTAATCGTCCAAATCTAAACAAGGAAATACGACCTAAAAGCAAATAAAAATAATAGTGAACAGTGTTAATTGTTTAGATAATCGACAAATAGTTAGTATCAATGTTTGAAATATTTTTAAAGATTAGTATTTATAAAATAGCCTAAATATGCAATCCAAATACTTATAATTACATATACAATTATAATAACCATGTATTGAAAATGTATTTGCGTGTTAGCTAAATTTGAGCAGTAATTAAATTTTTCAAACTAAAAGTGTTTTGATTAAAAAAAACAAAAAAAAAAAAACATTTTTGTTCTTGAATTTTTCTGGTTAAAAAGTTAGGTCAATGATCCAATGGACCTAATGATTCGATACTGCTTTTTTACGAACTTTTTATTTCTGAAATATGTCACAAAAATTTCAGATCGCTATGTCTAATTTTTTGACTACTCGCGCTGATAGACAAACAGACAAATGATTTTAATGGATGGACAATTTTGATTAGTTTTAAACTTTATTAAGTTATTAACATGTGAAGATAACAACAATAACTTAAGTTTTGTCAATACCTACCTTAATATTTGTAAGCGTTATAAATTTTAGACTAAATCTAATATACCCTCATAAATATATGGTACACATAGACGATTTTTCATTTCGTTTGTCTGTATGTATGTATCTATCTATCTATCTTTGTTCCGCTGTAATTTTCGAACGCGTAACCCGATTTTTATGAAATTTGCTACAAACGTTTATCATATTATGAAATTTGAATTTGGCCATTAGAGGACTCGTTAAAACAAAAATTTTTCAAAAATTATCACTTGAATAAACTCATAAACCAATTATAATAAAGGGATGTGACCTATATTTATTTCTTTATAGGAATGGGATGCCTCCGTGAGTGAGGTTTGCTGCTCAAGAGAGCTTTTAGTATACACATTTTTTCAATCACTCTCCGTAGGTACATAGGGGAAATCAACATTAAATTACACCTATATAACATTAACACATACATAAACAAAAAAAAGAACAAGTGAAGATAATAACTTAGAGTTAATTGTTTAGATACTCGACATATGATTGAATATCATTGTTTGGACTATTTTTAATTAGCATTCATAAAATACTATAAATATCCAGTCTATACATATATACCTGTATAATATTCATATTAATAATAATAATATGTATTTTAATTACCAATATGTGATAATTAGCTTAATTTGAGCTTAAATTGTGGCGAATGCTAACATTTTACGAAAAAATGTTTCAAACAAAAGTTGTTTGTTGCAAAGAAATAAATATTTTCTGTATTTAAATTTTTATTCTGTCATTTATAGTTTAAAAATTGGGTCAATGACCTATTTAACCCAATGGACCGATTTTGCTCATTCACAAACGTTTTATGTTTAAACTCACTGGATGGATGGACAACTAACTGAAAATGGGCTAATTAGTTGTTTATATGAACATTTTGTTGCGGCTTCAAAATTCCCAAGCATTACAAACTTTAGAATATATGACATATTATGTATGTCGAGTATAAAAATACTATAATATTATTTATTACTTTTAATACTATAATATTATTATTTTTAATGTTACTGCAATACTTAACTTCATGTAACTTTTACACTATTTCCCTATGAAAAGTGATAGTAGAAACGAAACAAATATATATGTCCGAAATTAACAAAAATTAATTAAAGATATTGAACATCATTTTGGTTTTAATTTATTTAATTGTAATATGTTTATTACAATTATTAAATTTAAATATTATGATTTGATAATAACATTTCATCAAAATTATAATTTAAGTAATTTTTCACATTTTATAATATATTTAAATAGATTAGAGCAGAAGGAATCGGCGCACGAGTACCAAAAACTATTCCACCTCAATTTTTTTATGCGATCCTCTTCAAATTGCCCTCCTAATGATATAAATGCATGTTGCCAGGGCGCAACCCGGTGCCATATTGTTTAAACCGAAATTGTTTAAACAATTTCAAGGCATTGTGATTTTTCAACCGGACAAATTTTTTTTATATTCTTTATTGAAATACCAATAAAAAAGGTCCTATGACTTTTAACGATAAAGTTAATATTTTTAAAGATATGAATTTTTAAAGGTTCGAAAAATCTCAAATTTGGGTACTTTCAACCCATGAAAAATATATTAAAAAAAAACATAATGTCTAAGTAATATTTTTTTTTAAATTCTCTATACAATTGTTAATAATATTGTAAAAAGAGATTTTGAAAAATTTCATTGTTTATACCTTTTTTTAATTGTTAATAAGTATGCGTTGCTTACCTTTAAGTATCGCTGTCTCTCTCTGACTCATGGTTTTTTAAGTATCGCTGTCTCGCTCTGACTCATTGGTTTATAGTTAAAAATATTTATTAATATTTAACAAATCATTTATTAGAGACCACTTTTTAGTCCTATAGAAATATTTATTAAGGACTAAAAAGTGGTCTCTAATAAATGATTTGTTAAATATTAATAAATATTTTTAACTATAAACCAATGAGTCAGAGCGAGACAGCGATACTTAAAAAACCATGAGTCAGAGAGAGACAGCGATACTTAAAGGTAAGCAACGCATACTTATTAACAATTAAAAAAAGGTATAAACAATGAAATTTTTCAAAATCTCTTTTTACAATATTATTAACAATTGTATAGAGAATTAAAAAAAAAATATTACTTAGACATTATGTTTTTTTTAAATATATTTTTCATGGGTTGAAAGTACCCAAATTTGAGATTTTTCGAACCTTTAAAAATTCATATCTTTGAAAATATTAACTTTATCGTTAAAAGTCATAGGACCTTTTTTATTGGTATTTCAATAAAGAATATAAAAAAAATTTGTCCGGTTGAAAAGTAACAATGCCTTGCAATTGTTTAAACAATTTCGGTTTAAACAATATGGCACCGGGTTGCGCCCTGGCAACATGCATTTATATCATTAGGAGGGCAATTTGAAGAGGATCGCATAAAAAAATTGAGGTGGAATAGTTTTTGGTACTCGTGCGCCGATTCCTTCTGCTCTAGATATCATTTTCAGAGACGATGATTAAATCATTCTTTTTTATTTTTTTTTATTTTTTTAGTCATCGAATCGATTTACAGGTTACTACACGTTTTTATTTAGTTACAAAATTAAATTAAAATCCGGGTCAATTTAATAAAATTACAACATAAACATTATGAAATTTCACTTTAAAAAACAAAAAACCCAATAATTTTAAAAGTAGATCCGGATGTTATTATGATGCCGTTATTTAGAGAAATTTGTATGCAATGTTGTAATCTTCATCACAATAATGAGACCTCTACAATTTTGTCGCACAAATAAGCCAAAATTATTATCATCCAAATATTATGAAATTTGGGATGCACAAACAATAAAACAGAAACATCTTGATAAATCTTTTCATGAAAGGACGTATCGAAGAAGATTTCTCAAAAATTTTTTTGTGCGTTGCTTTTATTATTAAAAATTTCAAATCAGTACTTTTAGTTCTATTTTCTGAAACTCCCAAAATCATAATAAAAACAATTTTTTCTATAACGTTGATGTTTTCAACATCGGTTTTCAAAAAAAAATTTCGATTTTTTTCTGAATCATGTTTCATCCTTAGATATTAGTAATTAACTAACTAATAGTTACGATGCTCATGATGTCTTTTAGATCAATTGGCCAGTTTAGCAATTTCAGACCTAATAATAATCTAGAAAACAAACAGATAACAAAGCGTGTCCGAATATGGGTTGTAATATCTTGAATTGAATGATTTTACAATATATTATCCATGTCGCAACATGCCTGGGAATCTAATGACCCGTAGCGTTGCATGACACTTATAGTGGAAGTATACTCAACACTTTGCTTAGCGCATGGTTGCTTCCCCAATCAATGATCAGGTATCAAATATAGTGAACGGGTTGAACATAGATATCATCTTGAGTATAATTGGACTCAAATAATAATCCTGCCGAAACCGGAATCAAATTCGAGATCTTTGGCATTCGAGCTCCGTATACTACCACTGATCCGCTTAGCTTCTTAATATATTACAATATTAGGACAAAGCAGTTAATTAGAAGATTTCCTCACAATAAAAATAGGCAATAATGACTATAGACAAAAGCTTGTCGTGATCACTTGTCCTGGTTATACGAAGTACAAGTACATTAAATACAATAAATTCGAAATAATCAATCAAATTACTGGATTAAAAAAAATTAATTAACGTCTCAGGCTTTTATACCTTAGTAAAATATATACTAGTTTTTTGTTTTTTTAAATACAAAAAAAATCTTGTTGTTTTTCGCTTAGTATTTAAGATAGAGGTAATTAAGTAAGAGGATACAGCGGTAATATTTTTGACCATTTTTTTTTCATGCTTTTTAATCGTCATGTTTAGAAGATTACTGTTTGAATCTCAAAAATTACATAAATAAATTTTATACTTAAAATGATGATTTTAGTTGATAAACTTATATGCTATTCGGACTATAGTTATAACGAAATCGATCAGGTACTGACCTAAGACATCATCCCAGAAAAAAACCGATTAAAAAGATCATTTATTAAAAAAAAAATTTTTTGTTGTTGTTACCAAATTTATCAAAATAGGTAATTTATGTACATTTTGCCGATTTTTAAAATTTTTAGATTTATACCTGAAATAAAGTGTAAAATTTTCATTTTTTATATTTAATTTCTAGTAAAATTTTGCTATGTATTTGTTTATCTCAGAAATTTCGATGTTCTTTTATCTCATGAAGGGGTCGAAATCCAGCAAAATAAATTAGTGCCGTTTATATCGAAAATCGAGATAAGAAAGTTTTGAAATTTCTTTATTTTCGTTAAAAATTAATTTCCATTTTTTTTTTTTTTTTTTAACAAAAAAAAGTTTATTTTTCTCCGACGTAAAACCGAAGGCAGTTCTATTTAGTGGGATTATCAACAGCTATTAGAACCACACTCCTTTATGTAAAATCTTTCAATTTTCGCGAAAATATATTTTAATAATTATCCAGTTTGGCATTATGAAAATATAAATATTTATCTCCCTTTTGTAATAATTTTGTTAAAAAAATTATGCACTTATTTGCATTGCTGGATTTGTCGTGTAGTAGAAGTAGCAAATTCTACGGGCCCCGTGCATGTTACAAAAAAAAACTACATTCAGGATCATAAAAGGGCAAGAAAATTTTAATGATCCAGCTATAATGAATATGGAAAATGATTTACTTCAAAATATTGATTTGATGAATTGTATTTCTAAATTTGCAAACAATTAATCACGAACAATGGTTTTGTAAAATGTAGTGATTTATTAACATCCTAAATTTTAATAGGTAATGCCAAAAATTATCAAAATTTCTCCATGACTCCAACACAAATTCAAATTTCCCTGATTATTCCCAGTTTCTCATACCAATATTCACCCAGGGTACATCACTGATTCTTCTAACTAATGATCAAAAACAAAATTTTACTTTTAAATAAAAGGCCAAAATCGAAATTTAAAAACTTTCGTCTCATTAAAAATTCAAAAAAAGTATTCGTGCGTACCAAAATAAAAAAATATACGCATTTTTTTTTTTTAAGAAGAAAGTCGCCAAGAGAAACTGAGAAACAAATGTAGGTCAACGGATTTTTTTCAAAAACAAAGTAATTTAAAATCTTACCGATACTTCTTCCCCAAGCAGCAAACGCCAATAATAAAAATATCAAAAGTAGTTCAAAAACAGTGGATAATTTCACCATTGTAAGTTAAAACAAACAACACGGAAGAAATTTAACTTGAAGTAAATCACTATACAAGAAAGTTGTTTTAATACATTGAATATAATAAACACACGACAATGAACTTGTTACTTGATTATTCTCTTTGAACAGTCTACAATCAACTAAGCACTGTTAGACCAACTGAAGAAGAATATTTTAACTTTACCATCGAACTAAATACATTTTTAAAAAATATAAATGAAACTTTAAATAATATAAAACACGCCACATTAACCTCTATGTTAAAAAATAAAAGACTTATAATCCCATACACTTTTATCGAGTCCAAAATTTTGATTTCAATAAATTGTCTTCGAGTTTAATTATTTAAGGTTGTTCCAGCGTGAAACCATTTTTCGATATATTTTGACTATTTTTTTACGTACTCAGATTAGCGGTATTTATGGGATTCCGAATTTGTGTTATTTTTGACCGTTTTGATTGCGTGATAATTAAACTCAAAGTTGCTATTTCGTGGGTTTCTTCCCATTCAAAGTATGTAAAACTTATTGTCTTTATTTTCTATTGTATAAAAAATTAAAAAAAAAAAAAAAAAGTAGAATTAAACAAAATAGTAGAGTATGAAAAAATGTTTTAAGAAAAAGTAAAAAAAAAAAAAAAAACCACGACATCGTTTTGCTCCCGAGCTATTCAAATTAAAAATATTAATTTTATCTTCATTATGCACTTTTCCAGCCATAACTTAAGAAATACAAGAGCAATTTTCACATCTAATCCATAATTAAAAATTCTAATAATATTTATGGCATATTATTCAACAATATTAATAATATAGTAGGGGAGATTGGGATAATGGCGATGAGTGTACAATGGCGGTCAGCTTGATTGCTCCAAAACGAAAAGAGTTAGTAGTGCTAGAGTACGTAACAGACCTTTTTATTACACTATTTTGCTTGTCGGAAAATGTCCGTTGAGTTGCTGCAAAACATTCGAGAGTGGTGCATCTCACTTGTTTTTTGCTGCGCTTGATATAAAAAAATACTCCATAACTTAAACGTTAATTATGGATTTTATAACTTTTGTTAGTTTTATGCTAATAATACATTATCTGAACATCTGAAAAACATTCCCGTACAATATTAGAAGATCATTTTGCATGTTTTTTAAATTACATTATTTTGAACGTGTTGACACAAAATGGGCTAATTATGGTCATCTGATTGCTCTCAACATACTTTCTTTGTAAGCTCTTTACGGATTTTCTTTTTTTCTTATTATAATTTTATAGATGCCTAAATAAACACGCCAGTCTACCGAAACGGTGAAATAGAATGCAGAAACTTAGGAAATCCCTCATGGAAATACCATTTTCAACTAGACTTAAAAAAAAAAAAATACACTCACGTACTCTGTGTGAGTTTCTGGTCACACTCTTTGTGTAGCGGGAGTCAGTCGAGAATTATGCATGTGCCGTTGGCCATTAACGCGATGGCCATTAACCGCATGTGTGACTTACCATAGGTCAGAACGGATTTATTTTTTTAAACTTAAGGTTACTATTTCTAATTATACCAAAGTCATTAAAATATAAAGATTATTTATTAGAGAATGTGTTAAATTGATTTAAATAAATTTGTTGATTAAAATTTTCACTATATGCATAATTTTCTTTAAACGATCGCCATTACATCGTTCTCCCCTAAACTACTTTAGGCTATCCATATTTACTGTCGTTCGACTGTAGCAGAGTAGTGTATAATGATCCCTGAAAATAAAACAATTCGCCAAATGTTTGACGAACTTACATTGGTGGACATTAATTCATTAATCTATAATTAACGAAGTTAACAATCTAATAAACGGATCAACATTTAAGTATACTTTTGTACATGGGGGTACATTAAGTTATTTTTTCTATCGAAAGGTAGAAAATACTTACAGTTCTATAAGTTTTTCTTCGGCCTCAAGTTAATGAAATTTAGTGCATTATGAATTAACTTTGTGAATTAATTTTTTTTTTTTTTTTTAATTATACGAGTTTTCTTGTAATTCTGCAAGCATCTCAAAAAATTATCAATAAATTCAAAAAAAAATTTGAGTAGTTATGTTTGAGTTTTTTAGGGTAACTAAAGTCTAAGAAAACACTTTTTTGTCGATTATAATTTTAGTTCCCAAGATCGCTTAAAATTAGCTCGAAATATCGTTCTCAG
This sequence comes from Chrysopa pallens, assembly GCA_020423425.1. Taxonomy (NCBI): domain Eukaryota; kingdom Metazoa; phylum Arthropoda; class Insecta; order Neuroptera; family Chrysopidae; genus Chrysopa; species Chrysopa pallens. The sequence continues at coordinate 17,333,674 of CM035596.1, forward strand.
ATTATTATTTTAAGCAATATCTTAAAAATATACCCTTTATCTTTAAATGGATGTTATTTTTGTAATTTATGGACTAAAATTACCTAATAGTCAAGGTTTTATCGGAATAGACTACAAACAAATTTCCTGATTTTTAATAATATTTTAAGGATTTTTTAATAAAATTTCATTTTCAAGTTTAATAAAACTTCGTTTATAAGGCATTTTTGAACCATATATTTAATGATAAGATACGTAGTATTTGAGGTACTGCCTCAAATCCAATCTGGAGGCCAAAATTCGAACCGATTTCAAGTAATATTTCGAAAACTTAGAATTATCAATAAAAAACGGTTTCAGCTGTTCAGTGATGTATTACAATATTCGTTTCTTTTATTAAATTGATAAGAATATGATTAAAAAATAAATGATTCCAACTAAACAAAGTTAAGTTTTGCAGACAGCATGATTTTAGTTTCTGAAAATAAATAAAACTTGTAGGCTTCAACTAAGTTTCCAATATGAAAAAAATTGGTCATAAATAAATAGTAAGATATCAATTAAAGTTGTCAGCATCGAATGTGCCACCAAATATAAATATCTGGTCTAGTTTATACCCTTTAGTGACCGGGATAATACTGCGATAGGGTTACAAACAATATGGGGTACTTAACGTTTGAAGCTCAATAAAATCCACATTTTCATGTCTATGTTATCATTTTTATTTTGATAATCACTCATAATTCAATATAACTTTATAAGTCATGTCTTCTCATCTTACACCCCAAAGTGAAAAATTGGATTTTTCCATTTTACACAGAAATCAAGTGATATTTCTGCCTTGTGACTCTGCCGACAATGACTGTTACGATGGCGGTATGTGATCTGCAAAGACAATCAAAATTGGTTAATTGGATTTTGTAATAAGATAAGTACTCCATTTTGTCCGCCTTTCCTATTCAGCAAGGAATGATAAATACAGATATCCTTTTAGTACTCAAGACCCAAATGTTTAAACTTCGAATGTCAATATCAAACTAAAATGGCGTTAAACTGTTCATGTTGGCAACTGATAACAGATATCCTAGCACTGTAAAGCATTGACTGGTAGATATCGTAGAACTTTGAATAGATTTAAAAAAAAAAAAGAACTACCTTCAAGAAAATGAACTGAAAAATAGAAAATAATTTAAAATTTTTTCTTGAGACCAATTATCTTTTTTCGCAAACGCCAATCTATTTTTAAACTATGGATAAGATGGGCACCGACTTCGAATTGGTTACAAGAATATATTTAAAATAATTTTTACTTTTTAGTTCATTTGAAGGCGTTTCTTTTTTTTTTTAAATTTTTACTTTTGAATATTGAATAGAACTACGAAAAATTTTTCATTTCCAAGAAATTTAATCACTAAAAAATTGTTTTTGCCCTTCATCTCCATTTAGGGACATCAAATTTGGACTAAATGAAAGGGTACCATACGGGAAGCAACTAATAAAAAAAAGAATCATCAAATAGGTTTATCCAGTCGAAAGTTCTGAGGTAGCAAACATAATAATAAAAAATACAGTCAAATTGAGAATCTCCTACACCAAGAAGAACTTCCTTGTTTGAAGTCAGTTAAAAATAATCGGTTAAAAATGGTAAAGATAGCTAAGAACATTTAAAAAAAATCACAAATGAATGAGGTTGGCAAGTGATAACCCTAAGTAGCTCTTTGTACTAAACCAATTTTTGAGACAACTTTAAATCGTCATATGGAGGTAAGCACATAAATGAAACTTAAAACAATGTAAAAGACATGTTTGGAATCAGAACTACTCTATAGTCTACGTGTAAAATCTATGTCAATGTCTCTACGGGAACTAGGCTTCACCACCATATATTGAATATTTGAACAATATAATAATTTTAATAAAAAAAAAATTTATGCTAAAATTTTACTTTTTTTTTTTTTTTTTTAAATATCATTTTTTATTCAAATAACGAATGGTCCAATCTAATTATGTTTATTGGGTAATATTTAATTTATTTAATTATTTTATTGTTTTTAACTTTTTGTTTTTTTGTTTGTTTTGTTTTTTAAATCATTTTACAAACGGAAATTGTGATGAAATTGTTGTAAATTAATTACTAAAATTATTATACATTATTAACAATTAATTTTTTCATTATTAAAGATTAGTTACACATTAAATAAAATTTTATGGATAACAAGTGTAACAAAGTTAATTGTTTAGATACTCGAATTATCATTGAATATCATTGTTTGAACTATTTTTAATAAGCATTCATAAAATACTATAAATATCCAGTCTATCTGCATATATACATGTATATTAATAATAATATGTATTGTAATTACCAATATGTGATAATTAGCTAAATTTGAGCTTAAATTGTGGCGAATACTAACATTTTACGAAAAAAATTTTCAAACAAAATTTCTTCAAAGAAATAAATATTTTTTGTATTTGAATTTTGAATCTTTTATAATTTAAAAATTGGGTCAATTATCCATTGAACTAAATGGACCGATTTTGCTCATTCACGAACTTAAACTCACTTTTTATATTTATAATACATCACCAAAATTTCAGCTCGTTATTGTTTTTGAGTTACTGTGATGATGGGCGGACTTATTTTGTGTTTATATGAACACCTAACCAAATTTTTGTTCGATTGGTCAATATTACGTAACGTTACAAACTTTAGACCAAAATTAATATACTCTGACATATTATATATATCGAAAATAAAAAATCATTTATCATAATAATCTGTGGCGTTATTGGATATGACCTTTGTGGTAGGGAAGCCCAATCAAGCACAGATTTTTGGATTTATACGAGCACGTCAAATTAAGTCATGGAAGATATCGTACCCCTTTTTTGCATATATCCAGCGAATCTTAGGTCTGTATATGGAGTTGCACACATAAGGGAGTCGATCCGAATATTAAAATGAAAAAATCGATAGTTGGATTTAATCGAAAGCATCAGATTAAGATATGGTAGGTTGATTACGTTTTGAATAAATTTTACTTATCTGACAATTTGAGCGTGACGCGTAACGCAAGAGAATAAGAGGGCCACAAAATTGCAGATCAGTAAAATGTACACACAGTCAATGTATCATATCTTAATCTGACGCGCTCGATATTTTCGTTTTAATATTCGCATCTGCTACTTGATACGCTTGGTACCATATAGGGAGCTCAGATTTGACCTTAATTTGACCTGCTCGAGTAAATCCAAAAATCCCCGCTTGGGCTCCTCTACCATTGGGAACACTTAAATAATTTTCTGATTCAGTAAATTATTTTATTTATTGTAAATATTAAAATTTTCCTTATATAAACGGCAATATTTCGAATTTAACCATACTGAACATTAAAGTGGAATGAAATATAATACTTCAGCACCCTCCATTATATAAAATCATCGCGCCCAAGTAACTCAAAAAATACTTATCAAAATTTTGTATGCACAGTATTGTCATGAAAACGAAGGGCTTATCGAAGAGTTATTCTCGAACATACCTTTTTTAAATATTAAATCTAATTTTGATCTTAACCTTAGAAATTTTTTTACGAGAAAAACTCTTCGACCCTCCGTTTTCATGTTAATATAGTGCATACGAAATTTCAAAACAAATATGTCGTAGACATAGAAGCCAAATTTTTATACGCTAGTAATTCTGTAATAGACCAAGGTAGAAGCCTTTAAAAATGGTAAAAAGTGAAAAAGGGTCTCACACAAGTCTTATTGAAAATTGCGGCATAATTTCAAGTCTTATGGAAAAAGTTATAGGTAAATAAAAGTTAAATTTATGTAAAAAATTTAAATCTTTAAGTTTTTAGTTTTTTATTTCTTTTACAAATAGAAATTTTTTTCACGAAATTTGGTGAAATCTTACCTTTTTATAATCCAAATACACTGACATTTAACATATTTATTTTTTCAGCTTATTTTGAATAAATATCGCAAAAACTAGTGTATTTTCAAACGACAAATTTTGAGACTATGTGAGAAAAGTAAATACAAAAGTTGTGCATTGTTTTTTTACATACAACTTAGCCATTTAACTTTTTTTCAGAGAACTTATAGAACTTGCCGGAAATCAAGATAAACCGTGTTATACCCTTTTACGCCTTTAAGCATTTTTAAAGGCTTCTATCCTGGTCCATTTAAGACATATTTTAAATATCTAGAGTAGGGAAATGGGCATATTTGTCAGAACCAAATAACACAACAATTTATTAATTAAGAATTTTATTGATCTGATCCCCAAAGGCAATAAGCGCAGACTTTTTTTAAATTTTAATAAATGTATAACTTCTATTCATTTATCTAAATTGTAGTGAATAGGAATTAAATAGTGTTCAACTTGTTGAAAGTATTGTTTATAGAGTAGTTTCAGCTAGGCCTAGTATCATTTCTCCTAAATAAATCAACATCAGCAGTGTACGTATGGTTCATAGTAACATGCCCCTTATAGTCGAAAAAATGATACACAAATATGGGCCTTACTGTAGAAAACAGATTCTAGAAACATTGTAACCTAGCCCAATTATGAAAAATCCCAAATTGCATTTATCATTTAAATAATTTACCATACCCATCTGCAGGTACCAGGTAATACTCTAGGAAAAGATGTTTAAAACACTCGATGCAGGCACCAGGTACTTCGTAAGGTTTATCCAATCTCATATTCGTATACAGCGAGCACAAAAACCCCCGTGTTACGAGTTTAGGTCATTTATAAGATAAACAATCATAATACTCCAGAGGAAGATGTTAAAACACCCGCTGCAAGCACCAGGTACTCCGCAAGCTCTCGCCGACCTCATATTCTTGTTCAGTGAAAACCCCCGAATAATTTTCATTATTTTTCATTATTTCACCATTATAAGTATCAAGTTTTTTTCACTTCTGAAATGCATTTTTCTTATGCGAAAATACAATTTGGGAATCATTATACTAGGTTATAAAATCATTATACTAGGTTATAAATATCATTACACTAGGTTATAAAATTTCTAGAAATTCTCACGGTTCTAACGCACCAAACCGTATTAAAATTCGTCTTACTGTGCAAATAATCGATAGTGCACTGCTTTAAATCTTCTATTACCTTCATGTGCTCAGCCGATTCTAGCATTGTGGCAAACATGTATATGCCCAGCGCGTGCAAAAATAGATTTTATTTCTTCGTAAGTTACACTCATTACATTTCCTATGGTCACTGTTCAAACATTTTTAGTGCATATTTTTGTAGGTTAACTTCTACATATGTTTATAGTTTTAAGCATATTATTCAATAGTTTTTTGCTTAGATTCTTAAGTGTGAAAAACGTGACTGGGCTCATTATGACCTACTAGGCCATAATACCAAAACATACAGGTAGATAGCCAATATAGTCTATCAAGCCATATTAGACTCATATAATATAATATTTCTGCATATTGGTATTTTTCCGTTTTAACGAAAAAACTTAAGGCATAATGTAAGAATTCAACGAAAAAAGTAATCGAAGATGTGCTGAATAAGAAAATAGGCTCAATAAAAGCTACCAAACTGGAAATTTGGCAGCTAAAATAAATCTATCAATTTTTAGTGTGTCTAATACAAAGTTGGGAAGAAAACCTACATTACACTAGGAACTAGAGAATCAATCAAACCAAGGTTTTATCTCGAATTGTGTTCTACGAAACAGCGCAAAGATTAACTCTTTTATTTTCTGATTTTATTTCTTATAGCGTGAAATATGGTTCACTTCGTTTGTGACCAATATTGCCCTACCATTATTAAATCTTATAGACTGTTCAAGATTACGAAAAATGTTTATTAAAGTTATGATTTTGACGTTAATTGCAATTTAATTGATAATTGTTGATTATAAAGTTCTAAGACAGAATTATCCAATAACGAATGTTTTATCTCATAAAATTTATATTTTATAGACAAAATAGCTTATGGTATGACATATTACCCGAACTTACTCTAATAATGCTTATAGTTATCACAAATATTTGGCAATTATTTATAAAGCTAATTTCTCAACTTTCTTTTATAAAGAACAACAGGTCGAATATCATATAAATACTATTTTCAAATACCGAATTCTGAAAGAAATTTTTAAAACTGTCTATAATTTCAAAATTTGGGTAACGAAAAAACTCATAATCAAATATCCGAGACTTCGATATTTTCCAGAATTAGCATTCAGGTCATTTTTCGATGTATTAACATAAAAGTAATTTTACTTAAAGTCAAAATTTATTTAACATATATAGAGAAAAAAAGCATTTCCTATGATAGGAGCAGGGATATGCCGAATCGTCAAAAATGATGAGATCCGCGAATATAGATACGGATACATATTATCAGTGTCTCGTTCCGTGGATACGGATATTAATCTTAACTTTTCAACTCAATCAATCTAATAATTCGGGAGGTAACGTTGCATTTTTCATGGTGATTTCAGGCTGATAAATTTCGATTTTATTGAAAGTTTATATGAAGTTTATAATCGAATAGCGGTTCGGCAGGCGCACCCAAGGTGGTCTAATAACAAGGTGGAAGAATAATAAAATATATTTCAGGTCGCTTGAAATTAATAATAGAGATAGTTTCAATAATGTAGTAAATATAAAAATAGTCAGCAGAATACTTACGGATGGAATAAGTGTCAACTGAATATGATATTTGATTGCCTTAGATGGAGACTGCATGGCTAATCAGCAGAAATGTTTATCCCACACGTCCACCCTCTCCTGTATATCCCACACGAGCCTGCTGACTTTCATAATAGTGCATGACTGCTAATAAATATTTAATTCCAACATGAATTAATCGACTTGAAATGATTGTGTCATTTGCAACGTTACCTCCCGAACTATAAAAACAAAGTCTCAAAAACTAAAGTCTCAAAACTAAAAACAAAGCAGAGTACTTTCATAAACTTGATTGATTTCAGCTTCTAAGTTAAACTAATATACTTAGCAGTTTTTTAGCACTGCAGGAATTATTTATGATATTCTCAGTACTGGACTTTTGGGAAACCAATTTACTCTTTTTGATGTGTAATTTACCATCAAATAATTTTAATTTGAATTTAGACAGTGTAATAACAAATTAATATCTTATTATAAGCTAGTCAGCAGAATTACCACTTAACTCACTACAATAATTATTGAAATATAATTATTTTGTCAAATATGAAATTTTTACGAAATAAAAACTATTTTAATGGGATTTAACAGTATTTTATTGCTACATTTTACTTAAATTTTTATACGAAATGAAACTTAATAATGAAATATATATATAATATATCATTTTAAATTAAACTAAAGTCGTTTTTTTTTTATTTGAAGATATTTATCAAGTCATTAAATTTTTTGTTCTAGAATGCATAAAAAAGAACGTTATTTCGATTTTCTCAAGGGGGAGGTACAAGAGGAAAGACGAAATTAGAGCTTTGATTAAAAAATAGTTTTTCATAAATATTAATTGTTTTTCATAGACACATTTATTTAAACTACCAAGCAACGGAAAACAATGAGTAATAATGACTACTTTAGTCGAAATACATATTTAAAAAATACAAAATAATATTTGATCTAGGAAATTGGGGCAAAAATCGAAATTTATTAGATTAAATACGGATTTGTGTGATGATTAATTGTTATTTGTTGATAATAATAATAAATTTTTATTGAAAAAAGTTTTATTTAGAAAACTTGATAAATTCTCTGACTATTTTATAGCTTTTTCAGAAACTAGGCTATAGCTTTATTATACGGGCATCCTTTCGTGGGGGAATTTATAATTTAAAGGAACTTTTACAATGTTTCAAAGATTATTAAAACCTTTGGAGATTATCAATCAGTCATTTTCGAATTTTCTATTATTTCTTAGATAAATCCTGTTAGTTAAATCACAGAATAAAACGTAACTTTTTGTTTCACGTAATAACAATAGATTATTAGGGTAAGCTTATAAAAATAAGTTAAAAAACAAATTAAAATAAACAAATAAAAAGACTAGATAATTTAAAAATAATTATTTCTATCTCATATAAAGATTATATAAAATAAAAAGATCTATTTCCTTTATTACACCCGGAAATGAAACTATACAACTATCTTTGTTTATATAGAGATCAGTTATGTTTGTTGTCTGTCCGTTATTTTGATTTGAAGTGAAATGGTGGGATTGTAATAAGTCGGTCAAAGACTCTTGGTCACTGAAGCGGGTCATCCTGAAACCACCTTCTTACGTTTTTATTGTGTATTGCATTGCATGTATTAAAAACCGTTTACAACGTCATAGAATATGTTTATATATGTAGAGGTGATTCATAAGATTAGACCTATTTAAAATGATTTTTTTTTTCTTTTTGAGACATTCCAAAAAATTTATTTATAAGTAATCGATTACTTTTAAGTACTATACGATTAAAAGACATCTATTATAAAGAAACTATTTTCGGACAGAAATTACAAGCATTTTGAACATTTTTTTTAATAAAATATACAATAGGATAATTTGAATCTAAATCTAAGACATTGAGACTTAGCGTTACCTCCTTCTAATCTGACTACCCATTTAACTTGCAATATATATATATATATATATATATATATATTTTTTTTTTTTTTTTTGTTAACATTCAATCTTGTAAGCCGATTTCGAACCAAATCCTATTATCGTTACAAAGTTGCAATTTTACGAAGTTTTATGTCCTGTATACTTTCCTCGGGGAAACGATACAAAAATAATAACTTTTTATCTATGCATCCTAGAAATATGAGGCTTTTACAATCGAATTAAAATGATCAGATTAAAAAAAAAAAAACAAATTCACTCCCTCCCTTTGCGGGAAGGTCCAAAAATATTAAATTGTTTTCATTGTAAGCTAGGAACATGTGGTTTTTTGTAATGTAGTGAAATGATTAAGAGAAATTAGTGTAAAAAACGATGCTATGAAAAGCTGCTGATGAAAACTTGAAAAATAAAAAGGAAATCTGGATAAGAGAACATTTTTAATTTCTCTTTATCGCGATAATCGAGAAACATTTTACTAAAAAGTTGAAAATAAATTAAAGAAATATTTTTAGAAACAAGGTTTCTTTTAAATTCTATGAAAATTAACTTTAAATTAAATCAAACCTATGAATTTATTATATTTCACGACTTATATAATATAAATTTGGAAAGCTTATTTCCAAAAAAAAAAAAATATTAATTCACAAAAAACTAAGCTTTAAAGTACATTATTTAATTTTTTCTATAATTCAATTTGAATTAACCACAAAAACGCTCCTAGTTATAATAGCGTCGATCTTGTGATGTAAATGTACTGAAAGCATTGCGATAATAGTCTAGTGCAATTAGGAATTTTTAGGTGAATGGATTTCAATGCCTGATGGTCTTTGTAATCCTCGTACCTACTAGATATTAATTAAAAAGTTTGTGCTTTTAATTTTTTTTTTTTCAAAGGTTTGTTTCTCCATGAAAATAATATTCTATTTAATATAGTATAATTCCTTTTATACCTAAATTTGTTTGGTTTTTCAATATTAACTTTCATAATCTTTAAGCTATCTGATCGATTTCAGAATCATTTTGCAGATAATTTTAAGAGCTATAGACACGTCTAAAATAAAATTTCTTAAAATCATTAAGAATTGAAAAAATTTATTTATTTATTTTTTTGAATAAATCAAAAAATTACATTTAAACTAGAAATAATTTGTTTTCTTTACTGAACACTTTAAAAACATTAAATTCCAGTATTTGAATTTAGCTTGAAACAAAAACGTATTATACAACGAATTATAATTTGCTTATTATTGCATTTACAAAAATGAAAAACCAAATTTTTCCCCTAATATTTTTCGATAAAATATAAAATATCCATGAACAATATTCAAATTTTACTTTTTTTTAGTGTGAAATTGGGCATTCTTAATGGCGGACAACTCAAAAAATATTCAATTTTCGAAAAAAATTTTGGGACGTTTTTTAGCTTATTAATTAGTTGATTTAACTTTTTGGTATGTGACATTAGAAATTCAAGAACAAAAAATTCATTCAAATCCATTCACAATAACTGAATTCTGTTCTGAATTATTATATTATAAATTATAAATTAATTTTATTAGATATCTTATTAATCTTAATGTTTATATTATTAAAATCGTTTCTTGACATAGGTATTTTTGTGATTTTTTTAATACTGTCATCATGCCTATTGATGGATTTAATTGAATTTAAAGTTTATTTTATTCTTTTCAGAGAATTTAAGTAAATCTAAATATTTTATTATATGTAAAGATAGATAGTATGACTTTATAATCGCCAATATATATACGTACATATTTAAAGAAATCATTACCGAGGTATCACATAAATTATTTACTAAAAAACCTCTAAGGTAAACCACCTTAAGATTAATAATTTCTTTATTGTAATCAGTCTAGTTTTTTTATATTTTTTATTTTTAGAATAGATGATCGAAATTCGAGTTTCATTTTTACGTCTATATAAAGAATATTAAATAAACCGAAGAGACTTTTTTTATTTCGAAAATTGAAGTAATTTCTTGATAATTGCTTGAAGCGATTAATTGTTTTATAAGCCAAGGGCAAGGTCTTATTGAAAGTACTTTCTCCAACCCTAAGTATCGTAGAATGTATAAAATTTATTTTAATTAGCTTTTTCGATATTTTCCAGATAAAAAGATAAAAAATTATCCTACCGAGTTGGAAATTTTATTAAACCTGTTCAGAATGAAGGGAAACAAATTTTTATCATCGAACTCTCGCGTGAAATAACTATGGACACATGTTTAACGCGAATAATTCTGTCGAAACTATTTTTTTTTTTTTTATTTAAACGTCTCCCGAATTCAACAAATTTTTTGGGATATTAAATTTATATTTTTAGGTTTACGTAAAACCTTATTAATTCAATCAGTTTTCATTAGTCCAATTTTTATTAGATCATCATCTCCTATTTATATTGAGTATAAGGCTTTGAACTATTTTAATGATTGTTTTATGTAAATTAGGTTAAAATAAACACTTCCAAACTTTTGGAATTTTTTCGACAAATGCTTCTTTTTCATGCGATAAGCGATTTAAGATAGAAAAGAGCGAAAACAGGCCATATATGGTTGTTCGACTTCGACAAACAAATTTTTTCGTATTTTATTTTTTTCAAGTAGCAGTAAAGAGTTATATTTTTATGTAATACATGTCGTTTTCTTACAAAGTTTTGTCATCCTCATAGAATTTCGATTTTTGTTAACTGTTTTTACAACTAAAATCTGCAGTTCAAAATTGTTCATTTTTGTTCAACATACATCATAAACCGGGTCGTTACAAATGGATATCCGCGTATACGGACACGTATAATCAATATCCAGATCCGTGGATGCGGATACGGATCTCAACTTTCCAACACAATCAATCAGTATAATTTTAGAATTTTCTTAAATTGTGATTTTTTATTGAATGAAATGTAATTGTGATTTGTGATATCACTTTAAACTCTTATTTGATTTGAATAATAATGAAATTTAAAAATAAATTTGTATTTAGACAGTGTAATAACCCCGAGTATATGTAACCCCGAACATGATATGGTGTCGGAAATAGGCCATCTCTTAGTCAAAAAAGTAATTAATAAATTTAAAATATCTGAAAAAAGTTCGTTGGTTCGTTGTGGCTCGTTAATGGTATCCAATGATAATATGCGCTTGTCTAAGATTTTTTTCTAATGTATGATCACTATTTCTTATAGGACTGTCTGATGGTGTGCTTTGACTATTAGATTTAACAAAAATCTTATCGTGTGCGTCCGTCTATAGTCAATTTTAAAAGATAGGAGTGTGTAGAAAATTAGACCGTAAATTGATCCGGCAACAACTGAATACCTTATACTTAAGCTATTCTTACCACAATTCCATTAATAGAATGAAAAATTGTTAAAAATTTCAAAATTACCTTTTTTTTAATTCAAGGTCATAATTAAAATACAATACCAAATAAAATTGCATAAAACTTCGATTCAATCAAGATAATTGCGGTTATAAATATTTCAATAAAAAGGTAATGAAATTTGAAGAAAGAAAATTAATTCTATAATTTTTCACTTCAATTAACAAATACCGATTAAATATCGATAAGATAGAAATTCGAAATATTTATTTACAAACAATCCAATTGAAAGTTACCTTTCATTGAAAATACTTTTCCCTCGCTCAAATGTGATAAACATAGTCCATATTAGTTATAGGAAATTTTGTTTAGATTAAGATAAAATTGTTTATAAAGAAGGTATTTCTATAATTCATTTTTTATATTAACAGCGTTTCAAACTCTTCTTAAAAAGGTTTTTGGAGCAATAAGCTAATTTTTATTCCCGTACAAAATTTCCTCAACAAACTTATCTCTTAGACAAAATATCTGGAGGCAGAATATTTCCGGAAAAAATATCTTCTGTGATTAAACTACTCAGGCGATATTTGAGGTCGAGTTTGCATGATTCCAAGTATTTGAGCAAATTATCCTTAAGATAGATAGATTTTAGTTAAATGTTTATATTTATATTTTTATACTCGACATATATAGAATTATGACAAAGTATAGTTCTCTTATACTTGGTTCGTTTATTGGCTTTTTCTTAGATTTTCCCATAAAACTTTTCAACAAATGTTGTAGTGGCATCTTAAAAATCGGCCATGAATAGAAATACATGGTCGTCCCATGCTTGCTCAGAGGAATAGGTCTCGTATGAAATTTTTCTTTCAATTTACATACATACGTACAATTTATTTTTTATGTATTCAATACAATAAATTGCAAAATGTTTTTTTTTTTTTTTTTAATAAAGATTATTATTATTAACACTGACTTACATCTTAACTTTTAATATATTTTACTTAATTCAGAAACAAATTTTGCGCCACTTAATATTTATCACAAAAAAACTCTCTCAAATGTTAGAAATCTATAAAAACCTATAATAGAAACGAATTAAATTGTACAAACTTCTAAAATCATTATTTACCTTATTAAATTTTATAATATAGATAGTTTAGTAATACAATTTGTGCATAAAAAAATTATTAAATTTATTATGTTGTGATATCTGAAAATGGGGGGGGGGAGTCATATCAAATTAGAGTTATGTCTTTTCAACTCCTGACAACCTATACGGACAGTAAACACCGGATCTTCCTTTAAATTAGTTAACGTAACACTGGAATTATATGAATATAAAAAATAAATTATATTTATTTATAAAAATAGACAACAAATACACATCATTAAAAACTAATGGTCAATTGTAATTGAGGACAACAAAGATGATTTTAGTACAAACTTCAAACGTGATTTATTTTATTTTGATCATTTAATGTGTACCACCAATTTAATATTTATTATACTTTTTGAATTTGAATTTAGAAAACTAAGTCTACGAAATATTTTCCATAAATTAAGAAATCGCGGGAATTAGGTAGTTAAGACGTTTATGTCAAAAAATGTATTCATACACATATTTTAAATAGGTAAGGCATCCAATTTATTTGAATTCCATACACAACTACATCGATTATTCTACATTAATCGGAATACAGGACTACAAGCATATGGGAGCCATCTATTTTTTATTTATTAGGCGAGTTTGACGAGCCAAAAATTTCGATTGTCTAAGGCCCTTTGTTTTGCGCTTTTTATCAAGTAAAATATTAAACCTCATAAAAACTTTATTTTGAAGTGTTTTTAGCCTTTGAAAGTCATTTGTCTTAGAGTCTAAGACAAATTTGTGCTTCATCAGTCGTCCAAGCGACTGTTTCAGACCGTTTAGAAAGGCTTACAACAATTTTATAGAAAACAAGTTTTCTAATACGAAAAATTGATACAATATATTATACGTCATTTCTGTCTCTTCATCAAACTCTTATCATTTATAAGAACCCATATTTTCATGTTATTTTGTGAAAATTCTGATAATGCAGATCAAATGTGGATTGTAATTTGATAGTCAAGTCTATCATTACCCTCCTTTGGTGCTAAACTTTAAATTTCAGCCTGGCTGTCTGAGTTAGCTATAACATTTCTGAATAGTTTCGTCACTGGCTGTCTTATTGCGCAGATTCATTTTTTTGCGAAGCTCATTACTCGATGTAAACCACAACCATTTTTCAGAGATTCTTAAATATCCAGCTGAATAGCCACCTGTGATTGCTCCGTTACATAGATATCTATTTATAGTAATAACCCTCTCTCTCTCTAGCCTATCATTTTTCCTATACCCATCAATATCTCTTAGTATCCGTAGGTTGCTAGTTCCTAAAAAGTTACCTCCCAAAGCATTTGAAAATTTTTCGTCCCCAATGCTTTAACGTAGTAATCAAGTGCATGCAGAGTATTTGCCTTTCGTGAAAATTTTCTTTCCTCCTGTGTTTCTAGGATTTATGGTAATATGATCAGAATTTTTTAAAATTTTACTATAGTGCGTAGGAATTTCAGAGAAATGTACTTTCTTATTCTATCGAACCATATTACTGAAGCACCCTACATTATGTAAAAGTCTTTCAATTTTCGCGACTAAATAACTCAAAAGATACCCATCCAAATATTTTGAACTTTGGTATGCATAATATTAACATGAAAACGGAGTGCTTGTCAAATTTCAAAACATTTGAGTATTTTTATAGTTATTTGTGCGCGAAAATTGAAAGAAATGCAATGTGTATTATATGTTATTTAAGTCAACAGGTTGTTAGATGTACACTTCTTTATGTCAACAACAGCTGTGAATAATCCCTCTTAAATTACTGTTTCTAGTAAAAAATATAAAAAGTCTCGACGCTTTCGGTTTCCCCAAATATGATGAAGCCAAAAAATGTATTTTGAGTTGAAAATGTTTTACTTCTAGAATATTATTTTAAACATAAATGTTATAGCTAACTCAGACAGCCAGACTGAAATTTAAAGTTTAGCACCAAAGGAGGGTAATGATAGACTTGACTATCAAATTACAATCAACATTTGATCTGCATTATCAGAATTTTCACAAAATAACATGAAAATATAGGTTCTTATAAATGATAAGAGTTTGATGAAGAGACAGAAATGACGTATAATATGTTGTATCAATTTCCCGTATTAGAAAACTTGTTTTCTATAAAATTGTTGTAAGCCTTTCTAAACGGTCTGAAACAGTCGCTTGGACGACTGATGAAGCACAAATTTGTCTTAGACTCTAAGACAAATTTGTGGTTCATAAAAAGCTAAAAATACTAAAAAATCTAAAAAGTCTCGACGCTTTCGGTTTCCCCAAATATGATGAAGCCAAAAAATGTATTTTGAGTTGAAAATGTTTCATTTCTAGAATATTATTTTAAACATATTGTGGCAGTTTTTAGCAGCAAATCGATTTCCCCAGAAACTCACAACATCGCATACTATAATAAGAATTTTTTTAATGAATTTCGTTCAATGTTCCGCTCAAATGGTGTCCTAAGTTTTTACTAATATGGTAATTATGATGTAATTAGCAAATAGTGCAACATCACTGAATATAATATCTTTAACCTACTTTTCTGTTAAACATGAATCTTACTTTCATAGTAACATAAATACCGACTGAGAGCGTGCCGGACATGCACTTAATAAGATTCCGTAGATATTTCATTGTGAAAAGATGCTGACATATAAAAAAATCCAGCTACTGATTTCTCAAGTCCCTAATATTTTTATTTTGTATGAAGACTAAAGGCGTAATGAAAAGAGAAAGTCTGAAAGTCCACAAAAGCTTCAGTAGCAAACTTTCTTGATCTACCGATTATATCAATATCATCTGCATATACCAGTAAGTTTCATTAGCTGATTCAAATCTCTGATAACTTTATGTAATGTAATGTTAAAAAGCAGGCGCGAGGGGGATTACTCTGCGTAAGACCACTATCTATGATGGGTAGACGAAAGGAGAACTATCTTTGTTTGAAAAACTATCCGTTAAAATGCGTAAATGGCGGTACAGTAGCAACAGGATAAATTTCGAAGATAGCGCATAGTAATAAAATATCTTTTTTCGATCACTAGGACAACTTTTCATGGCACAAACTTTGCCCATGATTGTCTACAAAGTATTTTACAAGTCAACACTCAATATATTTACAAACCTTTTTTCGCAGTTCTGTGTACTAACTACTCTAATCACTATAAATGACGTATTTCCTAACTCGACACACTTCAATTAGTCAATAACACCTATTTTCATATCATACCATTTGCCTTTGCTAGCGTGACTATTTACGGATTTTTCACCTGTTATTTACTGCTTACAAATTGACACTTTTTCAATATGTCCTCCGTATGAGTTAGTACTAATTAAAATATCTACCCTCCATACCTCTATCTTTAAAACAGACCTTGCATATCTCATTATGTACTCTTCTTTTAACATTTCCTTCGAAAAGGTTAATTAATTTTGTAGAGCCCAATTTGACTACCAATTTGATCAGATAGATTTGTTATAAAATCCTAATGTAAGATAAAATTTATCGGATAACTGTTTGGTTTTAATGACATTTACACCTTTTTATTTCGATTTTCATGTAGATATCAATTACTGTCATCATCTTTTCAGACATCTAAAACAAGATCTGGTATAACTGTCCAAAAATTCTAGTCGATCAAGTTGTAAACATCAGAGATGATATAACAGAATTTAATAATCAAACAAGGTCAAGATCAAATTAAAATACAAAAGTAAGAAAGGTTTATTAAATAATATTGAACTAAATAAATGTGATTTAAAAATTGATTCCTTTTATTAAATTGATCAAAAGAATTAGAAATTATTTCTTTTATTATACAGCATTCAATCATAACTTGGGTACTATTCTGCCATCTCTGATAAATACTGGGTAGCTAGATGGTAGCTAGTATAGTTCTAAACCTTTTTTTATATTCAGTCAATATCTTCGAATAAGTAGCCTAATGGTAGAATTATGTTACTTATAGCCAAGTCGACCGTATCCGTAGGCTAAAGTTTATTTTGAGAACTTGATAAATAGATATTGTGTACTGACGATAATTTCATCTGTTTATGATTTTCAAAAATCTAGGAAAAGTATCAATGTTTAGCCTACGGGGGCGGTGCAAACTTTGAAGATGTTGGCTACAAAAATTATTCATTGTACTTATAGTAAAACGACGATGATTTATCAATTTATGTTTTTTATCTGCGAGATTTCAATGCCGGTTTTGACTCAAATAATATTGCTCCTTTTAATTAAATTCAAATCCAAAAACGGTTGCTAGATATTCGAAATTTGTATTTACGAAAATGAACAGAAACCTCCACTCTCTGTTTCGAGAAACTTCACTGAAACTGTTTCTCAAAGTATATTTTTATTACAAGATATATTCATTTTGTATTCCTTATCTGACTTTATTGATATTTCAAAATTAGGCGATATAATTATATTTTCGATTTTCATGTAATCTCGCCTCGTTTGGGTAATTTTCATCTTTTTTTTTTTTGGTTTCTTATTTTAGCCTGTATGTAGCCGAACTTATAATTTATCTGACAAAATAACAATTCGAATTCAATACTAATTTGAAGAAGAAAATTAAACTATAATTAAACGGAGATCGAATTCTCAACCTTTGATTATTCGAATTCGTTTTATCCAACTTTCAGCAATCAGCCATCTTCCACACATGAATGTCATAATTTTTTCATTTAATAATTTATTTCATGAAAAATTTTAAATGTTTTTTGCGCTTGAAAAAATTATACTTCCAAGTTTTCTGGAAAATATTAAGAAGTTCAACAAATTAAGATAAAAAATTTAAATTAAAAGGATTAAATTTTCTTATTTGTTTAAAAAAATTGCTAAATATTTTCGTATCATTTTATAACTAGCATATTTAGAAATTAACTACAGCTGATAAACTTGAGCTTTTTTCGATCGAAACAATTACAATTTCTATTTTTTTAAAAAGTACAAAATATCTGCATTGAGAAATTGCAGAGTATAAATGAAAATTCTTAATAGAGGTGAACTATCTTTGAAAACTGATTTCAATCCATAATAATACATAACTGGAGGTCTGGCACCTCCAGGCTCCAGTAATATGATTACTCAACAGGTTAATAAACGATACATATTACGTTACAGTTCTTCTACGAAAATATTCAATAACGAAGTTATTCAACCCAATTTTGTACAATCAACTACTGATGACACATCTCTATAAACTGTAATAACTTTCACTTATAGCGCCATTTAGAAAAAAACATGACAATATTGAACACAATGATATCATGTAACATAGCAACAACAAAATTTTTTTAGCATATCACACAAAAAAGACCTTATTAATAAAGCCAATTTAAAATTTTTAACTTTCTTCTTATAAAATCTTTAAAAAACCATATATCGTGTATGTTACGATGTTGAACGAGTTAATACGATGCAAAGTTATGATGTATGTACATAGGTATGTGACTACATAAACTACGTAATGTTGGTTTAGTAACCATTGTGTAAGATAATATTACTATAAAACTGTAAAAAATGTATTGACTAAAATATTACTGCTTTTTTTCCTTGGTTAGGTAAATTTAAACTTTAAATTTTTTGCTCAAAAGACGATGAGAGTCGGGGTGGTATTGATGAGATTGTTCTGAACGCAAAACGCTTGATAGCTATGACGATTGGAAATCAACATATTTTACACGAATATCTAATGAAAACAAAATTTGATTGCCTCTTTGGAATTTGTTAGTTTTGAAACAATTTTTTATTCGAGTGAATTTTTTTACTTCGTATGAACGAATACATCTCGGCTTTATTTCAAGATAATAACAAAAAATATTTTAAATTATAAAAAATCGATATTTTATCAATTTTACTAGTCGAATTTATATCAAGAAATTCTAGTTTAATACTGACATACAAAATTTAATCAACATTTCATGTCTATATTTTGATTATTTTATGAATACCCCAAAATTTTGTTAGAACCTTCAATGTTATCTGGTTTTATAAAATTTTAGATTTATTTTAATATAATCCCATATATTTCATATTTATACTTCTGTTATTAAAAAAAGCACATCGGATAAATTTCAATTATTTTTCAATTCTCAATGGTAATTTTTATAAGATTTTCGTCATTTGATGTTCGAGCCAAGACAATTTGTAGGAAAATGTTGCTCTTGCTAATATGCATCATTGAGAGTTGACATACCTATGGTGTCTTTTCATGATGTAACATCAAATTTCGAACATTTATATATTTTTATAAATAAAATCACTTTATAATAAAATGAATAAAAATAACCTAAAACATAAAAATAACCTATTAATAATAATATTTCATAAAATTTTATGGTGATAATCAATTATTAATAAAATAATACGTCGATAAACTTTTAATGAAAATTGAATTTGAATTTTTGAATAAACTGATTATTTACGCGCATTTTAATCTGACGTCACTGTTAATTGAAATAAACGCCAGTAGAAAAATTCTGAAGGACAGTACCTAATTTTTTAAGAGAAGTTTTTAGTTTAATTTCCTTAAAATTGATAATAATTATATTATGTGGTAGTATGAATATCCGCCACAATTTTTGATTGAATTTATTAACATTTGAGTTGTGTTTCCATTTTTACGAGAGTTTGTACGAATTTTATATATATATATATATATATAAAAGAAAACTTAATAGTAAAAAATACTTAAAGAAAATTTAGTAATAAAAATGTCTTATAAACAGCGAAAGATTTTAATGATGGGATACAGATCTGTAGGTTAGTAAATATTTTTATTTTTGAATATAAAAGTGAGATTATTTTGTTAATCAGGAATTGCGTTTTAAAAAAATGTTTTGATCGTGTTTTTTTTTTGTGTTTAGGGAAATCATCGTTAAGTATACAATTCGTTGAGGGGCAATTTGTAGATTCTTATGATCCAACTATTGAAAATAGTAAGTATTATGTTTTGGGGCCTTTAACTTATAATTTTTACTTAGTTGTACTTAGTCATCATTTTGTTTTTGTTTATCTTTGTTCGCATTTACTAACATTTGCGTTGTATAAATTGTTTTAATTTACTAACATTTGCGTTGTATAAATTATTTTAATCAAATTTGCATACATATTTAGCTGGCAAATTAAACTTCCAGCTTAACATTTACAAATTTATTTTCTCTTTATTTTACTAATTATTGAACATTTGTTAGAAGTATCAAACGTAAACAAAGTATTCTGTACAGGTGGCTAAAAATGATCGAATTATTCGATTTTAATATGACTGTCAATACTTAGATAATATTTTTTGCAATTTTTTTGTATCCATACTTTAAAATGATGCCATTACAAGTGACAGGTCGATTATCAGAAAATACGAAAGACACTTTGTTAGGGCATATACTTAATGCGTGTAGCAAAAGAAAGCATTGCAATGTTTGGAAAACATCAATCTGACAATAATCAAAGGAACTTTGTTATAACCTTACGTTATAACACGAAATATAATTTAACCTGTTGATTTTCCTACCAAAGGCTTATAGAGGAACAAATGCTTATAAAAAATGCCAATTTCCAGACTAAATTCTATAACGGGGAAAATTTTGGCTTACTGCATACTACTATTTATAATTGAGAGTACACCTTATAGGTTTTATTAATACCGAGTGCTTAAAAATTTACAAATATTTCGACAATGAAACGGATGAAAATAAAGTAAATTTAAGTGAAGAGATGAATGCTTTATCGTTTCCAAAATTTACCCTGATAATTCAGACAAGTATTTTTTAGTTAAATTTCAGTAATTGAGATGTGCTAGTCAAAATTGTCGAAACTACTTCCTATTACGGGACATCATTAAGTATCTTGAAATAAGAATCACAAATTTAGGCGAAAGTGGCATTTGACTTGTTCTCTTTCACGCCGGCGAATCTATTGCCCCGTTCCCCCTCACGTTCACGTGTAACAGCATCCAAATCAGTTTGATTATGTTATTCTAGGGTGTTCAGAGATGTGGTTACTTTAAAGTTTAAAATACTTTTCTTAGTATAATCAATGATTTAATGTATATTTTATTTTTTTGGGAGAACTATTTAATTAAAATTATTTTTTTAGAAACACGTTATTATTTTGTTTTTGTATTTTAAAAAATAGTTAATTTGCAATATAATTTGGCTTGGGAGCTCATGAAGGAGTTTTCAGTCTTTAATAAAGGGTTAATTGTCAACGAACATGAATAAGCAAAAGATTACTTTCGAAGTATATACATACAAATAATATTTTTTTTCTATGTAAAGCATGTCCTTTGGTAGCGATTTTGTTCTCATCACATCTCCTTCCGTATGCGTCTGTTTCATTATCGAAATAGTTGAATTGTTTTTAATATTCTGTATTTATAATAAAAAATTCTTTTAATGAAACAAATGTGAAAAATTCTTCCATTTATTTCGTTAAATTAACGAAAGGTGAAATTTACAACTGGGTAATTTAATAGTGACGAAACGCAAATTCATTAACCCTTACTGATAAATAAATTATAGTTTAACAGTTAAGAAAATTATACGTCCGTTTGTTGAAAGGATCTTTTGAAATTTTAGCATTTTCAAAGACAACACGTGTAAATTCTCAAGATTATGATGTAAAGTTAGTGGATACTGCCGGACAAGATGAGTATTCAATATTCCCAGGACAATATAGTATGGATGTACATGGTTATGTTTTAGTTTATAGTATAACTAGTCAAAAATCATTTGAAGTTGTTAAATTAATTTATGACAAATTATTAGATGTTACCGGAAAAGTACAGTAAGTATATTTTTTTAAACTTGTTTTAATTGATAAGGAACGATATTCAATTAAAAGTAAGAAAGATACAGTCGCCAAATTTCATCATCTATCGTTTTTTTTTTAACAATCAACACCGTCTAATTTTATTATTCTAAAACAAAAGCTTGCAATGATCAAAAATTTGCAAGGTGTGTTTTTTATATATTTTCGGACTTTATTAAATATTGATGAGGATGATGAAACTACTATTTACGTTTTAATTCCCTGTAGAAATCTTCAAGGTATTAGATGTAGAATGTTCGGATTCGAAACTCTGAATCTATCCATCATGAGAACAATCTCAGCAGACAAGGTGTAGGCAATTTGTGTGGTTACTGGTCTCGACAAGATCCTGTAGCTTCTTCCCTTTGAAAGTTATTTCACTGAATACTGAGCTAGAAGGTATTTTAGGCTTCAAATGGTGTGTTCTAAAGGAAATGACAGAGGACTAATAGGTCTTGGTTCAAGTGGTGCAAGTCTCATTAAAGTATCTCATGCAAGTCTCATTAAATTATAAAGAAAGTTTCTGCATCTTAGAGTATCGATACTCATTTCCTAAAGATTTGTTTTCTACTAAAGGAAGCTTTAAGTGATACATTTGATAAAATAAGTTATGTAAAGCGTTTAAAAAACAGTGAGAAGGGAGGCGGCTATCGACTCACTATTTTGAGAATATCAATATTGATAACAAATTAATTAATAATTTGTTTTTTAGTGTACCAATAGTTTTAGTTGGCAATAAAACTGATTTACATATGGAGAGAGCTGTCAGTACTGAAGAAGGACGTCAATTGGCTGAAAATTGGAAAGCTGCATTTTTAGAAACTTCCGCTAAACAGAATGAAGTACGTATAAATTATTAACCTTGTTTTTTACTCATTATCAAGTAAACCTATGAAAGTTTAGTTTAAGCCATCTGTATTCAATTTTTAAACATTGAATCAGGGTGTCTACTGGTCTGAGTAAATTTGAAAAACCTGAAATAGACGGGGAAATTTGAATTTGCATGGAATAGTCAAGAAAATAACAAATTATGCAAATATTCCGGGAATTTTGAATATTTTTCTGGATTTTCAAAGTATGAATTTATTTTTTTAAATATTCGTAATAATTATTAATGAGCTTTTGATCTCATAATATATTCAATACTAATGCTCACTCATGAAAAAGTTTCTGTTCACGTCTATTAATAACTGGAAATTATTTAAACAATGAATGATAATATATATTAAAATGAATGATGATATGAACATATTTTCTAAAAATGGTCTAGTAAAAGTCAATGTGAGACCTGGAAAAGTCGGGGAAATTCGTTCTTGAGAATTAGTAAACACCTTGTAATTAAGTATTTTTTTGTACTACACCGTTTACGCGTCTTAGTATTCAACCAACAAAGCACGTTTAAAACTCGTTCATAGTTATACCTTATAATTGTTGATAGAATCGGTTCATTTGGAGCCTAAAACAGTATTTGAATGACAAGATAATAGACCTCTATAGGTTACCCGTAGCTATCTTTCCAGTTTGGAAAACATAACGCAACATATTAAATTGTCGTTTATTACAGCTTTGTTCTATAATAAACAAAATTTCGTTCAAATGTCCACCACACCACTTATTAATTAGGTTTTTCCGATTTCTAATCAGTTTGTCCAATATAAGAGTATAGAATTAGACTTTTATGTATCCTGAAAAAAAAAACATTTAATACATAAATTCACATCTTAGATGTTCATTTCATTTGAAAATGCGGACATGAACGTACAAAGTATAAGTTTAAAAGAGTATACACAATTCTGTGTTGTCTTTAAAATTTTATTCTTTTTTTTTTTTTTTTTTAGTCCGTAGCAGATGTATTTCACACACTATTAATGGAAATAGAAAAAGCTGATGGCAATATGCAAGCAAAATCAAACTGTGTTATTTCATGAACAATTAGACTGTTATCTACACACAAATAAAAAGCGATAAAACGGTTCTAATCAGTAATTTAAATAAGAATTCAAAATGTGTAAACAAAAATTTAAATCAATTTTCAAAACGGGAATATCTCTTTTTTAAGTAATTTTTATTTTAATTTATTTCGATTTTTTTGTTAATTGTGAATCGTTTTTAATTGTGAATTTTCTTTTTGGGGTAATTTAAAATTGTAATTTGTTTGCTTTTTAAGCTTTTTTTTTGGATAATATCCAAAAAAAATGTATGTAATTTATATTTGATAGTGCTTACAGGGATTAATCAAATTTTCACAAATATGGAATTAGAATAAAGTCAATTATTAATGTCATTCCTTATTAATTTTGAATAAGTGATATTTTATACTTTTTTACGGAGGAAAACTTCTTAATTTGAACAAAAAAATAATTCATCGGAAACTTTCCATCTTCTAATTTTGTATGAAATGGGAGGGACAATGAAAACTACAGTTAAAGTCTCGAAAGCTCTAATTTAAATGAGTTCTATCTCCTATTTTCAATTTTGTACTATCTTTGCGAATTTTGTGAATGTTTTGTATATGGTCTTTTCAAACACCATACTCTTGTTTTCTTTTCTCGAATATCAACACCTTTGTAAATCGAAATCAGACAAGTTGAAGATTGAGTTTAAAATAAAGAACCGATACCAGTTTAAGACTGTGTTTAAGTTAAAAAAAAACCAACGTTTGTTCAATACATTCTGCATTCTTGACAAGTGTCTAAATTTATTCGATTTTCAAAATCAAACAAAAAATTCAAAAAAAAGTTTCTAAACTGATCTTTAAAATATTGGAGAGTAAGGTATTTTTTGGTGAGGTTGAAAAATGTCCCTTGAATTTTTTCTCAATTTTCAGATCTCCCGAAACTGCTGTTCCAAAATATTAAATAGTAAACCTAAAACAATAAATTAAATTTTTTTGTTCAAAAACAAGAAAATATCCTCTTAAATAACTTTCTATACATTTTTTTTCGGATACTCCATATAACGGGTGTTTAATTTAAGTTTAAAAAAATAGTAATAGTTTCATTTTTTTTCAATTTCTGGCTAACTTCAAACGACAAAAATGCCTAAATAATTATAATTGGAACTCTTGAGAATTCATATAACCCGTAAAATTTTTTATTTCAAATTCCAGCTTAAATTAGAACATCCTCTATATTTTGTTTTCTTTAATAATTATTCACAAAAAAAAAAAAAATATTTCTGTTGTTAATTTTATGTATATATTATATTAATTAGTTAAGAAAATTTAGCGACATATCCATTTCTATCATAAAATCAAACAAAACTGTTATTAAAACGAATGGGGGTCCGTTTTGCTAAGTTAGTCACTTAGATCAGCATTATAACAAGTTCTGTTTAATGCTAATATTCAAATCGAAAATATTAATACAAATTTGTAAACAATTCTTGTTTGAATTATTTATAAAATATTTATAAATAATATTAAAATTAAATATTTATAAATTATTTTTTTAAATATTTTTATTTTAAAATTAAATAATATTCTTCATAAGCATTGGAAATATTAGAGAATCACAAATATACTCTATTCGTTTAGTATCTGTTATCTCTTGTTTTAGATTGATTACTTATTTTTATTGTGTTACGTAAGAGCTATCGAGATTATGTAAAACCATTTTGAAATCAATTTAATTATTAAAACAAAAATTCGATTACACATGTTATTATAACGAAAAGGAGAACCATCTTTGTATGAAAAACTGTCCATCGAAATGCGTTCAATTAGGATGGCGCTACAGTACCAACGGAATAAATTTCAAAGATAGCGCATAAGTTTATAAAAAAACAGAATAATAAAATAAAATCGTTTTACGTTCACTAGGACAGCTTTTTATGATACAAACTCGTAAAAAATTATTTTACAAGTTAACACTTGCTATGTTTACAAACCCTCCACTTTTTTGAAAGCAGTGATTTGGGACTACGGAAATAGTTGAAGTTCTGCATAGTAATTACTCTAGTCACTAAAAATAGCAAATTTCCTAACGGCACACTTCAGTATATTCCCAACTGTCAGCAGTAAAAAAACACTTGAAAACTCCGCCATACGTGAAGCTAGCATAGTCAAAGTGTATGGCGGAGTTTTCAAGTGTTTTTTACTGCTGACAGTTGGGAATATTGAATTCACCTAATATATGGGATAGTACTCCTTTAAGTATCTACCCTCCATACTTTTAAATAATTGCGCGGCACGGAATAATCTATAATACTGCTAGCTGCGTTATATTTGACAAAAACGGATTCCCATTGGCGCATAGTTTTTTTTTTTTTTATATATATTTAAAAACTATTTTTAAAACATGCATATTTTTTGTTTTCATATATGTTTACATATTGGCTTTAGATAAAGAAAAAATTTTCCGTATGTTGAATGTTGGCAAATATATATGTGCATATTATAGACGTATCTACTAAATATTGACCGATAATATAAACAAATTTACAATGTACGTTGAAATGGACGTCAGTGTGACAAGATATTGCTTAGACGTACATTTCACGTTATTTGTGAACACAGCCTTAATGTAACGAAATATATTCGTAAGTTCCCGTAAATTAAAATAAAAATTATCTGAAACTATCCGTGATAAATCATGAATAATTGTTAGTGAGTGTGTTCCAAAAGTTTCTATCATTCTACATGTGAAGACAGTCTATTTAAAAGAATAATTATCCTTTAACATCATTATCAGGCTATATTTAATGTATGTCTGTAGTAGCAGACAATGTATTTAATTTTACCAATATTAAATATTGGAAATCTGGATAATTTTTTCATTCAAATTTTTAAAAAATCGATTGTTAATTCAAATCTGTAGTCGTTTTAAGCGATGTCTGAGAGAGCAACCACATCGTAAATTAAGTATTATTTATAATATATTTTTATTTACTAGCTTTCATGTATGTTCGCTTGGGTGGAATTTTGTAATTGAAACAATTGTAAAAAATTTTCATATTTATTGGACAGGTCAGATAATTTTTTTGCGTCGTCAGTATTTGAATGTATACTCGATATGTAAACTTCTATGGGTATTTTTAAATGTGACGTAACTTACTTTTAAGCACTTTTTTTAAAGCAATAATTAAACATATTACTGATTCAAATGCTTTTAAGTATTGTTGGAACACTTAAAAAAGTGTAAGCTTTTTCAATTTCAGTTTATTATTATTCTTATTTCTTTAAATCAACGACTTTGGGAAAGTTATTTATTTTATTGTGTGATTTCGATTTTTTAAGCCTTATTTGGCAAAGAGGATTTGCTTTCTTCTTTTGTCATGCCATAGCTGATTACAATCGATAAGGGTATAATATTGATATAATTTTTGATTTTTTTTTAGTAAATCGAACTTACAAATAAAATTAACTGGAGAAATTATAACATTCAAGGGATGAAAGTTGGGATAATATACTTTATTCATTTATTTCAATCAAATTTGGTTACGCTTTGGCTATTTAGGGACGATAAAGATTAAATAATTATATAATTTAACGTATTTCGAACTAGTCGAACAAAATAAACTGAAGAGTTCTAATATTCAGGGGATATAAGTTAGATCAATATAATTATCAAAGGAGTACTCGACAAAAAAAAAAAAAAAAATAACGACCTGCATCTTTCATACTTTACAATCAAATGCATCATTTTTATGATGTATTTTATAATTTATTCAGTTTAAAATCAATATTTTACTTAAAGAAAATTATATCTGGAAAACAATTTAACATATCATTTAAAGTCGTAAATTTTATTATTTCAAACATGTATGGAAGATTCAGATGTCGCATTATTTTCGTTTCCGAATATACATTACATTTGATTCCGTTAAAAAAACAAATTTTTTATTCATATACGAATTAGTTGTCGATCGATAAAAAAACTTCAATGAATCAAATAGAAAACCCAGAGTTATCAGGAAACTCATTTTGTAAAAAAAAAATCATGGAATAGTCAAAGAACTTTGGCAATTTCTTCTATCAAATTCCTCTATAACGGAAAGGAAAAGTGTTTTTTTAAAGTAATTTTCATTGAGATTTTTTTACTTGAGCTACCTTTTTTGCCTCCAATTCATTCAAGTTACTTAAGATTATAGTTTATTATAACATTTAAAATGCATATAAAAAGTACTGATTCATTCAATTTATCATTAGAAGATACCCATTTCATGTGGTAACCAAATTTGAGTCAATGGGAAGGATCTTTTTGGAATTCGGGCTGTCAGTCTTAAAATATTTATTTCTTTTCTTATATTTTCTGTAAATGATAACTAATTTCTTCAGTTCGTAATTTTCTCAAATATTGTTAAAACGATTATTTTGAGTAGTTTTTGCAACTCAAATACATATTTTGTTTATTTGATTTGGTGATATGATAGAAATTAATTAAATTTTTATGAAATATATTTGTAATTTATTTTAATCAAAAAATTAATTAGTATTAAAAGAAAAAAAAATAATTAAAAAATAAAACATTATTTAAAAACAAAAAAGATGATCAGAGGTCGCACATCACACATTTGTATTTTGTTTAATTTTTTTTGAATATAGAAAATATACTCTGAAAGAATTTTTTAAATTTTATAAAAAACACACTTTTCTATTTTTATGGAAAATGTATAGAAGAAAAAAATTAAATGTGTTCCTTAGTTTAAATAAAAAAGTTATTTTTTTTAAGTAAATCAGTATCAATTTTCTTTTATAGAAATGTCGAAAATTGGAGAACGTTCAAGTAATTTCAATATTTGGTTTATACGATTGTAATTTATTTAGTTATAGGATATTTCTATTTGAATATGAGTTATTGACGCCACCAAAGAAAATTTACTTTACAGTGTCATAATTTTCACCTCTCACAAATTGATTTTAACGAGCATTTTGTGATTTTAGTAACGCTAAGAAATCATTAAATAAAATAAGCTTGATTTCGCTGTTATTGAGATTACGAGAGTAATTACGGCCTAAAAAAAATAACAACTATAGGAGGCTAAATTCTGTGAAATTGTTTGAAGGCAGTTCTAATTTCGGTCTTAGTATAGAACTGTAATGTCTCAAAAACTATGAATCTGAACGTTAAAACGATCTTATGTTTCAATTTTTTGGGTCAAAATCTCCGTTGATTTTCCGTTTCTTAATTCGATAAAACTATGTTGATAAGGTAATTTTGACCTACAAATTTCAAAAATAACATCTATTTTACGATGGGAGGCATATTTTTTGAAATATCGCATGAAAATTGATCCAGAGATCAATATCTCGAACTGATTTCAACTAATACTTTGAAAATTAGTTATTCACTCGTACAATCAGTATGTTTGTGTGTTTTAGACATTACTTATCATAAAAAATCCAAAAAGATAAAATGTTGTAACGCTCGCCCAATAATGATAGTTTGATTTGTTATCTTTGTTTCTAATATAGTCCTTTTGCCATCACTTAAAATCTTACCCAATTAAAAAGTTCGAATAATAAAAAACTTGTTTAAAATTAAAGCGGAAAATATAAACTTTTGATTCATTCTGAGTAAAACCTATTAAAAAGTTTGAAGTGGAAATCACGTTGCTAAAGCTTAATTTAATCGTTTTTCTGGGATATTAATGTTACGTAATACTTGAACGTTCCCTTATTAGATATTTGACTACTTTTAACAAAAAAAGTGAAAATAAAACTTGATGGTAAAACTGTGACAAACAATTTTCCTTTTATCAATGAAAGTAGTTAAATATATAAAGGCTTACAAATTTTTCCTATAACTTTTATAGAAAATACTGGAAACAATTATTTACCCTTAGTTTAAAATTTCAAATGAATAGTCGTTAAGGTAGTTGTGCTGTTGAAGTCATAGAGTCTTAAATATCCAATTAAATATTTATTATCTAAAGGCTTACAAATTTTTCGTATAACTTTTATGGAAAATACTGGAAACAATTTTTTCCCCTTAGTTAAAAACTGCAAATGAATAATCGTTAAGGTAGTTGTATTGTTGGAGTCATAGAGTCAGAATATTCTAAATTTGTTTATACTCATTAAGGGTATTAACATACAATTACCATTAAAATTTGAGGTCGATTGACTGTCTTAAATTCGAGTTATTTATAAAGTTCGGATAATTTAACTATGCGTTTTAAGTACCGTTCGCGATTGTATATAAAAACTAATAGTCAAAAACTTTTGAAAATAGAAGAGTAATTATTTCTGAATAAAAAAAAACTATTCAAATGAATAGCAACTGAAAATTCAACAATATTTGAAAAAAATATACTAGTATAACAGTATGTTTGATATACATATATATGATTAGGGTAGTAATGTGTGATTAACCTATACAAACAGCACAAACAGTATACACAATTAGTACTGTTGTACAGTATCAGACATAAATTATACTCATTTTGACTATAAAGTAACCTACTGTTACCGTGCATATGATGCAAAACATTTGTACAATATTGTAGCAGAACAACTACCTTAAAGTAATAAGAATTAAATAACAATCATTATAATTGTGACAAACTTAAACTCACTCACGTTTTAAGTTTCTACATACTATGCCGAAATACATTTAAAATAGGCACGAGATTTTCTTTTTACAAAGATTTTTACCAAAACGAGGACTGTGAGTGCGCACTACGCGAAATATTAATGAAGATTAATTAACGAGGACATTAAATAGAAAACAATTTACTGGAATCTTCGTTTTAACAACAAGCAGAATGATCGTATAGAAACGCGTGAATTAAAAATTAATAAAACTTTTGGATTTGACAAAAAGAACGCTAAAAAAACAAATAAAATGAACTTGTGTGCTTTATAGTCGAAAGCCATGGCGATCATTAAATCCCCTGCCAAATTATCGACTTGTTTTAACTGAAAAATGATTTAGAAATTTGAATTTATTCTTTAACAAATATTTATTCGTTCCAACGCTCATCTAATAATCCAAAGCTCCACTTTTTAATCACTTCTTTATTTGAGACAAATTTCTTTTTGCAAAACTACTCTTTCGGGGCTAGAAAATTCTAGAAATCTCATTTTGACACGTATTATCTGAAAACTGATACGATTGAGAAGTCATATGGGTCTGGGACATATATATGGCAGACGGTAGACTTATTGAGCGATGTATGTAACATTCTGACTGCGCCATTTCGATTGTTTGCAAACAAGTGTTTTTATCGAATAATCGTACCCATAAAAATTTCTCCATGATTCTATTTTAAATGTATCTTTGGTATGGGGCACTATTTTTAATACAAACGATTATTAAGTCGTTATACAGTTTATAATCGCGATTTCTTAAGTATGATACGTTTCTATGTGCTTTTATTGAAATTCCCGAGAACTTTTTTAGGTCTTTCGGGATTATAAACTTATTGTTTTGAAAGAATTTATGTTCCAATGAAATTATTGGCATAATTATAAAATGTATAGTGACTTTTAAATCACTTGTGTTTTTCACTTAAAATATTTTAAAAAATTCTATTAAATTTTGATAAATGAATTTCGTAATTATTCTTAGAATATAAAAAGCTGCTCTTCAGTCAGAAAGCATTGTAGGTTGGGCTCCACACAATAAATTTTGAAAATTTTTTGATAAACTCTAAATGATGACACATTGTGGAAATTTTAGGTACGAAAATAAACAAAGGTGGCGTAAAATCTAGTAAATTCAAGACACTCTTACTCGTGTTTTAAATCCATTTATAATTGTTGCTATACTACGGTGTCCAAAACATAATGTAGATTTGTTTCAAAAAATAAAATAAAATTCATTGGCTTCACAGAATCGCCATGAAATTTTAATGAATGGTCTGAAAAGCCCTTTTCCGGTATGGTTTTCAACACTACGCCAATTCGGTTATTATTTCCTAAATCACGTCGAAGTGGTGTTTTTGAGTTTAGGAAATGCTGAATCAGGCGACTAATCATGGCTAATTAACTAAATGAGTTGGATTTTTAACAAAATATAGTTGTGTGCTTATAATTCCAACCTTAGGCGACAAATGACGTTATGTAAACAATGTATAAAACTAAAATAATATTTCTTGTTAATAATTAGATCGATTGGATTTTTCTTACGTATTATGCCACGATACTAAAAATGATTTTAATTTTGTATGAATTTAACGCGACTTTTTTAAACCTTCTTACTACTTATAATAATTGGACTATAACTGGAATATGTTATGGTTTATTAAATTATATAAGTAGTTTTTCCACAATTTGGAGAGATTTGTAGGCTTATGATTATCAAAAGAAATATACGAACATCATCCTCCTGTTTTTTAGTCAAATTGAGTTTATTTCAGAGAAATTTAAAAATATTTACGAGATCCTTTTATTAAATATTAATAAAATTGAAACCTATTCCTAATCATTATCAAAGTTAAGCTAATTTACACTAAAAAAATACTAGGGATCTGAGATAACACTGGAAATGTAAGCAATAATATATATTATAGAAAATATTCATATTGGGATTAATCTCCCAATATCCTATTGAACAAACTGGAAAATAATTAGTGAAGGCCTTTGTATATATTTCATATGATCCTTTTTAAAATTTTTTCCATCCCTACTACCTCCGATGGTGGAACTCCATCGATATAGGATGGTTTAGATAATATAATCATTTAAGTCTTAATTAACTTCGATAAATGGAAGTATATACCTTAAAAAGGATTTTACTATACACTCCAATTGTATCTTCTCTATTGTAATTTGTGTCAATTTATGTTTTTGAGTTGGTTTGGCCGAAATTCAACGCGTTTAAGGTAACGATGATTTCATATAGTTCACATTACAGTGAACAGTACGAAATCTATAATTCTTTATCTTGGATTTTTCAATCATAGTTCATTGGAATGTGGCTCAATAAATGCTCGATGATTTAATGTAAATTCTCCATAAGAATAAATCATTAAGAATTGTGTATAGCAAAAGCATATAGTTAATTGAATTTATGGCACAGTAATTCTTATTGTATGATTGTAAAGCACATTGAAATCCTGTTATATCGGCTAAACAGCTATAATATTATGTAAGGCGTATAAAATATAAGATGAGCCAGTGTGCATATAAGATGAATAGCCTATGACGTAATAAGTAAAGCGATTACTTTTTCAGTAAATCGCAAGGAAGGTTAAATATTCAAATCATATCAGTGCTTCCTTGGCCCAGTAACGGCATACAAAAAATTAGACGAGATTCATATTCACATAATGGCTCACTTTTCTTTGTGCTATGATTTTATTTTTGGCCAGAAGTTGATAGTTATGAATGTTATATGGATTGCTGTATATTAATCTTTAAGTTTTCTTGTTTTGTTTTGCTTTTTTTTTTTTTTGTATATGTACCATAGATATGTAATTATTTCTATAATTGAGTATATGTACTATAGAGCCATAAAATAAAGGAAATAGCTGCATTTCGCTGATAGGAGCGCTAAATGTCGAAAAACTTTTTACACCACTGTTTCTAATAAAGGAAAATTAATAAAGATCAAGTTAATAAAGATCAAGTTAGCGTGCATCTTTTCTCTTTTTAATTGAAAATGTGAGAAAGGTGTCCGAAAATTCGGTTTAATATTTTCTATTGTTAAAACAGATTTTGTATTTCATTAGCATAATCGACTAATCACACACTTTGTAAGTGTTGAGACTTATTTCTAAGGCAGAAATCCAAGTAAATAGAAGAAAAAAATAAAAAATTTAGACCATGCGATTTCTGCAAAAGGATAGAGGGGAGTTGTATATACTTTTCACGAAAAGTCAAATATTTATTTCGAAGAATTTCTAGCCTATTGAATTTTATATATAGTCCATATGCTCATTTCCAATTTTTTTATAATTGAAAAAGACTAAAAACTTTATGGTTATTAAAATTTAAATATATATATATATATATATATATATATATATATATATATATATATATATATATATATATATATATATATATATATATATATATATATATATATATATATATATATATATATATATAAAACAAAAAAACAAATTATTGTAGAGGAGTATATTTCAATAAATATGTTATATTTTTTTAATAAAACTGTTATTTAGTTTTTATTTGCAGCGTATATGATTACTTTTAACAGCAACACAATGTTTAAATAATTTCATTAAATTGGTGCCATGCTTTTCTGACACTTAAAACTACTGAGATCGGACTAACACTACCAGTTTAAAATTAAAAAACAATAGTATGTATTAAAAAAAAATTAAATTTCAATTCGAATGATAATTTGGTGTCGATGGGATCATAATGCTACCTGATAGCAAAATATGAACTAATCTAGAAACTATTTAGAACTTAAATTGAAATTGTTTAAACACCAAAGACACAAAACTTGTAATAGATGGAGTGTTTCATAATAATATATAATGATAATTATATTATTATAACTAATCACATTATGATAGTCAAGGGTAAATAATCAGCTGAGTGTGTTATGAGTAGTTATTTGCTACTCTGGCGTTAAGATCTTAGCGTGAATGTCCAATAAGTACACAAAATTACTATAAATGCGTATAATGTTCTCCCTATCATGTCTATAGCTCCTTGAAATTTGGGATGGGCGTTTTTAATAAAAAAACATTCACATCGAACTGTCGATTTTTCTAAATATTTACAATCGAAAAAATCGATGTTTTGCCAAGCCAGATTCACGTTCCTGTTTAATAGATTATTTTATTTTTATTTTGGTGTCATTAAAATAATTCATTTTCATTTTGATAAAGATTAATAATAATATTTCAAACACAAATAGATAATGTATATTGCTTGTTATATATAGCGGACAAACAATATATAACCTGATTTACACGAGAGAGTTTAATTTACATTACAGTGGCGGATACAGCGCTATAATCGAATGTATGCTCGAATCGATGTAAATTTGTACTTCATTCAACTGTATCGTGTATGGCATGCTTAATAAACATAAAAAGATAACAGATGATTGCCTTTTGTCACATGGACGATGACATTTAAACGAAACCTAATGAAATATTTTTAAAATTCATATTTCTGTTTTTACAACTTTTTAAATAAATTAATATGTATGGTTCCCCATATGTATTTTCAAATATTTGAAGTTTATTTACCCATTTAACACAAACATCTCAGTTAAATAATGAAGGTGCGACATAAAAACAATCAGCGAAATTTTATAAAAATCACGAATAAATCGTAAATACGAAAATTTAAATTTCACATTCAACATGCAATTATTATAAAATTAAATACATAAAGTTGCCTAACACGATATTAACTATCGATTATCTCTTTTCGAATTTGAGTGAATTTAACGGCGGAAGTTTTAGTGAGTCATTATATCGAATCAAACAATAATGTTTTTGTGATTTGTGAACAATAAAAAAAAAGTTTGTGTATATTTTGTCATTGTAATTGAAAATAGTAAGTTTAATTAAACAAAATAATTTTTTCAATACAAAAATTTGCTTGATATAGGTATAACCTATAAAAGTTCATTGTAATTATACTTTTTTAAATAAAATTCCATATTTATTGAGAAGTTGATCTTATAGTTTTTAATTTATGTTTTAATTATTTTTATATTAATTAGGTAATCTTTACTTTTTGGACGGTTATTACCATTCAATTTTGCATTCTTTTTTAAATAAACAAATATTTTTATATGACAAAAAAAAGTTGTTTGTATTGAAGGTAAATTGGTATATCTATATCATGTATATGTCTACCTGTATCATGTATATTTCATGTATATGTCTACCTATATCATGTAAAATTTTTTTTCGTAATTTATGATTAAGTTATGCCGTAAGTTTTTTTTTTATTTTTGCAGAAGTTTTCTTAATAATTTACGTAAATATTATTGTTATATTAATCCGGTAGCCAAGCGAGATTTTTCCCCTAAGAAGGTTTACTCGATAATTATGACCTTCGAAAGTAGGTTGCTGATTGCCAAAAAATATTTATTAAAAATTTTCATATTTTCTTTTTGTTTTTTTTTTTTAGTTTTCAATATTGATGAAAGGACATATTCACGACCAGATGACAGTCAATCGAAGGGTTATTTATATAAAAAGTATATATATTATGAATAAATAAGCTCAAAAAACTAATAAAATATTGAAGAATATTTATGTTATATGTATAAAGCTATTATTATTGATACAAATATAGAATTTTCGTAAAAATAAAAGTCGTATCTATTGTAGTTTTTATGAGTGTAACAGTCATGTTTCAAAACATGAAAGAGTTCGTTTTCATAAATTTTCATTAAGAAATAACAGTTTTGTAAAATTTGTCAATCATTTTAATATAGAAATATTGATTACCAGGCATGGATTAAAATGTTAGGAATGAAAAAAAATATCATCCATGATGCGAGTATGTTCGCTGCATTCTACTCAAATATAATATACCATCTCATAACTATTATAAATTATTAAATATTTAAAGTTAACTCCCAATTTTTAAACATTAATTGAAATATTTACACCTTTCTTTATGATTGATAAAAAATGCTGTTCATTCAGCTAATTTACCTAAAAATATGTACCTGATGTAAATTTACTCGCAGTTTAGTTTAATTTAAGTTTTTATTAAGATTATTTCGCAAGTATTAAGTATGTACCACGGTCATAAGGTCGTCGTATGTAAGTACATATGTTTTGATACATCAGCTGCTTAAATTATCCAAACATCTCTAGTTCATTCTATACCACCAGGTGGCTAAAAATTATACCACGCCGCTTCCAAGATTCCCAATAGAGGTTTGGCTTATACTTTCTTACCAATTGGGGTGTCACCGGGTGAATTTTCGTTCGCAAATTATCTTGGTTATGGATAGACGGGCGGATTTGCGGAAATGGACTAATTAGATGATACTTTGAACTCCTATACTAAAATTTTCTTCTGTGCGTTCAATATTAGGTAGTGTTACAAACTTTATATTAAAATTAATACACTTTGATATATTATGTATATGTGAAGTTTAAAAACTGTCCAGGAGCATACCGAACACCTACCAACCCTATATGACAATAATTCAACGTCAAAATTAGCTTTAATATAAAATCACTTATATTAAAGTATTCTATGCCTTTTTTTTATTATGTGATAATATCCAGCATAAATTAGCTAAGATTTTTTTTTTTTTTTATAAATATACTTGCTTTGCGTAAAAATTATCAGAAATTAAATTATTAATTCTTAGAGAATATACTTTTTATTGCATTTAATAAAAATGAAGACGTATGATATTATGTCATTTTATTATAAATATTGACATAATGTAAAAAATTTCACAACACGTTTCTACCTACATTATAGTATATTAATTTTAGTCTAAAGTTTGTAACACTAGAAAATATTGATCACACAAACATAATTTTACATGCATAGGTGTAAACACCTAATTAGTTTATTTTCGACTGTCCGTCCGTCCGTCCGTCATCACGATAACTCGAAAAAAAAGAGATAGCGAGCTGAAATTTTGGGGACATATTCTAAACATAAAAAGATCGTGAATGAGCAAAATCGGTCTATTGGGTCCGTTGGATCCTAGACCCAACTTTTAAAGTATAAAATATAAAAAGTTCAGATACAAAAAATGTTTATTTTTTATTTTATTTGACGTTTGAGTTCTACACAATTTTAGCTCAAATTTTGCAAATAAACTCATGCAGGAAATAACAAAGCGTATGATTATTATACAAGTATAATATATAACTGTATAGACTGCATATTTATAGTATTTTATGAATGTTAATTACAAATAGCCCAAACTATGAAATTCAATCATATGTCGAGTGTTTAAACAATTAACTCTGTTAGTTGCTATCTTCATTTGTTTTTTCTAAAAATTGGAAGCTATACAACAATTGCACCAGATTGATTATAATTGGATTACCGAAGTACATGCCATTTATATCAATTATATGATCTCAAAAATAAAATCTCAACCAAAAATATGTCATTTCATTTATATCACATGTAAAATATCTTATACCTGTACTAACACGACCCCAAATATCACTTGCGTAGTTTAATCATAGGTTGAACGTAATGGGCCAAAACCCAGTAAACCCGGACTAATTCGATCCATAATATCATTTGGGTAGTTTGATCAGAGGTTGGACGTAAAAGTCAAAAGCTCCACGGACCCCTATTGACTCGATCCCAAATATCACTTGGATAGTTAAATCACAGGTTAAATGTAAGGTTCAAAAATCCACAGGCCCATACTTACTCGACCCAAAAAATCACCAGGGTAGTTTAATCATAGATCAATCGTCAGGGCTAAAAACTGGCAGATCCGTACTAACTCGACTTCAAAAATCATCAGTTTATGGCAGTTTAATCACACTTTGAAGGTAAGGGCCAAAATCTCGCAGACCCGGAATAACTCGATCTCAAAAACATCTGAGTAGTTGAATCTTAGGTTGAACGTAAAGGCCAAAAATCCGTACTAACTCGACTCCTAAAATCACCGGAGCAGTTTAATCATAGGTTGAAGGTAAGGTCCAAAACCCCATAGACTCGTTCTAAACGCAAAACTCGCCTGGATAATTGAATCGTAGGTTGTAATAATAAGGGTAAATGTTAATATACGTAACCGGAATTAATTTTATAATGCAAATACGAAAATATAATTCAACATACTCAATGAATAAAAATACAAGTTCAGCAAAAATTTAGTGAATGAGTGACTTTTCAAAATTTTTAAGGGGAAAAGGCATTTTAACACTTATCATTCTTTAAAAAGAGCTCCATTCAAATTGGGTTTCTTTCTTCTACGGAACCTTTATTATTTGACCAATGTTATAAAATAATAATTATTGAAAAGAATGACAGTTAATTAAATATTTCATAATTAAAAATAATTTTTATGATTATTATATTAAAGTTTATTTTTTGCCAAAATGAATTTATTTATTTTTAATCACATAAAATATTAAATTTGATAGGATATTTTGAAATTTTTTTATTTGACTACAAATAAAATCTTTCAAATAATTGGGGTCGAATTATTTTGGTCATACACTCAAAGAAGATGACACTGTACCGATTTTTGTGTTTTTTAGGTTATGGTAAAAGTATGATTGATTTTTTATATATGATTTTTTGAGGCAAAACCGATTATTGCATTAAGTTTTTTCGAAATATAAAAAAATAAGTTTATTACGATTAATAAAAATTTCCGTTGTAAAATCTTCACATGTTTTAAATTTCACTTAAATTGAGATAATGGTAAAATGATTTCGCATTTATTAGAAATGTTAATTTCACTTTTATATGAGTGTTTTTGCACGAAATAGTGGTAATTAAACTAAACCATTCAAAAGTATGTCACATTATTGGTTTACTAAATATGTTTAGGCAATTTTATAATAATGTTTTGAAAGTTGCATATTAAAATAAATTATGTTATCTTAGAAATGAATGATTCCAAATTTGTTTATATCCAGCATTATGGTAATGTTTTATGATTATGGGCACCAGGAATAAAAAATTTTTTTTTTCGTTCCTATAGTTATGAAATACTATTTTATCAATCAAAAACGATATGTAAGTCTGTAAAAGGTATATATGAATTTGCATAGGAAATTTCTCAAAATTTATTAACAAATTTAAAAGAATAATGATTTATATTTGCGTTTAAAAATAATGACTACTGCAATTTTTTTGGTCATTCCTAAAATTTTTAATCCAATATCTACAATTTAATCCAATTTATTGAATTAATTCAATAATTTTTGTTTGAAATTTGCAATACA
Organism: Chrysopa pallens; assembly: GCA_020423425.1. Classification (NCBI taxonomy): domain Eukaryota; kingdom Metazoa; phylum Arthropoda; class Insecta; order Neuroptera; family Chrysopidae; genus Chrysopa; species Chrysopa pallens. Next base: position 17,373,339 of record CM035596.1, read on the forward strand.
ATTTACATTCAAACAATTGAACAAATAATTATATTGTTTAGAATGTGAATGTTTTTTTACAAAATTTAGCTACTCATGGCGCATCAATCGATTAAGAAGTTTCTTCCGCGTACTATGAATGTTGCGGATAATACATTATAGTTTAAAGTTTGTAACTCTTAGAATTATTGATTCTACGTTGGATGGATTGGGTTAGAATTTGGAATACAAAAAGGATAAAAAAACCTTTAAAGAGGGGGATGGATGGTTTAAAGTTTGTATGGCGAAATTTATAAGAGAGATATATTATTTTGGAATTTGCAAAATTACTTTTGTTACAAATAATTAAAGACATGTTTCGTTTAAAAATCAACATAGGTGTCATTATGAAGATTTGTGGGGGGCGTTGATTATATAAATAGCATCAATTTTGAAATTTATTATAAAAATTTTTTTCCAATTGCTTTTATTTGTATTGATTCCAATTATATTTATATAAATGAACAAATAGGCATTTCACGATTTTTTGTTAAATCAATCTCAGTATTGAGATTTTTAAGTATTTCGAAAATGTTATCATTTTGAAAATAGGGCGATATGGTATAAAGGTAAATCTATCCATACCGTACCGTACCGATTGATGCGCTATGAGTGTCTAAAATTTGTAATAAAACATTCACATTCTATAAAATATAAATAGTTGTTTAAATGTTTGAATGTAAATTGTATAGCAAATGTCAAATAGAAAATTATGAAATAATTACAAAAAATGACATTTAATTGAATTTATTGAATTGAAAATTAATATGTATGAATGATTGAAGAAATTGGATTAGTAATTATTTTTAATTTCAATTATAATTATTCATTTAAAGTAGTTAATAAATTTTGAGAAATTTCTATATCGAGAATATATCATTTGATTGATAAACTAGTATTATGTAACGATTGAAACGAATGAAAATATTTTGATGTACGGTGCCCATATGGATATGTCGAGAGGCCTGAAGTTTTAATGACAAAACTATATTAATTAACGATTGAATTGAAAGTTTGCTGATTAGAGTTATGAGGAAAATGATGAATGCGAGTTCTTTAATGCCTATTTATTATTGAAACTAATATTCGATCATGTCGATTGAAATAACTGTATGGGGTTCTCTAATTACGCCAATAAAGTCCTTCTCTTGCATATTATTTTTCAATATGTATTTATAACTATATGGACTTTATATTTAGAGTATTTTATGAATGCTAATGATCATAAATAATTCAAACATTGATACGGAGACATATATTGAGTATCTAAACTGTTAAATATATTGTTATCTTCAGTTTTTAAGTCTTTCAATTGTCATATACTAGAGTTGTCTATAAAAATGTAAATGGATTTAGGCTCTTGAAAATTAATTTTCATAGTTTAAGAAATACATTACCGAATTTTCTGCAGATCCAAAGATGGGTCAATTTAAAAACGAATTGGTTGTTGAGAACCTGAACCAGCAGATGATGAGGATTCACCAGATGATCCTCAGGCAGTTCTACATTCACCCGATGAACTGGAGTCTCCAGATAATCCTGATGCAGTTTCACCACTAGCCGATGAGCTTGATCCTCCAGATGAACTAGATGCGCTACCGGCACCTGCAGAAGAACTAGATACTCCCGATGATCCTGAAGCTGGGGATCCGTTCGCAGTTGAAGCTGCTCCATTAGATGACGCAGATTCAGAACCACCACCAACATTTGCAGAAGATCCACCAGATGCAGACTAGGCAGAACCTGCTCCAGCACTCGTTGTAACCCCATTTGAGGATGCACTTATAACACCATTGGAAATTGAAACACTGGATCCCTGTGATGACACCGGTGAAGAATTTTTGTAGCTGATGATACTGAACCCTTTGAGGCAGCTCCGGCTCCAGAAGATGTTGCACCAGCTGACGATTCAGCAGAAGAAGTTCGAGCTGTATCTTCACTTGCAGAGGCTATTGATCCATTGAATGAAGCACCAGCAGATTCTTTCGTTGCGGTTGCAGTTGAACCACCTGATGATGCTCCTGCTGAGCCATTCGATACTCTAGTAGAAAAGCCGTTGGAAGAAGCATTTGCTGAATTTTTGTTTCAGAAGCTGAAGATCCTCCAAGAGATGCACCTGCTGAGCCATTCGATGCTCCAACAGATGATCCCTTAGATGAAGCTCTAGCGGAGTTTTTGGTTACCGATGCTGAAGATCTACTCGACGCCTTACTTGTTGATCCAATTGATGCTCCAGCTGCCGATCCATTTTTTTGGTTGCAGAACTTGAAGATATACTAGAAGATGCGCCAATTGAGCCATTTGATACTTCAGAAGATGATCTATTCGATGAAGCACCAGCAGTGTTTTTGGTTGCAGAAGCTGAAGGTTCGCCAGATGAAGCACCTGATGAGGTATTTGAAGCGTCAGCAGACGTTTCATTAGATGAAGCACTAGCAGAGTTTTGGTTGCAGAATATGAAGGTGCACCTGCTTAGCCATTTTATTGTCCAGCAGACGATCCATTAGATGAAGCACCTGCAGAGGTTTTGGCTATTGACGTGGATGAACCTCCAGAAGAGGCAACTGCGGATACACTGCCTCAACACTCTCCTTAGATTCCTAAACTGGATCTTAATGAAGCTAAGTCAGACCCAGAAGCAGAACCTGTACTAGATGCGGGTCTGATCCTGCAGCAGAATCTGAACCAGATGCTGCACCTCATCCTGCAGTAGAACCAGAACTAAGATGCAGCTCCTGATCCTGTAGCAGAACCTGATCAATAATGTAAAATATTTTTATTAGAATTGCTATAACGTTTAATATATTATTTATTAGTTGAATCTAACCGCAGTTGGATAGGCAATCACATTGCATCCACTATTTTGAAAATTAAATAATTGTATGGCTACTGCAGCTATCACAATTATTAAAAAATTTGGTGTTCATGCTTTTGTGAAGATAATTAAAAATTTATTTGATACTCATTTCAAATGTGTATTATGTTATTTTTTGTTATATTTTTGGAAATGCAATATTCTGTGTTCTTTTTAAAAATTAGCGATAAACCTTAGGGATACATTGATTAGATACTATGGTGCGTATTGAGTAAATGGAGTCAGAACTTTGCCTGGTTGCCTGATTTTCCCTTAAGGTCGGTTATCCACAGCTGTTAGTGACATAAAAAAATGTGCTTTCAACAAGCTATTGACTTAAATTATATGTAATATGCATTGAATTACTTTAAATTTTCACCTCAAAAAAAAAAAATTTTTTTTTTAAATATGTATCTAAATAAAAGCACTTTAATTTTCAATCGAATAAATTTTGAGGGCATGCGAAAAAAGTGTAAATACAAAAAATCTAGACGTCTTTTCTCATATCTTGTAGGCGAAATGAACATGACTATTTTGTCCGTGAATTCATTCGATTAATTATTATCTTTAATTTATCCTATTTCACGTCGATTACAAAACACAACATTTTTCTAACTTAGTATTTCTATTATTTGGAAAATTCTGTAGAAAAATATAGACAAAAAGCTTAGTAATTTTTGAGATATCCCCGAATGCTAACCGTAAATAAATTACAAATATAAGTGTGAAATAGAATAAAATACTAGTGCGTCAAGCTATATTTAATTTCATTGGAAGCTGCAACGTTCGTTCGACGTACGCTAAAACTGGCGTCGGCTCGTTTCAACGCACGTTGAAATAAATTCTAGTTAGGTAGGCTCTATTTATTAAACTCAATGGATAGCTGAAACGCTAATTGTTTTTAGTGTCCGTTGTTGCGTTGAAAAAACTGTATAGAGGCAGAGCGCTTAAACAGACCATTAGCGATGGTACGCGCGCCATCTCTTAGATTTTTTAAGGACATAAAAGGTAGGTTGAAAAGTTCGTAGGCTGTCATATAGATTGCGCTGCTAGTATCAAATCCAAATGATTTTTAGATAGCCCTAACCTACAAAAGACGCGTGTATGAAAATGACTGCACTATTGTATCTGTGTTAAAGAATTTTTAATGAAATAATTTTTGTAACCTTGAAAAAATTTTGGCTAAAAAAAATACTGTTGAAACCAAGGCTTGGCAGGATAAACATCATTCAAAATCAACCGTAGATAAGTGGTTTGCTACATTGCTAAACGAGACAAAATAAGCACCATGTAAGCAGTGGATGCCTTAAAGAGACTATTACCGACGAAAACATAAAAAAAAAATCCACAAAATATATTTTGATAACCGTAAAGTGTAGTTGAGTGAATAGCTGAGACCCTAAAGATATCAAAGGAACGTGTTGGTCATATTGTGAATGAATATTTGGATATGCGAAAGCTCTGTTCGAAGTGGGTGCCGCCCGAGCTCACAATCAATTAAAAAGAAGAACGAATCGGTGATTCTAAGGAGTGTTTGGAGCTGTTCGATCGTGATAAATCCGAATTTTTGCATCGATATGTGACAATCGATGAAACATGGCTCCATCATTTCACACCGGAGTCAGCTGGAAAAGTTCTGGCATCAGTATTCTGGGATACTCATGGTATAATATTCATTGACTATCTTAAAAAGGGAAAAACCATAAACAGCGACTATTACGTAGCGTTATTGGAGCGTTTAAAAGACTCTTAAAAGAGATATTGTAAAAAAGTAGCCTCATTTGAAGAAGAAGAAAGTGCTGTTTCATCAAGACAATGCACCGTGTCACAAATCAATGAAATCTATGGCGAAGTTGCAAAATTAGACTCCGAATTGCTTCCGCATCAACTGAACTCTCCAGATCAGGGCCCCAGTGACTTTTTTCTGTTCTCAGACTTCAAGAGAATGCTCGTTGGATGGAAATTTTGCTCCGATTAAATCGTATTATAAAAATGATATCGAAAAATTGTATGACTAATTGTTGTATCGCACTCGAAGTAAACTATATTGAATAATAATAATATCAAATTCTATCAAACAAAATTTTTTTCTATGTTATCCTACGAAATTTTCAACCCACCTGTATTAGACTCATTTATTCCTGCTTTAGACTCATTTATTCCACTATCAGTTTATTTTGATTCGAGTACGCCGGACTCGATTTCGGTAAACGAGTAAGGAAGAATTGATTTTGTGAACTATTTAGTTTTCGAACCAATTTTTTTGACTTGAAAAGTTTGTAAAAATTAAATAGAACAAATATCTGGAGTTCTTAAATAGTTTCGAAAAAGATCTCTTTTTGTTTGATAAAACTTATTATGTACTGTGTTTATTTATATTTTGTTTTCCTTTTTGTTCTAAAATCAGTAACGGGCTAGATTTCTGTACTAGAATTTCAAGCCTAGAGTTCTGGACTCGAGTTTTTTTACGAAAAAACATTCCTAAATAAAATTTTAATTTTTCTGTCAACATTATGCATACCAAACTTCATTACATTTGCATAAGCATTTTTTAAGTTAGTGTGTTTATTCTAGATGTCTCTAGCAAAGCGATAATCTTCTTTAAAAGATCGATGTTCAAAAGTATTGATTAAATAAAAAATAATATTACAAAAAACAGTCGACTCATCAGAATAAACTTTTCAATGCCGTACATGCAATATAAATATGATATGAATGACGTCATACATATTCATATCAATAGTGATTACATATAAATCTTCATTTAGTAAGAACAATACGGAATATCATTAGGTGGTTTATGTTTTTGATAGAGACCACTGCAGGCTCTATTAATAAAGACAATCTGTAATGTAATATACCTAGATTGTATTTTTTTCAATTTCCATGCCTAAAGAACTGGATAAATAATTATCCAAATGTTATGAAATTTGAAATGAGGTGCAGTAGGATTTTATGGATAACAAAACAGCAGCAAAGTTTTGAGTGTTTGAATTTTGAAAATGATAATTAGACAGACAATTTCCGAAGGTGGCATCAAGTTGCCGTAATGGAATTCTATGTTCTCATTAAAACTTACTTACTTATTAGATATACGCAGTTTTTATCCTTTGTATTTATTTTTATGGAAAGAATTAATTAAAAACAAATGTTTTATACCAAAAATTTTATCAATTTATTAATTTTGTAATAATAAAGAATACAAATATTTATTATAAAGATAAGCCACGATTAGTCAACATTATCCGTTAAACGATATACCAATAAAAAAATATGATTCAAAATTTGTACTTGGTAGTGTCGTTTATCGGTTAATTGAACACAGATTATTGACATTTTATTCAGTCAATTTTATGACCTTTCATACATTAATAATTGGCATTTTATTGGATACAAATTTTGGTTTCAAAATCAATGAATATGCTCTAAATCCAAAACCGAAGTAGTGCTTGTTAAAATTTCATTTATTTCCTGGGTAGTTGGAACAAAATTTTTAATTAACATGTCCTCACACCCTACAATATATTTTAAATTGTGTATATTTGCCGCACAATCGTCAAAATAGGATGTCAATATATTTTTATTAATATTATAATTTTTGGTATTTTTGAGTCTTAAATTAATAAGTTTAACATGACGATTAATTGGTAATTGATGATACTTTGAATAATTTTTTAGATTTACTATATCTTTCAAAATTACCGAGTATCGTTCTATTGTAAGAGATGATCGTACAGGTATTAATGCAATAGCCAAATTATGTACACCCGAATTTACATCCTCGTAATAAAAATTGATTAAATGTGGCATATCCTTAACAATTGTTGCAATATTGTAAAACATACACGGTGCCGAAGATTTCATTGATATTTTTAATGTTTTTAACGCACAAGTCTGTGAGATTTCTCTTAAAAATTGTAGATTCTTAAATTTTACATCATATAAATTTAACGATTGTAAGTTATGTAATTTCGATATGTGAATCAAAGCATTTTCATTCCATACAGTTGGTGATTCATGAAACATCGATGACTGTAAATTACAACCAATTAGTTCAAAATGTTCACATTTTGCTTCTAATTGATTTATTAAATCTAAAAATTTAGAACAATGTTTCATATCACCATCTGAATTACGTTTATTTGCCTCGAAATATCGACAAACGTTACTAGAAAATGCTTGTAATTCATTATACTTGATAGTTGACAAGTCGTATTTGTCTATTGGAACATGTTCCATTTCAAAATGCGACATGTTTAAAGAGTTTACAAATGTTTTATATGGCAAAGGTAAATGTTTTAATATTCTTGAATTTCCATTTGTTTTTTTAAATAAATAATATCGATTACCATCATTACGGTAAAAAATCGAATACGGACGTAAATTTGTACTACCATCTAAACGATTTTTTGGATATTCCATAAAAAGTTCTTCTATATTAGGACAATTTGCTTTTAACATGTAAAATGTATCTGATAAACAACCCGACTGAAATTGACCATTTTGAAATTCCATCCATATGTATTTAACATTCTTCCAGATATTTACTAGCATGAAAAGCAGGGCAAAATAGCTCGAATGTTCATCAAAATATAGGTACACTGATTTTAAATTATATAATTGTATTTCTCTACGAATTGGAATAACAGGAGATATCCAAAGTACACATAAATTTGGATTATTCAATATTAATTGTAATTGTTGATGTTCTTCTAAGCCTTTTGTTGATACCATTCGTAGTTCATTTAATGATTTTAATTTCAACAAAAAATTGAGCAGAGTATCTGATTGTTTTTTTGCAAAATTAATATTCGATATATCCAGTATTTCAATGGTATTTTCTTTATTTAAGGGAAAATTATTCCAAAATTCATCAAAGGTTTCTTCCAAACATATTTTTTCAATTTTTAAATGATTCACAAGTGATTTATCATATAAAAATGGTTGCATGTGTTGATAAGTTTGGACGAAGTTTACACGAGATTGCAAGTCTAAATATTGACAAATTTTGAGACAAATCTCTATCGGAAAATTTTCCATTGTGTTGTAGTTTCGATACTTTGATGTGAGTACAAGTTATAACCGGTAGATGAAGCACAAAACTTGTTCGCTGAACACAATAATTTTTAACACAATATTTGTTATTTTCAAATAATAATTGTATATAAATTTTTATAATGTAAATTGGATGCGCCTTCATCGACTGACGTATCTTAATTATTCAATAGGGCTTTTCATTTTAATTTTCGATTCGTTTTTGTTTCGGACAGAATGTCAAAAAACTAATGTAATAAAATGAAAAGCAAATATTTTCTATCTTTGTCAAACTTATTGTCAACAGTACGAAACAAATTTTGAAATGAAAAGGTCTATTGTTTCAGTTGAAAATTTAAACAATTGAATAACGATACATTTGTCAGTCGGTAAAGATATTACCGATAGATACAGAATTTTATATTACCGATGGTGACATATTATAAAAATTAAAATGGGTTTGTATACAAATAATTTTATATTTTGATAAAATTTTACAATAATTTTTCAATTTTTACAGATTAATTATCATTTGAAAATAATTTTGAATCGAATTAACCATTTATTAACAAGAAAAAAAAATAAAGTTGTCATTGACAGTTTACAAAACTTTTATATACTCAATCTATATATTTTTATTATATCTATGAATTCGAAATAAATATTTTTGAATCTTACAAGTGTCACATTATTCGCCTATGTAAATAATTCATAAAGAATGCAGAAACTTAAACAAGATATCGTAACATAACTAATAATTCAAGATAATTTGCAATTAAACGGATAATTTTAACAACAATTAAAATTGCAGAAAATTCATTAGGGGATATGAATATTTAAATTCTTTTAAAGATATCAAAGATGAAATACAAGATTCATCATTCATTTTAGTTAGGATTTTAAAAAACACTCATCTAGAAAATTTAATCTAACATCGACGTATGCACACGGGAGATATATTTCTATGTGATCTGTGCAACAAAGTTTGTATAACAATGAGTAATCGGAATAGACATCAGATAATTCATTCTAGAGCAAAAGTATTCTATTGTGATATTTTTGATAATAAATTTCCAATAAGATTTGAAGTTGTAAGCCAAAGGAGCCCATATCGAACGAAATCCGTATCTTTGTGACATTTGTGATCGGAAACTTCTCTATTGGAACATCAATGCTGCCATACTTACTGGAAAAAATCATAACCCTTGTGATTTTTGTGATCAAACTTCCGTATAGCATAGTACGTTGTGGGCGTAAACCATTTTTATGTTATGTTTGGGATCCAAAATATTTTTGAAAAATTACAATTACAATTTCATCAACAAAGCGTATCAGAAATGCTGAATAATCATGTAAAAAAGAATATAAATTAACCTTCATTGATTAGATTTTCTCCGAACGAAATGATTTAAAAGAATATCGAAGATTTTATTTGGGTGAAAAATCATTTACTTGTGATGTCTTCGTTAAAATATTTATAGAAAAACCATTTTCATGTAATGTTTGTGATAAAACATTTCTATAATCATTTAAGTGCACATAAACAGTCTCATACAATAGAAAATCCTAACGCTTATGATTTCTCGGCAACATGAGTATTTATGTGGGCCATAAAATACGAGTAAAAAAAGAGACATCTATAATAAATGAATGAAATCACATAATAACCCGACCAAAAAATTATAAAATTAAAATCAAAAATTTATTTGTTATTTAGAAATATTTTAGAGGGAATTCAATTTAATATTCATTCCACTTAAAACCTATTCAAAAATTTGAATCAGATTGAATAGAAAATAAAAATAATTATTTCAGTCTTATTCATTTCGATTAAAATCTATACATTTCGTTTTAAAATTTTGAATGGGTTTTTATCAGAATCAAATGGAAGAATTCTGTATTAAATGTGGCTGTTTTATTACCTGGCAAAATATACATCCGAATAAAAAGTCACAGAACTTATTGACTTTTCAATACTTATCCACAAGATAAAGTTTACGAAAAAAAATATATCACGATGCATATGGCGCTTCACATTAAATACATTCTTGTCGAAAATTAATCTGAACTAAAATAAAAAGTTTTCGACTGCGAAACCTTAAAAAGAATGAATGTAGACAGTTTGAAGAAAAAACAATTTGCAAAATTTGTTTCATTGATTATTGTTATAATTTATGCCCATTTTTGAAAACGAGTTTGAAGTAATTCGGCTAGATTTTTTTTTTTTTGTCACAAAATTGCGATAATTTTTGTTTTATTTCAATTTCTATGTTTACTCTTATTCGAATAAAAATTATTGGAAAGCAAAACCGTACAAAACTATGCATAAAAAAAAGACAGGAAGTTACTAAGTTTAATTGAGCGTGAAATGTAAGTTTAGAAAAGAAATTTCGAATGTACACACTTATATAGTGACCTATAAATTTGATTTACGTATGGCGTTACCTTTTTCACTCCATACCCGGTGTGGATAAAAGTGTAAATGTAATTCTATTACACTTAATTATCTTTCGTATTATAATTTACAAAATAAATTGTTTTTATAAATCTATTAAAAATGTTATTTTATCCAAACTCATGAAAAGCAGTCGAATTATTCGAAAGGCACTCTAAGTCAGATTCTCTATGATTTAGTAAAGAATTAATTTAGAAAGAATTAATTTAGTAAAGAATTAAGAATTACTCGATGCTATATTTAATAAGAAAAAAGTTATTTAACTGATTGTAAAGATATCTTCCAGACCAATTTGATACAAAACGATTAAAAATTGAAGAAAAAAAAAAAACAATTAATTTTTTATTCGGTGTTTATAAAATTTTGTAGCTATTTTGTTCATCTATTGTCAGTATGTCTGTTAATTCGTGTAGAGTTTGTTTTCTCGTATATCTGTCTACAGCTAGTATTAGTCTTAAGCATTTGTTTTGTAGTCTTTGTATTCTCTCAATTTGTGTTTTGGCGCACTGTACCAGATCGGAGTAGCATTTGTTTTGACCGGTTTTATTATTGCATTGTACAACAGTTTCTTATTTTTGATGGTTAGCGCACTGTATCTATTTAGCAACGGGTGCTGCTGATGTACAGCCCCGTGACCTTTATTGACGAGATGTTTGATCTGCGGTATAAATGACAAACCTTTGTCTAGATATACACCTAGATATTTCACCTTGTTTGTTACTGGTATGCTTATCCCATTCACTTTTAACGGTTCGTAAATTTTTACGTTCGTGAATTTTTTAGTGAACAGGATGTGCTCTGTTTTTGTGTTGTTAATTTGTATTTTCCAGTTGTTTGCATATGCAAGGATCATATCCAGATGTATCTGTGTTTGTTTAGTTGCCACATGCGCATTAAAGGAATGCGGATATATGGCGGTATCGTCCGCATATATGGCTAGATTCGTTTTTGCAAATTTCGGTGTATCATTTATAAACAGATTGAAGATGATTGGTCCCAACACCGAACCCTGGGGGACCCCAGATTAAAATTTATCATGTCTTCGGTAGTATAGTGGTCAGTATCCCCGCCAGCCACGCGGGAGACCGGGGTTTGATTCCCCGCTGGATACAATGTATTATTATTTATTTTTACTTGCTATTTTCTATTACAATGATATACAAGCGGAATTGGACTTATTAAGTGATTCTATGACCATGTATGCCAAAATTTTCTTTGGGCCCTTAATATTTTTTAGTATTACATATTTTAGACTAAATTTAATATATCCTCATATAATTCATGTATGTTGGGTATAACAAGTGAAGCGAATAACAAACAGTGTTTATTTTTTAGCAGCATACTCTCAATACAAAGTATAAAACGAAGTTATTAACAAAATTTATAGATTATCTTCCATTTTAAGGTTAAATCTTCATTTAACTATTTAATTAATTGGAGTAAAAAAGAAGAACGGAGAAAACTAGAAGACGAATATTATTTCTCCATAATTTTGTCCTTTATTTGATCAATTGAACAACATTGTCACGTATTAGGTACAGACAATAATATATATCTATAAATAGACAAATAATGGAACCCCAAAAAGTTGGCATGGAATTATAAGAATTGCCAATTTTTCTCAATTGCTCCTAATTGCTCACTATTTGCTCAATTAAAATCCGCAATTGCTCACATTAATAATTAATTATTTAATTAGTTATAAACAAAACAAAATACAAAACGATTTTTCTCATTTACGTGAAGACCGCTCAATTTTTCTTATAAATCTTTTCTCTTATCAATTGCTCACTATTTGCTCACCTCAGTGTTATGCAAATTTTTAGTTAATTTCTTTAATTTTTTATAATTAATTAAAAGTAATTATTGCGATTTTAAATGGTGACGTTTATTTAAAAATTAAAGAAATTAACTAAAAATTTGCATAACACTGAGGTGAGCAAATAGTGAGCAATTGATAAGAGAAAAGATTTATAAGAAAAATTGAGCGGTCTTCACGTAAATGAGAAAAATCGTTTTGTATTTTGTTTTGTTTATAACTAATTAAATAATTAATTATTAATGTGAGCAATTGCGGATTTTAATTGAGCAAATAGTGAGCAATTAGGAGCAATTGAGAAAAATTGGCAATTCTTATAATTCCATGCCAACTTTTTGGGGGTAAATAATGGACAAATAAATAATAAGTAACAATAGATTCTAAACGATACTAGTCAACCTAGCGGAGCAAAGTATTCAAAATTGAATTTAAATATGCACAAAATTAGGTGCTTTCGAGGTGTTGTAAAATTAAATTATGTACCTACTCAAAATTGTTGTCCTGATATCACGCTGACAGAGTATTATAAAAGCATTTAATTTTATTATACTTACATTATATTATTATAGATTTTACTTCAGCATTGTTGTGCCAACGTATTATCACGAAAATAGTAAATCTTAATGAAATTATTTAATTAAAAATTTGAGCATCACATTTAATTTTGCAGCACTTAATTTTGAGTATATTTAAATTCAATTTTGAATAGTTCGCTCTGCTAGCTTGACTAGTATCTCTAAATGAGAATAGAGATTCTAAATGTTACCAATGCCCTCACATCATTATTTAATTCACTAACTAAGTTAAAATTATTTAATTTGACATTTCATTGAAGTTAATGATGAAAAATGTTTATATTTCCATCATTGGAGTATTCATAATAATGTATCAGAACCCTAATCCAGATAATAGTAACAATAGTAAAAGGCTAAAGGTACCGAAAACTAAGGCTCTCTACTTCTAAATCTTTTCTTCTAACCTGTAATTAGCTGTCTACCAAATTTTAATAATAGTTTTATATTTTTTAATAATATGTTTATTTTTTTTTTAGTTCTTTTTGTATTTAGAAAGTAAGATTAGTGAACTGTCAGATGTTTTATTTAATGTGATTCTGATATTTTGGTACATAAAATAAGCCTTCTAATAGCCGTGATCGTCTAGTGGTTAGGACCCTACGTTGTGGCCGTAGTAACCCAGGTTCGAATCCTGGTCACGGCAAAATTTTGTTACGGGAGATTTTAGTTTTTATTAAAATTTATTTTACAAAAATTTTGTATCCTAATTAAAAACATTATATTTCATTATTTTTAATTATGAAGGTTGTTAAATTACTGGTGTAGAATCTGTCAGATGTTTTATTTAATGTGATTCTGATATTTTGGTACATAAAATAAGCCTTCTAATAGCCGTGATCGTCTAGTGGTTAGGACCCTACGTTGTGGCCGTAGTAACCCAGGTTCGAATCCTGGTCACGGCAAAATTTTGTTACGGGAGATTTTAGTTTTTATTAAAATTTATTTTACAAAAATTTTGTATCCTAATTAAAAACATTATATTTCATTATTTTTAATTATGAAGGTTGTTAAATTACTGGTGTAGAATCTATATAATTAAAAATCAATGTAGCATCATGTATGCCACATTGTGATTCGTTTCCTCTAGGTTTTCGGTCATTGCCAAATCCATCCGTTTTTATCCGATTTGAACTAATCGAAGTATTTAACGATTACATCTATAGTTTCCTCTACACTAATTGCACTATCACGGGGTATTTTTTCTACTATAAGTTTTAACTTTTAAGCACCAATGAAATAATATTATAAAAATAAGAATAATTAAATTCGAATGAAATACATGTGATACTTTAAATAACGTAAAATGCATCTAATTGTCGTTGAATACGTGTTTCACTCATTCCTCATTTGAATTTTTACATATAGAGTAAAAAAAATTCCAGAAAAATTTAGTAACTGCAAACTTGCAAAAAAATTATTTCGTTCATTATATTCCGATTTAACGTTTGTGTACAAATGACAGCCGTCAATATTAATTAAACCACTAGACGGAATTTGCAAAAAAATCTAATTTTTTTCTTAAATTTTCTTCAAATTTATGTAATCACAAACATATACTATGTAATCATTCGAATCGAATGAGCTCTCAGAAGACTTTGTCATAATCAATTGCGAATTTAAAAAAAAAATATGCTGGGTATTCGGCATGCCAAAATTAGCAATATAATTTCTCTTAAACTAATTAGTCACAAATAAAATTAAAGTTGTCACAAACGTTTGCTGCAACAATTAAAAAACGATTGAAATAGCAGAAAAATTAAAATTTCAAATTTTTGACCGATTTTTTGAATATAAATAATAATTTTGACTTAGCAATTTCGAATTATATCGTAAGATGGTATTATAAAAAAAAATTATTTTTTCGAATTTTTTTGAAACTACGTTTGCTCAAACCATTTTGTGATTAAATTTGAAAGTCACTAACGTTTTCTAATCGATTGAGTATACAGAAGTTTATGTCACAGTTAATTTAAAAAAAATGTTGGCTGTTCGAGATGCCAGAATTAAACATCGAATTTCTCCTAAACTACTTAGTCTCAAAGGAAATAAAAGTTCGCAGAAACGTTCTCAAACGAATCTCAAACAATTGGCATAGACGACACGTGAAAATTTCAAGTTTTTGGATTTTGTGTTTGCTAATCGGGATAGTGTATAATTATCTCCTGGTCGCATAGTTTTATCCATTATCAAAGCAAAGAGATCAGTTGATTCACGAATGCAAAATGTTGTTGCCAAAAATTTGTACAAACAAGAATCACGTTTCTTGCTTTAATAAGGTTTTGTTTTATTTACCTATGAATACCAGCCCAAAAGTATTTCATGATTAACTTATTAATTTTAATTTGCGTTAAAATATTCGAATATTTAATGATTAACTATTATTGGAGTTAATATTCTAATTGATGTATAAACGATTAACAAAGTTAAGTTTTTGATTAACTGTGCCCACCTATGATTTGACCATCCATAATTAGTGAGAAAAATCTAACCAGATAATCATATAGGAGACGCCAAAATGAAATATCGCATCTGTCCTATTGGATTGGAGGCCTCAATCATTTTAAAAAGAGGAAGTATTTAATTTTTTGTTGTTGTTTCTTTATCCATATGGAGTTTTTCATATAAATATGTAATTTTTCTAATTTCCATAATAGATATAAATTACGATAAGCTCCATAATATTTATAAAAATGAATTATGTATTTTAAGATGAATTATTTAAATACATAAATAATAATTTTAAATATTCTGTCAAGTATGAAACAAATTTACCTACTATAGACATATACCATCGTTAATCGAAAAATAACAATAGTACAGACATGTAATATACATTCTTTCAATTTTCCAACAGAAGTAACTCCAAACAAACTTATCCAAATTTTATGAAATTTGGTATGCACAAATCAAAAGACAAATTTGGTATGCACAAATGAGTTTGTCGAATAGTTTTTCCGGATTCAAGGTTAAAATTAAAATTTTATTCTATATTTAGAAATATTTTTTTCGAGAATAATTCTTCGGTAAGACTTCCGTATTCATGTCAATATTGTGCATACCAAATTTCACAACATTTGAGTATTTTTTGAGTTATTTGTGCGAGAAAAATGAAAGATAGTAAATTAAGGAGTGTGCTTAATACAGAGAATGAATCGCCTTTTAAAACATATTTTTCACGAGGCAAAGTGTAAAAATCCGTGTATAATGGAATTGAAGGGAATTGACAAACACGTCATACTAAGCGGGCGTCATACAATCTTTCTCCCCAATCGTAAATGCTTTACGACATTTGTTTTACATAGGATATCACTTAAAACAAATCCGTGAAGTTCAACTGTTATTTACTCACTGAGATTCATGTATTAACGTCGTCGGGAATCAATGAGCATGACCGAATGTACATAGGTGTCAAGAATCATGTCGGTCACTGTAAACGGACAAAATTTATAAATAATGGGTCATAATAAGTGACATGTTACTGTAAGCGAAGTCATTATATCCGACTTTGTTACAAAGAATTTTATGTGAAGACCAAACTTCGTTGTGTAATTACGTCATAAAAGGCGATTGGTTAATATAGGTGGAGTCATTATACACGGATTCTATTGTATTCAAATAGTGTAATCCCGAAAGACGAGATCTATTTTTTGTTATCATAGATACGGAACCACAAAAAATTTGAAATGAATATGCTATTCTCACGCTAATTATGTTTTAAAATACATTTATTTTCCGGTTAAGTGTGTAGTAAGACGTGCTAAAAGTTATTAGATACGTAAGTTTAATTTTTTTTTACTTCATGTAATGAAACTTTGTCAAATTTAGTGTAAAGTTCTTAACACTTAAAAAAAAAGATAACTCTTGGATTTTTAGAATAAATTTCAATTTTTTGCCCCTATTTCCTTGATCGAAAATTTTTGTATTTTATAAATACTTATTTCGAGTTTCGGTAATGGTCTACACCTAATGCAGACTGTCAACAAATTAGCATAGGCATGTAATCTACTCGGAGTACATCTTCTCGACGAATTGGATTAAAGGCAATCTTGTCTTATTAAAAATCATCTTAGCAAAATTTTGATATGATAAAATAGAAATGTGTGTAATAAGTTTAATGTTTTCAAAAGGTTTAAAAAAAAGAGTATTTTTCTCGTAATTTGATTTTGGGATTGCACGAAAATTGTTATCCATAAAATAATTATTTCTTTCAAGAATTTAAATATAAAAGTTTGAATCATTAAAAAACACTATCTTTTATTTTGATGCGAGCGTTGTTCACTAATACTCCGGGTGGTAGCGTTGCATTTCTCATGGTGATTTCAGGCCAATCAATTTTCGTTTTTTTTTTTTTTTTTTTGAAAGCTTATATGAAGTTGATAATAGACTGGCGGTTCAGCAGGTGCATCCAAGGTGGACTAATAACAAGGCCGAGTAATAATAAAATATATTTCAGGTCGCTTGAAATTAATAATAGAGATAGTTTCAATAATGTAGTAAATAAACAAAATAACACATATATACTGGGTGGAATAATTGTGAGCTGAATATGACATTTGATTGCCTCAGATGGAGATTCTATGGCTACTCAGCAGAAATTTTTATCCGCATGTCCACCCTTTCGGAGCCTGCTGACTTTCATAACAGTGTATGACTGCTAATAATCATTAAATTCCAACTTTTTAATTAACTGACTCGAAATGATTGTGTCGTTATTGCAACGCTACCTCCCGAACCATAAGATAACGCCGTTCCACAATCAATAATAAACTACATAAATTTTGTTCATTTAACTTTTTCAGTAATATATTTTACTTAATATTTTTTAATTATAAAAGCTCATATAATAATTACTTGGAAAAATTCAAATTAGTGTCTGGAAAAGTAGGAGAATTTAGTTCTCAAGAGTAAATACCCTGCTTTAGTTTTCTGAAAATTATTTTTATTTTGCCCTATTGATTAGAACTATTCATTTATACTATGCTTAATAATAGAGATACATCTCACTAACAGCCTCAAACAGGTCACCTTTTTTTAATGACAGATTGTATGATGATGCGATTATGCGATTAATCCGCCCTTGATTAATATATATTCATGGTCAATTTATGTATATAAATGTCAATATAGATAGTGATTAAGCTCACAATAGTAAGCTGAATATAGTATATAAATTGAAATTATGACAATTCGATTCAAAACATTATTATCATTCATGACTATGGTTTAAGGATGTTTGAGAGATACAAGTGACGGAAAAAGTGCATGGAATGAACTCATTATTTCAATTGATGATAAGAGTTGTATAAAAATTTTCAAAATGTTCCAATTCAGTTTCATTAAATTTTAGACTCGTAAATTACAAAATTGTTATAAATTTTTTTTGGTTTTTCTGTGAAATTATCAATATTTTAAATCTTTTAAAAAAACTTTTGTCCGAGCCTGTAACTTATACTTTAAACTGTAACATATAGTTTAATTATATAGGTCTACAATTTTGCTCCCGCCGTTTTCCAAAAATGGCAGTAGTAGTCGGTAGTAGTTGAAATATATTAATCACAGATGTCGAACACTTTGTTTTGACATTTGTAAATATAACCCTACTTTGATGTAACATAATTTGTTTTTGCATCATAATAAAATTTTAATTAAATATGTCCGAATTTAAACCGAATTCTCGTCATTTGCGGGAATTATTGCTTTTTTGTTTCAATATGAAAAAACCTGCGGCTGAGGCTCACCGGATTATCTTAGATACTTATGGTAAAACGGCTATTAGTGACAGAACGTGTCGGGAATGGTTCCAACGTTTTAAGAGTGGTGATTTTACTGTCGAAGACCGTTATAGTGGTGGACGTTTTTTCGTTCATTCTGTTCTTGTTCTTAATCTAACTTTTTGCGACAATAGGTTGTTTGTTTTCTGTTTGAAACATTTTAATTTTTTAGGTGATTGACAATGGGACTTCCGAAACCTAGTATGTAAAAATATTACATAAAAAGCGACGAGAAAAGTTATTTGAATGTAGTTGGTACCTCTGTACCTTGTGAAAGGCTGTTTTCCAAAGCTAGCGCAATAGTCACTGCTTCCAGAAATCGCCTAACAGGCAAACATTTGGAAAAATTAACATTTTTAGGGAGCGTTACAAAAGCTGACTTCATAATTTTTAATAATAATTTTGTTCTTATAAAATAAGAATACCAATACTTTTTTGGGTTTTTATTCTATATTTTGCAAAAACTATTCGATGCGATTAAATATCGATACTTTTCAATTGATACTGAGTAAGTATCGATACTTGACGACCGATTCAGTATCGAGTAAAAGGATCGATACGTCAATGATATCGGTTCATTCCTTATAATGATCAATAAAAGCGAAAGTTTAAATACTCTGTATATATTTGAATAACAATATTTTAAATATTTATAATTATTGACATTATTACAACCATAAAATAGTAATTACTTAAAAGCTCTACTTATTTTTGAAAATTTCTTCATTAGTTTCTCAGAAAGTTTATTTCTTTAAAAATATTATAATAAGTATTTATATAATTTTAATACCGTAAAACCGTAACAAATTGTTATAAATGTGAGTATGTAACATAAATCAACTTTAAATGAAGAGGCAAACTTTATAACAAATAAAATATAAGTATTCAATATAAATACTATTAAATATCATAAGCATTTATACATTTGAAAATCTGTAATAAAAAAAATTTATACTCAAAATGTATTTTAACATAAAATTTGAAAACACGCTTAATGCCTTCAATATTTTTTACCATTACAAATTTATTATATCCTCATAAATATTTGGATATATATTTACAGGATATCATAATTAGGATGTGAATTATAATGGTAAAATCAGTCAATGATTTTCGTTATTTTATTTACGTAATATTTATCAGTTATTATTTCATTAAATCAATATAATATTTTGGTTCAATGAACTGTCAATAACATCGCTTAATTATCACTTAACTGTCTGTTTTTAATATCTTCAATTATTTTAAAGAGTAATTATTTATCCAGGTCAATAGACTTTTGTTAAAAAAGTACTTATTTTTGGTTAGAAAATTTATCTGAAATTTAATGAAAATATTTATTATTTTACCGTAATACATTTCATTAAATGAGTATAAAATGTTCAATTCAATTTCATAATGGCTGACCAAAGCGAATTATTCAGAATTTTTTTAATCTATAAACTGCATATTTGCTGTATAATTTTATTAAATGTTTCGTTTTGCGAAAAAATATTCTCTATTTGACAAGATTAAACAACTGAACATAACAACTAATAAAGTGAATTGTTATGGTACTTGACATATTCACTATCAACTTTTGAACTATTTTTAATCCTTACCATTCATAAAATACTCTAAATATTTTGTCTATACGGTTATAAATAAATATATAAAAATATATGATAGTTGTACATATATGTATTCATAAACAAAATTTGAATTGAATTAGTGGCGAATACAAATATTTTACGAAAAACTGTTTCAAAAAAAAGTTGTTTTACAAAAAATAAACATTAATGTGTGTTTTTGAATTTTTATTATATCTTTTTTGGTTCAAAAGTGTCATGGATTCATTGGTATCAATGGACCGATTTTGCTCATACTCGAACTTAAACTCTTTTTTCAAGTTCAGAATATGTCACGAAAATTTTAGCTCGCTATCGCTTTTCATTTTAGAGTTATCTTGATGCGGAATAAACAGGCGAGGAACGGACAAAAAAAATGGACTAATTTTATGATTCTATGAATATCTACACAAAAAATTTGTAAGTTCCACTTTTGCTAAATAAAAATTGTAAAATTCAAATATTTTAAATATTATTATGTTCAAAAATAAAATAGTTAAAAAGCATTTTCTCGAATCAAAGCAAAAACACAAAACATATATTTTGTTTCTAATTTGATATTTCTATTTTGTTCTAGGTGAGTACCTGAATTTTCTCATTTCATTTCTTACCCATTTCATAAAGACAGTAAGTATAAAATTCAAGGGTCAAAAATTTTTTCTTTTCATTTTTATTGCCAAATTAAGGGTGTTAAATCTGCCGGATCGTTAAAAATGGAGATCCGCGAATACGGATACGGATATTCAGCGCCCATATCCGCAGATACGAATACGAATCTTAATTTTTCTACTGAAACAATCGGTGCCACTGTGCATAACCTTGAAATTAGTTGACAATGGTAGTAGGCACAACAAATCAGATATATATTTTAATTATATATTTTCAGAATTATTATTTTTACAAGAAAAATACAAATTAGGAAGTGAAATTAAGTAATCACGACAAATAATCAAAAATTATAATTATTGTGATGATATGTCCTTCAACATTTCAACAAAATATTTTAACTCCCACAAAATATTTTGTTTATTCCTTCATCTTCGTGATTAGATTTAATAAGAGAGATAGATGTATTTGTATTCAATTCTTCTAATTTATTATATCGTGAGAAAAACATAGGACATTGGATGGACTGTACGAAGGTTATAATCGTTGAACAACGAAGTTTGTAGATCTATGATTCTTTTTTTTTTTTTTTGCTTTTGAAATACCCACAATAAAAATTTGAGGAGATTCAATTTAATTGAATTCAATTCTTTATTCATTCTATTTTTAAACAATACATAATTGTATAGAATAAGTCAAAATATTAGTATGGGGCATACGAAGGGAAGGGGAAGGTATGAAGCTATGGCTTATTTTTTCACAGGAACTATTATTCCTATTATTCACTTTGTGCAAACCAAATAGAAAATCATAGAAAACCATTGGTAAGGATAGCCGGCACCTGATACTAATGATCTAATACCTCCCAAATATCACTGATGACGTGATTCGGTTAAGGATGGGGAATATGCTTAATATTTTGAAGTACATAAAAGATTTTGATAAAAACTGTAAAATTAAACAAAGTAAGTATCCCAGCAAACAAAGAATGCTTGTCTATAATTAGTTTTCAAGAAATGGAAAACCGTGCGCAAGGCTTACAGAGAAACTTCTTCTGATAAGTATGGCAAAATATTTAATAAATGGTTTTTTACTGCAGTCACAAAGCTCGATCTATCCCTCTCTATTATACAACTAGTATAACTTATCGTTTTATAATTGGTAAATTTATTATACCACGTCCAAGATCTACACATTTGTAACTGCAACAGGGGTGCAAATTACTCCGCTGTTTTCTTGAAAAACAAGTTTAACTGACTTTATTTGAAATAAAATAATTTTTATCCTCACAAAAAATTGTCGGGTCCAAAAACACCGTCAAATAACAAAATTCGTCTATGTCAGCAAATGTTTCTGCAACTGTCAGTTTTTTAAGTCCAAATATGATTCTAATGACTTTTTTTTTTTGCAAGAGAATGGTTTTTTAACGTATTTATAGGAACCCCATACTATAATTCCATACGATATGATCGAGTAAAAGTTTGAATAATAATTTTATTACGGTAGATATATATTTTAATCATATATCCCTTGAGAGGTATATATATATATTTCTTCTATTTCAAATTGAAACCACTAAAGGAGAAATATAGTTCAAAAATGAATTTGGTACCTCACAGAATTGTTCATTTAAATCGAAATAGATTTGGTCCACATATCATACCTTTAAGGATGTTTGGGATGTGTATACAAATGGTTAGAGATGAATAAAAATTTAGTAGAACGTTCATCATTCCATTCTGTGTAAATTATACATCAATTCAATAAAATTTAAAAATAATTGATATTTAAAAAAAACACTTTAATTTTACATGCAATTTTATGAAGATTCGTTAGGCGAACCGATGAAAAAAAGGGCTACACTGTCGTCAGGTGAGACCTACAGTCACAAGCAAGTTGTTCGTTTTAACTCATTTTGAGATCGTTTAAATAAACTTTATGGAATATTATTTTATTCTGCTACCAACAACTATTATCTTATTCTGCTACAGGCATGATTTATGCACTTTTTTACGGTGTTGTCCAGATTTCATACGATAAAATAATATAATATTTTATTTATTTAATACATTATGTATAATTCTTATGTCTTCGAAATAAAACTATACAAATTCGATCAGAATTAATCCACTAGTGTTTGCAATAGAATAGTGATGCGCGAAATATATATATATATATATATATATATATATATATATATATATATATATATATATATATATATATATATATATATATATATATATATATATATATATATATATATATATATATATATATATATATAAAAGCTATTTTTTAAAGATATTAAATTATGTAAAAAAAGGAAAACTTTGTCTCAAATACTGCCATTAATAGGTTGTTTTAAGTTCTCTAAAAATACGATTTTTAATTGCTGAATTTTTCAAAAGATTTACCTTGTGATTCTATTGTTTGCAAAAAAAAAAAAGAACAATAAGCAAAATAAAGAACAATAATAGATTATGAAAGCACCTTCTAGTGTTTAAAAAAAATCCTCACTATTTAGAAAAATGAAAAATTTAATTTTATGCAATCTATTAATACTATTAATTAATGAATTTGTTATGAATAATAAATAACACAATTGAAAAACATTTTACTAACACAATAGATTTAATAAACTAAGGTTATTTTATGTAAAAATCAGATTTTTTTTTTGTAGATTATGAAACATCATTAATTGATTTATCTAAACAATTGGTGTATACAATTAATAATTACGTACGCATTATGTCATTTTAAAATAAATTGTAACTATGATTTCAAAAAGTCTATGATTTCAAAAAATTGAGGTGAAATAGTTTTTGGTACGGATGCACTGATTCCTACTACACTATTTCTATTTATATGCAACATTTCAAGTTCAAACTAATTTAAAGTTAAAGTAATTTTTAACCGACTTCAAAAGGGGAGGTGATTATCAATTTGACTGCATTCTTTTTTTAATGTTTGTTACCTCAGAACTTTCGACTCGATGAAACGATTTTGATGATTACTTTTTCATTAAAAAGATGGTGCTTCCCGTGTAGTTCCATTTTATTTCCATTTGGTCCAGATCTAATGTCCCTGAATGGAAAGAAGTGGCAAAAACAATGGTGATTAAATTTCATCCAAATGAAAATTTTTTCGTGGTTGTATACAACACCCAAGAGTAAAAGATACAAAATTTAAAAAAAAAAACGCCTTCAAAAAACAAAATGAACTAAAAAGTAACAAATAATTTTAAACTTTTCCTTGTGGCCAATTACCTATCGAAATCGGTACCCATCTTATTCTTAGCTAAAAAATTGATTGATTTAGTTGGCTTAGTGTATCTCCTCGGAATCTAATGGAATAAGCTGAATTTTTGAACAATCCTTTATTTTAGTATTATAAAACTTGTCCTAAAATTCACAATTGGTCATGTTTTAGGAATCTTAAATATTCAGAGTCAAAGGTTCCAAAAATTAGTTATTTGAGAATAATTCGTTTTCTCTGGCTCCAATCGTTTTTGTATTTAATATCATAGTTGTAAAAAATAAAATTGTTTACAACTTTTATCTGAAACCTTTTTTTTTTTACGTTGAACCGTTTTAGGGATAGACAGCGTAGAAGATGGACCGCTTAGTTAATGTTAATGGCAAGAAGAAATAGATTATGAGAATTCGTCCGAAATTGATGGCCGATTGAGGGTGAAGATACCGATGATAAAAACAGTATTAAAAGAAATTCTTAATTGGAATTAGATTGAAATATAAGATATACGAAATTTACAATAACCTCAAAATATATTTAGATTCATTCACTGTATTATTTTAATATTTGTATGTAAAAAGTAAATAAGATTAAATGACTACTTGATTTATAAATTTAAGGTATTAAATATCTAGGAATATTTATAAATTTAAGGTATTACATACCTAGGTAAGTAATATTAAATGAATAATTTAGTAAAAAAAACGTATAATAAATTGATATTTACGAGGTTTTAAGCAAAACTTATAGAGCATTTTATCCTCTACAAATTTGATAATGAAACAAATTTGATTATTAATAGAAATTCGATTGGAGGAAACGAAATATTTTCAAAAAATTGATTTTCCTTCCACGAGAACAATTCTGAATTTTAGGACAAGCATTATAATACCAAAATAAATGTTTGTACAATTCAGCTAATTCCGAAATTGACCCATTTATTTGACTATGATGATTGGTTGGCATTGACTGAGATATTGGTCACAAACAAAAATTTAAAATAATTTTTTACTTTTTAGTTCATGTTTTGAAGGCGATTCTTTTTTATTTTGTAAATCTTTATTATTCAAATAAAAATGTAACATTATGTGTTTTATCTTAAAATTTAATGGTGTTACCATTGATTGAAGTCTAAATCATCACTTTATTTTCGCATATAATAAATATGTTTTGAAAGATACATATGTCGAATTGAATGAATCAATTT
Source organism: Chrysopa pallens (assembly GCA_020423425.1). Lineage (NCBI taxonomy): Eukaryota > Metazoa > Arthropoda > Insecta > Neuroptera > Chrysopidae > Chrysopa > Chrysopa pallens. Next base: position 17,398,540 of record CM035596.1, read on the forward strand.
GAAACAACAAAACAATACGATTAATATAAATAAATATGTTAAGGATATAATAAAACAAAATGTATTCATGAAATAATATTCATTTAAATCAATTGATATGCTAATTAATTAATATATTTCCTCTCCAGTGTATATAATAATCTATGCTATGTTCTATGCGCTTAAATTGTGCACAGCTTTTTGGCATATAGTTAGGGATACGGTGTTGAATCACAAATATCGATACTTTACTCATTTGTAGTATCGAATCAAAAGTATCGTAACGCATTTAGCTACCCTAAGGTGTCGACTATCTTTCCACATTTAAAGATTTAACATTTTTTACTACTGATTGTTCTTTCAACAACAACAAAAAAAAAAAAAAAAATAAATAAATGTTGACACCTTTTTCGATTCCTCAAAGTATTTTTCCTAAAGATCCATAAAAAAAAATTAATTTATCAATAAGTATCGATACTTTTGATTTATTTGGAATCAAAAGTATCTAGAAAAAATCAGTACCTCAAGAGTGTCGATACTTCCGATTTTATCAATTATTATCAATACGTATAAAATAGTTTGAGGTAAAGAAACTCTTCGTTAAGTCCTCCGTTCTCATGTCAATATTGTGCATATCAAAAGTAAAACCATTTGGATAAGTATTTTTTGGGTTATTTGATTTTTATATAATGGAGGGTGCTTCAATATTATGTTTCGATCCCCCTGAATGTATTATGCATGTGGGTTAGCCTTTTTTTCATGGTCTTTTTTTTATAAAAATACGTGTATACTTAATACTTTATCTTTATGACTATTTTTTGAAATTACTCGCGAAAAGTACATGCCAATGAGTTCCCATACAAAAAAATCGATTACAATAAAAGTATCGATTACAATAGTATCATCATCGAAAGTAGAGTACTCGATACGAAAAAGTATCGATACTTTGATCGTGTCCCTGTAGTATATAGTATTTGATTATGTTTGTAATTGTATAATATTGAAGGTCAGGGTAAGACATACAACTGATATTCCGCAATTAGATATGTTTTTATCTATTATTATAATATCTATTATTGTATATGCGATTTTTATTTATTTAATTGGCAATAATTATTTATAAAAATGTTTTTTTTTTTTTTTTCCTTAAATTAAATCTGATATATAACATTTTTTTAATAATTTTTTTTTCGGGTAATCTTGTGGCTTCAGCATTTCAAATTTTATTAAGGTAGTTTCATACCCAAATGACTTAAAGTTAACCCAATATTTTTTTGTGTTTATTCGAAATATTATAATTAAATGTACCTATAGAAAAAAATCAGATTTTTTTACCACGCCGTTTATGAGATATAATTAAAGTTTATGAGATTTAATCAAAAATACACGAGCTCTTATGAGTGTCCTTGTTCAATAATACCGGAAATGGAAGGTTTGTAGAAAATTGGCAAAGTTGACCCCGCAAATAAAAAAAAACTTTTAATTCAATAGAATAATTTACATGTGGCTTCTATCTCTTTCCTCCATATTTACTAGGGAAAAAATGGTGGCTCCGTTAAGCGCGCCAATTTCAAATAGTAACTAGCTTTTTTAATACTCTTATAAATAATATATAACAACCAAAGGATACTGAACATTAATAAATATAAAAATTATTTTTTATAATATTTAATTTATTTTCTAACGAAATAATTTATATATTTATATTAAAATTTAAAAAAAATAAATAAATAATTCACGATATAAAAAATAAAGTTGATAGTTCAGGGTTATATATTTTGAAAATCATTTAAAGTAGGTATTACTAGTGACAGTTGAGTACTAGTCACTTAATATTTTATTTATTGCATTATTTTAATTATTTAATTATAATCCGTGCTAAATTATATCAATTAAATTCTTATGTGAATTTTTATCAATTATTAGTAAAAAAAAAAAAAAAACAATAATAAAAAAAGTATTTCATTTGATTTTGGATTGCGGCTACCAAGCTACCTTAAATTTGAATAATTATTAAATTTGAGTTATTTTTATCGTCTTGCATATTATTAACTTAAATAATTCGAGAAATTTTGAGACTGGGACATCTATAATAAACACAATGTCAAGTGCAATTGTATTTCTTTCAATTTTCACACACAATTTACTTTATAACTAAACTTTATATTGTCAGTTTTCTAAGGTAATCAAGGTTTAGAAAAACCAAATAAAACATTTAGTAAACGATTGGATGCTTGTAAGAAATACGGATCACGGTGGCTCATGCTTTATCGGTCGTGCACACTAAAACGACTGGCAACAAGTGGCGGTTTTATTGAAGTGAATGAATTATGTTTGATTATTGAACATGTTGTGGTATTATTTCAATTTCAATTTTGTAGAGTTAATAATAAATAGCAAATCATTTATAGTTGTCGCGACGACGTTCAAATTGATCGAGCAATTAAAACCATAAAGAAGGATTACATAGATATTAGCCCAATTATATTGTTTATGATAACAGTTTGAAGTTTTCGAATTAATTTTCTGTGATCGAAAATATATAGTATATTAATTTACAATTTGCAATAATGTCAGTAGATGATTTATCATTCAAAAGAATACATCGCAAATTGCTTGTCACTATGGTAAATCTGTCGCAGATCGCATGTCGCAAATCGCTTGTCGCTATAGTGTGCTTGACCCATTACACCGTCAAGGAAAGTAGTCTTAGTTATTCTCTATAACGTCATTTCTTAGCTGCTAAACTAAAACCCGATATTCCAATTTTGTAATCGGAGGCTAGTACAGACTATGCTGTTATAATCGGCTTACCATTTTAGTGCCTCTATAAGATTAGTCTTAAGATTAGTGCCTTATAAATACATTAATGTAAGTGTAAAATTCGTAGTGCAGAAGTATTAAATTGAACTTTATTTTTTATTGATTCTTAAAGTATCATCATCACCTAAAATGAAGAGGAAACAAATCACAATGTGGCATACATGAGGCTACATTGATTTTTAATTATATAGATTCTATACCAGTAATTTAACAATCTGTATAATTAAAAATAATGAAATATAATGTTTTCAATTAGGATACAAAATTTTGTAATTAATAAATTTTAATAAAAACTAAATTCTTCCGTATCATATATTGCCGTGACCAGGATTCGAACCTGGGTTACTACGGCCACAACGTAGGGTCCTAACCACTAGACGATCACGGCTATTAGAAGACTTATTTATGGTCCAAAATATAAGAATGATATTAAATACAAGATCTGACAGTTCACTGATCTTACTTTCTAAATACAAAAAGAAATCAAAAATAAATAAATCTATTATAAAAAATATAAAACTATTATTAAAATTTGGTAGACAGCTAATTACAGGTTAGAGGAAAAGATTTAGAAGTAGAGAGGCTTAGTTTTTCGTACCTTTGGCTCTTTTACTATTGTTACTATTATCTGGATTAGGTTTCTGATACATTTTTATGAATACTCCAATGATGTAAATATAGACATTTTTCATCATTAACTTCAATGAAATGTCAAATTAAATAATTTTAACGTAGTTAGTGAATTAAATAATGATATGAGGGCATTGGTAACATTTAGAATCTTATTCTCATTTAGTGATACTAGTCAAGCTAGCAGAGCAAAATATTCAAAATTGAATTTAAATATACTCAAAATTAAGTGCTACAAAATTAAATGAGGTGCTCAAACTTTTATTTAAATAATTTCATTAAGATGCACTGTTTTCGTGATATCACGCTGGCACAACAATGCTGAAGTAAAATCTATAATAATATAATGTAAGTAATAAAATTAAGTGCTTTTATGGAGTGCCTTTAATACATTAATTTCATTAAAATTATCAAAAAACCCGTGCACCATACTAGCTTGACACTTTTCTTCAGCGATGCATGTTGGGCGTATTTTATTTTGTTGGTATCTTCGATTAAATTAATTTATTACAAGGTACAGCATTAAAGCACCTCAAAAACGCTGAACTTTGGTGCTTACATTACAGTTATTTTTCACAATACTCTGTCAGCGTGATATCAGGACAACAGTGCATCATGATGACTTAATTTTCTGAATTAAAAATTTGAGTACATAATTTAATTTTACAACACCTCGAAAGCACCTAATTTTGTGTATATTTAAATTCAATTTTGAATACTTTGCTCTGCTAGGTTGACTAGTATCGTTTAGAGTCTATTGTTACTTATTACTTATTTGTCCATTATTTGTTTATTTATAGATATATATTATTATCTGTACCTAATACGTGACCATGTTGTTCAATTGATCAAATAAAGGACAAAATTATGGAGAAATAATACTCGTCTTCTATTTTTCTCCGTTCTTCTTTTTTACTCCAATTAAATAGTTAAATGAAGATTTAGCCTTGAAATGGAAAATAATCTATGAATTTGTTAATAACTTCGTTTTATACTTTGTATTGAGAGTATAGTGCTGAAAAATAAACACTGTTAATTGTTCTCTTCACTTGTTATACCCAACATATATGAATTATATGAGGATATACTAAATTTAGTCTAAAATATGTAACACTAAAAAATATTAAGGGCCCAAAGAAAATTTTGGTATACATGGTCATAGAATCAATTAATAAGTCCAATTCCGTTTATCATGTATATCAATATTATAACTATAGCACGTATTTAGCACGTAGGCTTTAATTCAACTTCAAAGAGCAAAATGTATTCGATTTTTTTAAGCTGTAACTTATGGTTTCAGAGTTAAATAAATAGAACCTGTCACACTAAAATTGATTTCAATCTGCGTTGAAACGAACGGACGTCAGTTTTAGCGCACGTCGAACGGATGTTACATCTGTCAATGAAATTAAATATACCTTAACACCCTAGGATTTGATTATATTTCACAATTAGATATTTTAAATTTATTTACAGTTATATTTATTTATAATTATAATTGTATTGTTTTCATCATGTTAAGGAAGTACGAGCACCAAGGCAACTTTTGATAAAAGGCTTGATTTTTTTTTAATACAAAGTTTAAATATGTCTAAACAAATTACAAAAATTTGAAGGAGATTGCTCGATCATTTAAATAAATAATTAACTTTAAAGTTGAGCAATTTAACATTGGTCTTATGGGGTAACCTTCAAACATTGATACATTTCTGTATTTTTCTCGTAAAACTGTCGGTGAATATTTTTAAAAAACTTATGGATGAAAGTAAATATATTAGTGATAAATTTAATTCAAAAACATTTACACTTGCCCGACTAATTAAAGTGTATTAATTAAAAGAAAAATAAATGCCGCCACTAGCCAATGTTAAATGTATATCTATATATTGAAAAAAATCATATGGTTACTGCGTTCCCCTTACCGCGCTAGAGTCGATACCTATCCCCACCTCGCCTGGCGCTCGTACTTCCTTAAATTTTTGTAATGTGTAAATATATTGTCATTCTCGGCTTGGTTGTATGTAGGTAAGCTCAGATACATTTATATGATAAGCTTTTGTAATATTTTACAAATACTAGATTTTCCACCATGGATTAAAGATAAGTAATTTTAAAAACCCAAATTTTTTTCTGCATTTATCAGGAAAATGCGTTGGTATCAATCTCTTCCATTGCGTTTAATCTTTAAATTAATTTTTAAATTATCGGCGTACCGTTATATGGTCCACAAAGCATATGCTATCGCTTTTTTTAAAAGCGACAAAATCAAAAAACTGAATACCATATTTGTAGTGAATAATGGATACAACCGTAAATTCTAAAATATCTTATTTATAAAATAGAAAAACAAGATATGCAAATACATATTTCATCCAAAACAAAAAATTATTTTGTATCTCTCCCACATGTAGGCAATATCTCACAACAAAGTGGAAACCTCTTCGGAAATATAATATACAGCCAGCTCATACTAATAATGGTAATTTATGGAAATCAATTTTTAATACTAAAGAAAAAAATTACAATCCTTAATAAAACTGGTGTTTATAGATTATCTTGCCTGCAATGTAATGACGCTTATGTAGGTCAGTCAGGTAGATCATTTTTACTCAGGTACAAAGAGCACATAAAAAGTCATAAAACTTCTTCCAACTCTTTCATTCATTTTACCAATACAGGCCAAAAATTGAACGTAAACACAAGCCGGAGGTGTTACATATTTGCGATAAAATCCAAAAATTAAATTTTACTAGAAGTTCTGGAGATAAATAAACTAAATAAAAACCCAAATTTTACAATTTTAAATTATCAATTAGACCTCAACAACTTTCTTTTATTAAATTTTCAATTATAAATATCTTAAAAATTCATTCACAATAATCTTACCTGCTTTCCCTATATATTTCCAAATAGTCCGTACATATTCCATGCGTTTACATGTGTTGAGTGTACCTTATAAATTTCAAGTCATTCGGTCAAGCCGTTTTTGAGATACGATGGAGGAAAGTTTGAAAAACACAGTTTTGAGAAAAAAGCGTTTAAAGTTTCAAGTCTGCTTAAAATTATGAAAATCTCAACTTACCCTCGGTGATGCCCGGTCCATAGAGTATTCCTTCCTCTTCTTCCTTGAAACTCTATTAAAGCAGATTGTTCAGCTCTTGAATCAATCCTGGCTTGTTTAACGACATCACTTTTGCGCCGCTCAGAACGTGAGATTCGTTTTTCATAACGTTTCTCAACATAAGCATGGGCTTCGCCGCCAAGGGGGCATCTCATAACCGACATTACTTTTAAAACACCTTCAAAACCTTCATTAAAGATGATAACTGATAAGTAGCTAGCAATTTTAACTATCTTGAGGCCAGAATGCTTAGGAGCAAAATTCCAAATCATCGAATTCAAAGATTCGTTATTGTTTTGTGTCTCTGCTCTTAAACAACGAATTAATAATTTCGATAAATCTTCGAAAAAAGGTTTGATAGCTACTTGCACATCTGGTATTAGAAGTGGTTTTACCCCATTTACACCGCCAAGTGTCTTCGCCTTCTGGACAAAATTGATGTTGAGGGTTTTCATCTGAAGAACATTTGTGATAATACGTTGCCCAAACTTCCTTTTTCATATCTTCAAGCGACTCTGGATGACGTCGAATAGCTAATCCGTTGAATTTCGTTGTTTCTTGAATAACTTTATCAGTAAGTTTTCCTTTTCCACCGATTCCTTTATTTGTTTTATCCTTTTTAACAATAATAAATGTATAGAAGAGTGCCAGGTATTAAGCCGACTGTACACAATAGGCCCGGACCCTAAATGCCAATTCAGCGCTCCGAACAGCTCTTTCTTCTACCTGCTGTATATTAAAAACAACTTCGAATTTTCAAAAATCACTTTACTACCGTAGTATAGACATGTTAAGAAAGCAATTTATGAAAAATCGATTTTTTGAGCCCATCACATGGGATGACCTCCTTAAGAATACATTTACAAAGCATAACAATCAAAATTATTTTATACTTATTAGTGCACATGAAGAAATCGTTTTTTTTTCTTTTATTCTTAAAAGAACTTTGTTTTATTTATTCAATACAACTCTGATAAATCAGAAAGAAATTGAATAAATTCATTTCAAATAAAAATGCAATTTGGTTATTCGTAACCTTGATATTCAACTTTTTTTTGTGAAACAATTTATTTGTATTGGACACAATAAAGGTGATATGACCTTTTACTAAAATTGTTTGTCTAATTACTTCCCCAAAATATTTATGTATTCATAACGAATACAAATATTTCCTAATTTGTTCTTATATTTTATATTATTTTGCAAATCATAGTATGCAAATTTTATTTAAATGAAGGTTTTCTTTGTACATTATAAAAGAAAGAAACTTGATCAAAAATTAAAAAAATAAAATATAATTTTAATTTTTTTTCCATTCAAAATGTTGGCCGCTGAAATAACTACCATTTTTATGAAAATAGACACAATTGTTGTGCTTTTCACCCAACAAAATTTGCTTTATAGTGCTCGTTACGTAATTACCAGGCCCCATGTACAAAACCAATTTTTCATATCCATAATTATTCTTGATTTAAAATTTTTTTAAATTATTGAAATGGATTAAACGGAATCTGGAAACTTTCTTTGAAGGTATTTTAAAAATTTTGGGTTGATTCGTTATTAGATGCTTTTTGAAAAAATCATGATTTTGACGTTTTATCCTTCTCGAGTCTTGATGTATAGCTGAGACTCGATGAATCCGAATTAAAAGTATATTCATTATATTTCTCAGAACAACTTATCCTCCCATAATATAAATAACAGCACAATATTTCCAGATTATGCAAGCTGGCGAGATATAAGCAAATTTTCTATCAGATATTTGCACATTTTACTCATATATTGCTGTAAAAAATAATTATCTTGAATTTGTAAGGCCTTTTAACAGGCTATAAGATCTCAGAGAGTGAAAATAACAGCAAATATTTAACTGAGTATGAAAGCTGGTAAAATGAGCTAAATTTTATTTTATTAGATATTTTCACATCTTTAACCAATTTGTTTCATTTATTTGCATATATGTATTGTTAAAGAATATAAGAAAATCAAAATTTTTCAAGAATTTTTAAAAGGTTATAAAATCTTCAGGACTCAAAGTAACAACACTTTTTTACCGGATTACGAAAGTTGAGAAGAAAATATTTTTATTTAATCTTTTCATCACTGTAGAGCAGAGTTGAAGCCTTAAAAAATGATAAAAAGTGGAAGAAAATTATAGTGGGATGAAACACATTGGAAACGCAAGATAATATGATAAAAATGAAAGGAAAAATAAATTACGGGTGATCTAAGTTCGAGAAGTAGGAGGGGGTGAGTTGTTATGGATAAAACACGGTTTATTTCTATTTCCGGCAAAACTACAAGTCCTATGGAAAAAAGTTAAATGGCAAAGTTGTAGGTAATATCTACAACTTTTGTATTTAAACTTTTTTCACATAACCTCAACATTTTTCGATTGAAAATTAGGGTGCTTTTTCGATATTTATTCAAAATAAGGTGAAAAAATAAATATTTTAAATCAAAAAATTACAGTGTATTTGGAACATAAAGAGGTTAGTTTTCGTGGGAAAAATTTTTTTTTGTAAAAGATAAAAATAAAAAACTAAAAATTTGGTTATTTGAATTTTCACATAAATTTTGATGTTATTTGAAAAAAGTATAAATACAAAAGCTGTAGATCTTTTTATTACCTACAACATTGCCATAGGACTTGTAGTTTTGCCGGAAATTCAGATAAACCGAATTTTACCCTTTAAAACTCACCCTCCCCCTACTTCCCGAACTCAGATCGCCCGTAATTTATTTTTCCTTTCATTTTTTTCATATTATCTTCCGTTTCCAATTGGTTTCATTGTACTAGAATTTTTTTTTTTTTTTCAAAATTATCTACCCTGGTATTCTGTGTAAGCGTTCGAAGAAAAAGTAACAAAAGTGAAATTGACGACACTTAAACCAAATTTTATTAAATCTGATTTGTTTTCGTACTTTTACAGTATCGAAGCAGCTAGTATTATGATAATTTCATGTTTATAAAAATTTTTAAATCAAACAAGTAATTTGCCATAAATCTCTATGGGCTGTTATTAAAGTTGTTTAACAGGTTTCTGAATATATAAATAATATTATGTGATTGATATGTTTGTTTCAAACCATAAATAATTTATACACATTTTTGATTAACATGTTCTAACAATTATTTAAACAATTTATTGAATTTAATATTTTTTTATCGAAGCGTTTTCTTAAAACGTGAATCGTTATCATTGTTGTTTTTTTTATTGTCTATACGTGACTTCGTTTGAAATGTTTGAAATCTCATGTGCACAGAAAAAAATTGATTAATCCCTACAAATTATAAAATACAGACTATTTGTCTGCTTGTATTAACTTGTATTAACAAAAAATTCGGAATAATTGAAAAAAATCTGTTTTTCTTATTTCCTTTCCAACAAAAATCGTCAAAATCGGTTCATAAACGATGCAGTTATCCTTAGGAACATCAGATTTATGCCAAATGGAAATGTAACCACACGGGAAGCGCCAGTTTTAAAATAAAAAAGAATCATCAAATCGCTCACCTAGTCGAAAGTTCTGAGGTAACAAACATAAAAAAAAAAAAATATTCGAGTTGAAAACTTCTTTTTTTTTTAAGTCGGATAAAAACTAGTTTATACTCTCATTCTCATTTATAAATTTTTTTAAGAGATATATTTTTTCTATCCTTCATTTTTTAATTTCAAAAAAGTGTAAACAAATATTTGTCTCCAATTTCAATAAAACTCAGCTGACATTTATTGCGAATGCCAGAGTCTAAATCTTTGATATTTTTAACAACTTTTGTTGTAAACACATTTCAATTTTACAGAAGTAGAAATGCCATTTTCAACTAAATAGATAAACTTCTATTATCCTATTTTATTGAAACATAGTAAGAATTGAAAACATAACACATTTGCCGTGAATCGATCCCTGGATCGCCCAATAGGTAGTTCGATGTGCTACCAAGTACACCAGAGATGATTTCAAGTTTACAAGATAATTTGGACACACAAAATTGAATAGTTTGACGATTAGATAAATAGTTAAAATATCGCTAAATATTATATCCGCAGATCTATTAAAAATAATTTTATCAACAGTTAATTGTATTTAATTTCGTTTGATTGTTTTCCATAATTGATTACATAACTGGAATTTAAAATAATTTTTTTCACACCCTTATAATTTTATGTAAATTAATTCAATTTATTTCACTTACTTATATAAATAAATTAATTAAACTGCTGTCAGAAATATTTTAGTAAGTGTATTCATTTATTAACGTTTCTGAAAAAGTATAAAACGGATAAAATCATTCATTAAACTATCAAATTCAAGATCAATATTGGTCCGTGGCTGCCTTATTTTTAAGCTTTACGATTACAATTTATTTTTTCCTCCCTCCCCCTCGACTGAAGTCCCTGCCCCCTCCACTGAATATATTTTATTATTATATTTTATTGATATACAATTTTTAGTAAATAGTTTTTTCTTTTATAAGCTATATAATTTATTTTTTATAAATGAAACGAAAATAAGCATTATTCCAAAGTTTTCCACCATAAATGCTTACAACGATTTTCTTTTAAATTTAAAGTTTTAGAATGTTCTAATAAAATAAATATTTTATAAAAAAGTTTTCATGGAAAATTATAAATCACACTATGGTGTTAAAAATTTAAATAATTAAACTAAAAGAAAAGAAAAATTAAACAATTAAATTATTGTTTTTTGTATATTTATATATTTTAATTTATAAATATTTTCCCTAAAAAATTTTCTCATCTAAGTGACTATGCATTAATTACATTTTATAATGAGAAAATTTAAGTTTTAAATTACTTTTAGGTATCATTAAGCTGAGCTATATTTATTAGAGAGACTTCTATAATCTCTAATGTATTAAATATTGTAGTATATTTTTTCAATTTTCGTGCACATAAAACTCAAAAAATATCCAAATGTTATGAAATTTAGTATGCACAATGAAAACGGGCATGTCTAATGTGTTTTTCCCAAAAAAAGGTTCCTGAAGTAAAAATTCAAATTTTATTTTATATTTGGAAAGGTAAAAAAAAAAATATTTTATTTTTGAAATTTTTGTAAATTAATCAATAAAATATATAGAATAATATAAATAAACTAATTTTTTATAAAAGAGTTTTTATTTATTTATTACATATTATTTATTCCACGCTTACTTTTAAGTACCGTGGTCACTCTCTGACACATGCGTTATTTACGCGTAAGAAATAATAAAAAAACAGGCACAAAAAAGATATTATTAACTATTGTATAAAGAATATTAAAAACATATATTTTATCCTTTTACTTTATATAATTTTAACGGATCATTAGTAACCGAATTCGCAATTTTTCAAATCTTTAATAATTGTTCCCGTTTGAAACTAATAAATTCTTGCAATATTTTTATCAATTTTGGTTTAAGAAGTATGGCATTGAGTTTCCCCCTGGCAATATGTATTTTTATCATCAGTAGGATTTAATGAGAATTGAGTAAATAAATTGAGGTGGAATAGTATTTGGTACTCATACACCTATTAGTACAATAGTAAAATCAGATTTAGCAGTAAATTGATCAGGCATTCTCTGTATGAGCGAGCACATTATGGCATTGTTATTTATAAAAGAATGTAATAAACTTTAAACAACCAATCAAATTGTAGAATACAAATGTTCGCGTGAAACATTTGTTTACTAGCAATTGACAAGTGAATCTTATTTTACTTGAAAATAATTCTGTTTGATATATATATATATATATATATATATATATATATATATATATATATATATATATATATATATATATATATATATATATATATATAAATATTAATTAAAAACTATTTTTAATTATATATATATATATAGAATATTTATTGAATGCTAATGATTAAAAATAGTTCAAACATTGATACTATATCATATTTCAAATATCTAAACAATTAACTCTGTTAGTTGTTATATTTACTTGTTCACATCAAAGTTAGGAACGTCCTGTAATGCTAGTTTTCCAATTTTCACAGTAATGATTGAGAAAATTTAATTTATTAAAAAAGATAGCAAAAAAACAATTGATCACAGCTAATTTTGATTGTAAAGTCTAAAAAATATTTATTTTGTGAAAGTGATCATCAATAAAATATATAACATATAGTTTATGTTTATTATTATATTTTTCTTGAAACTGTCTCCGTGACCGCCGTCGGCAACGAATATTTTCATCCGCCTCCGGTTATTATTAATAGCAACTATGGACAGAAATATTGGAAATTTATAACAAAGAATATTGGATAATGGATCACAGAAATTCGGAAAGTCAAAAAACAGGAATTCATGGACAATTTATTTGGATAAAGAAACTCTAATGGAAAATTGATTGTGATTTTTAAATTTGATATATTTCTGCAAGAAATATAACGAATTCTATATAATAATGCATTATTTTATTATTCAATTATTCATATATCAAGCCTGTCATATCAATTTTTAAAATTTAGACTATAGTCGGCTTTGAAATCCGAATCTAAACTGTCATACGCGGATATAGCTGTTCAAAATGCTGGTAATTTGATATGCTGAAATTTTCCAAAAAAAAAAGTAATTATTAAAGATAAAGAAAGTTCTTTAGTGATTCCAGTGTATTTATTTATTATAAAACTTGTGTAGCTTAGCCGTAAATTATAGACGAGGTGGCCGAGTGGTTAAGGCGTTGGACTGCTAATCCAATGTGCTCTGCACGCGTGGGTTCGAATCCCATCCTCGTCGATTTTTTGAATTAATGTTTTTAATGTATAAATATAATTTTAAGTATTTAAGAAATATATTCGACATTTTCGATACAACTTATTTTATTTCAAACTTTTCTTAAAAATGAAACTTTAGAAAATTGAAATTACCCGAAACTATAATGACAAAGATAATACTAAAACGTTCGATGACAATTTCTTACTGGAAAAGCAAGTTTGGAAATGATTCTTTTTCGGCGTTAATTTTATTGGCAAAAATTGTAGCTTATATTTTGACACATGCCCAATTTATTTATTTATAATATTTATTAGTAGAATTTTGTAATGGGTTTTTATTCTGAAAATTCTTTTTAAACTTTATATTTGGAAAACTTACACTTGAGTTATTTTTTTTAAGATTAATTTTCCGGTGTTTTTAGTTTTCAATTCTCATTTAAAAGAAGAAACAATATAATAGAAAGTTATACTAATCAACACACAATAAATAGTGGACAAAATTAGGAATTTATTTCGGAACAGGTCAAAATTACTTCAATTTTAGTGAATTTTTTTAAATCTAGGTAAACAAAAGAATTCCTTCTAAATAATAAAAATTTCAACATAAATCGATAAAACAACAAATTTTAATCAAACAGTGTACTTCATAGTTTTTTTTCCAAAAAATCCATACTGTTTTTTTATTATACCTGATTCAAAATATCCGTTTTTCTTTACGAAAATACATCTTGTTGATCATATTATCATAAGGTTGCTCGAAAATCTCACACTTGAACAAAAAATTGAAGCTTGTATAAACACAAGTAGAAATAGTTGTTTATTATTTCTATAGATATAATATGAATCGAATTATAGCTCGTTAAATGTGCTAATTCACCGAGAAAAATTTTAATAGTACCACTTACCGTTGAATAATATAAAAACGAACAATATTTCGGTTAATATTCAAATTATCAATATTAAAGTACGTAATAAAAATTTTACGCACAGGCAAGCCCAAAGAACAAGCAGAGCTATAACACAACTAAAACTGTTTAGTTAATTTTTTACAATAAAAGTTACTTTTTAAAATTTACTATTAAAATTTTCGTTGACGAATCAGCAGCATCTTAAATGAGCTATAATTCGGTTCAAATAATATCTATAGAAATAGTTAACAAATATTTCACCTTGTTTTTCTATAAGCTTCATTTTTGTTTCTAAACTTTTATCGTTAAAGTATTAGATCGTTGAGATATTTATGAAAAACTTATCAAAAACATATATTTCTTAATAGAAAAGCGGATTCTATTAACTAGAAAAAATTTTAAAGTACATTTTAAAACGATAAGCGTTTTTAATTTCCTATATTTAAAAAAAAAATTAAAAATTAATCAAAATCGGTATAATTCTGACGTGCTTTTTTGTTACACTTCCATTAAGATGGTTTAAAAAAACGATTTTTGTTCATGTTGATGTATTGTTATGTCATAGACAATTTGTTCACTTATGTGTATATCAAAAACAAGAAATAATTTTTAATTCTTAAATTTGGCACTTTAGTGGTACAATTTACTGTTCTAAACATAAAAATGATCCTAAAATCAAAAAAAATGTATATACATATTAATGTATCTCTCTCATATATAGGCAATATTTCACAACAAATCGAAAACTGTTTCGGAAATATAATATACAGCCAGCTTATAATAATAATGCTAATTTAGGCAAATCAATTTTTAATGCTAAAGGAAAAAAAACCTATCCTTAATAAAACTGGTGTTTATAGATTATCTTGCCTGCAATGTAATGACGCTTATGTAGGTCAGTCAGGTAGATCATTTTTACTCAGGTACAAAGAGCACATAAACAGTCATAAAACTTCTTCTAACTCTTTCATTCATTTTACCAATTCAGGCCATAAAATTGATAATGAACACAAGCCGGAGGTGTTACATAATTACGATAAAATCCAAAAATTAAATTTTACTAGAAGTTCTGGATATAAATAAACTAAATAAAAACCCAAATTTTACAATTTTAAATAATCAAATAGATCTTAATATTTCTCCTTTGAAATTTGAAATTAAAAATATCGTAAAAATATTTATGAACTCCACCCACAGTTTCTTCATTCACAATAATCATACCTACTTTCCCTATATATTTCCAAAATAAAAGAATAATTACTCATTACTTGATAATGACTTTACAAGTCGAAAGTGCACTCATAATTTTTAAAAAATATTTCAGTGAAAATTAGACGGAAGTGAAAAGTTTCCATTATTTTATAAAAATAGATTTTCACAAAATCAATAATCTATGAATTTTCTAAAAAGTTAAATGTTTCCATTATTCTATCTATATGCATATAATTGCATATAATATAAACAATATTAGTATATTTACGGGAAAAACGTCAACACTAATTACACATTTGGGTCATTAGATTTTGACTTATTTATGCACGAAAGTTAAAAAATAATACCCAATGAAACCCATTCTGCGTTTTTACCCATAAGAGATGATTAATTAAATTATGTTAAATTAAATTATTATTTTTTAAATTTGTTTATGACATCATTGGGGCTCTATTTTGCCAAACTTAGTCAATTGGAGGAGCAGAGTAACAGGTGAAATATTTTTTTTTGATACCTAGTATCTATTATCAGTTCTTAAAAGAACTATAAATAGATCAAATGACTAATATGCGGGCTTGAATGGTGATCGACCCAATGGTAGTCACCTTAGTGAAATATGTTATTGACTTAATCTATAGTTAGAAGATATTATTCTATAACTAAGAACTGTACCCCCAAAAAGTTGGCATGGAATTATAAGAATTGCCAATTTTTCTCAATTGCTCCTAATTGCTCACTATTTGCTCAATTAAAATCCGCAATTGCTCACATTAATAATTAATTATTTAATTAGTTATAAACAAAACAAAATACAAAACGATTTTTCTCATTTACGTGAAGACCGCTCAATTTTTCTTATAAATCTTTTCTCTTATCAATTGCTCACTATTTGCTCACCTCAGTGTTATGCAAATTTTTAGTTAATTTCTTTAATTTTTTATAATTAATTAAAAGTAATTATTGCGATTTTAAATGGTGACGTTTATTTATGCGCATGCGCAGAAGATATCTCCGTCCAGTCACGTCACCATTTAAAATCGCAATAATTACTTTTAATTAATTATAAAAAATTAAAGAAATTAACTAAAAATTTGCATAACACTGAGGTGAGCAAATAGTGAGCAATTGA
Organism: Chrysopa pallens; assembly: GCA_020423425.1. Lineage (NCBI taxonomy): Eukaryota > Metazoa > Arthropoda > Insecta > Neuroptera > Chrysopidae > Chrysopa > Chrysopa pallens. The sequence goes on from CM035596.1 coordinate 17,415,091, forward strand.
TAAGAGAAAAGATTTATAAGAAAAATTGAGCGGTCTTCACGTAAATGAGAAAAATCGTTTTGTATTTTGTTTTGTTTATAACTAATTAAATAATTAATTATTAATGTGAGCAATTGCGGATTTTAATTGAGCAAATAGTGAGCAATTAGGAGCAATTGAGAAAAATTGGCAATTCTTATAATTCCATGCCAACTTTTTGGGGGTAAGAACTGTTTAAATAAATCTAAATTTTAAATCTAGAATATTTTGTCTGTTTACACCATCATTATTGTTTAAATTTTTATCACTACAGTGTTTGGATGCCTTTCGAGACAAGACGAGTATCTGTCATTGAAACGCGTAATTACTTCACGCACTGTGGGCACTTCTAGGCAGCTGTGAATATCGTCATTATGCACATATCACGGCGATTCACTTAATGTTCGTAGCATTTTTTTAATGAAATTTTTGGAGAATTTCTATACTTCTGTTACTTGCACTTCCCCATAGTTGAATGCCATAATTCTACACAGGTTTAAGATCCGGTTTTTATACTAGCACTTTATTGTCTTATGATAACTTAGAACCTTGTCCCAAAAACCAATACAATTTAGAAAATTTCAAGTTTAGCTGTTTTATCTATAACCAAATGTGTTTTTTAAGTTTTCAGTCTAGGTATATACCCCAGATATTTATTGAATTAAAAGTTAAATTAAAATTTAATAATGAAAATTTTTGTTTATTATTGCCAATTTAAAATTAATAAATCATAAATTTACTTTATACGTACAGTATTTGTTGCATATTTCTTATCTTATGTTTGAGATTGATTGCATGTGTAACACCAAAGCTATCAAGGTTACGTTAAACCATTTTGAAAACAAGTTAATTATCAAAACAAAAAGGTTGTTTCACACATAAGTTGAATTAATTTTGAAATTCTCCAGGTGCATCGTTTTGACTACAACGCTATCCATTGATAAAAAGAAGTACCTTTGTTTCAAAGTAAATATTTTCTAGCTTGTAATATATGTATTTGAATTTCTTTCAATTTTCGCGTCCAAATAACTCAAAAAATATTCATTCAAAAATGTTTTGAAACTAAGTTTGCACAATATTGACATAAAAATGGAAAGCTTGTCGAAGAGTTTTTCCCCGAAAAAAATTTCTATGATAAAAAACAAAATTTACTATCGAGAAAATCTCTTTGAGAAAATCCCTCCGTTTTCATGGGAATATTATTTGAAATACCAAATTTTAAAACATTTGGATCATTTTTTTTTTAGTATTGATCGCGAAAATTGAAAAATTAATACATAATGGAGGGAGCTTCATTATAATATTTCAATCCCCCTTAATGTTCTGTTAATACATGACCCATGTTCTTACATGAATTATAAATCTTATATCTTTAAATGAGCAATTATTGTATATATATATATATATATATATATATATATATATATATATATATATATATATATATAAATATATATATATATATATATATATATACATATATATATATATATTTATAATTGGAATCTCGGAATCGGCTCCAACGATTTTCATGAAATTTAGTATATAGGGGGTTTCGGGGGCGATAAATCGATCTAGCTAGGAATCATTTTTAGAAAATGTCATTTTATTCGTGTTTTATCGATTCGAGTAGTCTCAACTGAAAAATATGACTCTTCCTGACATCTATTGGCGAATAATAATACTAAATGCAAAATAATAATACATATGCAAAAATATGACTCTTCCTGACATCTATTGGCGAATAATAATACTAAGAATAATAATAAAAAAAAAAAAAAAATACCGAACAAAGATCGGTCATCCAGATATTACGATTTACATGAACATTTATTTCTATATATACTTTCTTTTTATTCTAATATATGGTATATTATTTATGATTTCAATCTAATTTTTGACTTAACAATAAGCTGTAACGAGTGAAAATCGAAATCTGAAAAAATAATAAGTCATTATTTTGGTATGAATTTATAAAAAATTTTTGTCAAAACATGAAACATGATAATTCAAAGCTCTTGTAAAATCATTTGCACAGCTTTTTTCCAAGTACAACTATTATCTGTTTTTCCTTATTAATCAATTTTTATAAAATATATATTCTGTCTTTTTTTCTCTAAAATGTCTTTTTTGTTAAATAAAAAATAAGTGTCCGTGTTGTTTGCAAGTTTAGTGATGTAAAACAGATAAGTCAGGCCTGTATTAGAAAAAAATTTTGTATGTAGGCTCCGTTCACAAAAGCGTAATTTTTATGATCACACAAGCTTTTAAAATACGGTACATAATTTTACTAAAACTGTCGTACGTTTTTCACAACGCGCGTTAAATTCAACGAAAGTTAAATCAGTGTGTCTACTTGCCCTGATAAACATCAAATACACAAAGAATTTTAATTTTATTTATTATTTATTTTAGTCACGGAATAATCAGAAAATTGGCTCCTGATCCTGATTCTATATTACAAAAAATAAAACTTTTCGATTTCCTCGAAAATCACCAAAGAATTGGAAAATAACGTTTTAGAGTTTGTATAGTAATTAAGGTCGGAAATTTTTGTTTAAGAATTCGATAAAATGCCGTTTATAGATTTATTTGGATCCAAAGATCACAAAAATTCGGTCTATTAAACAATTGGTTGTTTAGTTTTAGAGATATCGTTTAAAATATGATCTGGAATGCATCATCCTGAAGACGTTTCTCAAAAACTAGCAATTTTATCGTCAAAAAATATATTTTTGTCTATTGTATGCGTTCCCCTGGTAGCCCAGAAATAGAGATAGCAGTTTTTCAAAATTGTTGTTAATTTTTAAGGCTCAACTCGTAAAACTAAAAAAAATTACAAAAAGTTAGCTTCTTCGGTCAAATTCATTTTAAGCATACATACATTTTTACTCTATGAATGGGCATTCTCATTATTAGAATTGAGAAGAAAATGAGTTTTACCATACACCAAAGTGATAATATATTTAAAAGTAGACGGGAATACAAGCATTAGAATATTTTAAATGCCCTTTATAATAGACGCCGAGAGGACTAGAGCAGTTTTTAATACTTATTTCGAAATCAGCAGCCATTAAATAAAAAAATGTTTACTCAAAAGTAAATACAAACTTTCAATTTTTCTTTTTGACCAATTACTTTGACTTTGAGAGATAATTGGTTACAAGGAAAAATTATTAATTATTTTTTACATTTTAGTTACTTTACTTCTGAGTGTTGTATACAACTGCAAGAAATTTTTCATTTGGATGAAATTTAATCACTAAAAAATGTTTTTGCCCCTTCTCTCCCCGTAAAGACATCAAATCCTGGTTTCTTCATCATACCACGTACCTACCTTGGGATATGTCCTTTTTTGAACAACAAAACAATAACCAAAATCGATTCATAAACGACGAAGTTATCAGCGAAAACACCTATCACTAAAAATTCTTTCAACCCATTTTCATCTCCCTTTGAGCACATCAGTTCTGGTCCAAATTGAAATGGGACCATACCAGGGAAACATGATCTTTCATATAAATCTTCAAAATCTGTTCACCCAGTCAAAAAAGAAATACAGTCGATTTGAAACTTTCTGTTTTTCAAGTCTGTTAAATATAGGAATTGAATTCATTTTTTCAATAATCTACATTCTATCATCTTCAGGATGCCTTTATGCCATTTAGATTTTTGCCTTTTTCAACATAAATATTATGACTAAAATTCTTGAAAATATTTTTAAATTTTGAGTTAATATACCACTGTACACAAATACAATTAAGAAGTCTCAACTTGTTAAAAATAGTGGTCTTTTAAACGTTAACCAAAAGTAACAATACAAACTAAAAACATGGTGAAGGAATTATTTCGAAATTTCTTCAATTGTTTGGGCTAGTAAAGTTTTAAGCTTGTATAACTCATATAGCCGATTCAGTTGTTTTTTTTGTAAATAATGACATCATAATTCATAAATAGTTTTACACAGTATTAATTCTACAGAACGGTAATTTTTGGAAATTTTTGTCATTAATAAAACCAGAGTTAATTGTTTAGATACTCGGCATTTGTTCGAACATCATTGTTTGGACTATTTTCAATTAGCATTCATAAAATGCTATAAATATCAAGTCTATACATGTATAATAATAATATATATTGTTATTACCTATATATGCAAATTAGATAAATTTGAGCTTAAGAATAATAATTTGTTTCAAAGAAATAAATATTTTTTGTATTTGAATTTTTCTTTAGTTTAAAAGTTGGTTGGACCCAATAAACCGATTTTGCTCATTCACGAACTTAAACTCACCTTTTATGTTAGAAAAAAATATTGTACTTAAAAAACTGTTGTACTTAAACTCACCTTTAATACGTCACCAAAATGGCAGAAAATGGACTAATTAGGTGTGCCTATGAACACCTGTATCAAAATTTTGTTTTTGCGATCAATACTTCCTAGCTTGCAAACTTTAGACTAAAATTAATATACTCTTTATGCCTGTATATATACAGTACTACACGATTGAAATAAAACTTTAGCTCCATCAATATATATAAATATATATATATATATATATATATATATATATAGAGAGAGAGAGAGAGAGAGAGAGAGAAAACCAACATACTGGAGGAACGACGAGATCGTTGAACTTGCTAATCTGCCTTCGATCCAGAGCCTAAAGAGCTAGAGATTGCGCACCCTTCGTGGATGAGGGATCAATTCGTTGAGGCCCACAGGAACCTAGATAAAGTCATCAAGGTTAGTAAGATACAGTCTGTGTCGCGAAGTTGACCAAGATACGTAGAGGCGACCGTACAAGCTGGTCATGGCAAAACTACACAGGCGAGAAGATACCATCTAATCCGGAGTTTCTAGACAGGATAGTGAAGACTCTTTTTCCTCGACAAACAGCTGATCCTACTGTCACAGAAAATCGGGGACACGAAAGCTCTTGGGTCGGACGCTATTCTAAACATAGTTCTCAAAGCCGCCATCAAACAAAGGCCAGACATGTTCCTCAATGTCTACAATGCCTGCATCGCAGAAGGTAACTTCCCAGACTGCTGGAAGAGACAGCACTTGGTCCTGCTACCAAAAGGTGACAAACCTCCGGAGCCCTCATCCTATCGCCCAATCTGCCTACTGGACACTGGAGGTAAAGTACTAGAGAGGATCATTGCTAACCACCTAAAAATCTTGAGTGATTGTGACCAGGGCCTTTCTGAGTACCAATATGATTTTCGCAAAGCCAGATTCACAATCGATGCCGTGGAAAAGGTCGTTGGTATCGCCAGAGAGGCGATCTCCAGAAGAAGTTGAACTATAGGTGCGAAAAAATACTGCGCAATAGTGACCCTCGATGTAAAGAATGCGTTCAACTCGACCAGATGGGACTGTATCCTGAACGCTCCTCACCGGATGCAGGTTCCAGCATACTTACTGAGGATAGCAGTTACTTCTCGAATCGTATCATTTCATATGCCACAGAATCGGCAACACGATCGTAAAACGTTACCGGTGATGTCCCGCAGGATTCGGTCCTTGGACCCCTCCTGTGGAACATCATGTATGACGCCGTGCTGAAACTGGATTTTGAGTTTGAATCTCAAAGATCACTGAGATATCTGGGCGTCCAGATCGACGCAAAGCTCCGGTTCAAAGAACATCTTCAGGTAGTTAGCCAGAAAGCATCCAAGGTGTTGAACGCATTGACCTGGGTAATGCCAAACACAACTCTCAACAGTTTTACGTACATGCGCATATCATAAAAAATTTTCTTTCTTATTTTGTGGGTGACACCTGAATTCAATATGATGATCTGATCACTGATCAGTATTGCCACACCTCTAGTATTTGCAGGAGATCTACCACTTTTTCATAAAATTTCCTGTTCTATTGTATTTTTTCTAAATATCCTGCTTTATTCCTTATTTTTTTGTAAATTAAAAATTTCTCGTCCATCCAGTATTGAAAGTTATTATTTTAGGTTACAATGCTTGTAGTACGAGATCCGGCTGCTAAATTAGTACATTAATAATTTAGATTAGCAACCTCTATGCACCCAGGTGTAAACTGGTTTAATTTTGTGTAAAACATTTCGTTCATAACTTCATACTCATTTCATTTGTACCACATTAAAGCTCATTTTTTTCTGTAGTTAATGATATAAAGTTGCCTATGTAAAAAACCAAAGTTCCAAAAAAATGCTTGGTATTAAAAATAAAGTGACAGTGAGTGAGCGTGCGACATTACTTGTTAGATTTTTAGGCAAGGATGTTAAATGCGAGCTGAACGTGTTTTGATCTATTGCGCATGCTCCGATAAATAGGGTTCTCAACCAACGATCTAAGTAGTAATTTATCATCCTTATCTAACAAGTAGCAAAATAAGATATATTTAACATAAAGTATTACGTCTAAAACGCACGTTCCAATTGAAATACATTACACCGTTTAATTAAATGCTAGTGTAACCGTAGCGTAAACAGATAAAAACAACAATTCATTAAATTCTTTATTGTTTATGAGACATCTGTATTTATTTACAAGGTTGCCAAATGTTTAGACGATTATTTATATTATCAAGAATGGGATGGCGTTCTTCCAATATAAAAATTTATTGGATATTAAATGTCCTTTTTCATTTTACTATAGGCATTAAATTTTAAGATCATTGCACCAGTTAGAAAAACACTATGTATTAATTTTTGTCTAAGCAGATTGAATTAGCAGATCAACCGCCTTAACCACTTGGCTTCCCCGTCATTAAAAGCTGATTGTTTTACATTGACAAGCCGGTAATTTTTTTTTTTTTTTTTAGATCTTACTGATATTCAAAAATATAGAACACAAAATTATGGAATTTCAAATAATATTTAAATTTTAAGAGAAATTGACACTAAAATTCATAACATTTGTATTATTATTTTTTGAGTAATTTTGTTTGCGAAAATTGAAAGAATACAATACATTATAGTACATTAGAGGTTGTCTTTATTGTAGTGGTTTCAATTTTTCTGCCCTTCCTCTTAAGGTCTTTCAGACATAGATAAAACTATAAAGATCTGCATAGAGTCATATTTATGTTAGAACATACACATGATTTTGCAATATTCAGAAATTTTTTCTGATTAATATGTCCATCACCGTCTAAGAAACCCTTTACAGTCACATGGGATCCAATAAAATAGCGTTTTTATCTAAATATTGCTAAAATTAGTTTTACACGAATTTTTATATAAAAATAGTCGAATTTTGCGGTTTTTAGGTTTTTAATCCTACTGTTTTTTAACTACTTCAATATCTCAAAGTAAAAATTAAAAAAAGGGCCTATGGATTTCTAAAGACAATGTTAAATTATAGTTTGGCATGTCATATAAGTCAATCAAAGAAGAAGCGAATAAGAACTGTTTTTCTATGTGGCGTCTGCTGAACCCCATGTGACCATTACGTTATTATTTGGAGGTGTGACCGCAAAGGATCAAAGAAAAAACAATATTCATTGGGATGCTTTCATTAAATTTTTAGTTAATAAATGTTTAGATGCTTTCAAAATCCACAAAACTTTAAGACATAATTTTCTTTGCATTTCGTATCTCCGACCACAATGATGGTAGGTGGCTAACACGTGTTATTCAGATTTGATCATTTTTCGCTAAGATATAAATGAATTGATTATTCTACTTTTAGAAGCACGTCTATTAGAACTCTATGTTATCTAACATTTAATCAATGCAATATTTGAGAAACTATACGTAATTAATTTTTTTTAAATAGATACAAATTCGACACAACGACTGATGTTTCTCATTTCATAATATTATTCTTGAAAAACCCTAAAAAACTACTTCCACAAAGACTTCCATTTCTGATTTTGTACGTTTTGAAAAAAAAAAATGTTATAAATTCTTCAAAAAAGGTTTTGTACTTGCAAATTGAAAAAAATTACCTTTTTGCTTATGATTTGTTAAATCTATGTTTTAAAATGCATTTTTGGAACACATTTTTTTTTCAAATTTTTACAATACCTTACAATAATTTCCCCTGCTATGATGAAAAAATTGTGTTTTTTGGTTACATAAAGCTCGGGACCAGAAAATTTTTTTTCAATTTTTCCTGTTTTCTTTTCCGTTTTTGAAACTGTATATATATGTAGTTTCAAAAAATATATCAAACAAAGTCTAGCTATGTTCGTGAAAAACTCAAAATCTATTAAACAGATTTACCAATGGATTCCAACATTGCTTTCTTGAGGTTAATTATTTTTTGTACCGTCTATGTATCCTATGTAAATTGAACTTATTTAAACCTTACCAACATTTCAGCTTTTATAGATAAAAAAAAAGCGTCCATAGCAGAATTAAATTTAGATAGAACTTCCGGGTAGTTTCTGTAATATTTTAAACCTTATGGTGTTTTCATTAAAGCCATGTAGACACTTGAAACATTTGGTAACATCATAACGCAACTTTGACGCGTAACAGCAAATATTGTGTGAACGTTTAACATCGTCGTGTAACAAAAGTTGATACGTGACGATGTTACATCGTGTTCCACAAATTGTCGGTAAATTTGAATCGCATCAAAAGATGTTACTAGTTGGGGATACGAATAGTGTGTACTTAATAACGTAACATTAGCAAAGACAAAACGTAAATATTATTCATTTTTTATATTTATTTCGATATGGAGTGAAACGAACAAAATAAAATGATAGGGGAGCCCAAGCGGAGATTTGTGGATTTATTCGAGCGCGTCTGATTAACAAATGGGGATATACCTTACCCATTTATTGCATATGTATATGGTGTCGCGCGCATTAGGAAGATGATTCGAATATTAAAATGAAAATATCTAATGTTGGATTTAATCGAAAGCGTCAGATTAAGATATCATAGCTTGATTAATAAGAGGGTCACAAACTTGAAATAAAGTCACGCCACCTGCGTCATGCTCAAATCGTCAGATTAGTAAAATGTTAAACTTTTCACCAATCGATGTTTTCGTTTTAATATTCGGATCGGCTACTTGATACACTCGGTACCATATAGAGTGCTCAGATTTGATAAAGTTACTCAACAAGAGGTAAGGTAATCCTCATATCTTAATCTGTCATAGTTGCATACCTTCCCCTTCGTTTCATATGCCCCATCTTATTATTTTGACATGTATTGTTAAAAAAAAAGTATGAATGAAGAATTGAATTGAATACAAACATAAAAAATTTCGCAGACTAGTGGGTTAAATTGTTATTTTCTGTCTTGCTTACATTAGTTTTTTCATAATGTTTCTTTAAAAAAAAAATGAAAATTTTAAGCTAAAATCATAAATTAGTTGGCACGCGATACAAATGCGTCATCATCAGTGTCCTACTCATCTTGTCAATTCAAATGTCCTATACAATCAACTTATTTATACTTAATATTCGGCGTGGAACATCTGAAGTTGATGTTTTTTGAAAAACATATTTTTAATTAATAAAAAAAAAAAAAAATTACAAAATAAGAAATATCACAAATTATTATAAACTCATATATATCGAAAAGCTCAAATTGACTTGTAGACCAGAGTAGAAGCCTTAAAAAATGTTAAAAAGTGGAAGAAAATTACAGTAGGATGAAACCCTTAAAAACTCACCCCCTCCTACTTCCCGAACTCAGATCGCCCGTAATTTATTTTTTCTTTCATTTTTATCATATTATCTTGCATTTCTAATTGGTTTCATCCTACTATGATTTTTTTTGTTTTCAAAAATTATCTACCCTGGTATATTGATAAAAATTTTCGAATAAAAACAACCGCCTAAAAAAAATGAACTAAAAAGTTAAAAATAATTAAAAACTTCTACGACACCAACCAGTCAATTTTTTAGCTACGGATTAGATTAGCACCGACTTCGAAAGGTTATTGGAATCCCATGAAAATTATTTTTCGAATTTTTTGAACTATTAAACATTTGTTACTTTTTAGTTAATTTTTTTAAAGGTGGATCTTTTTTTTTTGTGAAAAATTCTTATATTTTACTTTTGAGTGTTTTTCTTTAGATGAAATTCAATCACTAAAAAGTGTTTTTGCCCCTTGTTTCCCTTATGAATATCAGATACTGGTTTCTTTATCATGCGATATTTGGCTCTTTTCTAGATTTATAAAAAAAACCTTTTGTAATCAAGAAAAAATTTTTGTATTCAAATTGCAATATTTTCAAAAATATGATTCGCTAAAAAACCGATAAAAATTTTTGAGCATATTGTCAATACCTAGATAAAGTAAATTTTAGAAGGGTAAATATTAAATTTAGTTCTCGTGGTAAATCCATAAATTTTGGTGCTGAATTTGAGAGATATAAAACGAGCAATATTCTTTTCAATAAAATTCCATCAATTTTCGTGGAAAGTTTGGTTTATTTTAAAGATTTTTGAAAGTACTTTAAAAATGCACGTACTTTCAGCCAGCTGTAACACAACAAAAATCGTATCAACATTGATAAAATAAGTATCAATTTTTTCCTTCTTTTATAAGCTTCATTTTCTATTTGTTACTTTTTCCACAGGATGTCGATTTTTCGATTTATAAACGTGGTTTCTGCGACGAAAACGGGCATATTCAAACTTCTCCATTTTCTAGTACTAACTACTAAATTCTAGAGTGAATTCGAGCTTTTCGCAAAAATTATCTGGAGGAAACATTCATTGATCGTTTTTTACGAGTTTCAAGACATAAACGGAAATATTATGATATGATTTTGTAACAAAAAAATTCCTTTTTATTCGAAATGCGATAGGATTTTTCTCTTATGATTTTACCATATCAATTTTCAATTGGAGTATCAATAGATTTCAATTGCACTAAATAGAATTTTTGTAATTCGAAAGTAAAACTCTGTATACAATTTTTCCCTTAATATTTCAATTTTCTAAATTAATTTGATTTCCTCGTATATGAAAATTTAATAAAAATTCGACGAGGATGGGATTCGAACCCACGCGTGCAGAGCACATTGGATTAGCAGTCCAACGCCTTAACCACTCGGCCACCTCGTCGTTGAAATACCCTTCGTATAATATTGACAACATGGTCGCAACTATTGGGTATATTCTATTTTATAAACTGTCATGATTTGTTACAATGACACTTAAAATTTTAATAAAGATTTTTTAAATAACAAACTTCAAAATTTTCAATCAAATGTGCTACGAACAATAAGTAAATCTTCGTGGTATGTGCGTAATGACGATATTCACAGCAGTCTGGAAGTGAAGACACAGTGCGTGAAGTAATTACGCGTTTCAATGACAGATATTCGTCTTGCCTCGAAAGGCATCCAAACACTGAAGTGATAAATATTTAAACAATAATGATAGTGTAAACAGACAAAATGTTTTAGATTTAAAATTTAGATTTATTTAAACAGTTCTTAGTTATAGAATAATATCTTCTAACTATAGATTAAGTTAATAACATATATCACTAAGGTGACTACCATTGGGTCGATCACCATTCAAGCCCGCATATTAGTCATTTGATCTATTTATAGTTCTTTTAAGAACTGATAATAAATAATAGGTATCAAAAAAAAATATCTTATGGTAATATAGAACACCACATCGATCGAAAATTTATTATTTAATATATCGTCGGCCTGATTTGTTAACCTGCTAAATCCATTTTTGATTAAAGACTTTTTGTAAAGACTAGAAAGTTCATAGTATTATCTACCGTTTGGTATAAGCAAAACGAGGATATTCACTTATAAAGAGTGAGAAATGCTATGCACTCAAATATGGAAAATACATTTTATCAACGAAATCCTATTAAAATTCTCAGTTTTACACTGACATTGTTTCCCCAGTCACGTGCCGATATGCTCGTGTCAAATGTTCTCAGCTTTAGCCAAATATTTGAGGATATTAACAATTGATTAATATAATTTTATTTCCTAATCATAGATAAATTACTTTCATCTTTTCATTTAATGCTTAAGACTAATGTTTTCAACCAAATTTTCAATTCAGAATATTGAGACAGTCTTACGCATCATATTACTTTATTGGGATGAATTTTGTAATATAATATATAAATTATTCAGTTTTTACATTGTTCTGTAAACTTTTCAAAATTGGCTTAGCAGGTAAACGAATCAAAACGATGATATATATAATTTTATCATTTTACCTTTTCACACTATTTTTTTTCAATCAAAATCCCTAAATACTACCCTGCCAAAAACACCTTATATACAAGCCGATTACTTAATCACAAAAAACTCATTAAAAGATAATTGAAAAACATTATTCATATTCGTAAAAATACCAAACTGTGTTAAAATCAAAGAAAAATATTTTAAAAAATGGAGGGAGAAAAAAAATCGCATTGTTTTGCTTAAAACAAAACAAAAAAATTATTTAACTGACTGCGGCTTTAAACCTTGACAAAGTATAAATTATTTGAATAATTCTGATTTGATATCATTTATTTTTACGAGAGTATTTCATTTAGTTCAGTGGTATATACACCATTACAACCGTCAGTTTTAAAATAAGACACGATTGTTTAAGCAACACCACATACAAATTATATGCATACATACACGCATGCAATATACTTGTCTGTTAACTAAGTGAAGCTATCAACTCAGTCAGCAGTTACTTAGCTATAGCTTATTCAGTTCAAATTCATATCTTATAAGCGCAACAAGTCTAGTTAATCAATTTTTTGTTGAAATTATTTCTCCGAGAAAGTTACGAAGTGTTGAAAATTTGTATACCACATCAGAAAAAAAGGATTTCAGTGTTTTTTTTTTTTGAACAAATATATTTTTTTTGTCAAAAGTAAGTACCAAAATTTAATTATTCTGAATTAAGAAATTTTCATAATATATTTAGAAACAACTGTTTACGTATTTTTTTTTTTTTTTGTATTCGAGCCAGAATATTTTGAGAATGCGCGCATAATATGTAATCGCGTGATGTATAGTTTTGATCGCCAAATTTTGTTATATAAAATGATTTTTGCTGTTTTTGGTTTTTTACTTAAAATTAGACAGATCGTAATTTATATAAAAACATAATAAATACCCGAATATTTATGTTTTTATTTTTGTAATTTAAAAAATGCAAAATATAAATACCTATTTTGTTGCCAATTTTTGTCGTAAATGTATAAGTTTTTGTTGTTTGGAATTGCCGTTAAGGAAAAAAAATACAAGAACAAAAAGTGTTTAATATTAATTCTTTTATTTTAAATTACTATATAATAACGACGTTCTTTTGAGTCCCTAAATCGAAGAGAGCAATATAAACAGGTGCGCACCATCAGTTCCTAAAATGGGAAAATTTCCGTTTCTTGGACTCAAAACAACTGATATTATTTCAGAGCTTTTTTGAAAATTATTCGAAAGTAGACAATATTATGTGATCTTCAAAAATTTTTTTTTGCATCAATTTCATTTAATTAAGCTGAATCATTTAATTTTTATAATAAATTTACGATCTGATTTATTTTTTCCAGAAAAATATTTATTATTTAAAAATTTTGTTGCTTAATTTTCTTAAGTTTTCCGTTCCCCAACGTTTAATTTTTAACTATCAAAGAATCGTAACATGTAAAACAGAGCATAGGCTTCAAAAATTTGTTTTATTATGTAAAAAAAAATATTCCCATTTAATAAATGAAAACAGAGTCGACCTCAATTTGACCTTGTAAGCACCCACACAGCAGAAAATTTATTTTCGTATCCCACAAAAATAAGGAATTTCGTATTTTTCCATTTTTTTCGTAATATTTTCGTATGCATTTTTTTTTTTTGTAATTTAGGCCAGAACTATTTTTTATACCTTTACCATTGAATTAATGCGTTCGTTATTTATTTTCATGGAATTTATTGTTTCGTGTTAGATGAAGAACGGACTAATATTTCGAAAATACATTTTCAAAATTTCCCATTAGGCGTATTGAATACATTTTGTTTAAAAATCTTGTTTTATAAATGTTTATAAAATTTGCATTAAAAATTGGTCGAGTAAGTAGCTTTTTGAAAGGGTAAAAAAAAAATTAATATTTATTTGCAATAGTTAATTGAAATTGCATCAGAAACTTAAGCTAGGTGTGTACTGTGCTTTTGTTTAGCCTGGAATCAAAAAAATTTTTTTTTTTATATTTGGCAAAAATCATTTTTTGACATTTGTTAAATTTATAGTCTTGTATTACATACCTAAATTGTTGTGTTCTTTTAGGGGGAACCGTTTGTAATTTTAAAAACACCTGACGCAATCATAACCATTCACTTATATCTTGGTAAGAGACGAGCCCACCTGACGTCACAGTTAACTAGAATTTTCATTGCATGTTTAAGACATGTATATCTATTTCATTTTAACAAATATATATATAAATATGTTTTTTTTCTTCTGTGGTATTATTAATACGTGACGTTGTACACAATCGCCGTGCCGCAGACAGTTCGTACTGTACAATTTATATGCATATACGTTAAACTTGTGTTTGTAATGTTTTATTTAATTCTTTTTAGCATTGTCATGAACTATAAAATTCATTTTGAAATTTCATTTATTTTGTTAAAAGAACGGAATTGGAAATTATTACACAAGGGTTTATTTTCCATACGCACGTTTAAATATAAAACATTAAATATTTCTTTATGGATAAAACTTCCCAAAACAGTTACAGTTTTAACTTAAATTTTGTAATGTCATTAACTTTTTAATGACCCCCAAACGTCAATTTTGAAATGTCAATACCTTTAGACCCGCGAAGTATAGACGTTTCAGTTGAAGTAATAAAAAGAGTAAATCCAGGATCATGCAAATACTCAATTAAATATTATTTGTCATTATGAACAAATGCGAATTGTTTTGTGTTTTGTATGCGGCTGTCAGATATTACAAATATTGAATATTTTTACTTATTAAAATTATATCAGAATTGAATTTGGACCTCAATAGATTCACCCTTAATGCTATTTTATTTAAATAAGATAATGTGAAAACATTGTATAGCCTGGAGTCGAATCCGGGAACTTCAGGAAGTAAAAAAATGATAACAAATAGTTTTTCATTTGATCTGTTAAGATAGGACGATTAGACTGTCTGTTATCCTCCAAAATTTTGTGTAGTGGAAAGGAGACATGGTCGACATGGTAAAAAACTTTTTATCAAATTTTTCAGCAACAAAATCAAAATATCTTAAAACCTATAAAAATTATGAAAATAAAAAGTTTCGTTATTAAATTTAGTAAAAAATCCTGTGTTCAAAAATGTTTCAAAACCCATAAGTTTTCAAAAAAAAAAAAAAAAATCAAAAGAATCTCCAATCAGAATTTTTTATTTTCTGGATTAGTCTTAATTCACAACAATTTTATATTCAAAATCTTCAGGTAAAAAAAATTTAGACTTTATGGATTAATGAATTAAAGTGTTTAACTCATCATAAAAAGTTGCTATACATATATTAAATTATCATTTATTTTATCCCGATAGGGATAAATATTTTTTGGGACCCATCGGGATTCCTAAAAATTTCACTCATATAAATTAAGTATGGCGATAAGGACTTTCGAATATTTCTCTTTCGACCAATAACCAATAAGAGATCCTGTACAAAAATGTGTCTGTACAAATTATTAAGTCTTTTGGGTCAAATTTCTTAAATTCGCCGATGATAAAATTTTTTTAGTAGCCCTTGATACATTTCAGTTTATCATAAATATACTCCAAAATTTGTATGGTATGGATTTCAAGATCTCGAATCGCGCTTCAGTTCTGTGTATCAGAAACAATATAGCTTACTCTCTTGTCACAAAGTCAAAGAAATGCCATTCTCTTTAACTGCAATCATTTTCCGGTATTTCAAAATTAAGTGTATTATTTTGTTGTTCAATTTATCAGAAATTATATCTATTGACTTGAATTGAATTTAAATTAACTCACGTTTGTGGTTTTCAATTGAATAAAAATTAATACAAATATAAAAAATATAAGCTGTAATTAATTGAAAAAGGATGGATATATGTACAAATGAATTCTATTAAAATTCATCACAATGTCACTTTTTAAGTATATATAAGTTTGCATATAAAATAATCTCTAATTGATTCATTTTTATTGCATTTAAGTGTAACATTATGGAGCCAACCAAATAGAACCAATTAGATATCGAACAATCTTGAAAAACAATATTAAGAATTTTTATGCGTAGAAAATAAATAATGTTTGGATGCTGGATGATTTCTTTTTTTGCCTTTAAAAATATTTTTACTTTATCCTTAAGCTGCACGAAGCAACTAATTGACAAGCCCGTTAGAAATGATACAAAAAATGGGATAAAAGAATTATTCACGTGTACTATTTCCAAACTGATAATACTTCACCCATTTGATTACTTGGACTGGAAGTTACGGGTTCGATTCCAGGCAGCGCTAATTATAAATTAAAAAAATTAAGTCATTTATAAATTTAAAAAAAAAGTGGCGTTTGGTTGATCACACTGTCCTCGCTTGAATAAGAACGAAGAAATCGGCTCCATCAATAATATAATAACAGTATAATATACTTGTCACCTTGTGCTAGAAGGAATTTTTACCTTCAGGTAATGAACTGCATGAGGGTACAGAAAACCCAAAGGTCTAGGTACAAAGGACGAGGTTGTGGTTCCTCTCTTAATATACTCGTATTTCCGAACTGCAACCTCATTTCAACATTAATCTATTCTAAAATCAGTATTGAATTGGAAAATTAACGTACCTGTGGTAATTTTTATAAACTCTTTGTATTTCTTTTAATTTTAGGAATTGTTTCCAGATTTTATTTAAAGCCTTAAAAATTACAACAACAAAAAATGTTTTAAATAAAACATTATTTTACAATTGAATGGTTAGTTTCCGAGATATTACTTGAAATCGATGATCTTTGAGAAATATTTCGGGAGAGATCTTGACAACCTCTTATGTTTAAATAGAGACATTTTTCAAATTATCCTATTAACAGAGTTTTATCAAAAACTAGTGTTTAAAGTAATTTTGATTCAAAATTTATAAAAATAATACCCATTTCATTGGCGTGATTGCTGGGAAACTTTATATAATTATTAATGAGAACTCTAGGATTTTTCGAATAAATTTCGATTTTGTGGCCCAATTTTCAAACAATTTGGTGAAATTAACAACGAGTAACATCTCCTCAGAGAATCATTACAACTAGCTAATTCATACTGATGATGACTACTTTGTAGTCGAAATACATATTTATAAAAATACAAAATAATTTGATCTAGGAAATTGGGGCACAAAATCGAAATTTATTCGAAAAATCCTAGAATTCTCATTAATAATTATAAAAAAAAAATTAAAAAAATATAAAAGTATCAATATGGAAAGAAAAAGTATCGATTTTTTTTATCGTATCTTTAGTCACAATGTATACAAAAGTAATTTATTGTTACATTTATTTTTTTCTTATCAATTAATTTAATTTATTATTTATTTACTGTTAAATAAAGTAACCCAAAATTTATTTCTTATTTACTGTTAAATGAAGTATAAAAACTGAATAAATTTCTACTATGAGTTTTAATAATTTTGCAAATATAGCAAAAATTTAATTACATATTGCATGGCAATTGAGAATTACATAAGTTGTAATTTTAATAAACAAAAAATTAATAACGTTTCAAATTCAAAATTACCAATTTGGTAATGGGGTTTATCTTTTTGATAGAGACCTCTATAATAAACACATTTTATATTTAGAAATGTTTTTTCACAAAAAAAAAAATAAATAAATAAAAACCGTTGCGATATTGTCTAGGTTCTAATACAAAAACGAATGTCAGACATTAAAATAAAAAAATAAAAAATTTCTCGGAGTAAAAAAATCCAATACATGATTTCATTTTTTTTATATATATTATTTTTTATTTATTGATGCGTGAATATTACCTTAATTTATGGTTTTTTTATTATTGATGTCTTATACAAATTTATATAAAAAAAGAAACGTCTGATGATGGAGGAGAAATTCTCCGAAATGCATTATATTTAATACATAAAATAAACATTTATCTATATTTGTTCCGCTGAAACTTTCGAACGCGTTTACTGATTATTATGAAAATTTCTTGACACGTTTTTCACATTCACGAAATTTTCTATATAATTTTAAAATGATGATAGAATGGCCTGGCCTATTTTTTCATCTTAATAAGAATATATTATCGTAATTTTTTATGTTTGTTACCTCAGAACTTTCGACAGGGTGAACCAATTTTTATGATTCTGTTTTATTTGGTGCGTGTGAGCCCATTTCAATTTGGTCCAGATTAGATGTCCCTAAGGGAAGAGAAGAGGCAAATATTATTTTAGTGATCAAATTTCATCTCAATTTGTGGTTGTCAACACTCAACAGTAAAAAATTAAAAAATAAAATTAACTGCCTCCAAAAGATATGAACTAAAAAGTAAAAAATTATTTTTTTTGTGACCAATAACGTTTCGAAGTCAGTGCCCATCGTATCCTAAGCTAATAAATGATTAGTTTGCGTCGACTGAGAAAGGTTAAGGTTATAAGGAACAAACAATTTAAAATTATATTTTACTTTTTAGTTCATTTTTTTGAAGGCTTCTTTCTTTTCAAACATTTTATTTTTGATTCTAATTCCCGTTAAAATACAAATAAAAATACAATTTTTTGTAAACTTATTTTATTATAGCCTTGAAAATTTTTATAAATATGTAGTATGTAAAGGACAAGTCATAAAGGGATTAAGTGCCTTTTTTTAATACAAAATACCTTAGTTAATGAATAAATAGAAAGTAATTTTTATTTATTTATATTATTTATAGAGCCGTTTATCCTCTCTTTTATAAATACACATAATCTTGAATAATGTGCCTATAAACAGTCATATTTTATGCAATATCGTGCGTTGTTTTTGCGTGCAAATTTATTAAGTTTGTGTTTAGTTCTCTTCATTTGAAGTGTATTTTTAAAAATAAGTATTTGTAAGATTTTTTGTATTGCTTAATTGCTTAAGGATGTTTGGAAGATACAAGTGGCGGAAAAAGTGTATGGAATGAACGCATTATTTGAATTGACGATTTTAGTTATATAAAAAAAAATATGCAACTTCCCGCTAATTTCATACCTAAGCATTTAAAATTTAACATATTACAATGCTTTTGAGCTATGATAAAAAACACTTGTTACCGAATATTTCGTTAACGATATCTCTCGAACCAATCAACCGATTTTTACGTTCTTGGCGGCGATCGACGCGGTTTTTAGAGCTTTGATAATAATTCTTCGTCAAAATTGGGGAAAAAATCGAAAATTAATTTTTACATGTTTATATTAGTATTTTAAAGTATGCAAACAAAATACTTTATTGACTGTTTTTAATGTCAAAGTGGAGTCCTCAAAAGAATGGTGAGCTGTTTCGAAGCAGCACACAGCCTTTCGCAGTCATTTGAAAATCTAATTCAAATGGTACTCAAAATGTAATTTTTGTCGTTGTTGATAAAGTGTTTAAAAAAATTAATTTATTATTCAAAAATTAAATGTTTTAAAGGTTAGGTATAAATCGGTTGTATAGTTTTAAGTCAGTGCTACCCCGAAATTTAAAAAAAAAAATTCGAGAAAAACCCATATAGTTTTGATAACAAA
This sequence comes from Chrysopa pallens, assembly GCA_020423425.1. NCBI lineage: Eukaryota > Metazoa > Arthropoda > Insecta > Neuroptera > Chrysopidae > Chrysopa > Chrysopa pallens. The sequence goes on from CM035596.1 coordinate 17,434,769, forward strand.
GAATATATTAATTAATCACTCTTGTTGTGTCTATAACTTTGAAAATATTCTAAATTTCAGTATGAAAATTTAAGAGTATATATTTAAAATGTATTTCTTTCGAAAAAAAATCGATTTTTTGAATCCATCACACCGAACTCCTATCTTTTAAACATGACGTAAAAAAGAAAATTAAAAAAATGTTGAATTCCATTTTTATTTTCATTATCAAAAAGTATAAAATAAAAATATTTCCCAAAAAATAACAATGCCTTGTAATTATTTAAACAATATGGCCACGGATTGACCCTAACAACGTGTATTTATATCATTAGTAGAACAATTTAAAAAGCATCGCATAAAAAATAGAAATAATTTTTGATACGCATGCGCCGATATTCATACTAGACTATGTATAAAATATTTAAAATATTATTTCGCGAAAATTATATAAATAAAATAATTATCAAAAATTTTTCTTGATAAAAATAGAGGAATATTTATTCATAAATATAACATTCTTTAATAGTAACCTTTTATACTCGCCATTTCTAATTTGTTTGGAATTTTTTTTTTAAACCAATAAACAGTTTGCTTATCTAAACACCACAGAAGAAATATATAAACAAAATATAGTCACGATTATTCTTAGAATACTCTTATATTTAATTGATTCGCAGAATTTACGAATCCAATAATATAATTAATTATGACTTCATCAATATTTATTATTGAAAACAATTGCAGATGTATTATACTGTGTATGATAATAGTACACAATTTCTTCAATGTCTCAAACGAGATAAGTTACAAAACCTATTCCTTAATTATTACAGATGCGTAAATCATTTTTGTGTTGTCAATATATATAGTTCCATAATGGCATCTAGATATCACCGTCGAAAACCTTTTGCCTGATATAACCTTTCTGCTTTTGTGTTATCCACAAAATCCTATTGCGGTTATTCCTTTTTAAATCCATTGATTCGCCACGCATAGCTAAAATTTGTAATAAAATATTCGCATTCTAGAAAATATTATTCAATTTTTTGTATGTGAATTGTATAGCAAATAGCAAACTAAGACTATTTAATAATTACAAAAAATGGTATTTAATTTTCAAGCCTTTGGGTTGAAAATTGTAAAAATGTTCATTAATAAATATTTTTAATTGCAAATATAAACAATTATTCATTCAAATTTGTTAATAAATTTTGGCTAATTTTGTCGTAATAACTAACTTACACGCCATTTTATTTTTTTCAATTTTTTTTTCCAATTTCTGGACATTTATGAAGAAAGTCTTAATATTTTTCAAATCGTTCATTTTCACTCATAAAACTGTTTTTGTAAGAAAGAGATGGAAAACAATCTTTAAGAGGCTTACACGCCATTTTATTTTTTTCAATTTTTTTTTTCCAATTTCTGGACATTTATGAAGAAAGTCTTAATATTTTTCAAATCGTTCATTTTCACTCATAAAACTGTTTTTGTAAGATAGAGATGGAAAACAATCTTTTAGAGGCTATAACTTATTCGTTTTTGAATAAATTTTAATTTTGTTTGGTATTGAGCCTAGATTCACATTTTGATGGGTAAAAAGCAATATTGCATCTACCCTATTGTATCATATTATTTATCTGAGGCATAACCGAGAACATCATCAAATAAAATTGGTCATTAGTTTTAAGTCATACAAATATTGATTCTTATAAACATAATTTAAATATTCTGGTATGACGTCTCTTCTCGTGTCGGCCTGCCCTGATCAATTATCAACATCTGCGTTTTTAATTTACGTAAACGAGCTCACGTTCTTAATTGATTGATTGATTATTTTACATCAATTTTAATCTAGAAAGATTCAGTATTTATTACAATCAATTTAATTAAACGATACAGCAATGTCATTCCACTGTAGGCTAGTCTGAACCAATAAACCATTAACGTACAAATATTGAATATCGGAGAAATTTGATATTGTTCATCGTGTATAATTACACCTTTAACTCGACCAGTTTAATCCGAAATTCGATTTTTGCGAAGTTATCTTTCAAAATGGTAACTGTTGTATTTTAGAAAATTATCAGCTTATAAATATTATTACAATTGATCCATAGATCTCTCAGGCCACATAAGCCAGTAAAGAAAATCAGTTTTTACTACATCAAAAATTGGACCTTCTTCATATTGATCATAATAGGGAAGATGCACAAATTTTTTTTATCACTTCAATTAATACTTCTTTACTTCATAAACATGAATTTGGAGTTTAAAAATCTTAAAAAATAGTCAAAAAATGGACGTTCAAAATTCTAAATTAAAGGAAGATGGAGATTTGCATAAATAATGTCATACACGTCCATCTCCATAGTGATTATAAGGGTCATTCTACGGTAAGAGGTCCTATCGATGTCCATGGCACTTATATACACTTTCCTTCAAAATTTAAGATAAATAATGTTAGTAAGCACAAATGAATTAATTCAAAATGTTAAATAAATTACATTAATATTCAAAAATTTTGTTGTGCGATTTTTCTATAGAAAATGATCGCTTATCGTAGAATCACCCATTAAACTTTTTTGCAAGAAAGAGATGGAAAACAATCTTTAAGAGCTACATAACTTACACGTTTTTGAATAAATTTAATTTAATTTTGTTGGGTATTGAGCCTAGTTCCACATTTTGATGGGTAAAATAGTAAATTTTTTGTATTGCATCTAGTAAATAGTATAGTAATATATAGTAGTAATATATTCAAAAACTAGTATACGTTCAGATAAATACTGGTTTTTAACAGTATACTGTAGACAGTCCACAATCGTATATAATCTTTACAGTAACATATATGACAGTGATGTACACCAGATGTTGAACATCAGTTCATAGAGTAACACAACAGCTAAATACTAAACAAATTTCTTCTATTGTTAATTTTTATTAGGGGAGGGGGTTGGTACGACTGGCTCATAAAAAAAAATAGAAGACAAAATTAATTTTTGTATTTTACTTAAATGTTGCTATACAGACACGTTAAATTACTAACCGATTTGGTAATTGACCTAATTACTTGATCAAGTTTTTCCACACAAGTTTTCAGAAAATATGAATTGTTTAAAAAATTGTTTTGTTCTCGATATATTCAAATTAAAAATATTAATTTTTATCTTCATCATGCAGAGTTTTCTTGTGACCAAAGTCTGTATATTGTTTTTTTACTGATATTGTTATAGTCACAAATCGGGGCCAAAACTTCTCGAGCTAAAAGTTATCGGTACAGCTTTCACCCAATACAAATTATAATCATGACGCGAACGCGATGTAAATTTATAGTCTAGCCGAGAAGTGAAATATCGGTGAAAAATAGCTAGACAAGTCAGAAAAATATGGAAGAATCTAGCGAATGAGCTAGACGCGGAATAATATTTTGAGTTTTTTTTTTTTTTTTAAATCGGAAAAAAAAATGTTAAGAAGAGAAAATTTCCTAAATAAAATTTTACAAAAAACACGAACCGCATTCAAAAAAATGAACTAAAAAGTAAAAAATAATTGTTATTTAGAGTACCAAATCAATTTCTTTGTGACCAATTATCTTTCCAAGTCGGTGCCAATCCTATTATTATCTAAAAAATTCATTGGTTAGCTATTTTTTACTTTTAAGTTTTTACTTTTTTTTGAAAAATTTGTATGTCGGAAATTTTCTCGTTTTCTTTTTTCCGATTTCAAATATCACTTTTTACTTACAAACTAAAAAAAAAAAATTGTGAAGACGTATTTTTTTTTGCAGTTTTTTTTGTTTATAACAATTGCAGAAAATAAAAAAAAAATAAAAATTTTTCTCAGAATTTTACTCGGCATCGAATGAGCTAACCACCTGTCATATTTTTCTCTATCTATTTTTCGCAGATATTTCTTTTCTCGGCTCGACTAAAACTATTTTGCATGAAGATACCTCATCAGTTTTTAACTCATCATTTTAGACCCATTAATCAAAATCGAATTATATAATGAATGAATGATTATTTATATTTATTTAGTTAAACGTGACAAAAAACACAATTAAACTTTGAACAGGCTATAATAATAAATTTACAAATTTCAAGATTAATAATATTTATTACTGCTGACGTCAAATTGATTGTATAAATTTGTTTTTTGCACAGTGGAAAAAGAGGGTGTGTCTTCTATCTGTGTCTTGATTGCATCATCATGTATTATTTTATATTTGTTCATTCACCAAAAAATATGAGTCATTTATTTCCTTGTCACAATAATCATATATTAGTTTAAAGGAGGATTCAAACATAATACTGAAGCACCCTCCGTTATGTACAAATCTTTCAATTTTCGCGGCCTTTCAAATAACTCTAAAAATATATATATGCAAATGTTTTAGAAATTTGGTATGCAAAATACTGATATGAAAACGGACGGATTGTCGAAGTGTTGTTCGAGAAAAATTCGGCATGCAAAAAACATTTGGATAAGTATTTTTTTAGTTATTTGGCCGCGAATATTGAAAGAAATACAATGTATATTAGTGTATTTGTTAGAAGCACACTCTTTTATACCAATAACAGCTATGGATAATCCCTCTTAAAAAAAGACCGTTTCGAAAACATGATAACATGATTATATTGCCAATAATTTTAGAATTATTTATAAAAACTTTATTTACATAAAATTTGGCTTTTTTATAGTTGAAACAATTTTAACTTTTAATTTATTTTTTCTAAAATTTTACCCAACTGATAAGAAAACCTTATGAAAATAATAACTAACAGGATTAATTGTTTAGATACTTGACATATAGTTTAACTATTTGTTTAAACTATTTTTTATTATTAGCATTCATAAAATAGTCTAAACATACACTCCACAAAGTTATAAATACATATAATTATAATAATTCCGCTGAAATTGTGGCTAATTTAAACAATTTACGAAAAACATTATCAAAATCAGTTTTTTTTTAAAACTATTTCTTCGGTTTTGAATTACCTCGATTACGGGCAGACAGGTGGAAGGGTATCCAGAATTTGATTCTATGAACACCTATACCAAAATTATGTTTGTGGCTTCAATATTTTCTACTAGCGTTACAAACTTTAGACTAAATGAATATATATATATATATATATATATATATATATATATATATATATATATATATATATATATATATATATATATATATATATATATATATATATATATGAGTTTGTTATAAGAATTAATACTTAATATTACTGAAAATTAATATAAGCATTAGAGGGAATTTGTTATTTTTAATAAAAATGATTGTATGTAGATGATAAGGCTATAATTCTATGAATCGGAGCCAAGAATCTTTAGATAATTTTTTAATTATACATCAGTTAATAGAATATGTATTTAATATGAATTTGTTAGAAATGAGAGTAATAGAAAAATTATTAGTAGCGGAAATAACCTTCATTATTTCCGTAATATTTTTTTTTTTTTTTGTTTTAACAAAAATCATAAAAACATGAATAAACAGTAAATAACCAACCTTTATTTTAGAATTCCGTAGCAAAAAAAAAAAAAAAAGAAAAAAATTAGAAATTGGTTGTGAATTTTATAAGAGAATTGTGCAATATATTGAGAACAAAAAATAATCTACAGCGAAATTTAACTAAACAAAAAAATATAACAACTAAGTGTTTATTGTTTAAATACTCGGTTAATGGTGGAGTATTATTGTTTGAACTATTTAAAATAGGGAAGTTGCACAAATTGTTTCATCACTTCAATTGAAGCGTCTCTACTTCACGAATATGAATTTTAAGTAATTTTTTAAAAATTTAAAAAAATAGCTAAAATATGGAAGTTAAAAATTATTAATTAAACAAAAAAAGAGTTTCATATAAATGACGTCATATATATTCATCTCTATTGTAATTATACATTAGAGTCATTCTAGGTCATTCAAACAGGTCCTATAGATGTCCATGGCACTTACATGCACTTTCCTTCAAAACTTAAGATAAGTAATGTTAGTATGCACAAATGAGTTGAATGGGAATAAAAATATAAATAACATTAATGTTCAAAACTTTGTTGTGCGATTTTTTTTTTATAGAAAATGACCGATTTTCATAGAATCACCCAAAAATTATTTTGCAAGAAAGAGATGTAAAACAGTATTTGAAATTGTAAGGGAACTGAGGTGCTACAAAAATATTTTCAAATACAGGTTTCCATTTGATACTAGACTGAACAATATTCTAAATGTTTTTTTTATTTATAACGTTATCGGTTAATCCTTCATATCCTGTGTATTAAAATTTAACAATACCTATTTTAGTATTATTTTTCATTTTCATAATTTTCTTATCAAAAATTAATTGTTTTCAACTGGTTTTACAATACCGAATATGATAATTAAAAAATAAAATTTTATTTCTACACAATAATCATCACGAATTACGTTTTGTAATAATTGAAATTAATTAATTAAATAATTTTTTTTTTTTTTGATTATAATGCAATTCTTTTTGATTATATTATGTGATATAATCATTTCAGGGACCTTTCAGCTATATTTTATATACAAGTTAATCAACTCTTCAAAATTTGTAATGTAATAAATTTAGATATTATTTACAGTTTGGTAACTTTCTGGGGAAAAAATTGACGCATAATAGGGAAATTGTAATAAAAAAATTTGCTATTTTACCCATCAAAATGTTAAATACCAAACAAAATTCGAACATTAAATTAAAATTTATTCAAAAACGAATAAGTTAAAAGCTCTTAAAGGTTGTTTCTTGCAAAAATAGTTTTATGATTTCTACGATAAGCGGTCATTTTCTATAGAAAAATCGCACAACAAAATTTTTGAATATTAATGTAATTAATATAAACTTTATATTTCACAATCAACTAATTTATGTATACTAACATTATTATCTTAAATTTTTGTATAATAACTATGGAGATGAACATGTATGATGTCATTTATCCAAATCTCTTTGATTGTTTAATTAAAAATTTGTGCATCATTCCAATGAAAGTTTTTCGGTGTGAGTTAAGCTATTATTTAATACAACTGACGTACTAAATTTTTTTTATTTACAAGATTTGAATCTAGAAAAGTTAACTATGCGACTTAATTTGAAAAATGAATCAAATTATTTGGAATCAAAATTTTGACAAATGCGTATTAAATTATGGTACAACTAGACGATTTTGCATTTCATGAACTCCGTAAAAGTTCAAAGTATTGATTTTGAAGCGCATATGCCGGATATTTGAACAATAATCTTTGTTTATTTAATATCTTCACTTGTTTTATCATTTATGTGTAAAATGTCAACTCTAAAACTTGATAAGAAACGTCAGTTTTATATTATTGAAAATTTTCAAAATATTTACATTATTCAGTTTTTTTCCGTACTGATTACAAAAATTTGACTCATTTAATGTTTATTTAATTCATTAAAATGTGTTACATTGAACCAATGAACCGTAGTTATATCAAAATTTGTATATTATCAGTTATGGAATACAATTGCTTGCATACCAATTTTGATATAAGAAACAAAATATATGCATTGAGATAATATTACAGGTGACTCGGGATATTTAGCTCCATTTTTTATTATTCGTTTGGTTTCTGTGACTGGGAGGTTGTGGGCTCGAATTCCGGCATCAGCAGCTTTTTTCATTATAGCTAACGGGGCGGCTAACTGCACAGTCTGCCATTATATATATTTTTTTAATAAGATTAAAGACAATTGAACATAACAACTAACAGAGTTAACTGCGCAGATACTTGACATATGGTTGAGTATATCAATATTTAAACTATTTTAATCATTAGCATTCATAAAATATCCAGCTTTAACACTTATAAATACATATAATAGTATTTATTGTAATTATATATTTGATTATTAGCTAAATTTGAGCTAAAATTTTGACGAATCGAAACATTTAACGAAAAAATACTATAGATAAAAGTTGCCTGTTTTAAAAAACATTTTTTGTCTTCAAACAAATTTTTCCTCAATCTTTGTTCGAAAGTTGAGGCATGGGTCTATTCTATCTGTATCGACGAATCAATGGACTGATTTTTCTCATTAAACTCAGCCTTTTAGTCTTAAATACGTCATCAAAATTTCAACGTGCTATCTCTTTTCTTGTTGGAGTTGATCTTGATGGCGGACAGACAGGCGGAAGAACGGACGAACATACGGAAATGGATTAATTAATCGATTCTAAAAGTACGTATACCAAAATTTTGTTAGTGACTTCAATACTTAGTTGTGTTACAAACTTTAGACTAAAACTAATATACTCTGACATATTCGATATTTGTCGAGTATAATAAATAATGATATCGGTTGCCTTTTAAATTTTATAGGGATGTATGCGTTCTTCTTAAAATAACCGTTTTTTATGATCTGCCGTCCGATTTAAGTACTCTCCTTCCTAACATTATTTTGAGAAGGCAATTTTCTGAAGACAAGGGCAGAAAGTCTAGAAAGGTTTTTAAAAAAGACTCAAAAATAATTTATTTTTTTCAAGATTGCTGCGTGACCCGTTTTAGAGATTTTCTGAGCACAATAGGAAAGATGCATAATTTTTTTTATCACTTCAATTGAAGCGTTTCTACGTGAATTTAAAAATTTTAAAAAATCTTAAAAAATACCTAAAATATGGACGTTCAAATTTCTTATTTAAACAGGGAACAAAATTTGCATAAATGACGTCATGCATGTTCAATTCCATAGTGATTACACATAAAAGCTATTCTAGGGTAAGAGGTTCTATCGATGCCTATGGCACTTATATACACTTCCCTTCAAAATTTAAGATGAATAATGTTAGTATGCGCAAATGCGATTTTTCTATAAAAAATGATCGCTTATCGTAGAATCACCAGTAAAAGTTTTTTGAGAAGAGAGAGAAGGATACAAATTCTTAAGAGCTAACATTCGTATTAGAATCAATTTTAATTTTCCAATTTTGTTTAGTATTAAGCCTAATTTCACATTTCGAAGGATAAAATAGCAAATTTATTTATTGCATTTTCACTATTTTTCAGACGACTTAACGAAATATGTTTAAAAATTCAAAAAAGTATATTTTATGGCATTCAATGGTTTTGTTATTTTGAGGTTTTTATCCTAGTTGCACATTTTGATGTGTAAAATAGCAAATTTTTTATTGCACCTTCTCTATTTTTTAGACAGCTTAACAAACGTAAAATGTTTAAAAATTCAAAAAATTATATTGTAAGGTATTCAATGGTTTTGTTATTTTGATACGACATGCTTAATCATATATATTATATTTGTATTGCATAAATTATATTATTTCAAGTGTTTGTTTCAAGGTTGGTTAAGTGCATTTTCAAAAAAGTAATAATAATCAGATGACGTTGTATAAAATTAATATAATTATTGACGTAATATTGATCAAATTTCAAAGGTTGTGTACTGAGTCTGGATATAAGAAATCTATATTTGTTTACTCAACCAAAAATTTCTATTTGTTTTAACGTAATTCCAGCGTGAAACCACTTAGTATTGATAAACTACAATTTTAGGCACGTAGTCTGGTGGTAAAAAAACAAACTATTAATAGCTTACAAATGTCGAGTTAATAATGTTTATATGAGCTATAAATTTTTTATAATAAATTTTCAACATATAAAAATAAAAATTGGAATTTGGAATTTTTGCAGAACGTAATAAATTAAAAAAATATGTTGAGTAATTAAATTTATAAAATATTATTTTAACAGTGTAATGAATACAGTGAAGTTAACTAACAGAATTAATTGTTTAGATACTCCACATATGATTGAATATCATTGTCTGGATAATTTTTAATTTACATTCATAAAAGACGATTAATAATTATAAATTGTATATGAATATGTTTAGTAATTATCAATATGTGATATTTATATAAATTTGAGCTAAAATTGTGGCGAATCCTAATATTTTACGAAAAAAAATTTCAAACAAAAGTTGTTTGTTATAAAGAAATAAACATTGTTTTGTATTTGAAATTTCTATATTTTTCTCTTGTATCTTTTATAGTTGGTTCAAGGATCTATTGGACCCAAAGGACCGATTTTGGTCATTCACGAACTGAAAGTCACTTTTTATGTTAAGTATAAATCACCAAAATGTCAGTTATCTCTTTTTGGTTTTGAGTTATCGTGATGTCGGACTGGTGTTTCTATGATTACCTATACCAAAATTTTTGCTGTCAATATTTCCTAGCGTTACAAACTTTTGACGAAAATTAATATTCTCTGGCTCATGTCGAGTATAAAAATACCTTCTTCTAATAAAAACAAATTTTTCATGAAAATGGTAAAATTTTCTCTAGAACAAACCTGTCATTTTTTCACGCTTCAATGCTACGTTTACAAAAATAAGATTTTACAATTAGCTCACGTTGGGTACGATAAATCGTCTTCAAACAGCGTATATATAATGCGTTTACTTACCTATATTTAAAGTTTGAAAGATTTTTTAACATTTTGCTTGCATGATCCAACTACCTTAAGATCTTATATCTTATGTTCAATAACACCCTAATAATCTTTTCAATTTGCTTCAGTAACCAAAAAGAAAATTTGTTTTGTAATTATACTAGTTAAATTTTCATTTCGTTTTTCATTTTTTATTTTGAATATAAAAAAAATTTACCAAAAATTAATTGGAAGGAAATTGTAAAATTTTATTTTTACTTAAAATAATCCAAAAAACTAAAACAAAATTTTATTAATCCACAAAAATCTTATATTTACATTTTTTTTTTTTTAAATTGGTGATTGTTTTTTCAAGTTTACTTCACGAAATTCGGATTCTGCAGTTATCAGGGAAAGGGAAGGCATGAATCTGAAAATATGGACTGCCCAAGACTTTTCGTGTACTTATTAAGGTCCATTTTAACTACTTAACCTTAAGTTCTCATATAACGATTAAAACGAAGATTATGAATAAAAATCTTAGCAATTTTCTTATGTTACCAAAAAGAAAATTTGGTCTGTAATTAAATTGTTTTCTTGTTTTTTTAGTGACATTTTTAATTAATTTTTAACTTTAAGAAAATATGTAAACATATTAAATTTTATTTATGTAAACAGTACATTAAAAAACTCATTTTTCTTGGAATTAGAAATTATATATAATTAATATTTCATTTTTTTTAAATAAAAACATAAAATTAAATCTAATATTGTTGAACTAAGAATTTTCCTAATTAAGTAAAAAATATACATAATTATTAAATTTAAAAAAAAAAAAAAAGTATAGTATAAGACGGCGGTGTTTTCTTGAAACAGAAAAAAAATACAAACTACTTTATACCACATAAATTACTCAGTAATGATTTGTTTAGTCTTGTGCAAGACTAAACAAAAAATTGTAACTTCTTTGGTATATAATTTTTTTTTTTCTAACAAATTATTTTGTGGTCTTAAAATTTCATAGATTAAAATTTAAATTTCAAGTTATCATGGATTTTGTTGTCAAAAAATTCGTTGTCAACAAAATAGGTTATGAAATAATGTATATAAAAATTTTAATGTAAAAATACGCAATACGGAGCTGTGAATGCTAATTAGTATACAATTATGACTACTGAAACCTCTTTTAAACACTCCACAATGACTTTGCAATTTTACACTGAGCTTAAATTTTTGTTCGAGGCCTTATGGCACGTGTTAACTCATCTGACTGTTGAATTATTTATTTATTATTAAATTCAGGTTTTAATTATTTTAAATATTAATTTATGTTGATTTAGCGAATTTTACCTGAATTAAAGAATTACATATATGTATTTTAATAACATTATATTTATTTTAGATTAAGAGTTTATACCAGAAAACCGTCGATTAAATTTTTGTTTATTAACTGGCTCCACGACTGCGCTTAGATTAAACCAGCTTTATAAGTGATCCATTAATGTTTAAATCTTCTTTTCAATTTTTTATGTCGAATACTCGAGGGAAAAAAAATCATGACAGCATTGTTTAAAATTGTTCAAACAATACGAAAATAATTTTTATTTTGACAAAAATTTCACTTTTTGTATTGTGATCTTACTTGCACACATCTCAATTTTGCTTATTTTATTCAAATTGGACCCAAATTGATATTCAATTATCTTCATATTATAACAGCAATTAATTACGCTAATTGTTACCTTCACCTGTCTTTCAGAAAATTTTATACAAGTTAGTTATCAAATAAATCATAATTAAACTATTTTTTGTCTTCTAAAATTTGCATTAATGAGGCTTGGCCTTTTGCTAATAATTAAATTCAATTATATGACACCTTAAATATGAATTACATAAATTTTCAATGACATAGTTTGACTTGAATTTTGCACGATTTTGTGTTATTATCACGCAATGTTTTCAAATTACGGAGAAATGAGATTTATCTTCGATGATAAAGTCCTCATTATAAAATTGGTTTAATGTCATCGTTTCAGGCAAAAGTTCTAATGAAGTGAAAAACTATAACTTTTAGAAATAACCAAGAATAGGATCTCGGACTTATTTTAAATTTTCTATATTTCACATCAAAATATAAAACTAGATCCCCTATTGGGTGGTATTTGAATACATTTTTTTCTTTGTTCAGGTGAACTGTCTTTATTTCAAGAACAGAGAATGAAGTTCTAACATGCTAAATTAATAAAGACAGTGATAGTTTGTAGTGACGTAATTATGGTTATCCTCACAGAGATTGCATGTAAAACATCGTTTTACTATGCCAATTATCAAAAAGTCACTTGAAATTTTCTGATGAACTAAGAAAATTTTGAAATATCTAGAAGTATTTTTCTAGGTTTGTTGATACATTTAAAGCTGGATGTACGTAATTACAAAAAATTTCTTTGTTACACATGAAGAAAATTTATTTTGTGCCCGTGACACTGATAATTTTCTAATTTTCTTCTTTTATTTTTAAGAGTAATACTTTTCGAACAATTAAAGCTTTTTCCAATTAAAAAAAATATAGTAGTCTCCGAGTAAAAACCAACTAAAAAAACGATAAAAATATATAAAATTTTCACGAAAATTTATTATTTCTTTTTTATTTGCCTTAAATAAGCCAAAGAAACTATAAATTGTTGATCGGTTTTTCGAGTTTCCTTCACGAAATTCGGAGTCAGTAATAAGTAGGCAAGGAGACCACAATCTAGAAATTTCCACTGATCAGGTCTTTTCGTGCACTTATTGAACTCCTCTTTATTACTCTCACTATGTTTGAAACGAAGAAAAGATGTCTTATTTTTAAAAATATTTTTCTGGAAAAGCTGTGTTAATTCGGCTGATCACAAAACGAATCATGAGTCAATAGAGGCTATTTGATTAAGTTCTGTCAAATTTTCCTGATTATCCTTGCGTGTAAATAAAATTGGATGAATTAAGGACCTCAATTGGTTGTCGAAAACTCTTTTGCTATATATAAACTTCTTTTATACTCGAAATATATAATATGTCAGAGTATATTATTTTTAGTCTAAAGTTTTTAACGCTAGGAAATATTGACAGCACAAATTTTGGTATAAGTGTTTATAAAAACACCGAATTACTCTATTTCCGGTTGTCCGTCCGTCCGTCATCATGATAAGTCAACAACAAAAAGAGATAACGAACTTTTCGTAAAATATGTGAGTTCTCCACAATTTAAGCTAAAATTTGGCTAATAGACACATATAGATAATTACAATTATACATTTTATTATACATGTATACATATATAACTGTATAGACTGGATATTTATAGTATTTTATGAATATGAATTCAATCGAGTATTTAAACAGTTAACTGTGTTGATTGTTATCTTCACTTGTCATTTAATGAAATTTATACTTTTTTTTTTTGCAATTCGCAAAGCCACGTACCCTTGTGCAAGTTATCTATAAAGCTCAAAGATTGGCCAATACATAATTGATATAGATTTAACAATAGAATTGTTTCGAATTTAATCATTTTTCGTGGAAAATTTTCTTATCAATAAAGGTGAATGCACACTATGCAACAAATTAAAAAAAGCTATATAACCAATCACGTTTTCACATTTAATTGTATAAATTAAATGCACGTGCTTTTTATGGGGAAACCTTTTAACATCATGTAAGTAATAAATATTTAATGAAACCATTTGTTTTATCTTTCTACAAATCAATTGATTGAAAAGCAATTAAATTAATATTTATTAATATAAATCGATATTTAAATTCATTGAACGATTTGTTGTTGTCAATTAATTTAAAGTTATTTTACAAGTGAATATAATATAAATAGTATTAATTGTTTAAGGAAGTACGAGCACCAAGGCAACTTTTGATAAAAGGCTTGATTTTTTTTAATACAAAGTTTAAATATGTCTAAATAAATTCCAAAAATTTGAAGGAGATTGCCCGATCATTTAAATAAATAATTAACTTTAAAGTTGAGCAATTTAACATTGGTCTTATGGGGTAACCTTCAAACATTGATACATTTCTGTATTTTTTTCGTAAAACTGTCGGTGAATATTTTTAAAAAACTTATGGATGAAAGTCAATATATTAGTGATAAATTTAATTCAAAAATATTTACACTTGCCCGAGTAATTAAAGTGTATTAATTAAAAGAAAAATAAATGCCGCCACTAGCCAATGTTAAATGTATATCTATATATTGAAAAAAATCATATGGTTACTGCGTTCCCCTTACCGCGCTAGAGTCTATACCTATCCCCACACCGCCTGGCGCTCGTACTTCCTTAAGGACAGAATATAGTCTAAATATTATTAAAATTTTATATGATGTTGAAAATCGAATGGCGGTTCAGCAGGCGCACCCAAGATGGAGGAATAATAAAATATATTTCAGGTCGCTTGAAAATAATAGAGATAGTTTTAATAATGTAGTGCATAAAAAAGTATTCAGTAGAATATTTACGGGTGGAATAATTGTCAGCTGAATATGGCATTTAATTGCTTTAGATGGAGATTGCATGGCTACTCAGCAGAAATTTGTATCCCGCCCGTCCACCCTCTCGCAGCCTGCTAACTTTCAATCCCATGATGACTGCTAATAAACATTCAATCCCATCATGAATTAATCGATATGAATTACTTGTGTCATTTGCAACGCTACCTTCCGGACCAGTTGTGTTAATTCGTGCACATTTATATGAATTTTTTTTTTTTTTTTTTTTAATTTATTTGTTAAAACGAATGATACATTAAAGTATAGCATTCGAAGAATATTGTGTAAAATTTTCATTACGAAATATTAAAAAATACGGCAATGTCAGCAATTATTTGGAAGGATCGTGGAAAAAAGTGGCAGTGTCCCTCATAACTCGGTGCTTGATTTCCATTTTTCACTTTTTGGGAACACATTTAATTGAAAAACATAATTTTTCCCAAAAAAAATTAATTAATTTGTTATTTTATAATAAAATAGTCAGTTTTGAGGGGCACCGATTTTGTAAATTTGAGTTGTAGGAAAACGCTTCAAAAGTTTTGAAAAATTTGTAATATTATAAATAATTTTATTTCCTTATTATGGATTATTTTGTTTTGTCTGTTCATTTAAAGCGTAAAGCTTATGTTTTAAACAAATTTTCAATTCTAAATCTGCATATTAAGGACTTGGCAGTCTTACGAATCATATAATTTAAGGAAGTAGAAAGACGTCTAAGTCCACGGTCTTTACAGTAATTTTCCTGAATTTTGTAATATAATTATAAAATATGGTACTAGTTCTACTTTTAAAACGTTTACTAACATTAAGGTTACCAAATTTAACTTTACAAATTTCCCAATAAAAAAAGAAACGAGATAAAATCTAGAAGTTATTAATTACGAGAAATTTTCTACAAAAAACTTTATTCTTTCTGGTATCGTCTTAGAATAATACCCAATGGGATATCATCAGATAACTTGTGTCTACCCGAATATCTGATTTTAGTCGAATCCAAAGGTGATTATTTGACGCTACTTCTAAACTTCGATCAAAGTCTTTATTACGGTAACAAAAACAATAAACTCATTGAGACTGTAAAAGTATTCGTTTACAACTAACCCTCCCCCACTTTTCTCTACATTACTATTATAAAATAATAAAACTAATAATATATACATAATGATAAAGCAAACAATGAATGCATCATCATAAGTGTTTGTGCTTTGGTTTGACGTCAAAATTCACATAAATATTCAAATAAACATTTTTGAATTTTTAGTCAAGTCTATTTTTCAAATCATTGTTGTTATTTAAGTGTCTGATGAAAACGGTAAATATTGCATCAATTTTTTCAACAAACATTATTTTATTTGGAAATTCTTTTATAGTTTAATTTTTTGCCTTTGGCAAATTTTATATCGTATTTATTGTTTGTATAAAATATGAATTTTATTGTGTGATTCTTTTTTGGATATTGGAAATTTTTTTTTATTGCTTACGAATTTTAGTGTTAAAATGTTATTTGAGTTTAAGGAGGATTGAATCATAATATTGAAGCACCCTCCATTATGTATACAATTTCACGCTTATTCAAATGTTTTGAAATTTGGTATGCACAATATTGTTATAGAAACGAAGAGTTTTGTAATTTGAGAAACATTTTGAAATATTAAATCGATTTTTAGCTCAAAATTTTTTTTTGTCCAGAACAACTCTTTGACAATCCCTCCCGCTTTCATGTCAATATTGTACATACCAAATTTGGATAAGTATTTTATTTGGGCCCGAAAATTGAAATAAAAAAATATATTATATATATTTTAAGTCAACAGCTTGTTAGAAGCAGACTCCTTTATGTCAATAATAGCTGTGAATAATATTTCTTAAAGAAAGGGTTATTGACTTAATATTGTTAATTCTGACGATGGACAGAGGGGAAGAGAATATGTTCTTACAAAGGTTTTGTAAGTCAAAACATTTACGCGCTATAAATTGCGTGATCCGATAGCTTTGCACTCAATTTTCAGACTCAACATAAATCGTTTTTTATCGATAAAAAATAATTTATTAGCATACTTAAAATTATACTAATACAAGTGAATACAACTAACAGAGTTAATTATTTAGATACTGAACATATGATTTACTATCAAGGTTTAAACTATTTTTAATTATTAGCATTCATTAAATAATCTAAATATCCTATCTATAAAGCTATAAATAGATACATATATTACAGTAAAATGTATTGTATTTATATATGTACTTAATAGCTAAATTTTAACTAAAATTAAGCAAATATAAGCAGTTAACAAAAAAATATTTCAAGCAAAAGTTAATTGTTTAAAAAAAAAACAAGCATTTTTGATCTTTACAATTTTATTATTTTATGGTTCTGGGTCTCTTGGACTCAATCGACACAATTGCGCTCATTCACGAACTTATACTCATTCTATTTGTCTAAAATACGTTACCAAAATTTCAACTCGCTAGCTCTTTTCGTTTTTGAGTTATCTTGGTGACGGACAGGCGGAAATGCACTCTAATTAGGTGATTCTCCCATACCAAACTTTTGTTACTGCGGTTAATATTAGGTAGCATTACTTACTTTAGACTAAAAATAATATACCCTAACAGATTATGTATGTGTTGACTATATCTGTATACAAATTTCAATAAATAATATTAAAAGTACTTCAGTTTTGAATTTCATATAAAAGTCATTATTTAATCTCAATATTTTAAAGGACACGACCGCCATGACAAATTATATCTTACAATACAAGTTTACGTTTATTTTTAGGAATGCAATAAAATATAACAATTCATAAATGGCATTTTTATCAAGTATTTGAAACGATAATAATTCTGATAATTTATTTGTTCTATTTTTTTCTTTGCAATAATTTTCCCTATTTTTATTTTATTTTTAAACGATTTCAAAAAAAAAACGAGATTCTCAATTCGGCTGTATGTTTGTTACCTCAAAACTTTTGACTGTGTGAATCTATTTTGATGATTCTTTTTTATTTATTTAAAAGTATAAGCTTCCCGTGCATTCTCATTTCAATTTAGTCCAAATCTGGTGGAGAGAAGGAGCAAAAATAATTTTTGGTGATTTATGTGTTCATGTATAACTTCGTCGTTTAAGAAACAATTTTTTTAATTATTGTTTTGTTGGAAGGATATATCCCAAGGGTATGGTACTATGATAAGGAAACCAGGATCTGATATCCCAAAGGGTGGAGAAGGGGCAAAAACAATTTTTAGTGATTAAATTTTACCTAATTGGAAAATTTTTCGTAGTTGCTTACAACAATCAAAAGTAATATATATATATATATATATATATATATATATATATATATATATATATATATATATATATATATATATATATATATATATATATATATATATATATATATATATATATTTCGAATTTGTGCAATACAAAACGATTTAAAATTTAGATTTGCATAGTAAGATGGCACTAATTGCTAACAAATTACTCAAAATTATACAATGAAATTTGGTAACAAAGATCATTCAAAAAAGTTTATTTCGGGATTTATAGTCTCCGTTCATCTCATGTCAAAATTCATATATTTACCAAATATCATTGGGATAATGATAAACTTATATTGCTATTATAGATTTGTCGTACTTTGAATTAAGTCTATGAATAATTGTTACTGTCAATACAAAGCTCGTTACTGTCAAACAAAAAAAGTTTGCCAAAGCATGTTATTATGTGTCACCATCTTCCAAAGTTGAGGAAAGTTTCTCAACAAGAATATCATCCAGAAACAAATGGGATAACAGCTTCTATACCGATGGATCGAAGTTTCACATAATTTAACCTCTACCAAAATATTATCATTTTTAATTAGAGTTTAGTATGTTTAGTATGAATATATTTAGTGTAATATTTCCCTCTGATATCCATGTGACGATACATTCCTCTGGATATAATAACCGATCCTCTTTGAATTAGCTGAGAGTGAGATCCAACATAGTTCCAATATGGGCTCTAAGCCATATTGGAACTATGATATCAGAACATATTAGAACATTCCAGGAATCCGTGAGGAAGATAAGGTAGCTAAGACACAAAGTTATCGGATCATAATACATGCAAGTGTACCATTTGCATCCTACTCCTAAATTACGTATTTTAAGACAAATATGATCAGAGCTCCAAAATTATTATCTCATCGTCTATAGGTAGTATTGTAGTGACTATTATAGGACACTGGCTGGAAGACAAGCTTGTAGAACGCTTATTGGATTAGACACTTGATCATAACTACTGCATGATCTGTCACAGTGAGAAAGTGGAAATAATTAATCCATCCCTTGCAAAGAGAAGACTAATATACTTCGATCAACCATTGTTTGATTATAATCCTAGATATAAGGTGTTCACAGTGCAATGTAAATCATTTTTGATATAAAAAATGACTTACGATTATGTCATTACCTTTAATGAAGGCAATTGATGCTAAGGAGTCAGTTAAAACTGACACATTAATAGTAATTACACGGTAGGCAGTACATCATAATGGACTAAATTTTTTTTAAATAAAAATTTAAGCTGATTAAAAAGCACCAAATTTTTAGCATATTTAAATTCTTTTTTGAATATTTTTTTCTATTATTTCAAAATGTCACTGCTTGTTTGACACTTTTTTTAGCAGTGATTCATGTTAGTGAATCAGTGAACACACTATAAAAGCACTTAATTCTGGTACTACTTACAGTATAGTATAAAATTTATATTTTCACATTGCTTGGCCTGCCAGTGTGATGTCACGTTAGCAGTGAATCATAATAACTCAATTTTCTTTATTAAAAATTTGAGCAATTAATTTAATTTTGCAGCAAATCACTTAATTTTGACTTTGCTATTCTAGATTGACTAGTATTTTCTATTATGATATATACTACAATAGTAAAAAAAAAAAAGATTAACTGATTGGATGTTTTTATAAGGTTATTTGACTAGTAATTAAATATATATTTATTGTAGTATTAATTAATTGTAACATTATACAATGATAAAATTATTAATCAAACAGTAATTTATACATTTGACAGGCGTATAATTTTTTGAGTGAATATAATTTATTATATTATTATACTTATCATTTTTTTTTTTAATACCAGTTTATAGTGGTTTTATCCTAAAATATTATTTATTTAAATTTTGAATATCTTTTCTTTTATTCTCTAAGACTACAGAACTGACAAAATTCGATAAGATAAAATAGGGGTCCCCATAATGGTGAATTTTATGCATTATAAAAATGTCATTTTAATCCTTAAAAATTTTTATTTCGAGTTTTCATCGGAACTAAATGTTTTGAGATCACCTGAATCAAAAAAATGGTTTTCCGAAATTGGTTTTCCCAGATATGTCACGTCTCAACTAGACTATTAAAAATTTGCAGGTTGTTAGTTGTCCGTTAAAACACTCGAATCATTTTTGAAAGAAAAATGTAAATTTTCTTTTAGAAATTTGATATTTAACTCATTTTATAACCAAATTTTTACCAAAAAATTACAAATTTTAAGGTAATTCATAAAATCAAACCAAACCTCCCCCTCCTATCCTGTCCATTGTAACAAAGTGTGAACAACTTATCTTATCACTAACCATTCTCCAATATTGATTATTGTAATTTCTGGCCTTGAAAAGAGAAGTTTTTGTTAATGATGAAACTTAATATTTTAATTAATGAAAAATTATTGAATATATTATTTAGACCAGGATCTGAAGGTATTCGAGTATGAAAAAATTGAGAATCGCATTCTGTCAATGAATTTGTGTTAAAAACAGCTTAAATATTTAAGATTACGATATTGCCAGACCAATTTTTGGTCCAACTATTCTTTCTATGTAAAATGTACAAAAATAAACATTTTTGAATAAAAGTGATTTTACTAGAGTATAGTCTATGATGTCATGTTTTTTTTTTTATATAAATAATGTTCTTGTCTAACATGTTAACTGTAATGATATTCAAACATAACAGACAGCAAATATAAATATAATATTGGTTACCTTAATAAAAAATTGAAAAAAAAATAAGAAACTGATTTAAAAAAAAAAAAATATGTGAAAAATACTCAAGTTAGGTAGCGTATCAATTTTTTAGCAAAGAATATGACTAACAGTTCCATCAAAAAGTAGACTTCACTCACGGTGTCATCCTTTATCTGATTGGTAAGAAAATATAGGATACTACGTTTTATCGTAATTGGTTTATACGCTATTAACTTCATCATACTGTTAAAGTTGAATCGATTTCGTTAGTTCACTGATCACACATTCCTGGAATGATTACATTACGGCTTGTTTTATCGATTCTATTTTTTTGGTTTATAAAGTTATAAATATATAATATGTACTATGCCGTATTGCATATTATTTAAAAAATCAATATAATAACCTTCAAACAACCAATGAAATTGTAGAATCCCAATGTTCACATAAAACTTTTGTTTACAAACAATGGATTAACGAAAACGATTCAACTTTAGTGAGATGAACAATAATTTTTGGAAATTTGTTATTACAAATCCCCTAATAACTAACCAATTAGAGGCTATACAGTACATAAACTCAATGTGATAAACATACCTGGTAAATTTCATAAAAATTCGAACGCACGTTCGAAAGTTATAGCGGAACAAATATAGATAGATACTAGCACTTCGTTTGACCAATAACATAGTAATTATTTATACATAGATATTATTAATTTAACATTATTACATTTGAGTGTTTTGTTCAAAATAATTTTTTCCTTTTTAGTTAATTTCCTTTTAAGTCGTTTTCTTTTAGTAAAAAGGTTAACATTTTTACTTTTGACTGTTGTATAAAACCATCAAAAATATATCTGCTGGCTGACATTTACTCACAAAAATGTACTTTTGTCCATACTTCTATTTTTCATGTCGGTTAATAAATGCCTACCAACATTGAACCTGATAAATAATACCATTGAATCTGAATAAAAGTTAATTGTATTGTCTTTGTGTGTATTCAGACAACATATTGTTAATTCTAATACACTGTTTTTACCCGGACGCAAGTAGTGATGAACAATTGTGTCTTGATTTTTCAAAATTTTTTTTTTTTTAATAACCTTTTGAAAAAGCCAATTAAAAATTCTATTTTATTCTTCTATTTAACAACAGTAGGCGTAGTTTTTGGACATATTGTCTGAAATGTTATCCGAAGGCTAATATATTGGACCAGTTTTGAAAAATATCTCAAAAACTACTTTATGATTTTAAAATATGAATCTTGGATACGTAAATAAAATTTTTTATAGCCTATAACCTGTTCTGGATTATTCTTTTCACTAAATACGTATCAAAGTATACAAACAAGAATTATTACTTTATTAAGTATCTATTGATTTACTAATGCAATCAATCAAGAATAAATTATTGAGAACATTATAAACTAGTTATTAACATATTATAACTGTGATATTGTGTTTTACGCATATCATATGCAAATTAAAACAGGAAATATATAACAAATAAATTATTATGCTAGTACACTAATAATATTATTTATTTACAACTAATGAGTTTATTTTATTTTATCATTTTATTCGATAATTATTATGTGTTATATACCCAGTATCACAAAATTAATGAATATATATATTATAGTGCAGTCTTTCATGTGTATTGCTATAAGGCCATTCTACATAGTCGGTAGTCGTAGTCATGCGCAATTGATATGATGTTTAAAATGTCATTTCGTAAGGACTCGTAAGTTGTCGCATAGGTAAAATTTGAAGAAAAAAAAAATATAAGCAGCCGTTAGATCTGTCATTTTATGTTTATAAAATTATTGTTATTTTAAATATGAGAATGTACTTTAAAATTACTTTGAGATTGAACGTTATATAATATGTCTACGATTTACCATATAGATTATTTAAAAATTTCATTAGTAAAAAATAAAATCAAAAATTTGGTTAGACCTAGATAAATGCAATGATTAGATCAAATACGAAAAATGTATACTTCTTTTTTGAACACCCCCCCCCGCCAATTTTTGTACAATCAAGGAAGCTTTTTACATTATTTTCTAGTGAGGGTCTATAGCTCAGAGAACAAAAAAAGTTATTCAAAATATCAAATATGAACACACAAAAATAAAAGGATCAAATTTTGTTTACGTACAATAAAATAAATACTTTTTATTTTTTTGTGTGTGTATAATTTTGAGATACTTTGCAATCGTATCTACCATTTATGGAAAATCAAAACGTCTTTTCAATTCAAGGTTAAATTTAACATCAATAAATCTTAAATATATTTTCACTTTCTATAGACTAGTAGTGGAAGAAAATTAGGAAATTATTTCGGAATAGGTCAAAACTATTCCGATTTTGGTAATTTTTTTTTTTAAATGTAGACAATTAAAATTACTTTAACTTTTATAGTTTAGATTACACTCTAGTCGAAGAGGTGAGTATACGAAATATGTATGTTAAAGGTTTTTCGAAGTGTCAACTTTTTTTAAGTCATTCGTTTATTTTCGCTAGTTTTTGGGGCTAACAACTTCTGCTATAAGTCATTTTAAAGATGATTTTATGAGTTTTCCCCGAAGTATTATTTGTTTTTACATTATTCATGCTAAATGGTACTATTAAAAGTTTCCTCGACGTAACAGCATCTTTAACGAGTTATAATTCGGTTCATATTATAACTATAGAATGAATACACAAATATTTCTCCTTGTCTTTCAATTAGGTTCATTTTTATTGCTTTTGTGAGATTTTCGAGCTATTAATGTACAATTGATGAAACACATGTATTTTTTAAACGAAAAACGGACATTTTTAATCACGGGTAACTTAAAAAGTATTCGAAAATACCTTACAGTTTTTGTTTAAAATTTGCTGTTTTTTCGATTTCTGTGGTAGCTTTTTGTTATTAAATTTTCATCTCTTAGAAGACGTGACACGCAGTCCCTCGACTAGAGCGTTATTTTTTAAACTAGAAAGGTTGAACCCTTTTTAATTATCTACGTTTAAAAAAAAAAAATTCATCAAAATCGGAATTGTTTTGACCTAATCTAAAATAACGTATTTTTTTGCCTAATTTTCTTCCATTATAGGGTTTTTTTTTTAAAGTAAAATTTAATTTAACCTCTAATTATTTAAAAATAAATCATCCGAACAGATGTTTCCTTCAATATTTTTTTGTTTGTTTTATTCATGAAGAACAACTGATAATCAAAGTTTAAAAATATGTTAGGAATTTTGTGAAAGGAAATTTTTACTATTGAACCTTCATGTAATAATAACCAGTTACACATATCGATAATTTATTCCTGTTTTTTTTTTGTAATAGTGTTTTGTTTTTTGAAGTTTATGACATACATTAATGTATTAATGACACCCGCTTCCCATACAATGATGGATTAAGCGCGTTCTTCCCGTTCATCAAATTAAAATTTCACGATAAATAAGTGATCGTTTAACAATAAATATTAATGAAAACGTTTTTATCTTTAGAAACATGAGTTTTTCAATAATTTATTAATTTTAATTTTTTATTTTGTTTCAGGTGATTTTACAACATTTTCCAACGCAACTTTTTTTTTTCTTGTCGACTGTTCACCGTCACAATGAATTTTTGTTTCATCAAAAATCAACATTAGTGCAAAAAACATGGTTTTTCAAAAAATTCAATCGCTTTCGAAGCCTACCCTAAGCTTCGGTTAACACAAAAATATAGTGCATTATAAAAAATAAAAATAAACAAATTAATACGAATTAAAAAATCAATATTACGCTTTTTAATTAACTTGTTTTTTTTTTTTAACTAAAAAAATCTCGCAGTTAAGTAATTTATTTGATTATTTTTTAATTAGTACAATTTAAATTTAAAGCACCATGTCGTTAAATATTAATTTATTAAATAGTTTAATTGTTGTGATAATCTCGACAGTTTTAATGTCGTGTCAATGTTCCGATGATATTACCACGTTTCCTCCCCCTTGTAATAGGTAAGTTATCATATTTATTTATTGTTTTTTTGCTTTTAAGGGTATCCGCATATTTTAAGATTTTCTAATCAGAAAATGTGATGTAACAGTAAGCATGTACCCAACCGGTATGAGTTCTACATAAGATATCAGATTCCCTGACCAGAAAATCCTATCAAAAGCGCATACATACGATGCTCTCTGAAATATCATCAGAATTTCTTACGATGTTGTCTGAAGTCAATAAGTCATCTATTAGCCAAAAAAGTAATTAATAAATTTAAAATGATTCGTTCATAGTGTTTAGATGTCTAAACGATGATATCCGATAATATATATGTGCGCGATTTCTTAAGAGTTTTATATGATAAGAATTTCTTATACAAATAGCTTAAATATGCTTCAGACGCTGTGCAGTATAATCAGATTTTCTGATGGTATGTGTTGACCACAAGATTTTCTGGTCAGGAAATATTATCATGTGCGTCTATCTATATACAGTCTTAATTGTTACTCTTGATGCCAGGGAGGCTTTGTAACCTGACATTACTCAAGCTTGACTACAGAAAAAGAATTTTTATTAGAAAAAAAAATACTGTATGAATTACTTTCAAATTTGCAGGTATAATATATTTAATGAAAGTTACACTTAACATTAATCGTTTCTTGCATTTTTTGAGTACAGCGGGCGATAATTATAATCTATATATTATCTGTGTTAGAGATCAATAATGGAACAATAACATCTCAAACATGGCCTCTGGCACTAAAATGTTGGGTGTTATCCATGTTTTTTTCGCTCATTGTTCGATAAATACTGTCTGAATTACACTACTTATATTATGCTTATAAAGTATTGATGATGATATTCACCCATTCCTGAAAGGGTGAATAAAAAATAATAAGGGTGAATAAAGAATAATAAATTAAATTTAGATTAACAAATTTAATGATTTCACTATCTGATTTGACAACGACGTGCACTTATTCTGGAAAAATGTGATCCAATGTTTAAAAGAGCTCTCTAATCTGGTATGTAGTGCCTTCAATTGCAGTAAAAATTTCACGTTTGATCTATTACGTTTGATTGATTTTTTTATTATTCACGTTTGAT
The DNA here is from genome assembly GCA_020423425.1 of Chrysopa pallens. Classification (NCBI taxonomy): domain Eukaryota; kingdom Metazoa; phylum Arthropoda; class Insecta; order Neuroptera; family Chrysopidae; genus Chrysopa; species Chrysopa pallens. The sequence goes on from CM035596.1 coordinate 17,460,861, forward strand.
TGATAATATACGTAGCTACCTTTAATTTAATCTACTATTCGATAATACTTGAGCGAATTTTTTTTTATTTACCCTAAAATAGTTTTAAATAAGTTTTGAATTCATGAATTCATTTCATACTTTTCTAGTACAATTTACTGTCATGGCGAATTACTGCACACAGTCCAAATGGCTCATTTATACAAAGATTCTAAAACTTTTGTCGACATGAAATTACGGCGTTCGCCGAATGAAACAATGGTATCATTTCAACGATTTATGAACGATACTAATAACAATCCAAGTAAAAAGAACATAGCTGATTTTGTAAATGAACATTTCGAAAAGCCGGGACAAGAATTCGAGACTTGGCAATTAACTGATTGGAAATCGAATCCAAAATTTTTACAATCAATACATGATCCAGAATACAGACAATGGGCAACAAAATTAAATGAATTATGGAATATACTTGGTCGTAAAATGATTGATGATGTCGAAAAAAATCAAGATTTATATTCGATTATTTATGTTCCAAATCCAGTTGTTGTGCCTGGAGGAAGATTTCGAGAATTTTATTATTGGGACTCATACTGGATCATCAAAGGATTACTTATATCAGAAATGTATGATACAGCGCGTGGAATGTTATTGAATTTCTTATCAGTTGTGGATAAATATGGATTTATTCCAAATGGTGGTCGAATTTACTATGCTCGACGATCCCAACCACCGTTATTAATTCCAATGATCCAGGCGTATTATGAAGTAACCAAGGATATTAAATTTATTGAGGAAAATATTGCTACTATGGAATCGGAATTCCAATTTTGGTACAACAATCATACAGTCAAAATACCTATGAATGGAAGATACTACCAGCTGTTTATTTATAAGGATTATAGTTCAGGACCTAGACCAGAATCATATCGTGAAGACGTTTTAACTGCCCAACATTTTACTACTGATCGTGATAAACATGAATTTTATGCTGAATTAAAAGCTGCTGCTGAATCTGGATGGGATTTCTCTAGTCGATGGTTTATCCGAGATAACGGTGATCGCGAAGGTAAAACTTAAAAGAAATTATGATGTAAACTACTTAGATATTTATATAATACTAATTTAACTGGACTAAAACAATAATAAAATATCAAAGTCAGAGGAATATATAATATATATTTATTACTTGCTTCCTTTGGGAGGCATAAGATGAATTGGAATTCCGCAATTTCAATTATAAACAACTTCCACTTTGCGTGGTTTTGGGCTAGTTTTCTAACTTCATCTGAGTTTGACCAATTCAACCAATGTTTCTGTTTTTATAAAAAAAAATTCTATAACTACCTCACAATAACACTAACCGTTCAATAGCCTAATAGTAGTGACTGGGTTCAAGAGATAGAATCCTATTCCGAATCCAGAATTTATTTATTTTGCAGAAAAATTAATTTGACATTAATGTTACAAACGGCTATGAGTTTTGAGATTTAAAGATTAAGCTTACAAGAGTTATGTACAATGAATCTATAAATTTCATCGAATTCTTTGCTGACTTCAGGCTACATAATTAATAATTCTCTGTGTGACAACTCCATGACCCTTACAATGCCTAGAAGAAAGAAATCCAACTGAAGCTGGTGAATAAAAATCTTTATCTTGCTGATAATACATAGATTTGTAACACAATAGTTTAAAAGAATGGGTGATTATTATTGAATGCTTCGAGGAACTGAATCACTTATTACTAATCAACACTGAACAACAAGCACCTCTCTTGCTACTCCTATGTAGCAAGATGATCTGTAAAGTCTCGTATTACGGAATAACTTCGATAAACACACCTCGATTAATGAATTCCGAGAATGGCATTGGACAGCCTAAGTCATGTATAGCCAAAGCGAAACCATTTAACTATTCTCGGTTGAAACTAATCAGGACAAAGTTTATAAGAGCGGTTAATGTACTCACAGGATACTGTCAATTAGACCTTCATCTTTATAGTTTGGCGATCTCTGACGATCCAACTTGTAGGTTGTGTTTGGTGGATAATAAAACCTCTATTATCCACGTTATTTTCACTTGTATGATTCTCCAAGGTTTTAAACATAGAATATTTGGATTTGAAATTTTGAATTCACCCAAAATGTGAAAAAACTGTGAGCTTTTTGCGTAGATTCTCGTCTCAATAAGATCCTGTTATCTCACCTGCTTCCCCTCCTTATTTATCATTTTTACTATTATTTAGTTGTGGAATATTCTATTTTCATTGCAATTACTATACGTTAAAACATATTTGAGAAATATAGCATCCGCTGGTTAACTTATAATAATTTTTCATTACCTTTTCAGGAAATTTAACACATTTACATACTCGATCCATAGTACCAGTTGAATTAAACGCATATATGTACTGGAATGCAAGATTATTACGAGACTATCACACATACTTGAACAACGATACTGCTGCTGCATATTATAGTCATTTAGCGGAAAAAATTAAAGATGCTGTAACAGCTGTATTGTGGGATGAAAAAGAAGGTGTTTGGCTAGATTACGATTTAATAAATCATCGTAAACGTGATTACTTCTACCCAACAAATATATCACCTTTATGGACTGAATGCTACGATAAATCCACAAATATTACCGATCAAGTAATGCAATATTTATGGCGACAAAATGAAAAATTAATATCAATGGCAGCAACGTCTAGTAAAAATCATTTAGGTGGAATTCCAACAACTTTATATCAATCGGGTGAACAATGGGATTATCCAAATGCATGGCCACCATTACAATATATTATGATCATGTCATTGAATAATACGGGAAATGAGTATGCGCAAGAATTAGCATATGAAATATCTGATCGTTGGGTGCGAACAAATTTTATTGCTTTTAATTTAACTACGCATATGTTCGAAAAGGTAAGATATTTATCCTTTTAATATCGTACAAGGTCAGGCAATAATGACGAAACAATTTGAGAACTAGGTCAAATACTGTTAATTCCTTTTTTTTCTGGCTCGAAAATCATTAAGCTGCATTTTAAGTGACATAATTATTTTTAGCCACCTTGAAAGCTAAGAATTTGATTTGATATTTCGTTTCAAAGGAAGTATGAGGCACCGGTTTACTCCGATTTTGACTTTATTTCTCCTATTCTCTTGAGTGCCCAATTGATATTCGCTATAAAATTTAATACACTGATAATTTTATTTTATCCCCTTCTCTCCCCTGCTATTTTCGTTGGCATGCAAAATCAATGTTTTAGGCTTAAACTTTCCTCAAAAGTGATTCGAATTATCATTTTAAGTTACATACCATCTTTGAAAACCAAGAACATTTTTAAAATGTCGACAGAAACTTTTCCATGAATTCTCTTAGATGATGGTACTGTAAGTTAAAACTGAAATTGGATAAAAAATATCAAATTTGTACCAATTCTCGACATAATTCAATCCTTCTCTCAACTATGTCCAATTCATCTTGCAATCTACATCTAAGCCTTCCATTCCTTCTTTTTGTACTGTATTTTATATCAAATAATCTCTTCCGAATTATTTTCCTTGCTTTTTTTCATGTTTCTTAATATTGCCTTTTTACGAAATAATGGAGTTAGTTTAACCCTAAACCTCCAACATTAAAATCTATTCACTCAGTGTCTTCGACTCTTGGGTAGTTAACTTTCACCACAATTCAAAAGGCTTGATATCGAGACGTCTTCTTCACACTTATAATAGATTCCATTGTTTTATATTGGATAATTCTATCTATTGTTACAGATAAAAACGTTTTTATTAAAATTGAATTTTTTTATTTTTTAGTACGACTCTAGAGAAATTGGTGGTCATGGAGGCGGTGGTGAATATGAAGTACAATTAGGTTTTGGATGGACAAATGGTGTTATTTTAGAATTATTAGCAAAATATGGAGACCGTTTAACGGCTATTGATCAGTTTGATAATGCAATTGAAAAAGATCCACAAGTTGTTACAAATCTACCACCATATACAGTACATGCCGCTGGCGGTAGTGAAGCTAGAACATTTATTACAGCTTTACTTGTCATTACAATTTCTTTGGCTGTAGGATTCATAGGGTGAGGTTAGTATCAAAACTCATGATAGGGTTCTATTTCAAATAGACTTCAAATAAAATTTCATTTATCACTTGAAGACAGTGCAGAGAAATTTTATTCATTGAAATTTTGCGTAACAATAGTCCTTGCGGCATTAGTTTTGTAAATATTCGTTTATAAAATTTGTAGCTTCTTTGTAAAATCGATTTCGCCTAGATTGTTATAACTAATTTCAATAAAATAATTGGGTTAGGGAACTTCTCGAAAGTCTTAAACTCAAGAAAGCTTCAATTATTCAATTTATAATTCAAAAAAACATAAACCGGAAAGCCTCAAATTCTACAAACTTAGAGCATAAGTTTTAAGATTTTAGATACCTTGAAAGACTGCTCCCACTTATATGGACTCCATTCAAAAATTTCCTAGTTGAAGTCTATTTATTTTTAAAGATTATGATTTCGAATGAATATTAATACCGAATTTTTTTCTCATTTTCAGATATTTATTTCAACTTTTCCTAATATTGGCTTGTCGGTGAGACGTGTGCTAAAATTTTAATTAACCAAAAAAAAAAAAATCGAATTTTAATATATTTTTTAGCTTTCTGTTATTTTTTTGTGCGCATGCCTCCAACTACAATAATATCATTTTGTAAATACATTTCTTCCTAAACCTTCAGCTAATATTCAACGTAAACTTCCTTCCAAACTTTTTTAATAGCATTATAATTTTTTTAAGGTTGTAAATATGTTTATAGTTTTTGTTTTTAGTTTGTAAGTTATCAGAAAATGGATATATTTTAATCCACAGTATGTAATTTTGCTAAAAAAAATGGTTAGTTGTAAATAGCACCTATTAAAGCACTGAAAAATTAATCAGAAAAGTGCTTTCTTTTTTAGAGTCCAGTAATTAAACTTTTAAATTTAAAACAAATTGTACTTGAGAAAAAATTGATTTGCCTAAAAGCCCTTTGTATACTGAAATTTATTACGCTATGAAAACAGCTTCAAACAAGATATGCCTAATGCATTTTTTTCGCGATCTTAGATTAATTCTTATATTCATAAATTTTCTTCTATTTGTTTTAGAACCAATTTATCAAAAGTTCGTGCCTGGATTCAATATTTTGAATCGTTAATAACTTTTGGAATATTTTACATTCAGTCACGGTAAAAATACTCAGTTTAGGGCCATTGTAAGGTTTAAACGGACACATGGTAAAATAGAACGACGCATCGATAAAAAAATTCTAACTAAAGATACGCAGTAATATAAAATTTCTCGATAAATTCAATTCAGTATTATTAATTTAGTAAAAGAAAGAGTGTTGGGGGAATTAGAATCATATCAGTATTAAATGGAGGGTTATCAAAAATAAACTATATACTTAGAAATTATCAATTTTAAATTCAGTCGCTCATTTTTTTAATCAAGTGATTATCAACTAAGATTCAAAAATGCAAAATCAAAAAGTTCAGCCTTTCAAATTTTAAGCAAATATCATTTATGTCACATTTTCCGACCAAATTTAAGCGTCTTAAACTTAATCGTGAGCTTTATCCTTTGGTTTGGCCACACAAGTATATAAATCCGTATAATCCGTATATTTACGATAAGACTGAGATAAAGGCTTGCCTTAAATCCTTATTATATTCTAGCTTCGCATATTACTTTTTGAACCAACCTGTTTATCATACAATGTGTCCTAACCAAAAATTCTTTGATATTTGGTTATACGTGCGTAATTTAAGATGTGATTTTTCATTTTGTCAATGACCTCAAAACTTATTCTCATAAGTTTTCGAGATATTATTGTGATATTTATTGCAAAATTTTTACTCATTTGATCATCATAAAAAGATTTTTTTTAGCATATTTACAAACAGTGGAAAAAAACAGGGATATTCAAGTGCCTTTTTTACATTTGCCATTTTTTGTAAAAACCTGGTAGAAATTAGTTCCTATTATAATATTTTCTTATTATTATTATTATTTTTTTTTTAAATACTTTAAAACTTTATCAAATTAAACTCACTGATACCACAAAAAGTATTAATAAAACATAATCATTTTTAAAATTTGGTGCCAAAATAAATTAAATTATTAACCATATTCTTGTTGTGAAGTTTTACTGTATTTAACTGTAAAATTTTATTTTAATTATAAACGAGACTCAAACAATTCATCTCTAAGTATGGACAATTTAGAGGGTAATTATTCGCTTTATGTTTTATTGCGTTCTTCAATTGTTTTGAGTTGAATTAAAAGTAAGTTTGATTGATAAAAACTTAATTTTAATTTTATGAAGTTGAATTTAAACCCAAAAGTAATATAGAAAGTCTCATTTAAAAGTTGATCTAGTAGACATTACTTTGTTTTTTAGTAAAGGCAGGTATACACGAAGTAGGTTAATTTTTTTATTCACAGATCAATAATTGAAAGTAATTAGATTCATAAATTTCTAATTTTCAGCAATATCTATTAAAAAAACCGTTACATTTTATTGGAATCAAAATGACGGGCTATTTTTTTAATTATTGAATATTGACTTTTTTCAACATTTTCTAAAGTAGGAAATTAGAATGAAAGAATATTTCCTTCTTTTTTTTCGAAATATCACATTTCTAACTTCATTTTTGCATGAATTAACGGAATAAGGTTAATCGATTTGGAGGTTCATAAACAAAATGTGATATTGTGTTTAATCTTGGTGTGTCAAAAGCTGGTAGTTTTGGGAGCGCATTTTTATAAGTGTTGTGAAAATTTAAAAAAGGAATAGGGTTGAATTTTCACAGTTTGTAAGCTTACATAGGGAGTGTGTTCTTTTAATTACTACTATATTATGATCAATCTATAGGAACTTGTTGTGATTTAGTAATTTGTTTACATAAATTGAATAAAACATTTGTAGCGGATGAAAAATTTTCCCCGGATCTCTTCAAAAGTTTTTATAAATTGATCATTTTTAACTCGATTTTGTGATTAAATTAATTTATTACCAATATTCAGATGTATAAGCAGTTTAAAAACTCCCGTTGTAATTACTTCAAAATTCTTTGTTTTTCTTCCTAACGCAATCTTATCATTTACGTTGCTTTATTTTATTAGAAAAACGATATCATATCTGTACACATTCTACCCTCTTTTATCTTGTAAATATATCCCTATGTTGGTTTTGATATATCACTTAGAAATTTAAAGATGCTAAATCTTTGCTTTAAAAAACTTGCTTGTAAGACGAACTGTCTATAAACACATAAGAAAATGTGAATGTATATATATTTATTATTTAAAGATAGCAAAAAAGAAAAATAAAAATCCTTATGTAACCTTCTCTTTATATTGAAATATCGCATCTCACGCTCAATTTCGTAATCCGCTCAATTTTTTGTTTCTTAACTGATCTGTTTTGCGGTGCTGTCTATGTTTGCAACTGCTTATATTTCTGAACTGTGATATTGTTAACCTTGAAATAAGTAATGATTATTTAATCACTTAATATCCGTCCCCTAAACTTAGTAAGAAAACAGTCGTAGTTTTTCCTAAACAGTTTTGTTGATGATAAAAAATGTTTAAGGAAAACGATGCTTGTAACCGCTTCATAAACAGAATTGGGTTTTTAAATTACGAAGCTCAAAAGCTTAGCTTTGTACTTAAGTGTATAAATAAATTTAAAAGATGGCAAAAATCGAAATACTCAATTTTGTTTGATAAATTCCAAATTTATTATTTTGGAAGAAAGTTTTACTCAAAAGAAAATTCTCAATTATGTATGTATCTCATTAATTTTTATTTAGTACAAAAAAAAAATTAGTCTTAGTTTAAATAGGTCTTTATTGCACGCATATCTCTTCAAATTAAAATGGACTGATTATATTTTAAAAAATTGCCAAATTGCTCCATGATGTGCGAAAATCTTTTAATAATAAATGGTAAATTTATTTCAAAGCGACGAGGCTATGAGACAGTTATAATTTGTTGAATTTTATAAAATTATGAATGATAATTGACGAGTCTATGTTGGAAATCATAGATTTTATATAGTTAAACGGTTCGCGATACTCTATTCGCTCTTAAAAATAAATTCGACATAACACATTTTGGTCACTTACGTCCAACTTAATAGCTCCTAATGCTTTTAAATTTGCTTCTAAACTTTTACTTTTCGCTAAACGCAGCTATATTTAAAGCTTGTGACCAATTTTTATTGTCAAATAATCAATTGAAGTTCAGCAAAAGACCATATTGTCAAATGAATGAAATTGAGATGTACTTTTAATATGTATGATTTTAAGAATAATTCCGAAAATAATATCCCAAAATATAAGCGATCATGCAGACTCTCCTTTATTCAATGCTGTATTTGCGAGTCTCACAGAATCCTTTCTATAGGAATGAAATTATATATTATAATTACAAGGAATTCACGTTATCATATCGTCTAGCAATAGCTGGTATAATATTGAGTGTCATCTCGGGGCTATTTAAGTGTGTTCTTAAGGCAGTTCTACACAAGGACATTGCAAACATTTTCTAAAAAACAAAAATGGTGGCGTTATATTGTTGGCAATATTTATCAAATTTATCAGTTCATTTAATTTTCAAGAGACTATTATTTTAGATTTTACGTTATATTCTCTTAGAAAAAGTTAGAAATATAAAGATTTTAAATTCACAGTTGTTAAAAATTTTATTAATTATTTATTTTAAATTGTATATTTTTAAATTAGTATTTAAATTATATTTTACCAATTAATAAAAAAACAATTTTACAATCTGTTTTCTTTTTTTATGTATATATTTAGGGCTTTTCTTCAAATTTTTATTTTAAACGCATGCTTTGTTTTACATTTTAAGAAATTTGTTCCTAATTAATTTTCATTTACATACTTTTCATAATTTTTCATCATCATTAACCAGGTAATGTAAAAATAATGGGTATTATTTAATAGTTTTTTAAAACGTGAAGTATAGGTAAAAATTGTGTATGGCTGGTTTATTGGATTGATTGATTTTCACGTTTTAAAAATAATCGAACGTAAAGTTGTATTCTATTCCGTATTTTAAGAATAAATTGCTACTACGATAACGATTTCCATTGAAAGATTTGATTTTTTTTAAATAAAAACTAAGATGTTTCTAATGACATGAGACTATCTGTAGTTTAGCACGATTTTCTGCAAAGAGGTACTTCCTAATAAAAAATAGTGGAAATACTGTAAATTGCAATAAATGCTCAAAGTTGACGATATTTAAACGTAAATGACAGAAATTAATATAATTTGTAGACAAAACTAAATTCTAAAATTTCAGCGCCAGTGTAGCAAAAAGATAAACTACTCATAATTACACTCAGCTTACAATTTCCATGGACTACAAAAATGTGGTAAAATATTTTAAAATATACATTATTATGAAACACTCCATCTATAATAAATATTTTACCTATGAGGTATAATTGTTGTGAAATATTAAATAGTTCTTGTTTTTGCCGGTAGTTAGAGTCCTTCTTTCATAAATGTCAAATATTTTAATTAACAAATTAGGGATACTGTAAACCTAAACACAATATAATTTCCAGTATCATTTACGAAAAAATAATAAATATTATTTTTGACGAATTTATAGTCTAATCTAGAAATAAATTTTACTTGCAACAACTGATGCACAGATACTTTGTGATGACTGCATACACAACACATAGAAGTGTGCATAGATTGTAATTCAAGAAAGTGCGTGTTGAAGCTTATCCAGATTTACTACACTATTACAATTATTATTTAGAGGGCTATCTTTTCTCCCTTTCTAAGATATAGCGTTCTCACTCATTATTATAAAAATATCTTAATAAATTTTTTAATCAGTAAAAAAATACTTGATAAAACGTATATACAAAAATCAAATCTATTGAAGGTCAGTCAGTCCTAATACATCCTTATTAATTAGACGAATATTATTTGAGGCTTTATTAAATCGTGAAGTACAGGATAATTAGTGTATGTTTGATTGATTGGATTGATTTTCACGTTTTAATAATCGATTTATCCATAAAGATATTCCCATCAAAGATGTATCTCCGCCGTATATGACAATAAATTTCCACTCAAATAAAATGTAAGGCTCGTAGTTATTGTAAAATAATTTCTGATTGGATCATTTTTCCTGAATACGATTGTATATTACTAAAATACATGTCAGAGACGTTTTGAGTGATTTTTATTTCTACAAAATAAACAAATCTATAAATATTTAAAATTTTCTCAGTTGATCTTAATTTTTGGAATAAATATGGCGATTATAAATTATATGTCCAAATATGGTACTAAATTGTAGCTAGAAATACTTCACGAAAATCGCCTTCTTGCTAAAATTTTTTCTGCAGATTTTTGCATGAGTATAAAAATTCTTGATTCTATAAATTTTTAATGTACGAATAAAAAACTTAATATTAAGTATTTTTAAGATTATGTTGAGAATGGTGATTATATTGTTGTTTGATTTTTTTTAAAGAGAAAACAATGTAATAAAGTTTGAATGTTTCCTTTTCCCAATCCTTAAAAATCATAATTTTCAAATATAACGACATGAAAATGTACTTCTTTTGAATTTTGTCTTCAATCATTGTGTTAGGTGTGATTTAAATAGAAATATCCCTTAAAGTGTTAGAAATCCATTTATCAAATTCTTATTTGCGTGCAATCGTCATAATGACATGATTTTCCCTTCTTATTTTCTTAATTTCTGTTGTATATTAATATTGTAATTTAAAAATTTAGCATTTCGATTTTTTCAGAAATTTTCGCAAAATTGTTTCCACTGTCTAGAAATAAGCAATTATATTCATAAAATCAAAATTATCATCCAATTTAAAATACCTCTAAAGAAATTAAATTATAATCTGCTTATTTTTTTGTAATCATCTTTTTTTAACAGATCAAAAATTCTTGTAAATTTATTTGAAAATTATTCATGCTAAAATCTCAATGCCATAGTAGCAAAAATAATAACTATATATAGCACACTCAGCTGACTATTTTCCATTAACTAAAAAATGTGATAACCTATTTATTGTAATATATTATACACTATTATGAAACACTCCATCTATTAAAAGTTTTATGTCTATGATGTTTAAATGCTGGTAGTTCAAAATAGTTCATAATTATCGGTAGAATCTTCGTTAGGTTGAATTTCCAATATCAAATCTGAATTGATTAATCTTATACGACATTCATGCTAAGGTTGACTCCAACTACCGGTAAAATTAAGAACTATTGAGAATTATCCAACATTTAAACACCATAGACATAAAATGTAAATGCAGAGACATATAATGGTGTAGAGAATATAATATATTACAATTACCAATCACATTTTTGCAGTCTATGGTTTAATAATCCAGTACTTATGCCATAGTCCTATGGATAATGCATACATTTATTAGGTATAAAAGTCATTATCTTCATGAAACCAAATCTAAGAAAAACTAATGAAGAGTACGGAATTTATGAAAGAACCTAAAATCATCAACAACGGTCCTGACAACTATTCCATCAATAGTTTGTATTTGATTAAGATACAAACAAATATACCCGCCAAACTTCATTTCGTAATCATTACAAAACAAGACAAAGAAAAAAATAATAACTTTTATCACCTCAGGCCAAACAATAATGGTAACAAAGATAATGTGAATTGACACTGATAATCGCCGCAGAGTATACCAAATCAGGTATCTGACGTTAAATATGAGAACTTTGTTCTATTAAATTGCCGCGATTATTAGAGATGAGATATATTATAATCATAGTGTGAAGTTACCTTTATTGCGTCAAATCAGAGATATCTGGTGTTAAAAATAAAAAACTTAATACGTTAAGGAGAATAAAATTACGAGTATCTTAAAGGGATTACCATTATTAAATGAATTTTTTTCCTTTCAAAAAAAGATGTGTTTTATTTATTTTTATCTGCGGGAGTTTACAATGTTGCATGCTGTGCGCCCTTGAAGTTAATTATACGTATCAAATTGATAATCGTTTTGGTTCTACATGTATAAAAAAATTTTAAATTAGCGATTATTCAATAAATAAAAACCTTCAGACATGCGAGTCAAATTAAAAAAAAAAATGACACAATTTTGTAATACAATTATTTATCTCGACAAGTGTAATTTTCAAAAGTTATTAAGTGATTTGTGGCCTGTGATTGTTGTCTGAAGTTTAGGTTGTTGAGTGTTTGAAAATGTTGAATGGTTTATTAAGTGCGTGTTTGAAATTATTTTAAATCTTCTGTTATAATAATAAAATAAAATTTCCTCCATTTTCTTGATTATTTTTGATATGTTGATCAAAATATAGTCGTTGTTTAAATTAGGAAATCGGACTTATTCTTCGCAAAAATACGTTATTTGCCGCTAATTTAGTAAACGGTTTTTAAATGCGATAATAAATAGACAGTTATGTGTGTGTTTTTCGATTTTGTGTTTCTTTAAATAACGTTACGTGAAAAATGATTTTTTTTTATTTTAGCTTCTATTATATTTTTCTAGAATTAAACTGTAATCTATAAGATTCAGTTTACACAAAGTTATCAACTTTTCCAAATGAAGTTACTATATAGACGTTTTAAAAACAAATATTAAGTATTTAAAATTTTATTTATAATAAATTATACCATTACAAAGATATTTTCACTCTCTTGCGAAAATAATAAATATTCGACCGATTTCTAGTCACTGGAAAATAAATAATTGGATGGTTGTTTTACATCGCTTTTTTCGATTTATTTTTGTTGTATCGAATTTTTTGTTTTCTTAAATATTTTATTTTTTCTTTGAAAAAACTTTAAAATAACAAAAAAAATTACATCAACGAAATTTTCATGAAAAAAATGGTTTTAAATATATAAATAAAATTAATTTCGATAATCGGAATATAAATTTTTGTTAATTCTCAGTTACTTTAAAAAATTGTTAAATAAAAAATTGTTAAAAGTAACAGTTGTTACTTTTTTGACGTTTTAAACTAGAACTACGATTTAGCTTTGATTTTCCGCATAATATCCAGAAAAAAACACAAAATATTTAAAAAAAACTTGATTGCACTTAATTTTCATATAATTTCTCTGACTTTGATGTAAATTAGAATTTTAAAAATGGAATAAGGTTTAAAGTTAAAATAATAATCTTACAGGTGGTGGTTATCATAATTCTTCCATTATTTTTATATTTTATTTACTACAAGCTATTTTTAGCATAACAATACATTAACAATAAACAATTATTTTTTTCAATAATTGAATTACCTGAATAATATAGGAAGTGATTAAAAAGTCAACTAACAGTTTCAACGAAATAAGTGGCCGAGATGAATAAGACATTTGGTTTTTTAGACTGGCAAGCACTATGTGTTCGAATGTTGTTAACAGCATTCTATCAAATAAAATTAACAAGGCGGTCACCGATTTGATAAAATTTACCTTTCTCAAACTCCAGATATATGCCCCCTCCCAATAAAAAATGTCCTGAATCGGAATGAATAAATTTAATAGAAAATTTAATATCCTATTGAATCCTATTAAAATCAATTCAAAATTAAAATAGGATTCAATAAGGAAATCATTTTTTATTCAACCATATTCAGTTTTTTTCAAAATTTGTAATAGTTATGAATTGGATTGAATAAGAAATTAAATTTCTTATTCAATCCTATTCATTCCGATTCAATTTCAATAGGATTGAATATAATTTTTTATTATGGTCAGTATATTTGGATTGAATCTTATACGTATAATAACTTTTTAATCGCCTGTTTAGTTCAATATATAAATAATAATTTTTTTTTTCTTTAAATAATCGGATTACTTAAATAATATTTATAACATTTTATATAAGTAAGACGTCATATATTTATTTTTATTGTTAATAAATCCAACTTTCGACGATTTTTTTAAATATTTTTTCCTAACGTATTTGGTAAAAACATTATTATATAAATTTTTTACGAATATTTTATTTCAGGTGCTTTGATACTCAAATCATTTAAATTTGACTTCATTTTTTTTATTTTAGAATGATTATGCTGAAGTGGATTCGTGTTTTTGATAGAGACATCTACAGGCTGTATTATTAAAGACAACCTGTATTGTAATATACATTGTATTTTTTTTCAATTTTGCGCATAAACAACTCAAAAAATAGTTATCCAAATGTTATAAAATTTGGTATCTACAATCTTGACATGAAAACCGAAGACATGTCGAATTTTTTCTCCAAAAATATTTCTAAATATAAATTAAAATTTGGATTTTTACGTTAGAATCCTTCTTTCGGGAAACACTCTTCGATATGCATGCCCTACGTTTTCATGTCAAGGTTTGCACAATCATACCAATTGGAAAATTAGTTTTTTAGTTTCTTATCCGCGAAAATTGAAAAAAAATATAGTGTATATTACATTTCAGACTGTCTTTATTAATAGAGCCTGTAGAGTTCTCCAACAAAAGTACATACCCACATAAAATGGATTATGTTTTTGATAAAGACCTCTATAATAAAAACAATCGGTTATGTAATAAACATTGTATTTTTTTTCAATTTTCGAGCACAAATAACTCAAATGTTATAAAAATAATTACTCAATTGTTATCAAATTTGTTATACACAATCTTGACATGAAAGCTTTTCGTGTAAGAGCTTTTCCCGAATAAAAGATTCTAAATTAAAAATCAAATTTGTATTATATATTTAGAAATGTTTTTTTGCGAACAGGTCTTCATTATTTGAACATATTGAACTAGTGTTGACAAGTATTGATTTGAAACGTGAATAAAAAATGTTTTTGCAATATGGCATATTTTATGATTAATAGAGCAGAAGGAATCGGCGCACGAGTACCAAAAACTATTCCACCTCAATTTTTTTATGCGATCCTCTTCAAATTGCCCTCCTAATGATATAAATGCATGTTGCCATGGCGCAACCCGGTGCCATATTGTTTAAACCGAAATTGTTTAAAAAAATGTCACTGTCTCTCTCTGACTCATTGGTTTATAGTTAAAAAAATTTATTAATATTTTTATTAGAGACCACTTTTTAGTCCTTAATAAATATTTCTTAGTATTTAAAAAGATTTATTAATATTTAATAAATGAATATCAGATTTATTAAATACAAACAAATCACTTTAAGTACTAAGAAATATTTATTAAGGACTAAAAAGTGGTCTCTAATAAATGATTTGTTAAATATTAATAAATATTTTTAACTATAAACCAATGAGTCAGAGAGAGACAGCGATATATAAAAAACCATGAGTCAGAGAGAGACAGCGAAGGTAAGCGACGCATACTTATTAACAATTAAAAAAAGGTATAAACAATGAAATTTTTTAAAATCTCTTTTTACAATATTATTAACAATTGTATAGAGAATTAAAAAAAAAATATTACTTAGACATTATGTTTTTTTTAAATATATTTTTCATGGGTTGAAAGTACCCAAATTTGAGATTTTTCGAACCTTTAAAAATTCATATCTTTAAAAACATTAACTTTATCGTTAAAAGTCAAAGGACCTTTTTTATTGGTATTTCAATAAAGAATATAAAAAAAAATTTGTCCGGTTGAAAAATAACAATGCCTTGCAATTGTTTAAACAATTTCGGTTTAAATAATATGGCACCGGGTTGCGCCATGGCAACATGCATTTATATCATTAGGAAGGCAATTTGAAGAGGATCGTATAAAAAAATTGAGGTGGAATAGTTTTTGGTACTCGTGCGCCGATTCCTTCTGCTCTATAAGACAAATTTTATGATTTGATCGGATAAGATACGAGCGGAACTCCCTATTAGTCACTTTGTATTTTTTTATACAGCTTGAGTTTTAAAATCAAATCACATTTTTTTTTTAAAATAGCTTTCTTAACCGTAATAAAATTGTGTTTTTATTTTATTTACAGAACTGTTGCATGGAGAGTATATCTATCTCAACATGATCAATACAGATCTGCACCAACTGGCCGATTTAAGTCACAATATAAAGAACTGCGTAATATTTATGGAGATGTTTCAAGACGACCAAGATAATCAAGATTTGTTTGAGTCTTTGAATTGATATTCTGAACTATAACTTAGTATTAAACCAACAAATTCAAATGAGGACAAAAAAACTAAAAATACAAGTCGAATTCAGATAAATAATATATTATACAAAAAAATTTTTATATTATTAGGGCCGATTCTTATACTAAGAATAATGGTACTAGTTTCGTTTTTATATAATAGTAGAGGGCTGTGAAATCGTAATCAATATGCGCATAATCAAACACAACGCATACGTGTATTATTATTTTGTATATTGTGTATTTTAAAAATACCAAGGTCCATATTATTTTATAGAATCGACTTGTATTTAAAATTGACGACTGAAAAATTTGAATTTTTATTTATTTGGAAACAAGAATAGTAAACAAGAATTTAGCGTTTTGATTTTCTTAATTTTTGGTTTTGGGACTCAATAATGGAAATACGTTACGTTAAATAAAATCATTTTAAAATCACTCATATTTTTTTAGTTGTATTATTCCCAAAAAAAATATTCCTAGCTTTATCTGACGGAAATTTACGAAAACAAAATCAGAGGCGCAAAGCTTTAATGTGACTAAAGATGTGTCTTAAATTTTAATTGTTCAATCATTCATATTCAACCTACAATTTACGCTACATTTCTCAGTATTTATCTCTAGATGTCTATTCCTGATTTGTTTACACAAATCATAACACAAATGTATGTAATTACTTCGGTAAAAATCATTGAGCAGTTGTTATTGTGTTAATTCATCATCAGCTAACGTAAACAAAATATATGGAAAATCGCGCTTATCTTTCGTCAAAATTAACGACTAGAACACGTCTTTAGTCTACATTTCTTTCGTACGTATTTTATGAACGGTCCCTATTTGAGATAAAAAAAAAGACATTCGCCAATAACTAAGACGGGGTTGAATTTTTTCTAATACCAAAGATTCAATACTTTATGCTTTAGTGAACTTTTTTTTTTTAGGTGGTTGAGTGTTGAAAAATGTATTTATTCAAAAAAATAAAAAAATATATACATATAATAAAAAACCGTCAAAATTTTAATGAAAATTAAAATATTTTTGAGATTTACAAAAATTAAGTTTGATAAAAAAAAAATTATTTTTTATCAAATGCGCTATTAAAAAAAAAATTTGTTTGTAATTTTGAAAATTGTTTGTATTTTTCATAAAATTAGAAGGAACTGTACGCAAAGACAATTTGTAAGATAATAATTAAAAGTATAAAAAAGTGGAAACAATTATGAAAGACTAATTAAAAAAAAAATTTCTAAGTGCCATATTTTGGGATAAAAAATACGTTTTAACAAAATGCAATTTGGGGCTACGTTTTTACCGCTATTTTTTCAAAATTGCGGCTACATTTTATTATTTTACTTTCAATATCTACGGTTATTTTTATTCGACAAATATGTTCTTGATAAAATTTCAAATTTATAAATCATTTATATAGAATTATAATCTTGTAAATTACGGCATTTTTTAATTGATTTTTTTTGTTGTTTTTTTATTTTGGAAATAAGTGGAAAGCATTAAAATATATTAAAATCGTATCCCGAAAAATGGTAAAATTTGAAAAAAAAAATTGAACCTTATATCGGACGACGAAAAACTTCATTGAATTGTAGGTTTTTATAAGTAGTTTAAATAGTTTTGACTCATTATATATCTTAATTGTTTCCACTATAAAACAGTAACGATAATATAATTAAAATATTGAAAAAACTAATTAATAAAAATATGTAAATTAAACTAAATTGAAAAGATTAAAATATTTTTTTAGTTATTCAAATATAAATAAAAAAAGTTGCGCCTATCATGTTATTAATTTCATATACACATTTGTTGAATTTAATCAATAAAATATTGTATAAATTTTTATATTATTTATTTTTTAAATTTTACCCAATCCTTTTAGAAATACTAGTTATATTGCATTTTATTTTACTTATTAAAAATAGAACGAAAAATAATTTATTTCAAATTACCTGCCATGTTGAGATAGTGCACTACCATGATAATAACGATAGCTATGATTATCAAGCGCTGAAATAGGTTAAAAAAGTAACTATAAGAGATTCATGCTAAGATTTTAGCGCCTTAGTAGCAAAAATATATACCACTCATATTTACACCTAGCTGAATAATTCCATAGACTACAAAAATGACCTCTATGAACATGGCACCTAAAAATCTTTTTTTTTTTTTTTAAATAAATAGTTTGTTCGTCATTTGCTCTGAAATGTTCGCCAATCTTGTGTATTTATGCGGTTTTTGTTTATTTAAAAAAAAAAATAAACAAATTTTTTTCAAGTTGATGTTTCTCGAATTCAGCCTTTTTTTATTTTGTTCGATGAATAAATTTTGTTTATTGTTTGTTTGATCGTTTTAATATTTTAATTTTTTTTTTTTCATAATTTACCTGTTTAATAATTATTGCACATGCGCATAATCACATCCTTAAATGCGTTAAGCCACAAAGTCAAAACGCGGTCATAAATCTCTAACGGTTAGTTTTTATGAGCTTAGTATATACTAAAAATTAAGTTTTGAGTTATTTATTCTTATTTATTATGAGCTTAATTATTACAATATTTATTCATAAAGGTAGTAACTCTATCAATTTTTTAGATTCCATTCAACAGCCAAAAATGAGAACCCTAAGCTAATTAAACCACTGAAGCTTTAAGTTTTTTTTAGAGTTTTTTTAAAAAATAACAAATAACTTTGTGGCTTAATTTAATTAAACAGAATTATGAAGAAAAATATATATAAATGATTGAGCAAATAGTTTGATTGTTCAAACAAACAATAAACAAAATTTATTAATCAAATAAAATATAAAACGCTGATTTCGTGTTATAAAACGCTAACTTGAAAAAAAAATTTGTTTAATTTTTTTTTTTTAATAAACAAAAACCGAACAAATTAAAAAATGATTTTTAAGTTTTACGGAGGTACATAAATGCGATTTTAATATATTATCCACTCTATCTATAATACATTTTATGTGTAAAGTGTTGTATTTTTTTAAATAGTTCTTATTTTTACCGGTATTTAGAAACTTTCTTAGCATAACTGTCCAATTTCAACTACGATCTTATGTCAATTATGTAAAACAAAATGCAAAAATTAGAAATTTTAATTTTTATCTTATGATACCAATCGTTTTTAAATCGCCAACTTTTTTTTCGATGGTGACTAATTAGTTTAGAAGAAATTCGTTGGTCTATCGGCTATTTAGTAAAGATTCTTTCACATTTGATTGTGATATTGACTTCTTGGTACTTAATTGATCAGAAATTTCATCTTGACTTCGTAGTTTATAACAAAATTAAAAAACTTAAAATATTGCAAAATCTATAGGTACCTATAATTAATTACTTATTAGATAATAAAACTGACATCTGTTAAAGTGAATAATTGGCCTTTTCTCTTAGTATTTAGTATTTTCTTTAGACATCGATTAATAAAAACTTATATTTTTTCAAATAAATGTTTTGTACACACTCATACAGTAACATAGCACCGACTTTATATTAGTAATACAAATTCGAACTTTTATTCGAATTAATGTCAATCAGGTTTAAGTAGAGCCAAAGAAATCAAAGTTATCACAAATGTTTCAGGAAAATTAAAATTTTAAATTTGTGACGATTTGATTACACTAAATCATTATATATTAAAAACACTAAATTATTATAGCATTATATAACAAAATCTATTATATTTAATTTTCTTAAAAACTAGCTACGTTAGTAAATATAGACAAAAGGAATGGCAAATGCAAAATAAGATATAAATAAGTATACTGACCTCTGCTTCAGTGCTCACTTTGGTTGCAAGGGATGTATGGGAAACTTTCGGCCTAAATGCTCGCTAATTTTTATACCAAATATGTATAATAATAAAGTCCAAACAAAAAGATTAAAATCTATACACCCAAAATATTGGTATAGTTTTTCAATATCGCTCATGTCATTTAGAAGTTGTATTTTTAGAATGTGGGCCATGGATGCGTAAAATTTTTTTTATAGCCCATGCTACTCTACTGAAATAATTTTTAAAATCGGTTCGATTGTTTCTGAGCTTATTCGTTTCAACAAACAGATATAATAAATACAAATGTTTTCTCTATATATAATAAAATAAATATACATGTAAATTATTTGTGTGCATGTGTTAAAACTTAAAAACGCTCTAGCTCCATCCAATCTCATTGCTTACCGCTTTTATTTGCATGTAGTATGGTATCCATAAGGCTAAATTTGAGGTTTAATTACTAATTAATCTAATTTAAATTAAAAAAATAAGATTTTCATAACTAAGTATTTATAAATAGTAAAAAAAAAATAATAGTTAAATTGTTTTCAATAAAAAACAATTTAAAAATTAATTATATGTACTACGGCATTTGATTGCGTATTCACCCTTAAACTGTAACTATGGGCAGTGGGAAAGAAGACTATAATTTCATATTGTTATTTTTTTTTTTAAACGGTATGGTGTAAAATAAACCATTCAAGATGAATTGATGCTTGCTAAGTCGAAGTAGTAAAATTGAATTATTGAGGGAATATTACTTATAAATATAAAAAATGTATATAATTGAATTCAACAAAATTATTTGAAAAAAATTATCAAATTAAGGGAAAATTTTGTGCAATCAAAAATTGTGTTACTGGTCGTAAAACTTCGAAGAAAAATATGCTGTTATTTTTTTCCAAGTTACGGTACGTCGCAAAATTTATTTATTCTTTAAATATTGAAAACTTCAAATAATAATGAAGAAAGCGCTTAAAATATATCTCATTATGATTTTATATTTTTTTTTATTGTTAACTGTTTTTATTAATTTATTAATATCATATGGTGTTTTGTACATGGAACCTAAAATAACGAATATCACTCAAAAGGAACTTTATTTTAAAATGGTCGTCTAGTACAGCAATGCCATCTTAATTTAATACAATTTAGGGAACACTTTTGGAACACATAGGTTGTAGTCCTCTACTCCACTATCCATAACTCCATAACCGTGAATAAAACCCCAGTAGACTAGTTGATTCATCAATTTGTCTTTTATAAAGTTTAGATTAATTTTAAAAAGGCTAGAACAATTCAATAATTTCATTTGTTTCAATTTTTGTATATAAATAATAGCATGTTTTACCTTGTGTATTTCATAGGACGACTAATGTATATCTACTTTTGAGGGTGTCAGAATTATTCCCATTAATTATTAGAGAAGTCTAATTTTATATATATAACTTGCAAGATTATTCTTTTTTCTCTATAATTATATAGTCGTTGAAATCATAACTAAAGATTATATATTCCCTATATCTATTTTTTATTTGTAAAATTATAGACTGTTTTCCTTTATTTATATGACTTTTGCAAATAAATGTTTAATACAAAGAATAATGTATACAAAACGTAATTTTACCGATATATTCTATGCTTTATATATCGAATTATACTAGTAGTGACATCGGGCAGAAAAGATTTAGAATACTATAAAAAAACATAATTTCTCTTAATACTTAATGTTATTGTGTAGACAAATTAAATTATTTGTAGTAATAACTTGAGGAGCTTGTTCGACATAATTCCATTCGATAAATTGGACAAATAAGTAACTCTGGAATATTTTGCATATTTCGACTGTTTCCAAATAGGAGAAGATATAGGCCCTTAAATGCTCAAATTTTCATTTGATTTTTTTTCAATTTTTTCGAATTTTACCAGATTAATTTTCCACCTGATTGGAATTGTAAAGCGGGTGGCTTTTGATTCAAAATAGTAGGTTTGTGTAAGTTAAAAACATTAAAGCTTATTCCGCCCCCCTTTACGTTAGAAGTTAGAAAATCGAAATTTTGTGTAAAATGCCTGAAGGTTTTGGGTTCTTATAGTCTTCTCACCAACCCTTGATTAGGGTTATGGAGGTTTATCAAAACTAATAGTACCTAGGCATAAATAATAAATTAATATGAGTTTCATTTTGTTATTCTTAATACATAAAATAAAGAACAAAACAAAATTGATTGTAATTATTTTATGACAAAATTATAATATTACAAAAATTATTTATGGCATCAAATCTTAATCCAAAAAGACAAATAGGTAGAATATGGCATCGAGCTTTGGTGGAAAAACGTAATAGAACAATTTGTAAGAGGTGTACAACAATCTCCGTAACTCTATCCCGAATTACAACTCAATGTCCTTAAAAATATGTTACCACGCGCTGCTAATGTACCTTCAGAGTAAAAATTGAATTTATTACATTTCACGTCTATTATGGGGTTATCAAAACTATTAGTACACACCAAAATAATTTCATGGAGGTTTTATTTTGTTATACATTAAAAAGAATTTCATATCAAAATTGATTATAAGTATACCATAACAAAATTTCCAATTCTTTGTAAGAAAAAGAAAAAACAAAAGCACTAATATCATAAAAGATATTATAAATTTTTTTTCATGATATAACCGTGGTTTTGATCAACTATCTTCTTATTTGAATTTATTATATACTTATTTCTAAATATTTTGTAAGTTTATTACAACAAAACATCTTTTATAGTTTATTGCATAAAGAATGATTTTACTCTATGATATAAAGCTGAATATATTCGAGAAAAAATAAAAAGTGACCATAGAGAAGAATAACCACAACCAAATAATATATACATTTTGACTTGCAAAAAATAAACCCGAAAATTCAATGTATATCACATTAAAAAAAACAATTAAGAAATGATTTTTAAATCCAATTTAGAATTAATATAACGTGTTCCATTGTAAAAACAAATCAGTAACAACAATCCGTTTTTATATATATAATAAACGTGTATTATTTTTGAATGTGTTAAATAAAAATTTTGTAAACATCTCAGCTTGTTTTGTTCACGCAATAAAATTGAAAAATGGCTACCAGCTGTAATTCATTTAATAAGTAACAAATATACCGGTTACATTTAAACGAATTTTATCATCATTGAAATGTTGCAGGTAAATAAGCTCATTTTTCTTAGATTTCAAATATTTTTTTTCTTAGATTTTGATATATTTTATTTTTATTTTGAGTATTATGGTTTGTTTTAGAGAGCATGATTTTTCATTTATTAAAAATGACAGCTTATTATTTTTAAAAAGATTTCTAATCAAGGTCTGTTTTGTTGAATGCAATTTTGATGTATTATCATTTGTTTTATTTTTTTTAATAGACTCATAATTGGATTTAAAAAGGAAAGGCGTTTTTTTCGGGGAACATTCGCCTAAATAAAAAAGGATAATAATATTTTGAGATATAAAGTTTTAAAAATAACAAAAAATGAATTCTGCTATGCACCCTCCGCAAACTGCCTCAAACTCACGATTAAATAATACACCGATAACAACGGCTACACAAAATTCAAGTACACCATCATTGATATGTCGATTTCACAAACATGGTACTTGTAAATATGGTACACAATGTCGATTTATACATCAAACATCATCGCCAACGAGTTCATCCTCTGATATAAATGAGTCACCAAATATAAATAGCACAACAACAGAACAAATACCACCTATTATTACACGAACTGCCATTCCATCAGAGGATTGGGTTAATGCCCCCGAGTTTTTCCCATCAGCAAGTAAAACTAATTTAAATACAGCGAATAATACAACAATTCCAAAGAAAATGGCGATTAAATCTTATGCACAGGTAACTTAATTTTCAATTGTTTATTTGTTGATAATTTGTTTTTAGTGAATTTATAATCATAGTTGGGTTCGACATTTAATAAACTTTTGCTTGTTTGAGACGCTAAATTGAATAAAAGTGATTTATTTCAATGCGGAAAAGTGTTTAATTAATATGTTAAAAATGTCAAGTAAAATGACAGATTTAAACAAACACTGTCTGTTTTAATCAATTTGGGAAACTTTTTGGGCCAAAGAAGTGTAATAACTATTTAAAATCTGAAATACTTAAGTAATGTTGAATTTCTGCATAAATGAGGAAATTTATTCAATTTTCTAAATATATAATTTAGTAATTTAATTTGATTCTGTTTTGTTAATTTTTTTTTATTTTAAATGCTTATTTTTGAGTGTACTGTTTAAATATCATTTTTTCATGATATTTATCAATATTAAAGCAAAATCTATAGTTAACGATTCAGTGTATACGGTAGTCAAGTATCTTTGACATGCGTTTATGAGTAATTTAGTGTTTATTTTTTAATCAGTTTGTACCAAAAATATTTCCTTTTACTTATTACCATGTAAAACAATTGACTGTTAAATATGAAATCTTTATAATAAGAATGGTAAAATTATATTAAAAAATTTATGTTATTTTTTAACTATTTTGACCTGATGTTTCTTGCATTAATTTGAGACATAAAAGCTTGAACATAATTTTGTTCCTTTGGAATAATTTTTTTTCCTGAAAAATATCTAATTTAACTTCTTGAAAACTACGGAGTAAAATTTTCACTGGCATTTTTATTAAAAACGTAAATATTTATGTTATATAAATATTTATTTATCTTATTACCATGAAAAACAATCGAGTGTTTAATATGAAAACTTTATAATAAAAATCGTAAAATTATATTAAATAATTTATGTTATTTTTTTAACTATTTTGGCCTGATGTTTCTCGTATTAATTTGCGACATGAAAGCTTGAACATAATTTTGTTCCTTTGGAAATATTTTTTTCCGAAAAATATCTAATTTAGTTTCTTATACACATCTCGTATATATCCGAATTTCAGGGTATTAGTTCACATTTTCGAGAACCATTTTATAACAAAGTCATAATCGAATCGGTGTGGTAGAGCATTACAATGAAAATCTGAAAGTGTCAGGTAATTTTGATTTTCCGAAAAAGTACAATAGAAATTTTCTATTTTTATTAAGTATTAATTTTTTTCCCTAAATTATACTATCAATGAGTATTTGATCTTATAATGTAATCGACAATGATTTCGATAATTTGTCTTCATTATCAAAAACAGGATCAATTGTAATTAAATAACCTGCATAATTTATCCATCATATTAAATTATTAATATAAAATAAAATTTAAAAAATCGGTATTTAACGGTTCTGAGATATCTTCATGGATATTCAATAATATTAGTCCACATTTTCGAGAATCATTTTAAAACACAGTCAAGACAGAATATTTTTCTATGAAATTGATTTTGCGCATAAGTTTATTGAGTTGAAACGTTACGAAATCTTTTGCCAAGAGAAGCTTCTTTTATGGGCTTTTGTCTAATCTTTGCCGAGAATTGTGATTAGATTCGTATATCGCTCAATCTTTTATTTCTAGTTTAATTTTGCTTTTTGATAACCCAATAAACGACTATAGAGAACAAAATTCACCTTATTCTAGGTTATTTGACCTTTTTTTCCCATTATCAAGGAAATTCAGATTAACCCAATAAATGACTATGGATAACAAAATTCACCTTATACTAGGTTATTTGTCCTTTTTTTTCATTATCAAGAAATTCAGATTAAGTTGGAATTAAATAATTTGTTAATTTTCACGACCGAGTATGTAGAATATTTGAAGAAAGAGGTTTTCGATTTATACTCCTTTTGAAATATACAAAGTTGGACGAGGTTTCTGTTCAATAATAATCGTCATTTTCACTTTTAATGATTATTTTTAAATGTAAATTTTTCTTATTATTTAGGTTGTAAAACCCGAAGGAAAAATAGATGAAGAAGATACAGCATCGGCATCATCAGCAATGTATAATAAACTATGTCCATATGCTGAAGCCAATGGAGAATGTCGTTATCCTCCAAATGAATGTTCGTATATTCATGGTGATATCTGTGAATTGTGTGGGGTCGCTGCTTTGCATCCACATGATCAAGAACAACGTAAACGTCATCAACGGGTACGTTTTATCTTAATTATTGAATCATTTTTATCAGGAATACCTTAAGTTTTTTGCTTGTGTTGTAAATATTTCCATTTGACACCACATGTCTATTTGTGCTTCAAGTTAGCACAAAAGTATCGATCTTCTTTTAATCAGTTATCGGCGACATTCAATTTATAAACCTGATAGATTCTGGGTTATACTAGAACTTCAAAGTCGGCGATCTAACTATAAATGACACAAATCTATCGAACATAAACTAAACATTATCAAACATTAACAGTACACCACTGTAGGAGCTATCATATTGTGGAGGAGGAAAAACAATGTTTTATATCCTCTGTCACTGTTCAGGTTTTAAAATGAATAAAATAATACACTTAGGTCAGTTATTTTCTGATTTCCCTTCGGAACTTAAATCTGTAAATCTCCTAATTTTCTTAAATATCTCTAAATGGTACAAGGAATAGGAGCTTTCTGTGGAGTGGCTTGTCTTCAGATATTAAAATCCGTAGGTGTGTCTAATTCGAGCAGCCATTTTAATCTGATGTTATCTATTCGATTAATTACGGTTTGCCGAGTCGAAACCAATTAATTTTCAATATAGAAGTAATGTGTTTATTGCCTAAGACTGAATACTATTTTTTTCCACACTTTTCTGATAATTACAATTACATTTCGAAATGAGATTCACTTTTGAGACGATTTAAGTTAGGAATTGATTTTCTGTTTTTGTGGAAGATGATTTATCAAGTATTACCTCCGCCAAAACAAATAGTAGTCAAAATATGCCAATGTCGATCTCCGTAATGGAATCACCAGAGAATATATCTAGCAGATTGTGGTTTATAAAACATTATATATAAGTTATAATTTTCACGAGTATTCAATGTGCTTCAATCAAATTTTTCATCGAATTAAAGCAGAAAACCTTGCACAAATGCTGCTAAATTATTTCAAAATTTGACTTATTCAACACTATTTTGGGAAATCTACATATTTGAATCGTTTGTTTGTGTGTGTTATTTCAGGAATGTGTCTCACAACATGAAAAGAACATGGAACTATCATTTGCTGTAGCTCGTTCACGAGAGAAATCATGCGGTGTATGTTTTGAAGTGATATTAGAAAAATCATCGCGAGAACAACGGTTTGGAATTTTACCTAATTGCAATCATTGTTTCTGTTTATCTTGTATTCGAAAATGGCGTCAAGCAAAGCAATTCGATTCAAAAATTATACGGTAATTATTCAAATCTGATTTAGCATGCTCAATCTTAACATGAACATGAATGTCACGACGAAAAGATTCTATTGAACAAATATATTTCTTTTACTTTGTAACGCTATCAAATTTTGGTATAGCTGTTCTTAAAAAAAAACAAAAAAAAGTTGAAACTTTGGTGTATGAACCTAAAAAGGAAGTTTAAGTTCGTGAATGACCATATTCGAACCATCAGGCTTTGACCCAGCTTTTAAACCATAAAATGTAGAAAACTTTTTTGTTTTGTTTTTTAAAACAAACAACTTTTGTTTGAAACATTTTTTCGTAAAATATTTAAATTCACAAAATTTTAACTCATATTTAGCTAATAAACACATATAACTACAATACATAATATATAAATACATTTATAACTGTATAGACTGGATATTTAGAGTATATTACAAAAGTTTATGCTTATAAGTAGTTCAAACCATGATACATACCGAATAACTAATCAATTAACTCTATTATTTGTTGTATTTACGTTTAGTTAAATAAAAAATAGGTATTCCGGAACCTCCTGTTAAAATCATTCATATGAACGCGGAAAACTCAAATAATACATTCGAAAGCAATAACTCGAAAATAATCGATGAAAACTCATTAATTTGAAAGTTATGTTCAAGAATATTGGGTATTAAAGAAAATATAATAAAATACTAAAATAATTCGTTTTTCTTAATTTTTTTTAGCGCATGCCCTGAATGTCGAGTAACATCAGATTTTGTATGCCCGTCAATGTATTGGGTGGACACAAAAGAAGAAAAAGAAAAACTAATAACGGATTACAAGGGAGCGTTACGAATTAAAGATTGCAAATATTTCAAACAAGGTCGTGGTAAATGTCCATTTGGCAACAAATGTTTTTATTTACATGCATTATCCGACGGCACCAAAGTCGATGTTGGACCACCGATACGTCAACGCCGACAAGCGCATGATGGCGAAATTGATATGTTGCAAGTAAGTGTTTTTTTAAATTTTTCAAAACAAAATGGGGTTGTTATTTCATGTTAAGTTCGCATACAGTTAATTTGGCCTTTTCAGAGTTTTCATAAAATATGTAAAAATTGTGCTTTTTACAAACATAATTTTAGGAAAAACGTCAGCCGAAAATTGCCATTAAAGTTTTATTTTGATTTTTTTAATAGATACACGGACTATGTTGAAAAGACTCAGATAGGGCGCTGAGCTCTATCAACACCGTTGCTCCGAGTTCAATTTCCGCTGCACTTGAATTTCCTTTCAAGTCTACTATGTTGATCCTACAACTATTCGCTCCCTGGGCTCACCCAGCCCAAAAAAAAAAAATGGGTACTTTATTTTTCATAGAGGAAAAACTAGGCTGCTAGTTAAAGTGCTGACCACACATCCTCTATCATGAGCTGTGGTCTTTTGTAAGCGATGTATCGCTACGTACATCGAGTCTTACGGCTAGCATGAAAAAATGGCCTGTCGGGGAGTTAAGTAATATTTCAAAAGAGCTAAAGTAGTATAATTTATTTTAAATGGGTGAGCAGAACGAATAATATCCGGAGACAACGTCGTTGTGTTAAAATATTTTTACAGCCTATATACGCCCACAATGAAATTGCCAGGTTGTAACAGTTGGTATTATATAATATCCTGTTCGACTTCGAAATGATTTCACAAGCATTTCATGCTTTTCGACTGCATTTATTAAAGTCGAAATCACCATCTAACCAAAATATTATGAGGTAAAATATAATTCTAAATGAAAATTTGAAATAGCCATATTGACAAAATTTCGTTCAATTAACATGAAGTGACTTCAAACAATTTAAACA
This sequence comes from Chrysopa pallens, assembly GCA_020423425.1. Classification (NCBI taxonomy): domain Eukaryota; kingdom Metazoa; phylum Arthropoda; class Insecta; order Neuroptera; family Chrysopidae; genus Chrysopa; species Chrysopa pallens. The sequence continues at coordinate 17,490,009 of CM035596.1, forward strand.
ACACACGATTTACAAATTTATCCTTTTTATCACACATTATTCAATCCTATTACTAACATCCTGTTTTTCCACTTAGGACGATCCTTTTAGTACGACTACAACCTTTATTTTCGTTCGTTATCCGTCGGAATAAGTCTCTACAAATGGATATTTGATGAAAACGGCCTTAATTGTTCATGTAGGTACAATCAATTTAATATCTTTTAGAATTTTTTATTTTTCATTTGTTATAATTTTTTTAATATTTTTTTAATTTATATATTAAAAATTGTGTCGATTCTCGTCATGTCGATTCACAAAACGTTATGAAAATAAAATAACAGATATTTAGCTTAAAAATTAGGATAGTTGATTTCTATAATTTTTTTTTTTTTTAGTTGAAAATAATGTATGAAAGAAAATTTGAAAGAATTAAAAATTATTCAACGCGGTTTATATATAGCTTAAAACTTCGGTGTTCCAAACTACTATAGTTGCAGAAGTTAGTTTATCATTATATTTTTTGTAGTGAGAATCCGCATTTTTAATTCGTTGCCTACTAAAAGATCGAATTCATAACTCAAATAAATTTCAAAATTTCTACATTTACCTATTTTCGGACGAATAGTATTGGCGCTTGGACCCCATTGAATAACAAGAATTTGAAGTAGCCGGTTAGTGAGCGATAGAAACACTCATAGCAGTTTAAAAAACAGCTATTTTTAAGCATTTCTAACATGCCTTATGCTCATTTCCTTCAAAACACCCTCTTCCAATCGTAATACATCGAAAGAATCGAGTTGATGATAGATAAATAGGCTCAAGGAGTCGCTGTGTCTGTAGAGCTTAGAAAGCATTAATCGTAATCTTTACTCGACCCCCAATTTTTGATAAAATTGAACGTTGGAGATCGCTCTAAACATTAAATTTATTTTCACGGATCAGAATTTGGCAATTTTTTCTACACTTAAAAAAATATCTCTTCAAAATCCGTAAATCGTTAACCTCTATATAAAACAGAAATGTAAATAATTTAAAAATATAGTTTAGAAAAAAGTTTGTAGAATTGAAAAATTCTGCTAAACCGATAAATTTGATCTTAGAAAGTTGTTTTATTAAAAACTTGCATGATTTTGAGAGAAGGAACCATAGTTGTAGAAAAACTTAGCCATAAAGATCTAATAAATGTCAATTCATGTAGTAAAAATACTAGTATTAAGTAGTAAGGCTTCTGACAAACAAAGCGGTCTACTTGGATAATAATATTAATATTAATCGGTAAGCTACCGTTGGTAACGCGTGGTACTTTATTATTTTCTGGTTGTCAGACATTTACATTTTTTAATGTTTCATATATTTTATAAGAAGAGATATACGATAAGACTATATCGAAGTAAAATCAATTTAAAAATATCGAAAATAATTTGAGATAATCCTTAATAAAGTATTAAAAACTGTTTTTCTTTCCAATTAGCCTTTACAAGCTATCCGTATGTTGTGTTTAACTTCGAAATAGAGTTTTGTTAACCAATTTAGAGTTTTGATTAGTCAACCGCTAGATGAAACTTGTGTCACTTAAAAACATTTATCAACCAACATAACAAGAGATGCGAATGAGACAATATTCGCTATCAAATTAAGTATGTTGATTAACACTAGCCATTATATGTCATTGGTGTCGTTTCACACTTGACAATACTATTTGGCATTTAATTTCTGTTTAGCACAAGTTGATATAAAATTTGATCTACGTAAATTTAAATTTGAAAAGGATGAAAGCTGAGTTGGGTTTAAAGGGTAAGAGTTAGAAAAAAAGTTTCAAATAAAAATTGTAGACCCTAAAATTTTAGTTAAAAAGGCTCTTTACCTTTTGTGGTTATTATAAAAATAATAAAGCCAAAGCGTAGCAGTTTTTTATATAAAATTTTATGGCCTACAATTTTATTTGAAACTTTTTTTTCTAACTATTACCCTATTGACCCAACTCAACTCTCATGTCTTTCAAAATATAAAACTAGATGACGACGAGCAGGGTTGATTCCTACCATAACGTAGTTTTTCCTTCTTCACATACTGTTATTCATCAATGGAAAAAATTAGTCTTTCAGATAGACCGTTACTCTAATCGCCCACGAGCTGTCAAAAATTAAACTGTTTTTCAAGATACATTTGAAACAAACAAAAACTGTTAAATAGGTAGAAATCAGTATTGCCAATTTACAGTTCTCTAAAATAAAACTCCCTTTACGTATGTTGTCTCACTTGTCTAGTTTTGTTGACAAAAATATCAAATGTCAATGGGCAGCTTAATTCCAAATTGGAAATCATTTAAAAATAACTGATTTTTATTTTTCATTTACAGCAATTCATTTTATGGGACTTCCTTGAAGATCGAGATAACCGTTGGCTATATTCTTTAGACGATCTAGAGGATTTAGTGGCCTTTTTTTCCGATTCAGAGGATTCAGATTGGTCTGAGTATGATTTTTCCTTTGAATAAAAAAAAAATTAAAAAAATAAATAATTATCTGAACGTAATATATTACATGGTATATAAAACATATAAAAATCAAAAACAAACAAAAAATTTGAAAAAATTAAAAAAATCTCAAAAAAAAAAAAAAAAAAAAAAAAATTCAGTAAAAATTTCAATGTTTTTTTCTTTCTTTCTAACAAGAAAAAAATAATAATTTATTGCAATGAACATAGTAACTACATTGTTTTTAAACAGAAAAATGCGGTTAGAGCAAGTTTAAAAAAAAATAAAACCAAAAGGATTTAGACGGATTAATATAAGCCGGTTTAAATTAATTTTTATTTAAAATATCTTTCGTTTACATTATACATTTTTTACCAGTCTTTTAATTATCGATTAATTACTTGGATAAGACCATTCATTTTTAAAATAACCTATAGAATCAAAATTTAGAGAGCATATGGATCAATTTAGATATTACTCTATGTGTATTTTCCAGAAACCTGTAGTGAGTGATATTCATCTCAATTTTCTTTGAAGCTTCTAAAATCTGGAGATTCAAAATAACCTTGGTAAATTTTAACTAATTTTCGTGATGAAATAAGCCCAAAAACATATTTAAATGTAATAATATATGCCATGCAAAAATGTTAAAACGTAAAGAAAAGCGTTGAGTTATGTTGCGAATAAAAAGTCTGGCAGTCTTTTTTTTTAGAAAAACCTACCTTTCATTGATTGATTTGATTGATCCGTGAAATACAGTATATTAATTCAAATATGGTAATACAGATCTCACAATTGTCGTCTCACAAATTTAAATCCTTATGGTTCAGTTTAGAACTCTAAACGAAAAATTCCATAAATGATCAGTTATACCAACTACAAAAAAAATTATATATATTTTCAATGTATTTAGTATGTTTCAAGGCTTTTGTGTGATAAAATGAAAATTTAAATTAAAAGAAAAATAATAGCATTTGAGTTTAGTCGTTTTTTTTTTCTTTTTTTATCATATATATGATGAATTTATATTTAAAAAAAAAATAAAATAAAAATAATAATTGAAAAAAAAATGATAAACTTTATTAATAACTTATAATTCAAAATATTATTGTTACAATCTATTTTTATTGTTTTATTATAATTTTTTTCTCCACTGTTAATTAATATTAATTAAAATATTAATTCGAGTTTAGAACTTTGTTATTTTGTAGTTATTATGGTCGAACAGTTTTAGATAATATTTTTGAATTATTTTTCAGTAGCGTTCTGAAACATAAATAGACGTAAAAGTGGTGAACATGAATTTAAAATTGTTATTTCTCGTAAATACTAGCGAATTTTAATCATTATTAGGACTTGTGGTTTTTATATTAAATCTTAGAATCTTTAAACTTGTTTGAAATTTCTTCACATATTGTGCAAAGCTATTTTCTCCTTATTTTCATTTTCATTATTTTCTTGTTAAAAAGGTTATTTTTTAATTTTGTATATACCTAATATATTTTTAAATCTTAAAAGTATATCTGTTTGAGAATCTAGTGTAGATCGTCAAGGGGATATATTAAAAAAAAATTATTTTTTCTGAGAAATAAATGTGTATTCTAGAAATCAGACAGTTTTCAGATTTTTGTAAATAAAAGACGAAGACTTATATCGAATATCGTTAATTTTCATAATGTCTTTACAAGGTTAAAAATTTGCGTTTATTTACGTTTATTAACATTCGATTTGTTTTTATGTATTAAAAATACAAAAAAGTACGACTTTTTATGAATTTTGTGACTTACTATTAGAACAAATTGATTAAAAAGAAACGAAAATAACAATTTTTATGAAATTTTTATCGTTACGATTTTTGGCCACATACATCTTGATTCAAAAACTGTATAATTTTTTTTAAATTGTAAATAATATATGTCACAAAATTTAAAATATTCAATTGCATTATATTTACTCAACATAACGATAATATAGATCGTGTATTTAATTTAATTTAAAAGTCAATCTGCTTAACATATCCACTGATTAGAAATAGTTTCAATTGATTGGATGTCGAGTCAAGGGTTGTTTCACACACTTATTTTGCTGTGATGATTTTTTTCTTCTTCTTTTGAGACTGTTTAATAATGCTCCTCTTCAATTTCTCTTTTCGTAAAATTGTGCATCTTCGAAGCCCTTTTTTTCCATATTTCACCACCTTATGATTTGAAAACTTTGTTTTTAAATTATTCTCGACAGCTAAGACATTAAACTTCCGGTAAATTTATATAAAATCCCCGTTTTAAATTTATCTGTATTAATCCAAGCAATCAATGAAATCCAATTTTTATACGAGTCTGCAAACTGGGAAGAAATTTTTTTTACAGAAATGAAAATAAAAATATAGACCGAAAGCTAGAGAAGTTTGCGGTGGTAAAATTATGAATTATGAATTTATAACTTTTATCTCCAGATCCTGGTCTTTATTTTTACTTCATTGAATCCATCATCACTTTTATCATAAGATAAAAATAATAAAATATAGTCATTTGATTAATGAGAAGAAGAGGAGTTTGAATAAAAAATTTATACTATAAATTGATTGCCAACATACGGGTTCTTAATATTATAACTCAAATTCGTTAATAGAATTTTTTTCTTTAATTGCATTATCAAATACCTCCAGTGCCTGCTCCATTTAACGATTACAGTGTGTAACAACCATTAAATTAAGTGACATAATATTTTTTACAAAATTTGTGATAGTAATTTTTATAAAAATAAATATTTCTAGTTTCTAAAACTGTTGAGAACTTGACAAGAATCAAAGTTAAAAAATAAATGTATAAAATTTGTTTCATAAAAAATTGTAAATTTTTACTATTTTTCCTCAATTTATTATTAGTTTTTTGTTTGTTTAAAAAATAATTATTAGTTTTTTTGTTTTTGTAAATGGTGAGTGAAATAAAATAAAAGAAACTATTGTGGCTAACAAAAATATTTACAAAAATAATATAATAAAAAATAAGAAAGACTTTTTTTGGTATGTGAAAGCAAAATTACAACAACTAAAACAAAACCACGATGAAAATTTAAGATTAAACAAGTTTTTTTTCTTGAGAATACGTTGCTCAGCTCAATAAAAAATAACATAATTATTGTGAAAAGAAGATATTGAAGAAACAAAAATGTATATTTTTTATGCTAAAAATATTAATGATTATATGGACAAATTATTATTATATTGAATTCTGTTTTGGAGAATTTAAAATCGTATACAGTATGTGCCAGTGATTAGTGTTATTTACGGGTTTTTTTTTCTTCCTTTTAATTTAGGCTTAATTCGTCTTGGAAAAACATCGATTTTTTTTTTCGAACTGCTATTGAAATATTAGAAATAATATTGTTTGTAAAAACAATACCTGAAAAAAATGTGCAATTGTTTTTTTCTATAGCAAGAAATATAAAACATGGAAATTCGATCATGTGGAAAGCTATAGAAATTATCATACAAGTATTTTTTAACAAGTTTATTTTTAAAATTTTTAAATAGAAATGAATTTAACATCAATATTTTTTCCAAAGCTATGAAATCATAGCCTTATCTTACCTTTAAAGACTGATGAACGAGTCGATTTAGAAATATGTAAATGATAATAAAAAGAGTCTGGGACAAACGAAATTCTGTGCTTGTAAAGCATGTGTTAATGTTTATAACGGTTTTAAAAATGCTAAAAAGTTAATTTGAAAACATGAAAATAGCCGAAGTCTCGAAATTTATTTATACAAGCCCTAGACATATTGCTTTGCTTATTTGTTGAAACGTGGCGTGGAAAATTAAATTTAAGCAAATCAATTTTTTTGGTGGATAAACTTCGCTTCGCCGAAAAATGTAACGCAACAGTTGATGTGGATCTTAAAGGTACATTCTCAATCGTGCGTCGCGTATAAAAACGAACTTTACAACACCTCTCTCTCTAGAAATATGTCTTAATTATTCTATCAAATAAACCACGCTTTAAGATTGCGATCTTTGTATAACAACGGACGTTAATTAAATTATCAATTTCGATACTCCTTGGCTATTTTCTTTTTTTTGGTTTCCATATAAACATAGAAAAAACCCTTCGGCTCATACTTATAATTTCTGTTAATTGTCCATAACTTTAAAAACAATAATCGAATTTTTACCTATCTAAAACATTCGAAAAATTTTATCTCGTAATTTTTATTACAAAACACTAAAATCGTTTTCTGCCTAAGCGTTAAAAGTCTAATGTTTTTTTTATTAGAAATAAAATTCATCTTATCGTAATTCTTCATTGTATATATATTATAAATGAGGGTCAAATTAGCGTTTTTTCTAGTGACCTCTAGTCGGTTCTATGTTTAGTATTTTTGAAGTATAAATATTTGTATAATGCTTTTCTAATTTGATTTGCTTTTAAACCATACGATTTCCACACTTTTCGTATACGATTTTTAATTTTTTCTTAACAATTGTATTTTATCTTTCTTTAAAAATATCCTTATAAATAAAAATAAATAATTATTATAATTTTCTAAAAAATCATACAAATTGATATATTTGTGTTTTTATTTTTTGTTCACACTTGATTTAGAGTTACGGATATGTTATTTTTGAATTCGCATATTGAAAGCGAAAACAAACATTTTTCTAATTAATCATTTTATTTTTATTTTTTAATTAAAACAAAGTGTTCATAATTAATTTATGGAGTTCATTTTACAAAGTAGAAATTAACTTTATTTTCAATGGTGTACCAATGTGTTTCAGAAGAAACTTTATTGTAGAATTTTGTTGAAATTTGATTCTGAAGAACCCTAATCTATGGCAATATAAATTTTAAAATTCACCAGGACAGTTTTTGTAATTAAAAATGTATTTTTTAATATGAAAAAAAAAAAAAAAAAATAGTCGCCTTTGAGGCAGTTCTTCACGCTAGCTTTTGTCTACAAGTTTTTAAACACGTAAATGAAAAATTAATTTAAATTTCAAACAAAGAAAAAAACAAACGTTTCGAATATGTTCTTTTGTTTTTTAATTTTCTCGCATATCTCGAAAACGGTTGAGTATTGTCATGATGGCCACATTACTGGAAAAGTAATGGAATTATAATTTGGTGTATAAGTCAGGGAAAAGTCTGAAATTTTTCAAAAAAGCTCCAAATTTTGCTAAAGGTCAGGGAAGTTTGCAAATAAACAATGAAATCGATAAATTCAAAATAAATATATTGATTATTTGGTAAATATGAATACAAATTTGTTAATAAAAACAAAAACTTAAATGCAGTGAAGATTTATTACTTTCTTAATTATGCTCCTTGAAAAGTCAGGGAATTCGATTTTCTAAAATCTGCGGCCGCTATGGTTACACTTTGCTTATTTAACCGGTGCTTCGTTTACCTTTTGAAGATAGGATCTTCAGTCTCTGATTCATATTTGTATACCATATCTGAGTCAGGTCCTCATTAACACCCTTCAATCAGCGCAGGGGTGGAATTATCCAAATCAGAACTCAGTTATAAAGTTCCACTAAGCCTTGCATACATGACTTTTCTAGAATATATTTCTTGAATTATTCGTTCGACGTGGCTAAGTTATCTTAACTGCGTTAGTTTTATAAACCTCTTATCTTCACAGAAGACCCTCGAAAATAGAACCAAAAATATGTGAAGATTTAACTTGACTTTAATGAACTCCAAATTTCTCATTCAAGATATATTTAGTTCTAGAATATAGAAAACATTCTTCGAATGCATAGCCAGTCAGTTAAAAATGAATTATTTTTATTCTTGGTATCACAAAGAGGGCTAGAAAAGCATATTCTAATTCTTTCTTTTTGTCTTGACTTTCCATTCCGTAAATAATTTGATAAACTACTGAAGATATTGAGATGAAATTTTTTGTATTTCTTTGTAATAATTTTATAACGTTTTTTCAGCTATTTATTACCAACATAAAAAACTTCTTCAAATGGAAAGAAAATACTGCCTCAAAAGTCCTAAAATGTCTAAACAAAATTGTGCAAGATCCTATTAATTCCAAGTGAAATTTGCCATAGAGGAAGGGGGAGGCAAAATGAGTGTTACACCATTGATAACTTTATTATTTTAATTTGTTTGCATAACTACTTTTAAAATAAAGGATAAATGATATTAAGTCAAGAAATTTCTTAACGTGATATATTTAAGTCACAAAAATTCATATAGCTTTTATTTTGTGTTACGTAACGTTTATTAACTGATTGTGCAAACACAACATTTACAAATTTAAAAAAAATTAATTATGAGCAAATAAATAGTGGAAGTTTTTCAGCTCAAAAAATATCATAAATTCTTTACAGGGAAAAAAAACATGAAATTTGGATAATATTTACGTATCTCATAATTTTATACTTCGAAAATTATTCGTAAATTCGATTAAATATAAAAAAAAATTGTTTATCGTGAATGAAATATGTTTATATACATTCTAGAGGAAAAAATTTGGAGAGTTAGAAAATTTTAATCAATTGTATTCTAAGAGAATTCATTCAGAATACAATTTTTTTTTCGACCAAATAAAAAGTACAAACGACTGTATACAATTTTAACAATAAAGGGCATCAAACGAAAAAATTTCAAACCAATTGTAAGAACCGTATTTTGCATTCGATTTGTGTCAAATTCAAAATTTTTTATGTTTTTATTCTGTCCCTAATCATATTTGAAAAAAAAACATTTCGAGGTTGTGAGATGAACGTGAATTAATATTTTAATGTCTCCCATTATTTGAATTTTTTAATTTCTCGTACAAAATTATGTTTGCAAAACAGGGGAGTAACATATAGAATAATCTTACAAGGGAGATGGGGTAATAATCTTGAACAGGAGAGATTTGACATTGATACATATATTTTATTTTCTAAGTCTTCATGGTTAGTAAAATGAATGAAGAACCGTATCGCAAAAGATGTCTGTCTTCTAGCCTGGATTTATCCAAATAAAAAAACATCTATAAAATGATGTGGTACGTGTGATATAACACGCTAGTAAGCTATTTCATATAAATACAACAACACAGTACAGCATCTGTCTGGCATCCTTATTTAATGTAATGTATTCTATAGTTTACTAGGTAGTGACATCACCAGAGCTGTCACCAACCACAGGGCGTTTCCGTGGCATATAAAATTTCAAAAATTATTACATTTTACTGAATCCTTGAGGATTCTAAGTTACAAGTATTATCTATACAACAGGGTAAACACATTGGCTAACGTGAATTTAAAATGAAAAGATTGGAATTTTCAAAAAAATACATCTTAAACAGGGGGAATTTTATCTTGTGGGTAGGTAAATACATATGATTTTTATGAGAAGAAAGTCAGCTCCTAGAATGTATTCAAATTACATGTTTTGTTTCTCAAGAGAAACTTTTCTAGTTAAGAACTCTCCACTTAAAATGTTTATGATAATTGGAAATAGGCCAGTTTTTAATTTGTACTGAAGAGTGGAGGCTTGTATTTTATTTTTTAATATTTTTTTCTTTTTTTGTTAAGTTAGGCTTAAAGCAAAGTTAGATGGATTCTATGTGATTATTTTTATTTTATTGTATTAATTTTTTAACTTTGTGTTTTTATTTTCTATTTAATTTCAAAAAATAAATATATATATATACATATATATGTATATATATATAAAACGGTTTGTAAAAAAATTTCTTCAAATAAACATAATAAACACGTTAATCATCAAAAGTATTATAAAATTGTAATTATTCGATACGACGCTATTCGATGGGGGCGGGGAAAGATTATATTTTTTCTTTTGTCGAGATTTGATTTTTTTTTCGATCAAATTTTTCATAAAAGTCTTTATAATGTAGGGTAGTTGACGAAGTGAAAGTTGTGCGAAACTTAATTACAATCTTTTCTACGTAGATAAAGTCATATCTATGAACTATTTTCATTTTTTCCTTAAGATTAGTTTTTAGTTGCTTTTAGGAAACACGAAATTCTAATCTTATAGATCGCTATGGAATCAATAATATATTAGGATTCTTAACGTGCCATTCCTAAACTCCCATTCAGACGACCGTTTTTAACGATAAATTAAGTCACATGATACTTAGCGACCAAGTTCAATTTGTTGACCTTTGTTATTACACCCTTCAAATTATATACTACAAGGTACACAAGGGTTGAGTTTTCGGCGAGAGTCGATTAAATAGCTGGTCTTATTTTTAGAGCCATTTTTAGTTTTTTCGGCGTCTCCTAAGTTTTTTTAAATCCTAATTGTTTTCGAATTTTTATTTTCACATCCAAAACATAAAAGAAACTAAAAATCTAATTTGCTATTTTTTTCTTTCGATATCTTGAACTATTACACCTTACAAACATTCTAAATTGAACAAATCGAAAATTTAAGCCACTGAAGAAATTTTCAAGTTTTTTACATTTAGATTGTAAAACATTTTATAAATGTCAAAAATGGCTTTGTGTTTTCATACGACTTACATTGCGACTTGTTTTTAATTGGATCTTTCATATTTTTAATAGTCAACTACCCTATTTTATTTTATTTTTATTATTTTTTTCAGGAAATTATCACACGTCTCGAATAATAATTTTTTTTTTCCATATATTTAAAATTTTTTTTAACAGTACAAAAAAGACGTTACATCGTTAATCTTAGACGTTACAAGTAGTAACATAATAATTTTAGAGTATAATATATATACATTTTTTTTCTAACAATATCAAAACTGAAATGTATCAACTTGATTACAAGATCTTGTAAAGAAGAAATAGATTGTTTGATCTTATTGGGAAATGAATTTCTCTATAAAATACCCACCTATATAGAGATCAGTGGTTGTAATGTCCAAAAATCATTTTAAGATTTTATGATCCATACAACAATCACTGATCATGTTTTATTACCTCAAATATTGTGAAAGTCAATGTGTTATAAATAAGCGTGTTTTTGATTTTTGACAAAAGAAAGTATTGTATGCTTATTGAGTGTACGGGTGTATGCGCTAAATAATGATCATAATAGATGAAGCAATAAATATCGTCTTAAAATAAAATAACTAATCAAAAGAAATGTGATATTCTGTCATACATAATTCTATTTTAAACAAACAAAGCATTTATCTTGCAAGGGATATATTTTTTAAACATATTTCCAATATCAATATTTTGTTAATAGTCGCTTTCAAATAGAAATGCCGCTCAACTGCCCGTCCTCTGTGATGGAAATGCTTGTGATTGTAATGATGCATCCACGGTGATGTAGACAAGTTTGGAGATTAAACGTTATGAAAGTCTGGCCAAAACTGTCATAATTATGGCTGCACTTATAAGATCGCTGTGTATGCAAATAGAGCATGCTAACCACTACAAGCAAAAAGGTCCCACAGACCAAAAGATAGAAGACCAACTCAAAACCAAAGAGGTCCCACAGAAAGTCAATAGTTTCTAAATTTTAGATTGAGAGTTCGTATTTAAGTCTCACGTCACATAGCATCCGCTATATCACATTTTTAATACGAGGCATTGCGTGCTGTTTTATTCTCCAAAAATCCGAAGCCAATAGATCGTTTCCGAGGTATTCGATATAGACTGAATTAGACTTATTTTTGCTAAGAATCTTTTTTTTTTCAAAAAGTACTCGGAGAATAGGATGCTTAATTTGTTTACAACGGAACACGCTTGTATGTACAGATAAATTAATAGCAATTAGCTGTCAATTAAATCCTCGTCTTCTTAAAAATTTATCCATCCATCAAAGTTTATATATTCATACACCCAATAATTATACAATCAACGTCCCCAATTATGATATCATCAGCCAATTAAAACCATCATAAAGACTAGTGATAATAGTTTATTTCTACTTTTAAAGAAGGACACAATCTAAATAAATTTGTAATAATTCATGATCAAGTTCGCGATATAATAACAGTAAACTACCTGTTAATATGTATTTTTCAAATTGGTTCAATTTTTATTTATTATGAGTGTACTTTTTAATCTACGATACAGATACCAATGTACATATATTATATTCGAAAATCGCAAATATTTACATAAAGACGGTACGAATGGGGTGTTCTGTTGAAATCCCATTCGAACTAAAGCTGTATTTTTATTACGATTTTTATAATGTGTGATGTTCAAATTTTTATTTAATCACAAATCTGATAATTAAAAAAATAAATGTTGTTTCTCAATGTGTTTCCAAGTCAAATTTAGATCAGTTATTAGAGAAAAATTGCATAACTTCTATGAATTAATTTAATCAGATATTGAAATATTATTCAGAACTTTTTATGAAAAATTAAGTTTTCGAGACATAAAATTGACAGATGCGCATTATGTATCTTAAAAAAATACCTAATGTACACTCTCAATCGTCGTTTTGATCTTCAAAACGCCAACATCGTAAATACAAATAAAGCTACGAACTTATAAAAATTAATTTTGTGCCATGGTAATTAAAAAATTTAAAATCATAAAACCTTAGTATAGTTGAAATATGTTAAAATATATAGGGTAAACTGTCCAACAACGAACTAATTTTTATTTGCATTGATATTAATTCTGAAGTTGTATAACTACAGTTTAAAAAACATACTCTTTGGAAACCTTGTAGTTTTGACTTGCAATTTTTTTACTCAATTGGACACTAATTAACTATTTTTGTAAGATATTTGTATTTTTCTAAAAGCCGTCGGAATGGTAAACCTTGTTAAATAAAACTTAAAAAAATACATTTTCTGAGCTCTTTAGACAACAAAAGTAAAGTGCCTGGCGGAGTATAGTTTATTATATAATTGTTAAAGTGTTTTCGAGATACACCTATTCAGAAAGACGTGACTACTACTTGCCACTTCGTGTTAGAACATCGGATTCCCTTCGTGATAGGACTTCTTATGGTCTGAGCAAATAACATGGCGTTTTAGTTATTATAATGATAGTCTCTAATAAAGCCTGTTTCTTAAGTAAGATGCAAATTTTTGTTGCTTTAAGTCTCAAATCTGTTTGGCATTGCCGAAAAAATCTTAACCATTCAACACCAGTGCTTATATTTTGAGTCTAAAAGTTTGAGGTCTTTGTTTAATTGGCAATTGCCACCTCAAAAACTAATTTTCTTGTTATTTTACACTATTTTCTTGTTAAATCATAAAATATATGGATTCTCAACTATTTTGTAGCTGATCTTATTTTCTCCACAACTTTAATAAGCTGGAGAGCTGTTGCCACGCTCTCACAAGTATGTAAAGTAACGGTACTTCTTAACTGTTGAACATGAAGCATTAATAATTATTTTACGATTAAAAACCGAAGCTGTTTTTTATTTAACTTGGTTAATGCCTATATTGAATATTTAATATAAAGTAATGATTAAAAAAATAATTTGACATTACGATTATATAGTATGCGTGAAGAACTGAAACAAAAATATTGAGCATTCAAATTACCACTGGTGGACTATATACGCGCTGGGTAAATACTCTTTAACTGTTGTACGTGTCTTGCTACTACTATAGATAGTTTAATAGTAAATAAGGTTCACTATAGGACATGGTTCATTGTCGGACAATTTACCCTACACCACAGAATAAACTTACAAGTATGAGATAAAAGTGTTATCCCTCCCCCTTTTCAACTATCTGTTGTATACTTTGTTTCCACTTTTTTACAAAATTTTTCCATGTATAATTTTTTTGACAATATAATATTAGGGAATACAACATTTCAGTATCCGAATATTTTCTAATAATTGATCTAAACGTCACATTCATTGTGGCTTTCACCCTCAAAGGCCAAAATAATTAAATATAATCACAAAAAGAAAATTATAGTTAAAACAATTACTACTTCTGAAAGTTGTAACTCACTACATAGAAACTCAAAATAAAAAAATTGTTTTTCAAGCACATAAAAAATCAAAAAGTCAAATTTTTTTGAAAATTCTCAAAATATAGAAAAAACTAAATAAATTGAACTCTATAATAATTTTATATAATATTTGAAGGTTAATTAATTGTCTTCGGTTTTTACTATTTGAAAAAATGCTTACAATTGGTATGTTTGGGCAAATTCTTAAAAAAACTATTGAAGATATCGATATTGGAAATTTTAAAGCTATCATTTTATGCTATTGAATCTCGCTTCGTGTTTACTGAGATGCAATATGTATTAAACTGCATTTCATGATATGTTGATCATCAATGACGCTAAATTTTTTCCTGACTTATCTACTGACCTGTAATTCTCTAGCGAACCTTGTGGCTATTATATTGCAAAGGAATGAATTTCATGTAATATTTAGGACATAGAAAATAGATCATAAAGAAAATTGTATCATATATTTAGGTTACAATATATATTGGAAAAATTTACAATTCTAAGTTATTTAAAAATAAATTAGAAAAAACATAATATATTATCCTTAAGGTAGTTGTACTGTTGAAGGCATAGCATCAGAAAATTCTATATTTTTGCAAACTCATTATGGGTATTAAGATACAATTACCATTAAAATTAGAGTCGATTATAATAAAAAATCTAACTGTCTAATCTAGATACTTTTGAAAAACTAATATAATATTAATTAATTATTTTTGTATTTAAAAAAAAAATGCTTTACCGTTTAAGATATAGCATCTGAAAGTTCAATAATACGTAAAAAAATATACTAGTGTAACAGTATGTTTGAAATACATATGTATGATTAGAGTAGTAGTGTGTAGTTAACCTGTGCAAACAACACAGACAGTACTGCTGTACAGTACCAAACATAAATTATACTCATTTTTACTACACACTAACCTACTCTTACCGTGTATATAATGCATAACATTTTTACAAAATTGTATCAGAATAACTACCTTAATGGATTTCAAATTTTATAATCTGAAGAAAATTAAATAATAAAAGTTCATGGAACAAGAGAAGGGTTAAAATTAATTGTTCAACGCTCTAAAAATAGCTAGATATTCTATTAGCCCTAATTCAATACTTTGTTCCAGGGTAATGAAGGTGTAAATCTTACATAAGGTATAATGTAAGGAGATTATATGGAAAGTAGAGAGATTGGGAAGAAGTATCTCTTACATTCCAAAAACAATTAATATTCTTCAAAATTATTGCCCTTCCCAATCTTTTACATGAAACAGCGATTGCTTGTAAGGCATATTTACGAATATGCCTTATCGTTCGATGTGAGCTTTAATTTGTAGTAATAGATATGATCTCATCCCAAACCGTCAATCACGTACTTTTTTCTTACTCGCGATGGTTTTATTTTCCCACCCCAATACAAAATTTATTATTTCCAAAATTAGAATATATGTTGATAACAAACTAACACTATTGACTGATTTATAGATAAGGATTAATGAAATTCACATGAAATTTTGGATAAAAAATGGTAACCAAACATACCAACCGAAATTATGCAAAAATTATACAGAATAAAAAAATGAAAAACGCTTGGAAGACAACGCTTTTCTTATAAAGTGGGTAAAAAAATTATAATCGTCGGTGCATAACAGAAGAAACCCAAGTTACGTTTAAAAGAAAAATGTTAGAAAAATTTTTATTGTTTATATATCAAAATTATTTACTGTAGTTGAAAAAAAAAGATATCTCTAAATAAAAATATGTTTGTTTTCAGTGTACAAAAAATGTGTTTAATTTATTTTAACCTATGCCTTTAATAATCCTGTGAAGGATATATAATGCTACAGAATACATAACCGGATTAACTACGTGGCAGAAGTTGCAAATGCTCCCAGTCTGAAGAGGCACCACCTCTCTGTGCTCTAAAAAAGCTAAAATCAATATTATAATATGACAAAACCGTCTAAGCAATCTATCTTGAATATGGAAAATGATTTGCTGAAAAATATTAATTTGACGAGATTTATTTCTAAATCTGTCTACATTTAATCACGAAAAGTGGTTATGTAAAATGTTCTACGTAATGCCATTCCTTACCGCAATACCTTAATCCGGCTCTGGCAAAAATATATCTAAATCTGTGATAATACCTAAAGGAAGTTTTGCCCTGTGAAGGACAAATGCTATGCTAGCGACTGGCATTGTTTCAAATATTTTCATCAAAACGAACAATTATGCGCACTACAGATATAAAGTTAAAATGTCTAATACCCAGTGGTCAAAGTGGTTTTCTCTTCAAAAATTTTCATAATTGAAGTTTTTGCTTGATCAAAAGTAATAACGAGCCATAACAATAATAATTAGCAATATAAAGGATGTTGTAATTTGACCCAATCATTCAGGTCCCAATTGACCCTCCGTGTCTGTCTTCAAATAATCCGGGACGCAATTATTCTATATCTAACTGGTTGTAAGTTTCTATAAGTGTAAATAAAAAGAACACGTAGTTCAATCGGCATTGTCTTGTCAGAAGATTCACAATCTGAATTTTAAAACATGAAACAATCCGTTAGGCACATCGCAAACGACGCGATTTGCGTGAAATCGGCGATATCATACATATGATTTGCGTATGGAAACCATTGTATAGTCGCACACGACGTGATTTTCGTGATTTGAAATCATACATGTGATAAAAAAATCGTTGTTAAAATCCTTCGTTCTTAAAATCATATGGGCAACTTTTTTTTATTCTTGTTTATACAGTCATATAAATCAATGTTTATGACAAAGATAGAGAGTTAAATAATGTTTTTTTTAATATTTAAAAATAAAAACTTGTCAATGCTTGTTCATATACAAAAAAAAAAAAAGGTTAGATAAACCATATAGAACATGCTTAATAGGTGCATCTTATAAAGCAGATCATAAATTTTTTTAAATACATACATATGCTTTAAAGAAAAGGAACGAAGAGTAGCGAGTATTAAGTAAATGCTTATAATATCCTGCAATATTTATATCTTTGAATACATGCTATACTTTTATCACATATATGGTATTGTTGCAACTGTTGTGCCGTATACGGATAGAGATTACTTTCCATAAGAAAATTACATGTACGAAATCGCACTGTGTAAGATATGCATAATCAAATACTGAAATCGTAAGAATTCCATCATGATGCGACAACAATCGTATGTAATTTTACATTCGTAAGCAACGTTCTCAAATATATAAGAGCTTTCACCTATAGTATTACTCAGTTAAATGCTCAACCTAAAAAATTTCTACATATTTATTATTTGTGGATAGCAAAAAGGGAATAACCTCTTTATCTAGGTATACTTCTCCTAATTGTTGTAGCAACAGTGCAATAGATACAACATTTCTTCATTATGGCAGTAATGACGTTCTGCAAGAGTTTATAAACTTATTTTCTTATAACACTTTTCAAGCGTCAATATTAATTTCATTCATTTCAATGACAGGGTAAATAAACAGAAATGAACTTTAGACTTATTTTATAAAATTAAGCCAATACATCTTATACTATTACTGAAAAATATTATATATATTGATTCTTTTATTATTTTATGTTTACAAAATGAACTGTAGAAATATAGTAATTGTACAGTGGCTATAATCTGTATCTATTCTAATCACATTAAACAAATAAAACAAGTTAAGGTAACTAATAACACAGTTAATTTTTTAGATATTCGATATAAGATTGAGCATCAATGTTTGAATATATATATATATATATGGTTTAGTCATAGTATATTAGTATTAACCCATCTCAGTCTCCCGTTCGTCATCAAGATAACTGAAAAACGACAAGAGACAGGTAGTTGAACTTTTGGTGTCATATTCTGGATCTTAAAAGTGTGTCTAAGTTCGTAAATGAGCAAAATCGGTATAATGGGATAAATAGATCCATGACCCAACTTAACCATTAAAAAAGATTCAAAACGGTAATTGTTTGATTAAAAAAAAAAAATGTATGAACAATTTTCGGAATATTTACACAGTTTAAGCTAATTAACAGATTCTTATTATATACGAAAAATGTTCATACAAGTTTTTTATGTTTGTTTTGTATCTTTTTTTATGGTTAAGTTGGATCATAGATCTAATTAGCCCATTATACCGATTTTGCCAATTTACGAACTTAGAGTCACTCTTAAGATCCAGAATATAACACCAAAAATTAAACTAGCTGTCTCTTATCGTTTTTTAGTTATCTTCATGACGAACGGGAGACTGGAATGGGTAAATACTATTATACTCTGACTTAACCTTATATATACATATATATATATATATATATATATATATATATATATATATATATATATATATATATATATATATATATATATATATATATATATATAAGATTTGTAAGACGAAATGCGAATTTCAAATGGCTTAAAGTATAATCTATTATAATATATATTATTTATTACTTGATGTATTTCATCCTTTAAGACACTGTATATACATATTTTGTTATTAGTAAACAAACTATGTATTACCCCTTCTTCAAAAAACGTTACAAAGTCGGAGCAACTTCTGTTGCTCCGTGTGCGACTAAGGCACATCGCACATGACGCGATTTGCGTGAAATCGGCGATATCATACATATGATTTGCTTATGGAAACCAATGTATAGTCGCACACGACGTGATTTTCGTGATTTGAAATCATACATGTGATAAAAAAATCGTTGTTAAAATCCTTCGTTCTTAAAATCATATGGGCAACTTTTTTTTATTCTTGTTTATACAGTTATATAAATCAATGTTTATGACAAAGATAGAGAATTAAATAATGTTTTTTTAATATTTAAAAATAAAAACTTGTCAATGCTTGTTTATAAACAAAAAAAAAAGGTTAGATAAACCATATAGAACAGGCTTAATAGGTGCATCTTATAAAGCAGATCATAAATTTTTTTAAATACATACATATGCTTTAAAGAAAAGGAACGAAGAGTAGCGAGTATTAAGTAAATGCTTATAATATCCTGCAATATTTATATCTTTGAATACATGCTATACTTTTATCACATATATGGTATTGTTGCAACTGTTGTGTCGTATACGGATAGAGATTACTTTCCATAAGAAAATTACATGTACGAAATCGCACTGTGTAAGATATGTATAATCAAATACTGAAATCGTAAGAATTCCATCATGATGCGACAACAATCGTATGTAATTTTACATTCGTAAGCAACGTTGTCAAATACATAAGAGCTTTCACCTATAGTATTACTCAGTTAAATGCTCAACCTAAAAAATTTCTAGACATATTTATTATTTGTGGATAGCAAAAAGGGAAAAACCTCTTTCTCTAGGTATACGTCTCTTAATTGTTGTAGCAACGTTGCAATAGATACAACATTTCTTCATTTTGGCCGTAATGACGTTCTGCAAGAGTTTATAAACTTATTTATAACACTTTTCAAGCGTCAATATTAATTTCATTCATTTCAATAACAGAGTAAATAAACAGAAATGAACTTAGACTTATTTTATATAAAATTAAGCCAATACATCTTATACTATTACTGAAAAATATTATATATATTGATTCTTTTATTATTTAATATGTTTACAAAATGAACTGTAGAAATACAGTAATTGTACAGTGGCTATAATCTGTATCTATTCTAATCACATTAAACAAATAAAACAAGTTAAGGTATAACAGAGTAAATTTTTTAGATATTCGATATAAGATTGAGCATCAATGTTTGAAGTACTTTAATCATTAGCATTCAAAAAACACTCTAATATATACAGTTACAAAGTTACAAATATATATATATATATATATATATATATATATATATATATATATATATATATATATATATATATATATATATATATATATATGGTTAAGTCAGAATATATTAGTATTAACCCATCTCAGTCTCCCGTTCGTCATCAAGATAACTGAAAAACGACAAGAGACAGGTAGTTGAACTTTTGGTGTCATATTTTGGATTTTAAAAGTGAGTCTAAGTTCGTAAGTGAGTAAAATCGGTATAATGGGACAATTAGATCCATGAGCCAACTTAACCATAAAAAAAGATTCAAAACAATAATTATTTGATTAAAAAAAAAATGTATGATCATTTTTCGGAATGTTTATATTCGCCACAGTTTAAGCTAATTAACCGATTCTTATTATATCCGAAAAATGTTCATACAAGTTTTTTATGTTTGTTTTGAATCTTTTTTTATGGTTAAGTTGGATCATAGATCTAATTAGCCCATTATACCGATTTTGTCAATTTACGAACTTAGAGTCACTTTTAAGATCCAGAATATGACACCAAAAGTTCAGCTAGCTATCTCTTGTCGTTTTTGTAAGACGAAATGAGAATTTCAAATGGCTTAAAGTATAATCTATTATAATATATATTATTTATTACTTGATGTATTTCATCCTTTAAGACACTGTATATACATATTTTGTTATTAGTAAACAAACTACGTAGTACCCCTTCTTCAAAAAACGTTACAAAGTCGGAGCAACTTCTGTTGCTCCGTGTGCGACTAAAATGCTGTGATATCGCAGATATCGGTGATATCGCCGATATCGGCGATTTCGCCGATTTCACCCAAATCACCTCATGTGCGATGTGCCTTAGACTTAAAAATGTATAATTCTTGGTGAATCATACTTATTAATAAAAATATATTATAATATTGGACATTCACAGGTTCTCAGCAGTTTATTTTCCATTGAATACTAAAATGTAATTGTTTATTATAATACATTAAACACTATTACAAGTTTTATGTCTATGGTTTTTAAGTATTGGTAGTTCTAAATATTTCTTAATTATACCAGTAGTTAGAGTTATCGTTAGCATGAATATCCAACACCAAATTTCAAAAAATATAGTTTATAGGATAAAAATATAGAATCAAATTTCACACAATAAAAATATTTAAATCAAAATTTACAATACCCTGAATATTTTCTTACGTTTTGCATTTTTATGTTTTAGAAGAATAATAATGATCAACTATTAGGATTAAATGTTTTGTTTATTGATGGTGTATAGTATTTGCCTTTCTCTTACTCTCACTACATGCAATGAAACCCTAAATTAATGTATGCAGAAAATAGTAATATAATTTCATAAATAGCGCTCTTATTTTGATAAACATGATTAGTGTGAAGTACGTACAAAAAAAAACCCATGTGATTTTTGGCACTCGTGACTGACATTAAGTGATGTGAAGTAATAAACGAATACGACCTATTAAAAAAAAAGTAGTCTGTTGTTGAAACTTGAGTCGATATTTTAGGGGAACCATATTTTACAAATAATGGCAAAATATTTGAATTATTTATTAGTATATTCATTTTTATCAATATTAAGTTTACATAATGTAATTACAACCGAATCAGTTCCAGTTGTTTTTTGGAATATTGAGTAAGTATCAAAAATGAGCCTTGACTTTTTGGAAAACTTTTCTTTAGACCACACCTAAATGATAAATTTTTGATACATTTAGCCAAGAAAATTACAAATTCTACGATAATTTAAAGTGTACTATGTATTCGATTAGTTAAAATTCAAAATTTTATTTTAGCACTCATAAAAATGTTCCTGCTTTACAACATGTTGGGAAAAAATATTTTCGAGATATTGTACAAACCTATGTGAAAGATGAGCCTTTCGTTATTGTTTTTGAAGATGAAAATGTAAGTAAAATTCAATCTTTTATCGAAAATATTAAATGTGATGTTAAGACGTAAATTTCTAGACAGAATATTATTATCAATCGAATCAGCATATATTATGCTGATTTTATTGAATATAATTAGGTATATTTGAATAAATTATCAATTGTTGAAATTTATTTGTATTTAATTTTCATTTGTATTTAATGAAATATTAAAATTAAACTGTAAACGGAAACTTACAAATGGTTATCAGCTATCTGTAAAAAAAGTGCGCAATTTGATTTTAGAGATAAAATTTCTTTTGTGAAAGTTTTTATGAAGCTATTTCATGAATTTTTTTCTTAAAAAAATAAACTTATTATAGAACCAATGTAACTTATATAACCAATTTCGGTTATAATTGTTAATTTCAAGTATATTTTTTATATTTTAATTACAGCTAAGTACAGAAGATTTTACCAGTCGTGATACATCTGGTCGTAATGTATTCGGAACATTTAATAAATTGATTGAAGATGAGAAAATTTCATATATGCCATCTGTACAATCGCCTCTACATGTTTTATTAAATTTAGCTGCTAAATCAAAGGTTGAATTAAAAGCTAGTGATATTCGATCGGGTGTTAGTGAATTACCAAAACCTGCAGCTGGAAAATATGTGTTTATCCATTTAGATGAAGCTAATGATGATGAAGATCGTCCACATTTACTTAAACGTCATGGTAAGCATTTTATATCTTGGTCTCCTAATACAAAGTGTCGAAACGGAGGGGATACTTTCTGCATAACTTCGGTTCCATGAGGTAAAAAATATTTATCCTCTCTACTCCACACTTACCTTCTAAAATTTGGCCTTTACCAATTACATTCAAAAGATTTAAGTTTCATAGTATTTAAATCGATTTTTTGAGCTATTTGCGAGCTATAGAAGCACAATTATAGCTAATTTACCTACGACGTACAATTGTCAGATAAGTAAAATAGAAGAAAATGTTACTTGTCGATTTTGTTTTTAGTCTTCAATTGATATTTTGATTTGTTTGAAATTTATCGGTTATTTTCCGTATTGAAATATTTGTTCCTTAGAGTTGGTCGCACCCATCTCTTCGGAAAGGTTCCCACTCCTAAAAGTTTACAAAGTATCAAAAAATTCATCAGTATCGGAGCTGTTCTTGACAATCATCAAGAAGTAAAATGCTTTAATACGATTAATTTGCGAATTTGAAAAAGCAGTGATTATTAGTACGGAATTATTTATAGATTTGAATCGATTTTTTTTCAAGAAAGCATTAATGATTTAGATCGATATTTTATGAAAACGAAACATCAGTAGTCGATGGAAAATTGTAAATCTTTAACATCGTCGAGGTCAAGAATAAATTAGGCTATTTAACCTTTAATTTGTTTACTGTTATTTATCTGTTTTTAGAAATAGAACGAACAAGCATTTTCTAATTTCTGTTACTTTTAATTTCATTTATTTGTGCTATAATAACTCGAATTTCAGAACTCTTTAATTCTTTATACTTGTGATTTTCTACCGATATTAATTTTTCAAAAATATCGATTGTTCCGATAGTAAGAATACAGAATACTCATATTTAAATATATATATATATATATATATATATATATATTTTTATATTCTAGTGAAATTCATGGCTGATGTGTATCAAAAAATACAAAACCAATATCCAAAAACATTAGCAATCTATACCGCAGAACGACCATCTTGGGTAAGATAAAAAATTTTTAAGTGTTTTTAGAATTGAATTAAATTTAAAATAAACTTTAAGCATAGTATATGCATTTCTTTCTAGTATGTGCCAAGTATGGGTTTAAGTCGTAGAAGTCGTCATTTACTGGAATCTGAACAAGCGGAACAAAGAAATGCAATTTCATTCAGTGATAGTAATATCAGAATTTTCTTGTCAGAAACCCCATATTTCATAGATGCTGAAAAAAATGCTAAACAAAGGTAATTTTTTTATTTTATCGATACATTTTTCCCTTACCAATAGGCAGTACATTTTTCCCTTATCATTTGGTTACGTAAATCTTTTAATTTAGTTATTTCAAGCGAAATCCCTTTTTTATGGAAGGCGTAAATGCTTGTTTTCTATATCCGCTGTACGTGTCTAAATCACCAGACTCGTGACAGTATCTTCTTGCAGAATTTCTGTGATTTAAACTATATATTATTGCAATAAAATCCACACCATCGTTTCATGTTTCAATAACTATATTTCCATCAAAACTATTTAGATCTGGAACAACTATTGCTTATTAGAAAGCTTGAACTTTCTACGTTTAAAGTCAGAAGCTCAAAAATCTCTGACATCTCTAAGACCTTTATATTGAGGGTTAAAATAAAACTGGCTAAAAAATCGGTCTATCACGATTCTAAAGCAAGCAGAACTTTATTCCATAGCCTTAAATTCGGTTTGGTAATATGTTAGAGTTTAATTGTTAATTATTAGTTTAATTCATTCTCAAATTTCTTTTTTGTTTTTTAAATGTCAAAACAGAATTTTATGTCCCAGGGAACTATGCAAAAGACAGGTTTCTATGTTTCAATTACTGTCTTTCTAAAAATATTATTCAATTTTTATGAACCAGAACTTAAACTTCTAATGAAATTGTTTTTTTTTATTTGAAATATCGTAAAAATTGAACTTTCTAAGTTAAATCACAGATGTCATTTATGAAATATAATACATATGAAACAGAAAATTACGTTATGACTTTAAGTAATTGCATAATGTTTTCTATTACAGAGTGAAGTTAGAAGATGTTACTTTTTCATCGAAAAAGAATGGTACAGATCAAATTGATGTTACCGTAACCACAAAAACGACGACCTTAGAGTAAGTTTAAAAATATGAGAAATAAATTTTCAATGGGAAATCAGAAGGCAAAATAATCCATTTACCCCTGTAATGGCAAAATAATTCATCTGTTATAGACAAAAAAATTATTATTGTTTTATATTTTATCTATAAAAGATTCATTCTAAGATTTCAACACCATAGTACCAAATTAAACTGCTTTTATACTTCAAAAATAAGATTAATTATTTTTATAT
Organism: Chrysopa pallens; assembly: GCA_020423425.1. Classification (NCBI taxonomy): domain Eukaryota; kingdom Metazoa; phylum Arthropoda; class Insecta; order Neuroptera; family Chrysopidae; genus Chrysopa; species Chrysopa pallens. The sequence continues at coordinate 17,515,173 of CM035596.1, forward strand.
ATTATACATTATTATGAGACTCCATTTATGATAAATATCTTGTCTATGGTGTGCACATAGTTTTACATAGTGATCATCGTATAGAATGAATGTATGTGTCGCAAAGAAAGTGAGAAAGAGAACTCGTTTTCTATGATATGCGCATGTACGTTATACATTAATAAAATAGTGTAAATAATTGTATTTATGTAACTTAGAATTAAAAAATATTTTAATGAATTCTGGACATAATACTTATGTTGAAAAAGCTGAAAATAAATGTAAATGGCATCCTGAAGATAGAAGAATATTTAAAAAATAAATTGAATGAATTTATTTTTTAAATAGTTCTGATCACGAAAAAAGTATTAAAAACTACTCTAGCCTCCGGCGTCTATTAAAAAAGGTATTTAAAATATTAAAATGCTTGTTCCTCAATAAGGTTAAGGGTTACAAAAAAAAAAATAATAATAAAAATAAAAAAAACAGTCGAATTGAGCAAGTTGATTAAAAGAAATAGTTTCAATTAAAAATTGTAGATAGTAAAATTTTACAAAAAATAGTTACTTTTTAATTTTTAAAATGTTTCTAAACTTCTTATCACAATAACAGTTAAAAAGTGTGTTGTTGATAGCATTTCCATGTTGTAGATGTTTATAGGCACAATGCTATAATGGGTCTGTGAATTAAATATCTGACACATGTACGTGAGTGCCTTTTATGAGAACTCAGGCAAGATGGAAATATACTCTCCACGTTGGCGACAATATTCCTATCTATTTTTAAATCTGTTATCATTGTGTAAAACTTTGTGATGGTGTTTAATATTAAATAGCTATTATTTTTACCGATAGTTGGAAGAGTCTTTTTATCATGAATGTCCAATATTGTAATAGGAGATTTATGTTAATATAATTTACATCTTTTTGATTATGTATGTTTTTTTAAGATGGTTTTAATTTTAAATTCTTTTACCGAGGTCTTCAATTTAATTTAGATAGTTTATTTACACATTTCCGTACAAATTCTTGATAAAAACTACCAATATATTCCATCAATACGGCGTTTTGCCATAATATAAATGTTAAATATGCCTACTTTTGAAGTTAATTATTTAAACAACCTGGTGTACCCCCCTACTACTTTTAAAAATATGCTTAAATACATTTAAACTACATAAAAAAAAAAAAATAATAAATAAAGTCTTGTCGTATATCCGTAATTTAATATCGTTTTACAAACTTAAATATTATTTTGTAAAATTTATATTTACTTTTTCTTAGATTGTTGTTTACAAAAGCTGCTGGATATTGGTCGTTGGCTTCAGTAACAGTAAATTCTTCAGATACAATTAAAGCTAAAGAAGTAACAGCCCCTTTTGGATTCTCATACCATTGTAATGAATTACGAATTTCAAATAAAAAACTTACTATTGGTTTTCCAAAAGCTCAAGTAAGTACTAAAATTAAGATTTTATTTCCATTTTCAAGTATTTCAAAATATTTTAAAGTGGAGGACAGAAAGAAGGGGAAGTTTTCTGTGTAAATAACAATTTATATATTGAAAGATAAATAGAGCGTGATAGTCAAAATTAAATTACCATTAAGTCCGTTAATCCCTAGGTTATGTACGGAGCATTCATAAAAAGCATTTAAGAGGGACTATTGTATCAATTAATACATTTTGCTATAACTCTTAGATCGTAGCTAGTAAAAAAATCAACAAAACATTTGTTGTTTTAAGATAAAAATTTTATTGCAAAAATCACATCACTTCAATATTTTTTAAAAATATTTCAATTGTAAATTGTTGCCCGAACCACTGTTTCATTTTTACTAAAATGCTTATAGATTGCCTTATTTTTCCAAAACTCACTGAATATTAGACTCTTGTCAATTACGCGGTTATTTTCTATCGGTCTTCTTAGGTTCGATCAACTAAACTTAGAATTTCTTTCTGATCTTAAATATGTCGAAGTTAAATCTCTCCTATTGTTCTTAAACAGCTCTAAATGGCTTATAGAATATGAGCTTCCTGTAAAGTTACTTTCTTTAGGTATCACAATGAACTTTACGAACTAAGTATGTTCCATCCAGACAGTCATTGTAACTTAAGCTAATATTAGACCAGGCTAAATTCATAACCCGAAATTATTCTTGTTCAGGAACTTGCAAATCGAAAATAAATGAAGCGATTTCCTTTGGTTAGTCCGTTGCAATATTTTATAATCAGGCCGAGGTAGTTTCAGTTATTGAAGCGTCAATAATTCAATCGAATAATATCTATAATGGTATTGTTAACTAGTACTGGTAGGAAATGTGTGGAAAATACGACTTGGGAGAATCCCAAGAGTTCTGTATTTGTTTAGATTAGACCCTGTATCCAGGTGATGGGTTATTTTCAAGGATAATACAGAGAATTCAGGATTAAGGTTCCTAAAACCCGATTGCTGCTGATTGTTGTAAATCTTTTAGTATTTGTTATTACTTATAGTGGCTAACATTCTATTTGGTCGTGATTGAGGTTCTGTAAAATTCATTTTCCTGATACTTCAAATTATTACAGATTTTAAAAAAAATGAGGATTATCTGCATTCGAAAGTAAAACAAATATAGATTCTATTCTAATCAACTATTTTTCCAATTACAGTTCCAACCAAATTTCGATCCAAATTCCGTTCCAGGAGCATTCGGTGATGCATACGATTGTGTTGGCTTCACATCAATACCAATCTGGTCTGGTTTATTTGTAACATTCATTTTGGCTATGATCATGACGTTGGGTCTTACCATGATGATGGATATTAAAACAATGGATCGTTTTGATGATCCTAAGGGTAAAGGAGTCACAATCAACGTTGTAGAATAAGCGGCCAGAATTTGTGGAACAATTTTTATTGTCCTCTGAAGTAGTTTATTTATTAAACAAAAGAAATAAAAACATACACAAATTATGGAGACCATATTGTGGTTTATAATTTTAAATCGAATTCAAATACATTTTTCACGTCAGAAAAATTCTTAAGTATACAAAAAAATTACTTGTATTGAAAGTGGTCCATATACGTTCAAATATTTTTACTCTATTCGATTTCTTAACTGGCTTGATAAATATTAGAAAATCTGTCAAAGGTTCAATTTTACTACAACATTTATTTTTTAACAGATTAGCTACCGAATTACAAGACTCTAAAACACTACAAAACCAAAATTATTACTTTTCGGCAATAAATCAGTATTATTAGAAATATCGCAGGCTTACTCCGAAAGTAGAAATTAGGATTAAATTTTTGATTTCAAGTGGGTAAATGGACTAAACCATTTTCGCTCTTAATTTTTCAATTTAATTCAAATATGGAAAGCATCTGAAATACGAACTTCTTAGTCTTTCACAACTTTTAATTATTCAGAAAATGATTTTACTTAGCAGACAAAATAACCTCAGATTATCATATTATTTAAAGTATCATTTAATAGAAATAAAAATATTAAAACGTCTATGGACTGCTTTATAATACGTTTAAAATGTATTGAATCAACTTAATTGTAAATATTCTATAAAAAATATATATATATTCTTAAAAATAAATTATTAAGGGGTAACATCATTTTGAATCAATTTGGAGATTGATTTCCACTATCTCTGATTGTAAAATGAATGTGTTATTTCGTCATTTCCAAATCCACGCATCCTTCATGCAAAATTGGGTCAACTTCATTCAAAAAGGGTTCTAGCGAAATTTTAGTAATCAATTCCATATTAGGATTTCTACTGGTCAGAGAAAACTGGAAAATCTGGAATAGTCAGATAATTTTTCATTTATGAAAGTAAATTAACGATCAAGTTCTGAAACTATTGTTACTGAAAGTTCTTGATGGTTAGATAAAATTTGTTCTAGAATTATATGGAATTGGAATTTTTGAGGTATAAAGGTCCAAAGCTCAAACTTAACAAATAGTAGATAACAATTCAAAGCAGACAGTCAAATAATTTACGGGAACCTGAGACTCAGTATTAATTCCATATTTCGGTGATATCCAGGCGGGAGCCTAAAATGACTTTAAAATTACAGAGTACAATTTAATATAAAAATTTATTAGAGGTAGTGGAGTTATATTTAAACTATATTAGGTATTAATATCATCGTTTGAAAAATGAAAATTCTTCGTGATTCAAAATTTTCAAAACGATGATATCCCTTAAAAAACTGCATTTTTTTAAATATTAATGTTTGATGTCTAACAATTCAAGTCAGAGATAAGGGATAATTTTTATGATAGTAAACATTACAGGGTTTATATTTTATAAATATTTTCATTGTTTCATTTCCTTTGAATATTTGGGTACTCTTCTATTTTATCTATAGAGCAGGTATCTGGAGCTACTTGAGTGTACAAAAATCGACCATATTTAATAATGGCGAGTTTGAAAACGGAGCATTTTTCGAAAAAATCAAATGGGTTCAAAAAGTGTTTTGTCTATTTTGTAATTATTAAAATATCTCCAAACCTCATGCTCGATTTTTGCATACTCAAGTATATCCATTTTCTGCTTTATTTCTTATAACGTACATCTTAAAATCCTTTAGTCCTGAAAATTAAAAAATGTAACGTGATGTTTGAAAGTTCACAATATTTTATTGAATTTAATGTTTTCCGAAATTCTTCTTGTAAATATGATAAATATATCCTTATCTCGAAACAGAATCGTCCCTTAGATTGAATGACATCAAACAAAAACAATTAAAATATAAATTTAGAGTGCTGTGAAAAAAAATTCAATTTAGGTATATTAAAGACAATACCCCGATTTTCCATTCCAAAAATATGTTAACAAAATCGATGTTTAATGTACACACATATCTAAAATATAATGAAAAATAAAGCTAATTATATGGAATCATTTTCGAAATTTTGTAAATGAATGTATAGAAGCATATTTCGAGAGATTTATTTGCATAACATTTCAATATTTATTGGCACACATTTCGAAAAAGGGAATTATCAAAACTTTAAAGTTAAAACTCTTATCATTGTTGAAGTACTCTCATCGATTAATGTTCATTCGAGTTTGGAGATATTCGACGTTTGTCAGAATACTTCTATAAATTTTTGAATACAATATTCGAATATTAATACTACAAATTAAAAAATAAATAAATAAATAGATTTGACATGGCATCTGGTTCTTGTCTACGATGTTAATTTATGTCCAGTTCTTTTCGCCTTCTTCTTTAAGACTTCATCTTCTGGTGGGCTTCAATCCAACGTCAAACATGAAATGTTGGTTGCTGTCTTATTGCAGGGTGTATCTTATCCATAACATCTCTCTGCTAGAGGATGTGTCATCTGCTTTCCATTTCATCTTCCTGATTATCGGTCTATGGTCATTGTTTTCAAAGGATGTACACGTAAATAAATATTATTATACGTTTTGACGCTATAATCTTCTGGGTTATTTGGCTGTTTTTCCAGTCTTACAGCCATAGAGGAAAATAATTTAGATATTTATTTTGTGGTCCAAACTTATTTGATTTGGAACTACAAGTGGATCTTAACATCGCGAACGCATGGCTTTATTAATTTGGCATTTGATATTTTCTACCAAATCCCTGTATCAGTTTCAGGATTATTTGTTTATTTAATTTTTTTCTAATTTATTGATCCTTTTTTCGATGTATGTCAATTTAATATTGATCTAAGAAGATTTTAGGCGAAATTTTTAAAAATCGAACCAACTAAAAAGAGTAGTCCCATTTTAAAACAAATTATCAGATGACAGCAACTGTATGTATTTTAAAGCCTTCTGCAAGGGTATATACTAACAGCTCCACAGTTGCGTCCCAGAATGATCATTCAATGATTATGTACTGATACAAAAAGAAAGAATCCTTTCAGGGTAGAAAATTTTCAGGGTACTTACTTGATTTAATATTTGACTAAAAAGGTTGTAATTATGTTTCCAGGTGAATAATTTGACAGCTGCAGTAGATCTGAATGTGGGCTTAAAATATTTTCCAAGGGTGGACATTTTTGAGTACCCTGTATACTTATTAGTAATTAAGAATACAGAGTAGATAAATAAATACCCCTAATGTGTTAATACATTCATAAGAAAATCTAAATTAAGTGTGCCTCTTCTCCCCTCGCCCCTTTAATACATACAAAATAACTTTCATTTATAATAAGTAATAGCTTGCTTAAAGAAAATTTTATTAAGAAGTTTTCTCGTACTATTGTATTATTTTTCATAGACAATAAAATTATTTTCAAAAAAAGACGAAATAAAATAGTATTTTCATTTTGAAATTAGGGCCTATTAAAAAATATATATATGTACTGATATTTATATATACATTTCGATAATAGAATTTTATTAAACAGGCCTGTTAAAAAAAATTTATTGTTTTTGTAATTATCAAAAAAATGTGGAGAGAGAGTAATTATAAAAATATGGAGAGTCGTTGATACCGTTTAAGTGGGCATTAATTTTGATGGAGACCTCTACAGGCTCTATTAATAAAGTAATCTGTAATGTAATTATACATTGTATTTTTTCAAATTTCGCGCATTAATAACTTAGAAAATAATTATCAAAATATGAAATTTGGTAGGCACAATCTTGATATGAAAACAAAAGACATGTCTAAGAGTTTTTCCCGAAAAAAATTCTAAATTAAAAATTAAATGTTTATTATATATTTTTTTATGTTTATTTGTGAAAAACTCTTCGACATAGAAACGGGGGACATGTTTTCATTTCAACATTGTGCATACCAAATTACATTTGGATAATGATTTTTTTTTAAATAATTTTTATGCGCGAAAATTGAAAAAAATACAATGTGTATTACATTACAAATTGTTTTTATTAATAAAGCCTGTAGACGTATCTATCAAAAACACATACACACTTAAAAATGAATTGATAAAAGTGTAAAGAAAATTGTTCAGACGTGAATACCAGACGGTACTGTAAATTTTCGAGTACCGGATACATTTTAACAAATTTATTTTGAATTTTCATTTTTAAATTTACCATCAACACAATCGAGCTCTAGCTCCCGTGGTATTAGTTCAAAATGTTGTTTATTGCGTTATAGATTTCTGGTGGAACGCTACAATTTATCCAAATTACCCACTCAAGAAGCCATTTTTTCTGATGTAATTTTACTATTGAAAATAATATCCGATGAGTGTCATAAATATTGACAAATTTTTCAAATTTTATTAATGTACACAATTAAAATTTAATATAGATTATTATATCCAAGATTTTTCCTTCTCACTGAGAAAGCTATTACAGCAGTCCTGGTGTATTTCCTTTAAGTCTTTTCGGAATATCTCAGCAGATCTAGATTGAGATATTTGTTATTCGGTTTGATCAAAATGGGAAACACAAGATTAAACAATTAAAATAGAACTTGATCTTGTCTTTTGTTGAAAAAACACTGGTAGATTGGCGAGAAACCATAGAGATAGGCATAGTGTACCAGGTATCGTAGAAAATAAGGAGAAAGTTTAACAACGGGTTAGTGAAATAGCCACGAAAATGTCTCTGTTCTGCTATTACTATCATTCAAAGAAATTGATTCTCTTTACGTTACGGTTTCGTATTAATTGTTCATGAGGACTCAATTCGAATCAAAACTGAAAAAGGTAATTTGGCGGGAACATTGTGATAATTCTTCAAGGCTATTCGTAAACGCTACTACTTGTATCCGATACTAATTCCTAAGATTTTCTATTTAACATAAATTTTTTGTTATAAATGGTAAATAAATAATTTCCGCCGCACAAACTGTGCAAAAATAAATGTAAAATTACATGTTCAACGTTGAGTGTAGTGTTTACACGAATATTATTTGTGTACGAAGCAATAACTACATTTTTTTCGGTAAACAGTTTAGTTCGAGTAATATTCTGGATATTTTTTTTTTTTTTTAATTATTACATTTTAAATTTTATTCTGTAAATATTATTTATATACTTTTAATTTAAGCCAGTATGGTTTTATTCAAATTGTTGTAAAATGTTATGGCTAATACGGTACACTTTTATGTGGCTATAAGCAGTAACGTCTTAGATCACTATGAGCGGTCTTATAAACTTAAAGCACCTATGTTTTATCGCAGACTAGTTGAATGACTAGTATTAACATCTTTAAAAAAATTGTTATGTCGTTTTACATTATTTTTTTTAATAGCCTTTATACGGTACGGTTGAGAAGGGCGGTGGGTCTTCTGATATGAACAATTTTTAGTGTTAGATATACAATGTTTAGGTATGGAATTTTTGATTCATCCTTCTCGAGGCCAAACCCGGTGGTGAAATTGTGGAGTTTCTTCGTGGACTTGTAATTCATGTAGTTTCATGTGCTTCTGATAGTTCTATCATAAAACCATACACTAAGTCTTTAAGAGGCATTCTTGTCTTGATGGGATGCTCTCTGGGATGGTACATATAACTAATAGGTCAGAGTTTTAGGAATTCAAACGCGGTTTACTCTCTTATTGTTTGTTATTATTATTAATACGACGGAGTAATTTAAAATATACCGCGTATCTTATTTTCTTTCTGTAAAATTTTATCAGCGGGCAGTAAGCCCATTTTTAATTTATTGAAATTTATAAGAAACCATTGATCTCCATATAACTGGTTAAAACACTGAGTGTAGAGCTAAACGATATAAAATGACGCATGTGTAGAGGTGAGTTTATGATGGATCTGTGACTATAATGATCTTTTTCACCCACTTACATAATGATTAGTAGTAGAAGCCTAAATCGTACAACCAATGATTATCTTGAACATTAATAATACACTTTCAGTAAATTAAGGCCGTAATAGCCATAACAGTAACAAATAAAACTATTCTTTAAGTGGTCTATTAGTAAATATCTTCGAGTATTATATAATATTTTAGTCGTATGAACTATTGTAGATTTGTTGTCTGATAATTGTTAATAAAATTATTATTAGTTGTATAATTAACTGTTTTATATCAATTTTTATTTCTCCATCACTGAGCCTCTCAAAGTAATTCTTCCAATTTTCGAGTTTTCGCCTATTTTTGGAGTTATCGACACTTTTTTTATCACTTCATCAGTTTTTTAAAAACATATATACAACAAACTGCATGGTTAGTCTAAACACAAGTTGAACGTAGGCGCCAAAACACAACGCAACCCGTGCAAATTACAACCCCAAAAATCAAATGGGTAGTAAAATAACAGTTTGAACGCAGGTATCAAAAAAGTGTTGATAACTCGAAAGATAGGCTAAACCTCGAAAATTGATATTCTTCATTTTCATCTTATTTTGTTTGTTTGTTTTTTTTTTCTATTTTTTTACCCAAAATTCATTAAAAAATCGTGTCGTCACTGTTATCGTAATCCCCGATTCTTCGCTTAAACGTATAATCGCAATCATTATTTTTCACGAAAAATGAAATTTAATTGTGCCACTTCGGTATCATTGATTTATGGTTGGTACAAGTTTTTATTTTATACGCAAAATGTATATACGAAAAAATGTAGAAATAAAGAAAATTTAGGGAAAATTATTAGATAAATAAAACTAAACCGTATAATGTTCTATTTTTATTTAATAAAAAGAATTAAAAATTACAAAATATTATGTAAACTTTTCGTACAGAAATGTCCTATTCACTGGTTTTGTGGGCGTATCTTAGTTTTTATGTAATGACAAGAGTAATAGACTGAGGGCTGGTGGGCGATTTGAGTAAAGGTTTTTCGGTAAGCCTGTAAATTTTCTCAATGATGAATCATATGTTAAGTAAGGACACCGCATTCTGATAGGAATCAGCCCTGCACGTTACATTAGTTACGGAAATAACTTTACTCAAACGACCTGCGAGCTCTTAGGCTATAAAAAAATTAATTTATTTTTAGTTTTAAACATAAATAAAAAATAATAATAATAAGTCCAACATTATTTTCGAATTTTTCCAAAAAACGGCATATTACACTCCTATTTATTATCGGAGGAAAATCTCTTTATAATAATAAAAAACTAATATTCTAAAAAATTATTTTATAGAACTTTTGGGGATTAAGGGACATTTAACATTTTAAAGCTTGAAACCTAGATAATCGAAATATGTTAAATGTATATCGAAAAATTAAAAGTTAACCGAAAATTTGCTTTTTTTAAATCACAAGTACATCACTGTTCAGCAGAAAATCTAGAATTAACTATTTTATTTATCTCTAAAATATGCTCGTTTATTTTATTTTTGATCCTATGAAAATGATTTTTCTCCAGAATGAGTCCGATGATGTAAGTAAGTTTCTATGATGGTTAAATGTGTTCATAAAAAATATTAAAACAAAAAAATAGTTTTTTTCCAGTGTATAGTCATTTAAGTGTAGCTACAGAATTTTGCCTTATAAATTTTTTATTACAAATATCACATAAAAATTAATTTTCTCAGAGTAAGTTTGTTTATAAAAATCTATACATGCTTGAGTAGTAAATATTTTTTCACGCATATGAGAGTTATTTTTCACCTGTATGAATCAATTTATGTTGGACTAATTGGCTATGCTGAATAAATTTTTTAGCACAAATATCACATGAAATTGCTTTCCCCCCCGTGTGAATTCGTTTATGCATATTTAAACTACTGCTCTGACGAAATGCTTTTCCACAAATATCACATGAAAATGGTTTTTCATCAGTGTGAATTCGTCTATGTTGAGCTAAATGGCTTTTTTGAGTAAATGTTTTTTCACAAAAATTACACGAAAATGGTTTTTTATCTGAGTGAGTTTGCTTGTGTACCGCTAAACAGGTTTGAGTGGCAAAACTTTTGTCACAAAAATCACATGAAAATGGCTTTTCTCCAGTGTGAATCCTTCTATGTGAAATTAAATTATTTCGATAAGTAAATCTTTTTTCACACATATCACATGAAAATGGTTTTTCTCCAGTATGTAGTCGCCTATGCGAATTTAAAGTGCTTTGCTGACTAAATGTTTTTTTACACATATCACATGAAAATGGTTTTTCACCTGTATGAATACGTTTATGTTGAACTAAATAGCTATTTCTAATAAATGTTTTGTCACAAAAATTACATGAAAATATTTTTTCTCCAAGATGAGTTTGTTTATGTGAATCTAAATAGTATTGAATAGTAAAAGTTTTTTCACAAATGTCGCATGAAAATGGTTTTTCTCCAGTGTGACTTTGTTTATGTACAGTTAACATACTTTTCTGTCTAAATGTTTCGTCACAAATGTCGCATGAAAATGGTTTTTCATCAGTGTGTATCCGACTATGTTGAACTAAATGACTTTTTTTAATAAATGTCTTGTCACAAAAATCACAAGAAAATGGGTTTTTTCCAAAATGAGTTTGTTTATGTAAATCTAAATAGTATTGAGTAGTAAATTTCTTTTCACACATATCACATGGAAAGAGTTTTTTTCCTGTATGATTTTGTCTATGTAAAGTTAAACTGATTTTCTGACTAAATGTTTTTTCACAAATATCACATGAAAATGGTTTTTCACCTGTATGAATCCGTTGATGTTGAATTAAATTACTTTTCTGAATAAATGTTTTATCACACATATCGCACGAAAATGGTTTTTCTCCAGTATGATTTTGTTTATGCAAAGTTAAACTGATTTTTTGGCTAAAGGTTTTTTCACAAATATCACACGAAAAAGGTTTTTCACCGGTATGAATCCGATTATGTTGAACTAATTGGCTTTTTTGAGTAAATGTTTTATCACACATATCACATGAAAATGGTTTTTTTCCAGAGTGAATCCTTTTATGCACGGTTAAATTCGTTCGAGTAGTAAATCTTTTATCACATATATCGCATAAAAATGGTTTTTCTTTAGCACGACTTCGTTTACGGGAAATATTTTTATCTAATGTGTCATCTTTATTACTTAATTCTGTATTTGATTCTTTTTTAAATTTCATATTTTCACAATTGATTGAAGGCAAATATTCTTCATTATCATTAATTTGTTCATATTTCATACAAACGTTGATATTTTCTGGTACTGCAATTTTATTTCGCTCATCTTCTATGGTAAAATTGTTATCTAATATTTCATCTTTAATATTTAATTCTGTACTTAGTTCTTTATCAATTTTCATATTTTCGCAGTTGTTTGATGAAAAATCATCCTCATTATCATATATTGGTTCACTTTTCATAATAATTGTGTTATTTTCTAGTATTTCATTTTCGATTAGATCGTGTTCGAAAACTTCTTCAATTTTAATTCGTTTATCTTCCATTGCAACAATGTCATGTAATATTTCATCTGCAATAATTAATTCTGTATTTATTTTTTTTTCTTTATTATTCTGAGAGAATTGCTTTATTTGACTGAACTAAAAAAATACCAAATTATAGGTTATATATGATCATCGATATTTATATCAACTAACGATCGCTATTAATATACATTTATATTTAAGCGACTTAAAAAAAAACAGGTTTTTTTAAATTCACCTGCATGTATCTTTATAATTAATAAATAATACGTGTATTTCAATAAATCATTTAGTACATGTTGTTTTATCACAAATATTATACAAAGTGTAAAATACTTTATTAGATTTTTAGTGATTAGTTTTACCATGCTCAGTACGAATCGTTAAGATAAAATTACATTTTATACACACTCTTAGTCTATCTAAAAATTTGCATCTCCTTAATCGGTTATGTATTAATAAAGACAATCTTTTATGTAATATACATTGTATTTTTTCAATTTTCGCGCATAAATAGCTCAAAAAATAATTATCCTAATATTATCAAATTTGGTATGCACAATCTTAACATAAAAATGGAGAGCATATTGAAAAATAATTCGCGAAAAGAACATTTCTAAATATAAAATAAAATTTTTATTTTTACTTTAGAATCCTCTTTGTGGGGAAATCTCTTCGACATGCCTTCCGTTTTCGTATCAAGATTGTGCTTACAAAATTTCATAAAATTTGGATAAGTACTTTTAGGAGTTATTTACGCGCGAAAATTGAAAATAATTCAATGTATATTGGACAATGTTTGGACAATCAATGATTAAAACGTATGACAAAAGTGTATAATTAGTGACGCTCTTATAAGTTACCGTGCATGCGAATAGAGTATACCACCTACCACGACCCACTGGTAATGTTGGTATATTACTAAAATAAAATTACTGTACAAGGGGTCGTAAATTATTGTAATTTCAGTAAATTTAGTATTCAAACTTTAAACTAAGTCACTAGGTCAATATTTGGCGGGAAATAAAATTCAAATATTAAAATTTGATAATTATGTTTTTATTTATGTGTATTGCATTATGTCTCTCACTCTTACCAACCTATCGACACATTGTCTTTTACCACAATAAGAAATATTTACTTCATGGATACGATGTAAACTATAAACTAGTTGAAATTTTTTCTTCTGATCATTTTATGCATAAAATAGCTATATCATCATTGAAAATTATAATATTATTGTGTTTTTCAGGCTTAGAATTGAGGATTGAATTTATCAACAGATTTTACGTCTGCACTAATTTTTGTACGTCTATGAACATCGTCCACTACTGACCGTACCCCTCCTAATTCACTAACATTTCTATACGTACACACAGATAATATGTTCCGCCATGTTTTTTATAAATGTAGTCAAAAGTTAAACTTAAAAAAGTTTCCTCGGCATAAAAAAAATAATAATAATAAATTAGTAAATAATGATCCGAATTTTTATTATGTTATAGTTAACGAAACATATTATTATATAAAACAATAATTTGGGCACCTTGCCGATCAATTAATAATTATTATCTTAATTGATCGGCAAGGTGCCCAAATTTGTGTTTTACATGTAATAATATGTTTCGTTAATTAGAACGTACTAAAAATTCGAATCATTATCTAAAGTTGAATCGTTTTCGTTAGTCCACTGATCACGCATTACTTACGTGATGATATTATCGCTTGTTTTATCGATTCTATTTTTTATTAATACATATTATATTATAACAATGTAATATGTGCTATGTCGTATTGCATACTATAAATAATAATGAACTATTATTTACAAACGAATATAACCTTCAAACAACCAATCAAATTATAGAATACGTATGTTCACTGGAAACTTTTGTTTACAAACAATGGACTAAGAAAACGATTCATCTATTGTAATTAATTTTTTTCTGTTAATGCCGAGGGGATTTCCTTGAGCTGCCAGGGTCTATGTATAAAACCGTGGCTTTGGATTTTTATGGTAGGTAATACAGAGATCTGCCATTAATGACTCAAATACGCTGTTTTTCCCACTGCTGATTGGTGAAATAAAAGAAAAACGCAATTTATTTTGTGTAATAATTTATTGCTGTAATCGATTTGTTAATTCAACATAAAAATTATATTAAAAAATTAAATTTGCTCTTTTTTGATTGCTCTATGACAAATGTACAATTATCTTTTTTTATATTTAAATAAAAAAAACCAAATTTTTCCAGTCGATAAAAATAAAACTTTTCACGAAAAACAAAAAAAAAATCAATTAATCATTAATTAACTAGACTAGAGAAATAAGAACTTAAATTGAAAAAAAAAAACCCATTTAACATTTTTTGTTTTTGTTTTAATTATTTAAACTATCAACAATGTTTTTTTACAATAAGTGCACCTCAGGATGGATGTACTAAATATTAAAATATATCCTACAGGATAATTTCCATTTAAATAAATATTGTTATTTCATTTAAAACTATATTTTCAACATCACATAGTCAAATGGTTAAAGGTATTAGATACCTTTACTGACTTGGACACTGAGCTGGCCTAGATTGTGATATACTAATCAAAACGATTTTATTTATCAACAATAAGTAACGTTACCAATCGCTTCATCAGCTATTTAGGAGAAATTTTTAGATTAGAAACTTCTCAAATAATTCTAATAAACTCAAATAATGAGAATCACTATTAGCTGAATGCCTCGACGTTTATAAACTCCATTAATTATTTGGAACCGTAAAAGACATTTCCAAGAGACACCCTACCAATTTTCAAGACTGTAGCATTACTGGAGTACCTGATTAAAAGATAATAAAACTGTTTGCGGCACAACATACAGCTTTTCTAAGATTTACATGGAATTGTGATTTTGCATTCGATATTTGGTAATAACAGTTATCGGTGAATTAAACTTAATTCACCGAAAAATAGTTTTCTTTAAATAAAACAGCTTTTCTTGGATCTTTTTTAAAATTGTGTTCTGAAAAGAAAGGTATTGCATGGGATACGGGAAATCATGTTGGATTTTTCAGCATCAATACCCGATAGTGATTTGCTTTTTTTGAGACTATAAAATGATGACAAGTAAAATGATCACAATTTCTCCTATAACATAGATTCCTATAACATAGATAGACTTCGGCACCCATATATTATGTTTCTAATGTTCTGAATATCGCTACAGTTACTGAAGCGATAAAAAAAATACTTCGGCAATAATCCAGTTTATGTAATATATATACGTAAATGTTATATGTATTGCAAAAACTGATTGAACAATGAAATATTAAATATGCAAATATTTATCAAAGTATGATTGGGCTACAGTACGTTTTTCATCACAAATCATTTTGTCAAAAAATTTTCCAAATAATCACTGAATCACAGTCAAAACTAATAGCTAAAAATATATTTTATCAAACAAAAACAATATTTATTTTCTTTAAAAAATACCTGTATTTAATATATATTTTATATATTAGGGGTCTTCGAAAAATCGTTGATCTAATCGTATAAAAGAAAATTTCTTCACCTTTTGAAGCCCCTGAATATATAAATCTATCATTTTAATATATATAATATATATATTTAATTATTTCATTAAATAATGAACAAATATTTACAAAAAAGAT
The DNA here is from genome assembly GCA_020423425.1 of Chrysopa pallens. Taxonomy (NCBI): domain Eukaryota; kingdom Metazoa; phylum Arthropoda; class Insecta; order Neuroptera; family Chrysopidae; genus Chrysopa; species Chrysopa pallens. The sequence goes on from CM035596.1 coordinate 17,531,086, forward strand.
TTCATTTTTAATTTAATTATTTGTATCGATTCTACATGAATCTGTTTGAATTTATTCTACCGAGTGTTTCGAATATATTGCCATTGTGAATTTTTATCAAAGAATTTAATGATTTTATGTGGAATTGTTTCATATAAAGGTTACATGAGTTTAAACAAAATTCATAACAGTTATAACTTTGAGAAATTTTTTTAGAAAATAAGTCTTTCGAAAATTGTTAAATTTTCTGCAGAAGGTTGATTATTATATTTATGTTACTAATCAAAATTTTAACAATCTCGCGGACCATATCTTTACACATATGGGTCAAAGACCGAATCTCTATTTTGAATTGGAACGTAGATTTATGCATCCAGAATATAAAAAGCTATTTCTCTGAATTTTTTAAGTAAAAATCTCCACTCTGCTGAAATGTAACACGGAGTATAAAATCCCCTAGGTAAAGTTAAATTCCGGACCCAAACATCTCTTTAATCTTAGTATGTTTTTCCTATAATTAAATTTTCTATGATGTTTTATATTAGGATGTGACACCGACAAGCACACTTCGTTTACAGGGACTTCACGAACGGTTTGCCGCTTTATCAATTGTACGTAATCATAATTGGACCATTTAACAGTCCTCGGTTGAAACTGACTAGAGTACAGTTGATAAACATAGCAAATCTTTTGATAAAACACTGCCGGTTGAATTATCATCTCCACAACTTAGTGATCTCCGATGTTCCCACGTTTTGAGATTCAGATGAAACCATTACTTATAACATTTGAATCTGCAAAAACCAACAAGAAGTTAGATATAAAATGTTTAGTGACGAAACTTTAACTCCATTCTTTCTGGATAAATTCCCGGGAGAGAAATTGTTGTCTCTGGTTTTCACAAGGTCTATAGTTTTATTTGCTTAATACAGCACCTTACACCATAAGAGATCATTATCTCCAGGAATATTCTCATGGAGGGCATAGAGAACCAATAGGTCTAGGCGCAAGTGAGCCAATTGTGGTTCCTGTACCTTTCTTTGTTTAATTTTATTAATCGACTTCTAGTAGATATTGACTAAAATTGTTCAAGTTTAAAAGAGTTATCAGAAAAAGAATCTTTATTAACAATAATTTGTGACGTATTTGAGCTCTCTACATTCATTTAGTATCCCACTTATGCCGCATAGTTTATATCTGGAGGTATAAATTTGTATACTTTTATAACTCCCCAGGCAAGACTCCAAAAAGAAATCATTAATTTTTTCCAAAAGTTATAATATGAAATTGATGCTCATACAACTTGAATAAGAACATTTTATTTATTTCTTTTTTTGCGATTTAATAAATTCTATGATAAATTTTCTTAACTTACTTAAATTGAAACACTCGCGATTTATTCGGTAGACTAAAAAATTCTTATTTTCAATACATTATTAATAAAATTGTTGCATGATAAAAAAAAATCGAGTTTTTTTTAAATAACATTTCCTTAGTTATAAAAAATTGCTAGCAAAACGTTTTTAATTTAATACACATTGGGCGTGTTTTAAGAAAAAAGCCTCTTTTGAATAATCTTACTTAAAAGTTCGCCGAAAATTTTAGTCATTAAATCGTTTATCATTTTTTTAATCAGAGCTTTTCCATTAAACACAACCAATAACTGATTGTCAAATTTAGAGCTAATATATTTACTCTACGATTTATAATTTGCTGCCATTTTGATATCATAATTTATTCAGACAGTTCAACTGAATCTAAAATAAAATAAGATAGCAATATAAGAATTAAGGCGATAATTCAAGATATTGAAGCAGTGAAATGACAAAGTCATGAAATACGCGACAGAAGTTCGTTTGAAATTGGATTCTCAGCCTCAGTTATGTGAGGATATAACCACACGTCGATTATTGGGATTCCGCAAATGGTAATAGTCTAAGCCGTGAGTAACTCCGACTATACAATTTAACTTCGCCCAGTAAGTAAGAAAAATAGTGAATCATTTTACAAGACACTTATCAGGTGAACAACCATTCTTATAATTTGACGATTTCACGACTATACCACGGGTAAGTTGTGCCTGGAGGTTCTTTATAACCTGTAGAAGTCTTAAGAGAATTAGATAATGGATGTTTGGTTCCAAAACTTTAGATTTACCTATGTTAGGAATAATCCTGGTCGAAAAACTGTGATCTGTGTTGTCTCTGGTCAACTTAGACAAGGTGCTATATTTTCATCTTATTTGATAGTTATTTATAAAAGCAATTTGCACCAAAATACATTTTCCCTCTAGATGTTGTCAATGAAGTCAAGTCACATAAGACTAAATGGTTTAGAGATTACCTAGCACGTAGGATCTAGGTTCTCAATTGTGATTCTTCTCTCATGATACAAAACGAATACTGCTTGAATTCAGAGCCGGAGATCTTCAAATATAATCAATGTAAGCCAAAAACAATTTTTTATTTATTTATTCTGCTATGTGTATTAAATTAAATATGAATTTTTGCAATTAAGTTCAGGTCAGAGGCGTGCAATCGTTTAAAAAAATCTTTTTATCAACGGAATAATTTTCTGAACGACTGTGCATCAATGTACTGTATTATATTTAAATTAATATTGATTTGTCTTTAAATAACAGATATGATAATGATTTGAAATACGAATAACCGTTAAAATAAGAAAGCTCAGTATATAATAAAATAACAAAAATAAGCTACCAATAATTAACTGGTAATTGATAATATGGCTACCACCAATAGTTTGGTAGCTTAATAATCATTTAACCAATAATAATTTAGCAACTAATAATTTGATAGTAAATAATTTATAATCGATAATAACTACCAAATGTTATTTTGGCAGCAAATAATTTAATACCACAGAATATTGAATAGCAAATAATAAGCTATCAAACAAAATTTGGTATATGATAATTTGGCTACCAAACATAATTTGGTAGATAATATCTTGGCTACCAAAAATAATTTGATAGTCAAATAAGATATTGAGCTATTTATTTTAAGTTTAATGTGTACAATATATTTTTGTTTAATGTGAGAATATTTTTAAAAGCTTTTTTGAAATTAAATTAATTTTAACAATATAAGCTGTTTTTACATAAGAAAATTATATAATAAAACTGAAAATAATCCCTGTATTTTATAAAAAAGAAACATTGTTTCGATTTTGTTTTTATTTTTTTGTTATTTTTTTTAAATAATTCTTTGTTTTTTGTACCAAAAATTGACTATAAACCCCTTAAAAATCAGTTCGAAAACTTTGTATAAATATTTGATTGTTGGAAAAATGAAAAGAAATTGGTAATCGCATTCGAGTTGCTAGTTTTTTGAAAGTTTAAAATTTTATGTTTCATTTAAAAATCATGATATTCTTAAATATATCAATTATATAGATAACTACAAACAAAAAAAAAATGCGACACATCAATCTTTCATATCTGTGTAGAATTTTAAAATACACGATTTTTATGGTGTGTTAAATCGTTTTTATATTGATTCTTTATTTAAGTAAAAAATTGATATTAATCAAAATAAATTCTGAAATACTACGTGAATAAATTAGCTTCAGATCGTCGCATTTTTTGTTGTTGCGGAGAATATATATATAATTCTAAATGTAATTACCAATTTTTTTATTTCACCATTTATTTAGGAAAATTCTCACATTCGTATCCAAAAAATTTTTTTAATAACCCTTACTTGTCTATCAAAATAGAAAATGGGTTTAATTTATTATCGGTATAGATTAAGTCCTAAAATTTGTCCACGAACATCTATGAAATACTTCTAAAGAAAAACGAAAACAGATTGAGAAGTACAAGATGGCAGTGTACTCAATTTTCTATAATAGTAGCTAATAATAATAAGCAGTATTGAGTAATATTCGAGTTCTTTGTTAGCATCAAAAAACTTGTTTCTTTGTGGACTTTCTTTCACACGATCGTAATAGTTCTGGATAGGATTGTATAGAAAGCATAATTGGAAAAATTGCCCATTAAAACTGAGAATGTCTCTTCCATGGGATTTTTAATTGAACTCAAGATTGGAAAATGATATTAGAAATTTTTTTAAAATTATGACAATTACGAAATAAAGTTGAAAAATTCAGATATTTTTTGGTTTATTTTGCTTTTGGGGCGAAATACCTCCATTTTTGTTCTACTTTTGGCTTATTTTCACTTCAGGTTTTACATTCTTAAACAATATCTTAATAGATAGTGCTTTGTGAGGTATTTCCAGGCCGGTCTACTTTACTTTTTCCTTGGAGCTTCTATTCTATGATATCCTTCCAGCAATGCTTTTGCCGTGTGAGGTTTGTTATTCGTTTCCATAAATGATCTAATGCCAATTAATTTCTTTAAACTAAAAAAATTTGATAGCTAATAATTCGCTAGAAAAATAAACTGAATGAAAACTATCCAAAACAAATGTAAAAATTTTCCTAATATATTACTTCCAAAATATAAAATTTATCTTTTTGTTTTTTTTCTTATACAAGGGTTTAAACCTTTTTATTTTCTTTTTGTTTTATTTATATATATTTAAATATTTTTTTATATTGAACAATTATCATGAAAAATATATATTTTCTTTCTGTCAAAGATAATTTTGTTTAAAACGATATGACACTTTTTTTTCAATAACATATTTTTTTTAAATTAAAACGAAAAAAAAAAATTTATATAAAAATATATATATATATATTAGTACTTTTCGTTAAATTTTATTTTTTCCATTTTCATTCTTGGTCCAATATACCGTTTGTGTTTGAAAAAATTTCATCAAAACTTTGGAATGTTTAAACAGTTTTTGATATTTTTAATGGACCAGACCACTATTGTATATGATAAAAATTTAAACAAATCCCAATAATTGTGGAAATTATTACGCAATAAAGTAACAATTTTCAATTGAAAAATACTTTTTTTGATTAAAAATAAAAGTGAGGCTAGACAACTTGAGACTGGTTAGCTAATATTTTTCATATAAAATCATAATTGGTATATAATGTTACCAAAAATAATTGAAAGTGTAAAATTGCTACCAAAAATAATTGTTGATTTTTGGAAGCCAAAAATTGTTATACAGTAACACTATATCATAATTACCATAAGCAATTTGAGTCATAAAATAGTTACCAAAAATAATTAAATATTGTATATTTTTGGTAGCTAATACAAAAAAAAAAACAAAAATTGGAATATAATAATAGATTTCCAGAAACAATTAGGATATAAAATCGATACCAAAAATAATAAGATGTTGTTAATTTTTTTTACATCAAATAATTTACTCCAAAGATACAATTAACTCAATGATGATAAAATTGGCTACCAAAAATAATAATTTCCCAGCAAAATTTTTTGACGAGAACCTGAATTGATCACTAATAAGCCTGGTAGCTTTTAGATTTTGCTACCAAAATTAATTACTTATTAACTTTTCAAGTTATCAAAACCTAACTTGGTACAGGTGTCTAATAATTTTTCAATAAAAATAATAGCTATGTTCCCAGCTTTCATTGTTTGGAACAAAATGTTCGAAACGATAAGGGTGGACAACAGATCTAGTAACTTGCTACCAAGTACTTAACTGAATACAGATAGTTTTTGTGATGCTATCAAAGTTAATTTGAGTAGTTAATCACTTATTAAATTATAAAAACCCAACTTAATAGGTATTTAAAAACTTATTATAAATAATAATAATATTGGGAGCTTTGTTGTTTTGTTTACAAAATTAATTTGATGACTATTAAATTATGAAAATCTAACTTAATAAGTATTTAATAATTTTTATAGTAAAATTAAAAATTTGCAACCAACAACAGACTCAATACTGGTAGGTTTTATGTGCTACCAAAATTGACTTTATAGTTATTGGCTTATTAAATAATCAAAACTTTTTGTAATGAAGTATTCAATAATTTTTTAGTAGAAATAATAATTTGCTACCAAGTACTCTCAATACTGTAGTTTTGTTGGTTTGCTACCAAAATTAATTTGCATGTTACATAATGTAAAATTTGTGATCAAGTCCATTTTTGAATACACAAACAGTATATCGGAAAATTAAATACACACACAAAAGAAAAGAAAAAAAGGAAAAAAAAATTTTGTGAAAACATAAAAATTAACAAAAAATTTCTCTATATAATATTTGCATTAATTATATTTTTTATCATACAAAAAATCAAGGCCAAAAAGCCCCTACTACAATGGTATTAAATTTTGTACAAGCTCATTATTATTTATTTTTTACTTTTTAATTTTAAATAAACTTTGAACTTTTTTATTTAATATTTTTTATCTATTTATACAATTTGTAGAGTTTTATTTTTATTAATTAATAAATTACAAAAATTTACATCAAAACTATTTGAAATATATAACAAAATTAGCTAATCATCTATTAACGGGTTGAATTTTTATGCAAAAAAATTGACGCAAACTTATTTATTCAGATATGTTTGAAAAGAAAAAATCAACACATAACAATTTAAATACATGGTAAATATTGGTTATGCAAATACTGTATATATTTTTTTGATTATTCGAAGAAAATATCGAAATACTATAAATTTTCTTGGAACGTTATACAAAACAAACAACAAATGGTCCAGACAAATAGGATTAATTATAAAAGTGTTTTTTTTAAAAAAGGGTTTAGTGTCATAAAATTCAAATCTCCCCCTCTAAAAAATACTTTTTATTATAATAAAAATTTGTCTTTGACAATAAACATTACTTAAAAGTCAACCCAGCATTGAATTGACTGTTATAAAGCTCATACTACATTAATTTAAAAGTCGTAAGCTGTATGCAAGCACAATGCAAGCCTATTTTACATTTAGGTTAACCTAAATATCAAAAATGGTTTACATTGAGCTTACATTGTATGAATGGCCTTAAGATTTTAATTTTTAAGCTCAATTCCAGAAAATTACGTATTTAGGGCTTTTAGTTACACCCGGTACATTTATAAGAATAATTGAAATTTTAGTACACAGTATTTGGATTACACAATCTGAATATTTTTTAATTATTATTTTTCACTGGAAAATCGTTGGCTTAAACAATTTTTGATTGAGATTAAAACAAAATCCATTCATTTGAATTCTTGATTTCAACTGTGTACGACGTGTGACCAAATTATCAAGCCTTTGTCCTACGAAAATTTTGGGTTTGAAGTCTATCAGAATTTAAATTGTAAGTTTCGGTCTCCTGTATTCTCATTAATAACTTTAAAGCAAAAAATTATTTATTTTTATATTTTCTCGATACTTCGCTAGAAGGTGAAGAAAATTTTTTTAAGAAAGTGAAGAACAGTCGTATAAATTTTTGCTAGAAATTTTTATATTTACCGATAAAATAAAGAGTGGGATTAACAAGAATTTTAAGGAAAAAAAGAAAATAAATCAATTCTAAAAAATCGAAAATTATCGAAGGAAAAAAATCTATCCATCCATTTCGAAAGGTTGTAGCGAGGGAAGCCCAAGAAGCAGGTGACTATGGTTTGTGAAAATCTCATATAAACCCATAACGTATAATTTAAACCTAAATTACGCATATCACTTATTTCGAAAAACAAAATTAAACAATTTTTTACAGAAGGTATTTATAACTGTATGGATTAAGTATTGGATGTATCTTATTAATGTTAATGATTAAAAATAGGAACGTTGTAGTTAGCCATATATTGAATATCTAAACAGTTTACACTGTTGGTTGTTATATTCACTTGATCATTTTTCAAAATTAGCATATAAGCCGCTTTTGACTTAAATTATAATTTCCGAGTCTCTTTATGAGAATCAAAACTAACTACCATCTGTAAAAAAATTGTTTAATTATAATAACGTTTTATAATTAATTTCTATTAACTAAATATCAACTGAGAAAGTTGCGAATCAAAACAGTTTACGAAAAATTGTTTCAAACAAAAGTTTTTTGTGTTGAAAAAACAAACATTTTTTGTTTTTTAATTTTTTTTTCTAGATTTTATGGTTATAAACTTTAATGGATCTATTAGATTCAAAGGGTCTATTTTGCTCATTAAAGAACATATACTGATTTTTTAGGTCTAATAGACGCCACCAAAGGTTCAGCTTGCTATCTCTTTTCGTTTTTGACTTATCTTGATGATAGACGACAAACGGAAATTAGGTGATTCTATGAACACCAATACCAAAATTTTAATAGTGTTTTCCATATTTGCTAGCGTTACAAACTTTAAACATGTTTTATATTTTTCAAGTATAAAAATATAAGACAAAATATAAAATCCTTGAACTTGTCACACGTCGGATATATCCAGTAATAAAAGTTAATATAATTCCAAATTCGTTACAAACATTAATAACAAACTTATTTCATTTCAGATCAGGAAACAAACGAATGGCTCATTTTATTGCCATTTGATGGACAGTCACTATCAATGTTCGCACACATTGTAATCCATTCAAAAATTGAAATTGTATTCCAAATTTAAATCGTTAATTGTTTTTAAAAACATATTTTAAATTATTTCGAGTACATCTAAATTCAAAATAATTTTGGAAAAATAGATTATGCATAAAAAAATCATAATTTCCTTCAATAAAAGAAAATCGATCGAATCATCTCGAGTAAAAATGTTATAACCACTAAAATTAGCTTTTTGAGCTCGCAGATCACAGACTTATTCAAGAAACAAAAAAATATTTTCTTACTCGAGTATAACATAAATAATATTTTGATGATTTTTGGATAAAATAATAGGTTATTTTTTTGGGACAACTTTTTGAAATATCGTTGAGTATTTTAATAATAATAAAAATTATATAATCGAAGAATATCTTTTTGATTTGGAGGAAAACAACAGGGTTTTTAGCGTGATTTGATACACTTTCACAAATCCATCGGATTTAAAATTTATTTGAAATTGGGTATTATCATAAGAATCGAAGATGAAAAAATTTACAATCTTTTCTAAATTTGTTAATTTTAGCAGTCATTGATTCTAGATTACAAATTTTCAAAGGCATAAAATCCTAATCCATCGGATTTATGAGATGTAGAATAAAAAAATATCTCCAATTATAAATTTCATTTTTTATCTATATTCTATATAAAAATAACAAACTTTAGAATTTTGTATCAATTACAAAATATTGATTACCTAATACAAAATTTAATATTGCAATCCTATTTTTGAGTTCAAGTTTGTTAAGCAATTATATCGGAGTCAAATAATTGTTAATTATTGTTGAGTTTTTCGAGCTGTTTTGAATTTTATTCGAACATTTTTAAATTGACAAATTTTTTTCAAGATATTTAACGCCAATAAATCAAAGACATTTTTTCTTTAAATGACTCCTGCTTTTCAAATTAAGACCCTATCATTTCTTAAAGAGAACCTGGACAGGTAATTTTTGCTTTAAGATTAGAGTGCCTAAATGCTTTATTCATAGCGAATGAAATTACTCTTATTTATCACTCGCTTCCTTCATTTTCGAAACTTTTGCAAAATATTTCTCGAGAATTTCTTCTTAGAATTATCAAATCACTAGACACCCTTCAATAATAAGTACAATTAGCAAAATAGTTTTCAATATTATATACAATTTCTGGTAAAAAAAAGGTTACCAATTCGAAATTTCTTTTTTCAATATTCAAATACAAAAATAGCAAATTTTAGAAAAAATTTTTTTATACGAATTACAAAATTTTGATTACCTAAAACAACATTCAATATTGGAAACCTTTTTATTATGTTCTTGCAAAAAGCTCGAATATGTATTTACTTTTTTTCGTTAGAATTATTTAAATTTTTATCTTTTGATTGTTTCGATTTAGAATCGACTGATTTTGAGTTCGTAACACTTGTTATGGGTGATGTAATCGCTGAGGATGATGGTGATAATGTTTGATTGACTGTTAAAGAGCATGATGAGGATCCAGGAGGGGGAGGTGGTGGTTGTGGACTCGGAGGATAACCTAATCTATGCTGATTATAAAACATTGCACTCATTAACGGTATATTGTGGTAAGCCGACAATTCGAGTATACTATTCATATTTTTTGGACAATTATGTTGGGGTAATAATCGATTCTCATAATTCGACATGGCCGCACTAATCGCATAATTTGAAAATAAAAAATTTGGACTTAAATTCGGTGATGATAAATTCGGTATGAACGGATTTGCTGGCACAAAATTAAATTTTTGTTGTGATGGCACTGTCGTTAAATCTGTTTTACTTAAACTTTTTGGGCTCAATTGATTCTTAATTGTTGGTGATTTTGTTGAACTATTACCACTTTTATCCGAACTTGAAGCACTTGAACTACTACCCCCACTAATTTTTGTTTTATGATCATAATTTTGTTTTGAGTGTGTTGGTGACATTTTATACATTTGTTTTGGGCTCATACGATCCAATTGTGGACTTTTCGTTTTATGTTGATCATATATTGGATTGATTTGTAGTGTAGGACTTGATTTTTGACTTTTCGGGCTGATTAATAATGTTTTTGGACTACTAACACGTTCAAATTTCGGACTTGAAGGCACATTTTTTTGTTTTTTATCCAATTTTTGTTGGGATTGTGGTGATCCTTGTGGTGAAGAATATAACAATTTATTTTCCATTGTTTCAATATTATGTACATCAATACGCAAATTTGAGTTTAACGATTTTTGAAATTTAGCATCGTTTTTTTGCTTAAATCGTGGACTATAAATTGGAACCGTTGTTTGAGATATTTTTAATTCACCTAATTTATTATCTTGATTATTACTTTCTGGAGGAGATTCTTTTATCTTATTTTTTTCGTCAGATGTTTTCTCAACATCCTTTGTTTTCTCAATTTCGATTTTTTCAATATTGTTTTCTTTTGATGATGATTCCTTTTCCTTATCACTTGATGTAGCGGGTGAATTTGTATCAGGTGATTTTGATTGAGGTTGTTCAACCGTTTCTGTAAGTTTTTGTTCAATTTTCGTTGATAATTGAGGAGGATTTGTTGTTTTTGGACTGTTACGTAATTGCAACATTTCCGAGACAGTCATCGTGGTATTTCGTGAGCCTAAAGATAATTTTAAACTGTTACGTGATGCTTGAAATACTTTATCACTCGATGTCGTCATGGTTGTACCAGTTGAAGTTATTTCCGTTTTAGACAGATCTAATTTTGCTTCATCGCTTGTTTCTTTGTTTTCGCTTGGAGCAGGTGGGGGAACCGTTGAAGGAGTATTAGCTTTTTCCGCAATTTCAGGTTGAGTTGAAATTGACGAGACATCCATTTTAGGAACAATCGACTCACTAGAAGTCACCACCGGTGGTGTGACAATTTCATTAGGTGTACTCTTCGATTGGGTAGGTGCGTCCTTGTTAAGTATGTTTTGTACGGATGTGGTTTTTGTATTTAATTTTCCGGCAATTGATGTTACACTTTTAGCTGGAGATGCAGCTCGTATTGAGGTATTTGTTGAGCTCGGCATTGTTCGTTTAAGAGTTGAAGGTAATGTCAAAATAGACGATGTTGTAGTTACGATTGAATTCACAACTTTTGTATCAGGTTTTGTTATAATTGGAGTACTTGCCGTAGGAGATGACATTGGATACATTGGTTTCACTCCAGAAGCTGGATTTCCAAGATATCGTGGCATGTTTCGCACCTATAAATAAATATTTATATTATATAAATTATTTAAAAAACAGATTAGTAAATTGATTACATTAAGTAAGTTCAATGCTTATTCTAACGGATTTAGTTAAAGTTTCGTGAAATCTAAAATAATCTTCGAATGGAATTTTAAAATTGCAAAGATTTGAAATGACAATCTGTAATAATATTTATTAAATGAACCTCATTTTATCTTTTTGTATTGAAATCCTCACTATAGCACTTATTATCTTTTTCGTAACATCAATGTGACAGACAGGATTTCCAATAATTTTATACTAAAAATCACAGCAAATATATGCACCTTAAAAAATTTATTTGGTTTAGCTGTTGAAACTGGTACAGCTGTCGGCGTTCCAGCAACTAAATTCGATGCAGACGATACCATTGTTGTGGTTGTGGGAGTTGTAATCGGTGATGATGATGCCGTTGACACAGATAATGCAATTTTTTTCGTATCAATATTTGGTATATATCCACCATATGGATGATTCATGTTACGTGGTGGTAACGTTGGATTCCATGCTTTTGGTGGATTTCGTAATGTTTTATACCCAATCGGTTTATTTGATTTGTTTAACGTTGACGAAGCCGATGTAATTGCAATTTTAGGTTGTAGTCCAATTTTTTGTTTTGTAATTGGTGTCGTAACTGTAGGAGTAGCAGGTCGTATTGGCGTTATCGGCGTTGATATACTTTGTTGGTTGATAACTGACGTTGGTTTCCTCGGAGTACCTGTAACCCCAATATCAAAATTTTATTTTTTATTTCGGTATCATATTAAAATAGCCTTTAGGGTATAGAATTAGACAGAAATGTAAATAATTTGATAAGGCGTACAAAAATCAAAATCAAGAAAAAGCACAATAATTTCAATTTCAATCAGCTTATAAATTGTATCACAATGACGATAAAATTGCATATATTCTCCAGATTTATAATAAAAATATAAGTACTTTTCATGAAAAGTGAAAATTAATCAGTTTTTTCAATCTTAAAAAATAAAAAATTACAGTTACAAAAAGATACATATGTTTTATATATAATTTTTATCTATAATGATTAAAATATTTAAAAAATTTTTTGTTAGCATAAATGTCAAACTGGCAATTCTTAAAGAGGAGTTATAATGATGGAAACATAGGAATATTTATGTAAATAATACTCTAGTAGTAGCCAGTGTTCTGTAATAGCGCTGCATCCTTAGAGGGGAGATAATTGATACTAACCATAGCCTAGTAATGATACAAGTTGCCAACTCAAATAAAAGAACTTTAAATAATTTTTACCAACCTGCAATTGACATTTTGGGCGTTGACACTGATAGTATAGTAGTCGTTTTTGTATTAAACGTTTGAGATTTTGGTATTGATAGAGGGGGTTTCGTAGGCGCACATGTTGTAATTAATTTACTGGTTTTATATATATCATCACTACTTGATAAAGGCACTTGGTGTTGACTCATTACCGCTGTTAATTTCTTTTGTGTGTTACCATCCGTTGAATCTGTTGATAACTTTCGTTTCCGTTCATTTTGAGATTCAACTGGTGTTGGTGTTGTTGTTGGCGACGATAATGTCGTCACTATAGTTGTTGTTGGAATTTTATGATTTTTTCGTACTGACTTTAAATCGGATTTCTTTAAACGCTGCTGCTGAATTGGTATCACAGATGCTGTACTATTTTCAATTGGAAGTTTTGTTATTTGATTTGTCACCGTTTGTGTGATCTCGGCTGAGGATGCAATACTTGTTGTCACAGATATTATACCTATATATCAAACGAAAAACTTATTAATTCGGAATTTTGACCCAGTTTAGCCTATATTTTTATATCTGTTTTTAAATTTCTAAAAATCTGCCTATAACTTAAGTTTATAAAACTAATTTGAATGCCGTTTTCACATTATATAAATAAAGGTTAATTACCATCCTCAGGGGAATCTATTCAAATTTATAAGATTCGTGGATTTTGTACCTGAAATTTTTGGTACAGGTAGGTTTGTTTCAATCGCATTCTCGCATGAGTCTGTGATTTCTATATTTCTATAGCAATAAACGCTTTGATGTTTTTAATAATGGAGTAGCTTCGACAAGCCCACTAGTGTTGATGATTCTCGCTGCTAAAATGATGCCAAATCATAATTAGACCATTTGACTGTTGTGAGATTAATGTCTTCATAATGAGAGGATAAACATATAAGACAGCCAAGTACAAAATTTTCGGCTACGAAACTTTTGACCTGACTGGCTTAGGACCATGCCCCATAGAAGTTATAAACTTTCTTCGTTATCTTTAGTGCCAGTAATTATTAATTGGTTAAATTCTAATTATAGTTCAGAAGGTGAAAGTAATGTGATGCAATATTTAAATCTACTCTTACTATGTTACAAAGACTATTGGATGGAAAAAATTTACGTAATAAAAAAAAAACGATAAATTTTTAAAAATATGATACAGTTTTTGATATTGATTTTAGCTAAATTGATTTGGGTATAAGGTGAAATACGCAAGGTATGTAATTCAACACAATTTCATTTATACATAGTTTTTCGATGGGTCAACATTTGAAAATTTAATTTTGAATATTAAACATGAAAATTAATTATTTTAAATCAAACTCAATACTATAAATTTTGAGGTTTTTTGTTTTTAAAGGTTTTCTTCTAGAGGAATTTATCTCATTATATGATCTGACGTGAAAAGCACTTATCACAGATCAATGATATTATCAATGAAACTGAAAACCACAATAATATTGCCGACGTTGCAAATTGACGAGTAATTTCTGAAAAAAAGAGAAATCTAGAAGAAATTGAAAAACAAATGTTTCCAATTGCATTCCTTTCTTAAAAATATTATACTTTAAAAAAAATTTTAATTTTACCTGTTTCACTAATTTGTAAATGTACTTCTTTATCACCTGACTCATGCTGTATATTATCACATAAAACAACGTCATTCAATTGTTTATCACTTATATTATTATTATTCAAAAAACTACTATCAGTTACTAGTGCACTAGATATTGTTGAAGATGGTGTTATAGTTGTAGTATTATTTATTGATGTTGTCACTTCATTTATTAAATTATTATCTAAAAAATTTGTTTGTTTATTGTCTGTTTTACTAACTTCCGCTGGTGCAGGTACCGGTGGTACCATCACGATCGCAGACGACACCGGTGTAGTAATACTATCGGATTTAATAAGATCCGTTGTGGTTGCTATCGACATTGAGATTGTTGATGTCGTAACTGCTGTAGTACTTGTCGAAATTGTTGTCGTTTGAGGCACTGCTACCATCGTGGTGTTTGTTGGTAGTGCTGTTGCTGTAGATAATTTTATATCATCTGCTGTAGATGATACAGACACATTCTTATTACAATCATCCACTGTGATTGACGTAACATCATGATTTTGAAAATCGTATTTGATTTTCTTTCGACATTCTGTTTCGAATATACGATATGTTAAGTGCAAAGGGCCTTTCTGTAACAATTATTTTAAATATAACGATTAGTGTGATATTCACAGAAATCTCTTAGACAATACTAGATGAAAATCTTAAAGGAATAGAAATGATTCTCAGAAAAATATACCACTGTATCTTTTCGCGTTACAAAATTTAATACAAATCAACACATCGAAGATTCCTACTTGAAAAATCACTTCTATTATTCCAGATCTACTAACTTCCATTTCCGTTAATAATATAACAATATTGCTAAATATGTCAATTAATGGCATTCAAATCTAAATCAGTTACGCATCCGAGGCTCGGTATAAGTTTTAATTACATTAACATTTTAATTTAAAGTACTTAATTATTAAATAAATTATCTACGAAAATTATATAGTCAAGTGAGTCGTCCACTTTAATAACTCCTTCTAAGTTATCCCTACTGCTTCATTCCTTCTTAACATCAATATGATTTTGAATCTATACCAGTTTGAATACAGGGTCAGTAATACAGTGTTTCAACGGGTTGAATTGTATATTTACACACTTAAATCGAAAGTTTACAATTTTTTTTTAAACAAATGAACTTACTCTTTTCCATAGATAAATATACGCTACATCAATAAGCGTAAAATCTTCACATAAAGAATCATTCTGATACAGAATATCAACTTTATGATCTTTTGTTAAACCATATTTCGCACGTATTAATTTTTGTAAATGCAATATGGAAACAGCTGCTGGGCATCGTAAATATCTTCTCGACTATAAACAAGAAAAAAATTAAATAATTAAATTTGTATTAAGAATTTATCAAACAATTTTTACTGTCGAAATATCAATTGATTTCGTTGGAGCCAAATTAACAAAATCCTAATGAATATGCTTGACTGTATGTTTCTTACTTCCTACCATATTTACAACTGAGTCATTAGAAAGTACATCATAATACAGTTCTCAAAATTTCAAGAAAAAATTGATTTCAAACTTACATTAAAATTTTAAAACTTGTAGATAAATATACACCAAAATTTATGTTTCAAAAAGCTTTAAATTTAGGTTCATGTTGGGAGTTCCCACTTACTATCGCAGAAATATATTAAATCGTAAAAAAATTTTCTGAAATCATTGTACTTTTTGTTACACTGAAATCATTGTAATTTTTGTTATACCCAGATAAGGTTTCGCAGAAAATACGCTTTTAACGGAAAAATTTATCAATATTCTCGTTTATAAATCTTGATAACAAATAGGAAACTTTCGCAAGTTCCATTGAATTGAAACTTCTCCTTCAACACCTCGTGATAAAATGATTTAGCTATTATTACCTGAACATCACTTGATGATTCATTATTGTTATTATTGTAGTACTCCAGTGATAAGCTAATATAGTCATCACTAGTATAAATATAACTTCGTTCCGATAATTCACCAGATAATTCTGGATCTGCAGGTTTTGTAACTGTTGGATTTGATGCATAAAATGTTTTCCGTCTTTGCATTTCATCTATAAAAACAATAAATTTATTTGTTAAATCTATAAGCCAAAAACTATTCTTTGAAAGTTGTTTCATTAATCTAGAGTACAAATTAGAAAGATCTGTCTACAAAAGATTACCCTGCCTGTAACTAATTTTTTACTTCCGATAGATGACGCAAAATGAACTTAAAAATTAAAAGTTGTTACTT
Organism: Chrysopa pallens; assembly: GCA_020423425.1. NCBI lineage: Eukaryota > Metazoa > Arthropoda > Insecta > Neuroptera > Chrysopidae > Chrysopa > Chrysopa pallens. The sequence continues at coordinate 17,547,908 of CM035596.1, forward strand.
ACTTTGAAACAGTCCAGGAACAAGTTTATACACAATATCTTGTAATGTTTGATCACTTCGTAAATTTAATAGCGGTTTGGTTTTATGAATTTGCACTTCACAAATTGGGCAATATTTATTTGTTTCTAAGTACTTCACAATACAACTTCGGCAAACTAGAATAAATTAATTAGAAAATTAATTTTTAATAATAGAAAACAGAATATTATATGTTAATGGAAAAACCATTTAAAAATATAAAGCGAAATAAAAATAATTGTTGTACTGAAGGATCCTGTACTTAAAATAGACAATTTATTTATTTTTTATTGATACGGTAGGAAATGCATTGGCAATCTTTTTTGGTTGAATGCATTCACTTTTGAAGCATGAAAAATTTGGCTAAGTATAAAATAGTTAAAAAAATTCGTTCGAAAATGTCATTGTTTGTTACTACATGTATTCATTTTTCAGTTATTCTTATTATTTATGTTCAGTTTAATTTTTTAAGTATTCAAATGACTAGATTAGCGAACCATATAAATTGGCTTGATTATTGGCGCCTGAACAATTATTGGAAGACTATTTTTCATTCCAAAAAATTGGAAATCACTGGCTAAATTTTTTCGCGAAATGATTAAAACAATTAAAAAAAGCAATGCTTGGAGTTTTTCTAATTTAGTTTAATACTAATTAAAAAAATTATTATTATCTGGCAAAATTTCAAATCATAGCATTATTTTGTCACAAAATATCGCGCGCCAAAAATTTGACCTCAAGCAAATTAATACCTACACGAATGTATTTTTTTTAAATATGATCTTAAAACATTGTACATATCATAACGAAAAGATACTATAATTATTTTTTTTTAATTTTCCCCTCGAAGTTATAAACTTATTAACTACATATATAAATCTTTTGTCACATGATAAGTGTCTAATAACGAGCAATAATAAACAACCAAATTTTTGAAACTTGTTTCTGAACTAATATTTTTTCGTTATCCACAAAATATCCATTTTTCCAACAATTTTTTTTTTTTTTTTTTTATTGACATGGTTTATTAAAACTATCTTTCCAAAAAAATTTAAAACTAATAAAAATCGTCTTTGAAAAACTATTCACGACATTCTGTCAACGCAGATATTTGATCAGAAGACTTATAACTTTAATGTATTTATAACGAAACCATTTAAAACCTCATTTTAAGGAACAATTTAGTTGTCAATTGGATGGCCAGTTCCAGTTATTATTTACAAAAGTTTTCTAATGTCTCTTAAAATTAAACAAACTTAAAAATAAACAAATTCACTTACAAGAATGTAAACATTCGGTGATTGTAGTCGCATTAATAAAATAACCTTCACAGATGATACATGTTAGATGCGGATTCAGATCCGTTAGTTTTATTTTCAACGGGCTATGCATTTTATAAGCGTCATCCCAAATAACATGTATAACACAATTCAGAATTCTAGATAAACATAATTCATTTATTTTATTATTAAAATCCTATTGTAACATTTTGTTTTAAAAAAATATAAATATTAAATGTACATAATTTTTTTTTTTTGCATATACACACACATACCAGAATATCTCAAACAATTTTGTTTTTAAATAACATTGTTATAATATTTTAAATAAATATTTGTAATGAAGGATATGTTTATGAAAAGTTTTTGTTACATTTATTTAATGAATTTGTTTGATATACATTTGGTTCAATCAATTTTTGACACTTTTACAAGAGTTGTAGTTACATTTACAGTAAAATTAAAATGGCGGATGTATTTATTACGATGAATAAATACGAATAATTTACTACGAATATCATCATTCATATTGTACTATGTGAAGAATCATAGAATAATTAATTTATTGGAATCGACACTTTTAACCGGTCGAAATAAACATTCGAAGGTACAAAAATTTACAACAAGCTGAAAGTGCGTGTAATTGTTCAAAACATAATTAAAAATAACTTATTCGAGGTCAAAGATTATTATTCAATAAAGACAATGCGAAGAACAAAATGCCAGTATATCAACAGTAAATCCTTTTCGTAAAAGATCACGTACAAGTGATTCAGCTTTTTGTTTTACAAAGCTATGCTTATTTTGCGGCAAAAAATTGAATGAAAAAATAGAAAGCATAAGAGAAGGAAATCCTTGGATTCTCGCCGTCGAATTAGTCAAGTACTCTTAATTTTAAAGATTTGTAACTAACACATAACAATGATAATTGTTTTAATACTCGACATATAGTGAATATCAATGTTTTAATTATTTTTAATGATTATCATTTATTAAATTCATACAAAAGTTATTTGTTAAAAAAAAAAAAACATTTTTTTGTTTTTGAATTATTCTTATGTGGTTTACAAATTGGGTTATGCTCCCTCTTGCCCCAATGGACCGATATTGCTCATTCACGAATTTAAATTCACTTTTATATTAAGTACATGTTACCGAAATTTCAGCTCATTGTCTCTTTTCGTTTTTGAGTTGTCTTTATGACGAGTAGACGGGTGGAAATGCGAAAAAGACCTAATTAGTTTATTTTATGAACATTTATACCAAACGTTTGTTGGTGGCTTCAATATGTTGTAGTGTCAGAAACTTTAGACTAAAATTAATATACTCTCACATATTCTATACATCTCGAGTATAAATATTGAGTATAAAAATTAATTTTGATAAACATCTCAACACAACATAACAATCGATTATTTAATGTTTTTAAATGGGTAAAAAATAAAATTAGGAAAAAGTGATTTTTTTTCAAAAAGCATTTTTTGATTCCACAAGTATACGTTGTTCCCATTTTTAATTTACGGCAAAAACGCATTCATAAAAGATTCAGGATCTTTAAAAAGAAATTACCATTTTTAGGTTCACAAATTTAGTAAATGATAATAAACAAAAATTATTAATCTTAAGATCTATTTACACTAAATTATATATTGTTAAGGCAATTAAATATTGTTATCCTAATATTATTTTTAGTAAAAAAGAGCATTAAAAATTAAAATTTGATTTAAAAACTGACATTGAATTAAAAAATATTTTTCGATAAGGTGATGCTGTCTTATACTAGACTTACTAATTGTTATGCACATGAAAATTCACGTGATCTAGCCGCGTGGTATTTTTCTGATTATAATCATAGATGTTACTCTCTATGTCATAGGGTACCATTTAAAACCACATTCGTATCATTTAAGGGTACGAATCATTTATTAGTTCATAATAATTATATATCCTAAAATATTTCCATTAAAATTCTTTAACCTAGTAATACATGTGATGGTATTATAAATTTTGTATAAAATTTGCCACGGTTAGAAATATTGAATACTGAAAAAACGAATTTTTCCATAATGCACTTATGTAGTCACCTACCGTAGGTATTCTTTCTATGCAATCAATCACCTTTTTAGTCTATTATCAAAAATATGTCTACCTGTCCCCATCTGTTAGTAAAATCACGCACAAATGAAATCTGTTAATGAAGTAAAATTTTAAACACATTTTTGTAAAATTGACATCCAGTGCGAATCCAAGCCCGACGCTAATTAAAAACTTAAAATAACATTAAATTTTTGTACGAGTTTTCAGAAAAAATTAACCAAACACAAACCATTATAATTTGCTGTAACTTGTAAACTTAAACGAGCTAACGCATATCCATCTAGGCGCTACTTAAACCACAAGTTATGATTTAGAATTTTATAACATTGCGTTAAAGAGCATAATTTAGTTAAAGTACAAACTAATAAACTAATTTTCGATTTTTAAAATCAATCAATATATAGTTATCAAACTTTTTTATAAAAAATCAACTAACCTGATTAATTTAACCCAAGTTAAATCATGACCCAACCAAATTTAATCGCAAGGGGTTATAAGGAGTTAAATCCACGACGGCTATGTTCCGTTTGAAGTCAATTTTCGATTCGATATTATAATTGTTGCAAGGAAATTAATGTTTATAATTTTAGTTTTTTTCTCTTGACCTCTACAATAATGCCTCTAATTTTACAAAAAAGTCTCTAATCTTATAAGCAATAGAAATTTAGGTACAAATTTAATTCTGTTTTAAAGCATAACCTCCATAAGAGTCATCATATACTTATCCAAATTTTTATAATAAACTTTTCCTAATGATGCAGAAAATTATAATATTGTTTAACGAAGTTTAACTGTAACATACAATTCAGATTCACAACACATGCAGTCCCACTTGGCGAAGTCCAAAGAGTGGATTTTGAGCTTTAAAATTTCCATATTCTAAGCTTATTTAAAACTTCTTAATGTTTAAAACCCATGATTACATAATTTAATCTTAAAATTAATGTTCGACTTTTGACCTCTATAATAACGTCCTAATTTCACAGAATTGTCCTTAAATTTATCATCAATTGAACTGTAGATAAAAATTCGCATTTAACGTAGTTTAACCATGATATGAAATCCAGATAACGAAAAAACGAGCGAAATTTTTTGAAATCTTTAGCGATTCATAATGAAATACAAAGCTCCACATTAATGTATTAGGTACAAAGTTAACAATTGATCAAAATTCTAGAAAGCTTTTTACTAATTTTAATATAGAAAATCGATTTTAAATTTTGGAACAAAGGATACGTAACTTAAATTACTATCCGACTTTTAATACTCATAACACTCAGGTTACACAGAAAAGTGTAACATTTATCAACAAAGGTAATTTAAATGCAAATTTGCATTCAACGAAGTCTGACTTTAAAATAACATTAAAATAAATAAAACACAAGATATAAATTTTTTTGGAATTTTTTTCTTTTATTTAAATGTTTTGTTTTTTTGTAACAATTAGGTAGTTCCTTATTTTTGATCATACAGAATTCTTTTTGACTAAGCCATAGTAATTGATGTTTTCTTTAAAATGACCACATTTTTAACACATGTACTTTTTTCGCTAAGAGTGACAATATTTGTTGGGGGAGATTAAAATAGATCAAAATAAAAATCAGTTATTTTTTTCTAACCGAATATAAAAATTTTTTTTCAATTATTCTCTAAAAATTTTTTTTTGTAGAATGTTTTTAATTTGAGGCTTCAGCTGCTAATTTTTCTGCTTTTTGTACAACTTCTTCAATGGGACCAACCATGTAGAAGGCTACTTCTGGTAAATGATCATATTCGCCGCCAAGGATCTTTTGGAAGCCCTAAAAAATAAAATTGTCATTTTTTTTTGTCTTACGTCGTGTCGCCTACTGGTGACAGATTGCGTTATAAGAAATAAGGTTGCAAAGTTTTGGACCCAAACATTTTGGAGAAAGATTTGTTATATTTTAAATGAAATTTTGTGTTGCCAAAAGTGGACAGGATGAATTGAATGTAAACATTTTTTTATTAATATTAAAAAACTATTAATACAGGCACCTTGAAAAATTGACCAAATTTCTAATTCATCCTAAACACTTTGTGATAACTTACTTTAATTGTTTCTTCAAGGGGTACTAATTTTCCAGGATGACCAGTGAAAACTTCAGCAACTTGGAAAGGTTGTGACAAGAAACGTTGAATCTTTCTAGCACGAGCGACAGTAAGTTTATCTTCTTCAGACAATTCATCCATACCCAAGATAGCAATGATATCTTGAAGTGATTTGTAATCTTGTAAGATTTTCTGTACGCCACGAGCAACGTTGTAATGTTCAGCACCAATGATGTTTGGATCCATAATACGTGATGTGGAATCGAGAGGATCTACAGCTGGATAGATACCCAATTCAGCGATGGCACGAGATAATACAGTGGTTGCGTCTAAATGGGCAAATGTGGTAGCAGGAGCTGGATCAGTTAAATCGTCAGCTGGTACATAGATAGCTTGTACAGATGTAATGGATCCCTTTTTGGTTGTCGTAATTCGTTCCTGCATGGTACCCATGTCAGTGGCCAAAGTTGGTTGATAACCTACAGCGGATGGAATACGACCCAACAAGGCGGATACTTCTGAACCGGCTTGGGTGAATCTGAAAATGTTGTCAATGAAAAGCAATACATCTTGTCCTTCTTGATCACGGAAATATTCAGCAACAGTTAAACCAGTCAAAGCTACTCGGGCACGGGCGCCTGGTGGTTCGTTCATTTGACCGTATACAAGAGCTACTTTTGAGCTTTTGTCTTTTAAGTTTATGACACCGGATTCAATCATTTCATGGTATAAATCGTTTCCTTCACGGGTACGTTCACCGACACCAGCGAATACTGAGTAACCACCATGAGCTTTAGCAACATTGTTGATAAGTTCCATAATCAATACAGTTTTGCCGACACCAGCACCACCGAATAGACCAATTTTACCTCCCTTTACGTATGGGGCCAATAAATCGACGACTTTAATACCAGTTACCAAGATTTCTTGATCGACACTCATTTCACTGAATTCAGGAGCTTCAGCATGAATGGCAGCTCGTTTGTCAGTTGGGATTGGCCCTCTTTCATCGATTGGTTCACCAATTACATTGATAATACGACCCAATGTTGCGTCACCAACTGGAATTCTTATTGGGTAACCAGTGTCCGATACTTTTTGCCCACGGACTAAACCTTCGGTACCATCCATGGCAATTGTTCGTACTGTACTTTCACCCAAATGTTGAGCGATTTCAAGTACAAGACGTGGTTGACGATCTTGAACTTCAAGGGCATTTAGAATTGGTGGTAATTCACCTTCAAATTGTACATCGACTACGGCACCAATGACGGCAACAACTTTTCCTTGTGGGGCTTTGGATGCTGCAGCAGCATAGTTGCGTTCTAAAACAAATATCAAGTTCTTTATTATTATATAACATTTAGCCTATAAAAGGAATTATAAATAGATGAATCATTAATTCCTAACATTGATATTTTACTGGATTTTCACCCACTATGTTAAAATCGAGAGAAACATCAAAAAATCTCAAATGTTTCTATATATCTTAAATAAAAATGAAGCTATGTTTATTGATTGAAATGTTTTTATCAGGCTTTTTACTGTAACGTATTTAATAAATCAGTTCAAAATTTCGCTTTCAAATCACTACTTTTACATAACATTTAACCTATAAACAAAATTATATATAGATGGAACATTAATTCCGAACATTTTATTCCATTCAATATAAATGTAAAATTTTTGGAACATTAATTTAAAACATTACAGTATATTCGAAAAACTAACGTTTTATTTTGAAATAAAACGTTTAAAATGGATTATTTAACACAAAAATGATGAAAATCGTTAATTCTTTTTTGTATTGTTATATTTTATCAAAAAAAATTAGTATTTGAATAAATTCAATTCAATTTTAAAGATGGCTGAATATTAACATCTCTAAATCTCGGATTATATTTTGGTTACGTAACAAAAATTTTTGAACAAATTTTGATGTAAAAAATGCAAACAATTCGATTAACATGTGCAAATGATTATGTAATTGTCCTAAATGAACTTTAAATAACATTATATTAAAACCATATTTGTCAAATGTTGAAAGGGTGAGGTGTTATGCAAGTAGCGGCCGGACATTATAAATTATATATTTAAAAAAAATTGCATATCGACTCTTCAAAACCCAATAAAAACGGTTTGATAAAACAATTGAATGTTTAAAGCATATGAATAACTAAGTTTTGTTATATGATCGACTAATTACGTGAACTAATCGATATAAAATGAACGCATGGATTTTTAAGTGAAAATAAAATAAAACATATAAAAATGAAAATTAATAAATTTTCAACTCACTATTCACTGAAAATGCAGCAACTGCTTTGGCAGTTTCTTGACTTAATTTTTCAAGCCCGAGGGCCGGTTTTAACGCCCTTACTGTTGCAGATAACATTTTGAACTAGTGAATTCCTGTGTTGTTTTAGCAGGAATGGCTGCTACTGAATATCGACGACTTTCGTACCGAAGTGTGACCTACATTGAATATGGTCTCTATGATTTTCAAGTGTTCAACGATTATGTTCTTTGATTACAGTATGTTTAACTAATCATGTATATTTTAAATATACGATATAATTGATAGCCTTTTTACATGTTTCAATAATAGTTTTTGTTTTCAATTTAAAGAAAATATTTTTAAGAATATTTAAAATATTTTGTTTTTTAACAAATAAATATTTTTAATGAATATGAAGAAATAAACAAATAATTTATATTTTTATGTAATTAATTTTTTGTATTTAAATAAATTAAATAATTGGGGAATATCACATATGACTTCCGTAAGTGTAGAATACCAATAGTAGAATACAGAAAAATATTTTTTACTCCCAAAAAATTGTTTTCTATGTATTCTTAAAAAAGTTTTGATTTAAAGTTAACACATTATCATCTAGGCTTGAAAATCATTAAGTAATATAACTAACTTGTTTAATTTTAAAGTTGATTGTTGATGTTTTTGAATTTATCGAAATATCAAGCAAATTAATTATATCTAAGCGCACTGCTTAGCACCGCTTTTATAGTGCTTTACATGAATTACACCAGATAATAGCAAAAGATTAATTTTTTTTTGGCTCTCAAACTGTTTTTAAAAATTTGCCTGCTGGCCCTCTTTCGTATCATATTCAGCGTGTATTTGCTTGAAACGAGCACATTATGGTTACTTGACAATGAGAGACGAATATCTTGAGAAAGGTTCTAAGTTTATTTTGCTCAATTTTGCATATGATTTACAGAATCTTGCTTTTTTGAGAATTTAAGTTTGGGAAATTTGATTGTTTCGACTTTAAATTTTGACTTAGGATTTAAACCAAATTTTATTCTATTCAGCGATTAATCGTGATAAAAAATTTATAAAGTACCCTGATAAAAAAGAACTATTCAATTTCTATAGGATTGAATAGGACTTTTTTATCAAAGTTAATCGATTTCTGACATCTATTTGTAAGTAGCAAAAAAATTAATAACCTGTTTCGAACATGGGACGTAATGGAAAAATTAATAACATGTTTCGTAAGCAAGTTTTCTCACCATTAGGCCACTGTACTATCTATTAATATACTATTTTTCTTTTTATTTAATATATACATATAATGTTTAATTTATTGGCATAATTTCTAATTTGTGTTTTGGATTGTGTCATATATCTTCTAAAGTTTGTGTACGTATTATTTATATACTTTTAATTTACTTCTGCATGAGGTATACATTTTATAGAACTACTAGTTCGCATGGGCTACATTCATTCAAAATTTTTTTTTAATAATTGCTGTAGTTCCATATTTCTCTATTAAAATTTGTATAAACTATTTAGTCATTATTTGACATATGGATGTAGTGATGTGGATGAACAGAAGGAGGAAGATATGTCATATGCTAATAGACTATCTCGCCTATCTTGTGAATTCAAAAAATTTGTTACTTCGTATTTTAGCCACTATTGGCGATACATACAGTAAATTAATAAATGAAATTGTTTTTTTAAGTTAGAGTAGCTTAAGTTAACTCAATCGTAAAGGTAAAAATTACGTTACCAGAAAAAGTGTTGATAAAACCAATTTACCGCTGGTAAAAACGGAGTTAGTAAAAAACAGCTATAAAGGTCTGCCATGCACATGCTTCCCAATCACTACTAATACTAACAATTGTAGCGCCTCACTCATTTGTATGAAAGTTTCGAGACGCTTTTTGGTGTAATGGTCGACTTTAACCTCCATTTCTGTAAATATCTAGCTTTTAATCAAAGGGCAAACGTATGGATAAAAAAAAGCCGCTAATTCGACACCGAATACGCAAACCCGTGCTAAATCAATCCCAAATATCATCTTCCAAATTATTTTCAACCCCTGCCCTTCCGAATCTCCAAAAATCAGTCTGGGTACTTTCTAATGTGTATAAGTGAATATATCTATAAAGTTTCAAGCGATTCGGTTCAGTTATAAAGATCGGCGAAGGTTAAACACATTTCTCTCATAAAGATTTATGGCTCACATTTTTAGATGTTTTAGAAGGTTAAAATGATGGAACGTGGCAATTACTCTTACTTGTGAAGCTTTCTCGCTTATCCAGTTCTCACTAACCAGGTTTGTATTGTATTTACTACAATTTTACAGCCAAGACACTTACCCATCAAGCTTGTTCATACTGGTTTGATCACTTTATATAAGGGATAGGTTTCATGGGAGTTATAATAAATAAGAAAACAAATAATTTTTATAACACAGGCAATGTTTTTATTATTTTTCATTATACCAAAAAGAAAAAAAAAATCAAAACTGAAAAAATGAAAATTGTTATACATTATATTATTTTTTTCATTTTTCTTTGTATTATAGGTACATATATTTATTTCCCAAATAATTATGTATTTATAACACAAACGATTTTCTGTATGGTGTTCAATTAACAATATTTTCTTTTTGTCCTTATTTTTAAATTTTTATTAAAAGCAATATTTTTTGTAGTTTTTTTTTTTCATATTTTTTATAATTAATATTTAAATATTTGATATTTCCAAAATATTCTGTTTAATGTTTCTAAAATGTTTTACAAATCATTGAATATAAGACTCGTTATTTTTATTTATTTATTTTAAGGGAGCGCGGAGAATTGTGGTGAATTCCTTCCAAAAATTTTTATTTATTGTCCTTCAAAAATAATCTTACCACTTTTTTGTGCAATTTTTTTTGTGTCACAACATGTAACGGAAAAATTTCACCAATAATAAATCGAAAAAAAATTAATAAATTAATAAAAGAGAACATTTTAGAAACATTTTCGATTTTTTTTTGTAGAAATAATGTGTATTCGACAAGTTAAATAGCAGTTTTTTAGAATTTTTTTTTAAATATATATATTTTTTTTACAGTAATAAAACTAAATATTAAGTACACTCAATACTAGATTTTAAAATGGAATGTTATTTTTTTATTTTTTTCTTTAAATTTAAAAACAGTTATTTTTAATATTAATACTAACAAGGAGAACGAATATGTATAATTTAACAATTTTTCAAAATAAATAATTTAATTATTATAATATGTATTATGACACATTAAAATCGTACAATCCGTAATTTTATTTTTTTCAAGGATTCGTATTTTTACACCACTTGACCATATTGTTTTCATTTGTCTTTTACCATATAAAGTAACGTATTCTAATATTGCAATGCATGATGGGAATTGTGTTAAAACTAAAGTTGAGCAAAATTATGAGCATTAAAAAGTATACTTTAATTATGTTGAAAACGTATTTTGTAAAAATTTTGCTCAGCTTCAATTTTGACACATTTCCTATCATTTATTGAAGGATTTGAATTACAAAAATGTATTAGATGCTTTTATGATATTCACAATATATTTTTCAATCATATTGTTTTAAAAGTCGCATTATTGATTTTAGATCTTTGCTGAATTTTTTGAACTAAGAAAATTACTCTGTAATGCTAATTTAAAAAGTACAGGGATAAAGAAACGACCCCGAAAATTAGAAATTGAAATATCCAGCTTATCTTTTTTTGAGTGACACTAATTAATAAATTTATACTTATCAATCTATTTGATATTATTTTTGAGATTTTACTTGAATGGCTAAATCCGTAATAAATTCTGTAATTCTTGCAATATTTTTTCGGCCATATTGTTTAAAATCTGATATTATTGTCTTTAGGTTTTGATTTACTGTATTTTCTGTACAAGTGTACACTAACGCCTTAGTGTACGCTCTGTTCAAAAAGTGCAGTAATCAATAAAGGAAGGAATCAAAATTTCCGGCTTTTGTTTTAAAATGATACGATTTGTCACTAATTTTCAATTCCCATCAATGTAAAGCCATAAATTATCTTTTCTCCTGTCCCATTTGGGATGCATTGTTCTATAAAAAATACTAAATCCTTTTTTTATAAGTTTCAAAATAAAATGGGAAAACCTGTAAGAAATGAATATGTCATAGTTTCGTATAGTTATCGTTGAACAGAAAAACAAAATGGCACAATGGCTAAGATTAACAATGAAATTTTACAAACAAATATAATCCATTATGAGGAACTTACAATTGTTAAATTATATACATTCTGTTTTATTTTTTTAATGTTAAGGGATGCTAAAAAATTCCCATTGCAACAGTAGTTAATGTCTATATATTTCGTTTTAAAAGAAAAACTTAAAAAACTGGAAAACTTAAAAAAATGTGTTTTTCTTTTTAATAATTATGGCATAGAAAAATTTCAATAAATTTTTTATATCTTAAAAAGTGCAAAATACTCTTTTTTTACAGTGTAGATTGATATTCATTATCGAAATTTGACAATTATTCCGCCATACGAGAATTTTGTATGCGGTAGAATAGCGGACAAATTTTGTGATAAAATTCCGATATCGAATGTCTAATTACACCGTTTGTTTTAATATCCAAGAAAAATGATGATTCCCAAAAAATTTGTGCGAATATAAATGTGAATAATTAAATTAAAAAGTTTTATTTAAAAACAAATTTAATGCAGTTTGATTTTGTTTTTGCAGATGGATTTTAGAAGAAAAAAATGAGCATCTTATTAATTATGAAAGAGGTGGGGAGGATGTAGTGCGTGTGTGAGGGATTGATTAAAAATAATATTTTAAACTTTATACATGCGCGCAATATTATTTTTCGAAAAATTGATTTCGCTTTGTATATGTAGTTTAAAATTTATACAACGAATATGTTATAGTCTAAGTTTTTTTTTTTTTTTTGATTCGAACATAATTTTTTAAGCCATGAAAATACGATGTAAATTTTACTGATATGTGCTTTGTTTTTTTTTTAATTTTTAATTTTTTAAGTCGACCATAACAATTCGAATAGGCAAGATAATTTTATAAATAATATCTCCGTCAAAATGTTTATAGCTTGTTTTATTATTAATTCAAGAAGATGGCATAATTTTAACTCTACAATTCGAAATTCTTTTTGTTAAATCGTTACTGATTCCAGCCAATACTTTATCGAGGATATTTATTCGAGGAATTTTTTATCCGCAGTGCAGCAAATTTTATTTGTTTTGTTGATTTAAAATTTGTATGAAAATTATGCTAAAACTGCTTCTATGCAATGTCACGATGCTTGTTTACTCGAAGTGTAATTTGTGAATTGATAGAGATTCTTAACGTTTCGATAAAAATGAATATTCGAAAATGATCAAGAACTTTTTAAGAAAAATTTCACCAAGATCATACAGTTCGACTGATAACAGTTTGCCAAAAGTCAGCGTTCAAATCAGGGGAAAATTTTATATTTTGAAAGGAAAATCTATCCAATCCTATCCAATAAAAATCCCGCCATAGACTGAGAAAAACACTTATAAAAAAGGAATACGAATTTTAGAATTAACCTTATATTCAGGCAAATATTATTACGCCAGGCATTAGCTTTTAAAATCGTACTGAGATTTTTGATCTAAATGCATAACTAGTAGATCCTTCATTTATAAATTTTTGGTGAAGGCATCCATAAATAGATTACGACAACCATACACTTAAAACTGCTGGATTGTGAATTGAAGAGTAAATGCCATCCCCTTTAAGCTGATATAAAGCAATTGTTTGAGTATAGTTACAAGTGTGCAGTTTGCGATTTTGTGTATGTAATTAGTAATATTTGTTGTTTTGTAGTATATTTTTGGTTAGCAAAAGAATACATATTATAAAAAAAAAAAGAAAAGTGTTATTAATTAGCAAAGCTATTTTTATATACTTTTGTGAAAAAATTGTATCTAAATTGCGTTGTTCCATTTTGAAATGGTATCAAATTTACATATCTACTCAAATATAATGAGGCCAATTTAAAATTTTACAGGCCGATTCATTTTGATATTTCAATAAATGAGTTACATAAATCTGTTACAAATAAAATGGGGCTTTGATCGCGGATAAATCTGCATTTTTTTTACTACAATTACTCACTTACAAGATTCAATAATTTAATTCCTGTGTGTCGATAAAATAAAAAAAAGTTATTCATAAATTAAGAATCGAATTGGGCGGATCTTTTTACTTGTATAGGTTACGCAGTTGTGTAAAAACTTACGGTTAATGTTCATAATTAATTAAGCGTTGTGCATCGGACGCTATTTTGAGTGGAATAAATAATTACGGCCAACAAAGTTTCTTATACAGTTTAGTATCAAATATTCGAGCTATGTGCATAATAAAATGGCGATATTTCTAGTTTCATGAAAAATTGCTATTCTCGGACGCCATCCTAGATGACAGATAAGAGCACACTCACTAGATACAGCAGGTATCGAGACAATGAAATACTGGGAATGAATCAAAATTACCAATGTTGCCTTGGCTCTTCAAAGGTTCACAGGCTAACGCAGTAACCCCCAACAAAAGAGTTCCCGAAGGTTGGAAAGAAAGATGACAGTCACATCACCTTACTCTAGATTTGGAATAGTCTAGCATAATTTCATCGCCATGGATAATCTCATTAAGCCTATCGATACTCAAATAAGGCATGAAAATAATGATATTGCTTAAATGACGTTTGAAATCCATTCCAAAAGGTCCTACCGAAAATGGCGTCCAGTAATGAATTAGCGAAGAGATTACAAACATACAAAAGCACCAGAATATTTTTGAATAAACTAAAAAATGTTTTTAGTTAAAATGTTTCTGATCAGGGGTCACAGAACAGTGAATACAATTTAGGTCTAAATTTTCAACAATTATTTAACCCTCTTATTTATATGTATCAAATCAGTCGAGTGATGTTAATGCCTTCATTATTTTTTTAAGTTATTTGGAACTTTTTATTGGGTGATTTTGTCAAGTGTGTTGGCTTAATTAATAGCCCAGTATATAATGTATGTAAGCGCTTACTTGGTTCAATTGCAGATGTTTTAAGTATTCGGACGAGTAGCTATTCGATTACCCGATACGTGATGGACAACGCTTTCTTATTCTAAACAAAATCCGTTCATTTTAAATATTTTTTTTTCGCATTTGGAATTACATTTTGATACCGTTTTAATAGTTTTTTGTTTTTCATTTAAATATTATTATTATTTTTTTTTTTTAATACATTTTTTATTAATTTGTTATATTTATTTATATTTTTAAAATTATTCAGCACTAATAAGGAAACTATGACACAGTAAGCTCAAAATGTTTTTTTTATACTTTAAAAAAATCAATTCATACTCCCTTCACGAAAAGCTACGAAAAATATATGTATATATATATTTGAACTTATTTCTATTATATTTTTATTTTATTTATATAATTATTTATATATATATATTTATAATGTGGGAAAATTAATAAAATGTGTGACAGAGTGTTTAATGTAAAATATGGAATCGATGATGAAAAATTGATACAAACAATAGGAAAAGTCGACTGACGTTTTTATTTTTTGATATTCATTGGTTTTTTTGTTGTATAAAAATATTCTTTTAGGCTCAAAAAGAGATGGGAATAATTTTGGATGGAAATTTTTACTTGAACACTCTGTATTGAAATGAATTTAGTTATTATTATTAAGTTATTCCATATTCAATTAATAGGGAGAAAATCTAATGCATTTAGATGAAATTTTTTATCCTTAGAATAATCTTTTAGTGCCACCTTGTTTGAGCATGGATATATCACTCTTAAAACCGTAAATAAAATTCGTATAAACAAATCTATAATACAAATCATTTTTACATTTACATGAAATAACTTTTATTGCGTTTTCGAACGCCTTACGACATTTGATTAACGGCTTATAGTGAAGAAAAATCGTAATTAATTTTCGTAAAACGTACGCAAGCGTATTTCGAGCTATTTTTGACATTTATGTGATTTTTATGTTTTATAAATGTCGAAATTGATTTACATTGCGTTTATATTTAAAATTTCATCTAAAATAATCGGACTTATTCCTTACTGATTACAACATAGAATAAACTCAAAAGAGGAAGTGTTTTTCAATTGTTTTTTTTTTTGTCTTCTTGTTTTTTTCTAAATGGTGGGATAAATTCAAAATGAAGGAATTATTTTAAAGTTGTTTTTTATACAATTAATAACACATTGAGGACATTTATTAAAACACCATATTTGGACATCTTCTGATATTTAACACTGATTGGACGATTAAGTTTAATATATTCAATCTTACGGCTATCGATTATTAATTAAAATCTAAATTTCTTAACACTCAGATGAGAACTTTCACATATAGGTTATGTGATATTTTCATTAGTTTTTTCATTGTGTGAAAAAAGCAAAAAATGATTTCTAAAAACTTTGTGAAGAACATATAATATCTATTGCTTTTGTTTTTTAGAACTGTGTTTGTGTGGCAGGTGTGAATAGTGTGGTGTTCTGGGATACGAACTTGTTTAGACGAAAAAAATGTTTTTCCCATCTGTGCTACTAATTCGAAATAAATGCTCCCTTCAATTCAAAGTATGCTTCAGAAATAAACCAGGAACTAATATAGTTTAAGTTTCCTCTGGAATCATGTTTTATCTAGTAATTTCGAAATCCCCAGTTGATATAAGCTTATAAATTACAAATATTTAATATAAGCTTACTTTAACTCAAGCTTTCATGATAGTTTTTTTTTTCTTTGTACTTTGATTACTGTATCAACTATCACTTACAACTATAGATTTGGTCACAGTTTTACAGTAATAAGAAATCCTTTTATCCATAACATAGATTTTTATTTACATCGTTCTTACAGAGCTTGTACAAGCTCTGTATTTACAAACTCTATGATTTAAAAAGTATTTTATGAACTTGTCTTTTGAGATTGCGAACACCTTCGGCGCAGTCGCAGTAGTTTTTACAAACTCTATGATTTAAAAAGAACTTTATAAATTTGACTTTTGAGATTGCGGAAAACTTCGGCGCAGTCGCAGTAGTTTTTTAATGTGATAAGGTAATGCAAATTTGAACAGAATATTCCTGACTGAGAAAAATCTAAAATTACATAAGGATAAACATGACTACAGAAAACTTTCATTTTTTAAGTAAATCAATATATTAGATGAGCCATTTTAATATCACAAGAATTCTTGGAGCCATCTTTGATCGTCAGTCAAATATAACTGTGAATCTTTTTCTAGAAAAAAGCATTTATTTCGTGTTATCTAAAATATTAAGATAGTTTTTACAGCATTTTTATTTTTAAATTTGATATATTTCTTTGTGTTTTTTTTTTTTTAATTTTAATTTTTTTTATTATTTCATATGTATTAAAATTGCTTAAAGTTAATTTTTAAGGTTAGGTTTAAATTTTGCTGCACTACATTATAATAGAGCTGTCTGTTTCATTTTTGTTTTAAAATAGCTGCACTCCGAAAGTAAAAATGATAAAATTTTATCTTAACAAACATTAACAAACAAAAATTCAACTTTCTCAGAAACATTTTTTTTTGTCTTAAAAAGAAATTAATAAAACTAATTTTGGAGAAATATTTTTATATCTAAAAATTATGAGCTCTCTGTTTTTTTTTTTGATTTTTTTTTTTCTAATTACAAATCGCAGGCTGGTAATAATAATAATAGCTTTTTTTTAAGAAAGAAAATTAATAATTATACTTTTTTTTTGTATACTAAATGTGTGCTTATGATTTGCATACCGTTTACATTGTAGAATTATCCCACTCTAATTGGTTTACATTTTGATATTTGTTGCGGCGTCCTGAAAATCATAAAAAATTTTAATTTAAAAAAATTCAAGATTTAAGACTGATTAAAATTTTGAATATGTATTTTTATTGCAGTCAGTTATCATTAATTTTTTTGATTACTTCAATTTTTGATTTGACGTTCCATACGTTTGCAAGACTTTAGCTTTATTTTTTAAATTATTTTGATTAGAGGACTTGTAACCCCGTATTAATGCCTTAGATTGTTTCAAAACGTTTCTGGAAATAGGCGGACAAATTGACAGATATTGATATCCAATGTTCTTGTATGTATCCCTCTCTTTTAGTTTGTTCGCCTTTTTACTCAGAATATCAAAATTATCTGATTGGCGGAATTTAAGTAAAAGGTGAACTGCAGATTTTTGTATAAGAGATAAGTGTCTTACACTAGATCTCCATGGTGGAAACTTAGTGTAAAGCACATTTTAAGAAGATCGTATAGACTTTAAATTTGTGGACGGTAAGTGTGTAAGGGTAATGAGTTCTTCAAATTAATTCTATATAAACATTAATGATTCTTACCACCGTTAGGTCCAGCGATGCAATTCTCTTCATCATCGCTTGATTCGCCAACACAGTGATCCAATCTAGAAAAACAAAAATAATTATTATTTGTGCAATGTTGTTATGTAATCGTTTTTATAAGTATACTTATACAAAGGGTCTACATATTTGTCTTCGGTATAAACGAAACTCCGATAAAGTTAAAATATTCGGTGGAACTATCTCCCCTAACGTTATGTGTGAGCTGAATTTCCTGTATAAAAGTGTTTGCGCCTCTTTTAACGTTCCTAATTTGGATAATAATTTGGATTTTCGACTACTTTTTTTTACCGATTAACTTATTTATTCGTGCTGTCCAGCTCTTTTATAAGTATTGCACATACTCTTCTTCTTAACAAAACATGGAAAAGGGTTCCGCCTCAATTGCTAACTTGAAGGTTGTTGGATTCGGTCTAACTGAGATATCTTATGCTGAACCAATATTATCCGCTTCTTTATAGCTCAGACATGCTACATGGAACTCCCTTCATAGATGTTTCGTGTCCGAAGTGACCGGCAAGCACGTCAACTAGAACTTTTATGCTTGTCCGCTTTTTGTCAAGGAACCAAGTTAACTTTGTCTCATTATATCCTGTTTTAACTACCATCTGCTTAGACTGTCTCCAGCTACATGTATCCTCCCATGATCTAAGCAGATACTTCCACCAAAATTATTAAGGGTGGGAGTGATGTAAATTCCCAAATAGTGTTAAGTGTCTGTCACGAGAGTGGGATTTTTTCAAGGTTTTTTTTCACCTACCCAAATTATCGATTGATTCAACGCATTCGAGTTTTAGAGAAAAAGTTATTTTGGTTTTTAATAGCGGTTATTTTCAATTGAGAAAACTAAAACTTATGATATAAAACGAGTATCAATACCTTAAAGTAGTTCGGAAAGCCTACATTTCGGTAAAAGTTTACTTTCCTTCCCTGTTGCTTCCGCTAATTGCTTATAGATACTAAATAATTATGAGTTCATTAAATTATTAAATTGAGATAAATGAAGGGCACATAAATTAACAAGCGTGGCGGGATTCTCCTTTAATAGTAAAATATTATGTCCTTATCATGACGGTTAGCGTGAAACCACCTTTTAATTCGTTTAGCTTGGTTCAGGTGGTAAAAATATTATGATGGACATATATTGACATTTCTTCATGCGTCAGAGAAGTCTGGACGCATTATAATATGGCAATACGATGTAGTAAAATAATTTTAATACCTGCGCCTTCCAGTATCACATTCACTATCATCTTGTGAATCGTCATCAGAATCTTCTGATTGTTCTTCATCGCATGAATCATCATCTTCACTGCAACTTAATTCATTTACCATTGTGTTATCCTTAACACCAGCTATACGATGTCCACTTGAGTCTGATAATTTAACACCAGCTGCAGTTGGGGCATTATCCATCTAATAGAAAAATTGTATAAATTCAGTTTAATACATTTCTGATGACACTACTTATAACGAAAACATTTCAGATTTTTTACTTACATCCATTGGATTAACTGTAATTGTCAAAGCAGAATCATCCCATGCCATTTCAGTATCTTGAATGTCACCAGTCTCGACATTATGATGTTTGGAACCGGAAATTCCAGATCCTAAAATTTCTTATTTATTTAGAATATAAATATTTTAAATAATCTACGTTTTTTTATTTTTATTTTTAATATTTTAAATAAATAAAACAAAAATACCTGTAAATGGTGCGCCATTTTGTTGTGCGGAACGAATACGAATTACACCCAATACAATCATGAATAATAGGAATCCTACGCATAGTACAATAATGATTGTCACTGCATGGCCTAGAATGTGAAAAAGAAATATAATCTAAACATCACAAGAACTTAATAGAATATGATTCAAAACTTAAGATATATAAAATTCGAAAAATGTTTTTTCGAAATAATCAGAAAGATTTGTTTCGTGGTATAAGCGATTTAAGAACGAAAAACATATATATTGCATAAAATATATCTCTATCTACATACGAGAATTCAAAAAACTAAACTTAAAAAATATTAAGTAGAAACTGAGTAAATCATGTATAAAAATGGCGTGTTTTCCTTCTTTTCGATTTTAAATCGCTTATAGCTTGACAGCTACAATTCGATTTTATTGAATTATATATTTAAAATATACTCACTACCACTAGCTAAGACTGCTTGAGTACGGTCTGTTAAACTGGCTGATAAATATTCTTCAGGTAGAATTTGTGCTGGTTTCATTTCAACGCTGTGTCGATGTACCTAAAAAATACAATTTATGAAAATTTCATGTTATTAAAATAAATAGGCCGTTGATTACTATTGTTTTAAGTGGAGTTTTAGAAAATTAAAGACAAATTTTTTATTCAATTGCTTTCAGTTTGATACCCCATTGATATTTTAAGATATTGAAATGTAAAATTTATTTGAAAAAAAGCTTGTAAATTGCCCCCCTGGTCATGGAATCTTGACAGTCATATTTATTAAATGGAGTTTCAGTAGCGTGATAATCAAGCTCTAACTGTAGGTCCGTTAAATGACGACGAACTCCACTTCTACTAATTCAAAAGTTAAAACAAATATATTTGAATACATAAACATATTTTATGTTTATACAAAAAACTGTACAGTACTGCTTTTTTTTGTTTATTATTTATTTTTTTAACCAATTTCTGGTTAACGTACGAATGCTCTATTTGGAAAGATTATGTATTATCCTCATATAAAGGTTTTCTCAATTTTCCACCCACTTCCAATTTAGTGGGACTTCCAATTTAACTTTATTTTACTGATACTTTATCGAGATCTGAATCGTTTAGAAAACAATTTAGATAAATTTTTGTATATTTTTAGGTACTTTAGTATATTTCCTGTCTGAATTGGTCCTTAAATTGAGACTGACAAAGTTATCGATACGTTATCACCTCATTGATATAACCGCTCTACAAATTTTGAGCACGAAAATACAATTAATAAAAATGAAGCTTTGAAATCTGTTTGAATACATACCATAGCTTTAGCAATAATTGATTCTGCTTGATTATCTAAATTAATTGGTGGTTTTGCAATATCTTCAAGATGTTCGCCTTTCTTTTCTTCTGATTTCGATTGGTCATCATTTTCTTTAGGTATTTCCATTTCATTATCTTTACTATCGGATTCCATACTTTTGATAGCGGCAACCAATCGTGGATGAATTACAGTAAGCTAAAATATAAAAAAAAAATAATTTATAAACTTCATCTCTGTCGATCATAATGAATCCAAGATAAATACTTACTGTTTGAGCGTATTCATTACTAACAAATCGTCCATTTAATTCAGAACAAATTAATTTGAATACACGATTCAAATAGTATGCAGGTTTTTGATTGATGTATTGAATTTCACGAAGGATCTAAATATAAATTAATATTCAAATTACAAGAAGTTTCACAAATATCTAAAATTCGTCTAAACTACCCGTTATCTGTTGGAAAATTTCAACTTTCTTCGAAAATACTAATTAAAATTAGAGTAAAGAACATGTTTACACAAAACTGCGCATTATGATATAGATAACAATAAAGATAGATTACAGACAACTCTTTTTTTTTTTTTTTTTTTTTTTTTTTTTTTTTGTATATAGGTCTACTATTAAGGCCGGATGTTTATCATACATCGCTTCAACTTCATAGAGGTTCATATGATTCATCTCTATGGTGAAATCGACCTCTGAAACTGTATCTAATTTCTTCCCCTTTTAAAACCATATTTACATACGCATGGGCCTGATATCAATTTAGAGTGGGTATTTATGACCCTAGAATAAACGAAGCGATTCCTCCGGATTATCCCGTGACGGTTTTTCAAGTACATATCTTCGATTTGTTAAGAAATATCCATTTATAACGCTACAGGTTACAGTGTCAAACAGACATAAATTTAAATCTCAAACTGCGGTCAGTCCCAAGATTT
Source organism: Chrysopa pallens (assembly GCA_020423425.1). Classification (NCBI taxonomy): domain Eukaryota; kingdom Metazoa; phylum Arthropoda; class Insecta; order Neuroptera; family Chrysopidae; genus Chrysopa; species Chrysopa pallens. The sequence goes on from CM035596.1 coordinate 17,570,059, forward strand.
CAATCGGTAAAAGACTCTGAATTCTTCGAGGAACTAGCGCTGAATAACACGGCCTGTTAGATCTAAATATCGACTCACTATGTGTGAAGGAAAACGAGATATCAAATTTGCTAGACCAGAAGAAGTTGTATCCAATTTTTTTATCATTTAAATCATAATCTTTCAAATGTACTCGGTTGAAAATGATTGGGATACAGTTGAGATAGTTGGCTTTTTGACAAGACAATTATGGAATCTATGACGATCTTACATGTACGGCATTTTTAAAAAACGAACAAAGTCCCTGCCCGTGTTATTTGTGAGGTTTCTAAAATTTAAAAATGAAGACTGATGATTCCACTTACTTGTTCATAATTCAAGATCATATCTGAACCAGTCAAGGAGATACCATCTTTAGTAATTTTAGCAACAATTCCAAAGTTTTGTAACAAATTTTCTGGTAAATTAACACTTTCATGATCTGGATTCAAACTTGGATACACAGATATTGAACATTCATCTAATTTCTGTTGAGCTGGAGCACGTAATTTTGATCGATCATTGGACAATACTTGTACATGAATATCAGCAAAAATTCGTACTCCTTGACGGAAATCGGAATATTCCCGGGCAATATTTGTGGTACCATTTACATTGATTGTCGGTGTTTGTGGTTGGAGTACCATTACGTACGATTCAATTGGAGAAATTTTCACTGATTTACCATTATCACACATTACAGATGTAGTTACATGAATGTTACGGCGTCCAGGTGTTGGAAATTCTCGTGTATTTGAATAACCAACTTTACGCATAAGTACTTCTAAATTTGTTTTATTGTCACCTTCAATACTCAATTCCGTTAAATCTGAAAATAAAGAAAATATTCTATTAGAAAAACAATAAAATTACTTGCTTTTATGAGATTTTCCTCCTTCTAGCTAGCTTTGATGCGATAGTCCATATTATAAGCATTCGGGCGTAATCTTATCAAATTGCACTTTTTTAAAATTCTATAAATCTGTATTCTGGCAATTAACCGAATTCGCCTTATAGTCTGGTTTTAAATTGACTGTAAAATAATGGCGAATCTTAATGCATTATTTTCTCGATTTTATCTCAGGCGGAGACGAAAATTGTATTTCACTGTCAATTAAAATGATGAGAAACTGAACCGCGTGGATAATATATTTAAAAAAATTCGTTTCCCAATTTTCGGACCTTACTTATTTGGGCGCTCATAAAAACCAGCATTTTTTATCGGTCTTGCGATATCCACTCCAAAAATTTTTATTGGTAAAAACTTAAATCATTTTCCGATTTTAGAAACATGCCAGAGAGAAAAACTCGTAGTCTACGCAGTTTACTCTGGAATAGTTTTTTCTATGAGACACGATGGAGAAATTAAAGCATATTAAAAGGTTTAAAAGGTCAATTCTTTTGAACTAACGAGAAGATATTTACAGTTGCCCTATCTAGAATATTCTCGTATATGTTGCTTATGAATTAAAATTTTACCTGAGTTAGTTAATAATTCCATTCCTGGTTGCAACAATTCCATGGCAGGTACTTCTAAACTTTCTTTACATTTGTGTAGGCAGCTTAATACTTCTGGCTTTTCGGTTTTCTTTAAAAGAACATTTAAACCAGCTAAATATCCTTTGAAATGATGTTTCATTTTATTGTCTGATCCTGTAAAAAAATAAAATTTGATGATTTAGTTATGACGGAATAATTTGTTCCATAGTAGTACTATTTTTACAGGGAGGATACTCCTTTAGACCACTAAACACAACGTAGAATGTTTTTAATTTTATAATAATTGGAAAAGATGAATTTTTTAAACTCCTATTTTAAAAATTTTCATATATATCGACGTTTTGGAATCTTCTGAATAATTGCCTGTATCCTGTCTGTTTGATAATATAAACTATTTGACGAATATTTATAAATTTTTGGTAGATATTAGTTGCATAATCGACTTTTTCACTCAAATGCCGATATATCCTGAACCGCTCAACTGACATTGATGAAATATTTTATAAAAAACGTAAACAAGTTATACATTAACAATTCGTGGCATTCCTTATTAAAGAGCGGCTTCAACAACACAATAATTACTGGAATTTCGCGGCTGATAGGCCAAATAGCAAATAGCAAAATTTGACCGGCTTATTTGGGTATAGCCACATTTGTAAACGCAATTTCGTCTTTTGAAATAAGTTACTACTTTCTGACAGAGGCAGAATGTCTGAACAACTTTTAGGCACAGCCAACTTCTTGATATTACTCTAAGACTGTTGAATGAAATTGATTGGAAACATACCTTGCCAACAAGCACCAACAGTAAGAGTAGTATTAATGCCTTTTGTGGGATGTAATGGCCAATCATCAATAATTTCAGGGTTTTTCTTTTCATTCTTGAATAAAACACCATCAATATACAATTCGACATCGGGGAAACGTACATTGACTGCATAATGATGCCATTGATTATCACAGACCTGTAAAAGAAATTCAATTGTTAATTCTGCGAAATAAAGAGATTTTGTACTAGTAATAATCTTAGATAATTTACATACCTGGCGAATCTTCCACCGGAATTCAGCTGGACGGAAAATGTTTAAGTCACCTTCGGAACGTCGTTCACGACGTAATAATAAAATTAAGCGACAATTTCTAACAAACAATGCGTAATGATGACGATTCATTTCTAAAACAAATTATTTTATTTTAATGTCGCAAATTAATAAATTAAATTTTAACAGGCGATAAAAATATGAATTTCGTTCGTGAACTATGAAATTATACGCAAAATATCTTAAAAACAAGTAAGAGTTTTTTACGTTGAAAAAATATTTCAATCGACTTATAATAAAATCTGTTTTTGAATTATAAAATCTACATTATACACAAGAAATCTCCATTATTCATTCATGGTCCAAAATATTTGAAACGGGTTATAGATATTTTATAATTTGGGTTTAAAATCGTAAATTCACTTGTTGTGGGGAAATTCCTTTTCGGAATTCTGAGGGAGGTCTATTTAAAGAGCGGGCTCAAATAGATTCTGGTGTTTCAGAAATCTGCGACTTTGTTTTTAGAACACAGGTTCTTCTCGGAATCAACCTAAGTGAATTAATTACATATTGGCATTTAAAAAACAAGCACTGTCGACTGAAATAATCATGTCAAAATCGCTATAGTTAAATTAAAAGAATTATTTATTAGAAATAATAATAAAAATATTCAGAAGATAATGTAAACATTAAGAAATTATTGTAGTTACATTGAATAAAAATGACATTGATGTCACGTGGATTTATAATATAAATATTGATTTATATTAATTCTAAGAATATAAAAAAGAAGAAATAAAAAAATATTAGATAAGAGTATAAGACTTTTATAATTTGATTGTATATTAGTGAATATCTTACGTTGTAAATTAACGCACGTTTTTAGCGTGTCTATTTATCTGAAATATTTTTTTTTTTGTGATTTAATTGGAAATCAACCTTTTGAAGTATTCTTTCAAACAAAGAATATACCGTATTGAGACTGAATTAAAAAAAAAAAAAAAATAAGTGAAAAATATAATCGAGTATTCACTACTATTATTCGATTTTCTTTTGAATCGATTTGTATCATAAATAAACATTTTTTGAACAAGTTTAAAGCGTACATTCTGTTAAAGATGTCTCGAATACCGAGAAGAGAGTTTTCGTAGATTCATGTTAAGATTTTAGCCCTACCGTGGCGAAAAAAAAATAGTTGCCCCTCATATAGTTTCGCTTTAGCGTAGCTATCTATTGAACATTCATGCTAACTCAGACTCTCTCTACCGATATAATTAAGAACTATTTAGAATCATCAATATGTAAACACAATAGACATAAAACTTGTAATAGATACAGTGTTTCATAATAGTGCATAGTGTAATATACTACAACAACTGACATTTTGGTAGTCAATGGACAATAATCAGCTGAGTGTATTATGAGTAGTTATTATTTTTGCTACTCTGGATCTGATATCTTGGTGAGAATGTCCAATAAGAAATGTTATGTCTATGATGTGATATTGAACATAGTTTCTATTTTAACCAGTAGTTGGAGTCTCTATTAGCATGAAATTTATATATTATCTTAAGTATGAATATCCTTTAATAAAAGAGGGTTTAATTTGCAGGCGATAACAAAAACGTTAAAGGTTAAACAATAATTATGTCTTATTTATTAATTCGCGATTCTTTTGATAGAGTAAGGAGTGATTAGGGGTGGAATATACTTACTATGGTCATCGGCTAAACATAGAATATGTTCTTTACGATGCTTATCAACAGGTAAATGATTTTTATGCTTCATCCATGTTGAAATTGTAAAAACACTAGCTAATTCATGATTTAACACATTATTTGGTATTGCAACAGCTGAATTTTGTCCATCAAATTCAAATATTTGATCCGATTCATGTCCTTCATCTGATATTAATGGTTTTGTCCATTCTGATCCAGTATCGGGTGTTGGTAATAAATCAATTGAGTCAGGACTAGCTCCACATATTTTACGTTGGGATTGTACACTGTATGTATCACGATCGCATCCTTTACCAATGTGTCCTGTAAGAAAAATAAAAAACAAAAGAAATTCAAGTTGTTTGATAAAACAACAATAAAACAATAATAAGGACTTTTTTTAATGCAGTCTTGTCTCTGTGTATATGGCATGTTAGGTCATGATGTCAAACACCTGTTTGACATACTGACCTCATTTCTTAAATGCATCATAATACAGATTGTCCCATTAAATTTTTATTTTGTAGTTTTTCGAATTAGTTTTGTTGTTAAAACGGGACCAATTATTAGTAAATCTATGGTTTATTGTACTAGACTAACAATATTCAAATTCAAAAGCTCGCTTGAAGTAATATTGATCATTACTTTTTTCTTGGATTTTTAATCCACGATGCGAGTTCGCCGAGTTATACCGTTGAGTAATAGTTTTCGAGATTCACCATCTTTGTACCCTGTTATCTGAAGAAAAAAACAATTTTCTTGTTTAGAATACTGTTATAACAGCTCCATTAGTAGATGAAACTACAGGAGCCTTTTGAATTGTCGAAATCACAATCCCTATTGAAACATTTTACATCGATTTCTTTGTAAGCTTCTCGAGTTGCAAATAACATGAAAAGTTTCATCGTCATCCAAACACGCCCAAATATGGATCGTCAGATCTTTTAAATTATGAAGATGGTACTTCAAATGATTGTCACGTTAAAAGACTAACTGTTATTAATACTCCGCTTGTAATTATATACGATTTAACCTGTTACAGGCCATCCGCGAAATTCCGATAATTGAAGTGTGCAAATCGAAGCATTTTCATAATAAGAGACGTAACGAGGTAGGAATGAGGGGCTACGGTACGAAAGTGTTTGAGACAACACTTCCCGTGCTATCGAATCAGCTTCCTCTGTCTCCTTCACGTCCGAGTGTAGAAATACTATCAGTCTGAAGGTGTTATTCAATTAATTTGGGAAGTTTTGTTGACTAAATAAACTGAAGAATTTCGGTATTGATATATTTATTTGTTTAATAAAAAAAATTTAACATTTTGGAATTATTAAAGTTGTTTAGACAGATTTAAATTTAGTAAACGAAAAAAGTCCGCAGCCTGAGAAGTAACAATTTTTCTTCGATTTGAACATAATTCTTGTATTGAGCTTTTGTATTAAACATCCATTTTGTATTATGCATCTAATTGCATTCTTAAATGTCTATCAATTTTCAAATTTTTCGTTTTATGAGCGTAGAGATTTTATATGCAAAGAAAAATGTTTATAACAAAACAGGAAAAACTGTACACGTATCATCTATGATACCATAGATACTATCTTTTCGCGTGGGAGCATCATAAATCTTATACGTATGGGTATCGAGATTGAAATTTAGACAAAATGCTGCATCCAGTATCTATTTTATAATTGATGATGAGTCAGGACATCCTGCATTTTATTGTCATTCTGTATTTTATATTTACCTGTCACAAGTGATACACTTGTATGTAACGATTTTACGTTACATGGTACATCGCATAAATCTAAACTTGCTGACGGGAACATGTATTGCTTGCCACTCATTGGAGCGTAGTCAATTCGTTCAGAAATACCTAGAAATTAATTAAAACAATTATTAGAAATGACAGATAATGAAAATATCCAGAAATAATACTATGAAACCATTTAGAAAATAGAAATTCTTGCAATGACATTTAATAAAAATTAAAATGAGGTTGTGGTGTTGTATAATATAAATATTTATTTATATTAATTCCAAGAATATTCCAGAATAAATAAAATAACTAATTAAACTGGACTTTTATAATTTAATTGTATACTAGTGAATTTTTTTGACGTTATAACTAATAATAATGGAATGTATCCCAATGTCTATTATCCTTATATAGTTAATGTCGAAAATGATCATTGTTAAAATTTGTATAAAATTGATTCGCGGTAATCGGTCAAATGTGTTGCTACGTAGTATGAGATTGTCGAGCTTGAAATTATAAAATGGTACAACCAAATCTTATAATCCGGAATATTTCAACACGTCATGATGCCGCATAATACATTATAAAATGAAAGATGGATAGAGTTGAAAACATTACACATCTGCCTGGAATCGAACTCGGTACAATACAATTGCTAGTCGAATGTGCTACCAACTAAACCACAAATACTAACAGTTTTTTACGAATCTTATAATAGTTTACATGTCAGATTCGAAGGATTACCGATTTAGCCATAGGCCGGATTATTGCGGGTTGATTGCATACGACAGATACGTTTATACGTCTATGACCTCTTTAACGGCTACAATTATCAAACGATTTGAATATAATTGGAATTCTAAAATGATATTGGTATTTCAAAAAGGTAGTGTCATAACACAAAATTTGAAATTATTTTACAATAAAAAAATTCTTGATGTTTGCTCAATTTTAAGCAAAAAATTATTTTTTGAATAACGCTTAGTTTTCAATTTAAACATTAATAAAATCGTATTTATTGTGTTTCTTATATTTGAATAACTTTTTATTGAGAAATTAATAAATTGGTAGGTGATTGCGTATACTTTACAGTCTAATGGTAAAAAATGGAACTAATTTATTACATAAAGCGCGTACTAAAATTTACTTCCCTTCCTAATATGCATCATTGCTATAGTTACAAAAACAAATTGCTATATTGTTTGATTTATTACAGAAAATTCGCTAATACTACGTAGTTTTTACACCGACATAAAATAAATCTACGTTGTAAAATATTAAAATCGAGTTTAATATTTTAAACTTTAAATTTAAACTAATTAGAATAAATTTTGAAGAAAATATGAATTTTTAAGAATTTTGTTTATAAATTTTTCCATTTTAATTTTAATAAAAACAGGAAGTTTTTATTACCATAAATTTTAAAGAAAAATTGAGATTTTTTAGAATTTTGTTTAAAAATTTTTCTATTATAATTATAATAAAAACACATTTTGCACATCCTATACTAAACTTCTCTTTTCTTCAGGCCCGAATATCTTTGTAATAAAACTTCTCAAATTTCAAAAGCAATCATACATAAAATTTCATTCGGGCTGGAATAAAATTGTGACTTTTGATTTTTCAAAATCTCCCAAGCCATTTACAAGATCTATCAGACAAATTGACAAAATAATTAAAAGGTATTCAAGTATAACAAGTCACTATCTATATGAACAAGGGCAGATCTAGGTTTTTATCGTCCGGGGAAAAAGTATCGCCTAGCGTTCTTCCACCGTCCATAAATCACCAAACTCCTATCATATAACTATATATGTAATGCGTCCGGCCACAGGCGCCAATTTCTGGCTGGCACACGGGGCAGTCAACCCCTTGCACTCCCATAGATCCGTCACTGTATATTATTTATAGATAATGGAAAAAATAAAATGATAGTCTCGTGGGACCATTAATGATTTTATAAAATTTTTTATGTATTTTTTTTCTACAGTATTTTACGGGTGTAATAATTTTGCGACACTCTGTACTGGGAATATATTACTCTCTTTGTGTGATCATTGAATAAAATTTCGAATTTTATTCTATTTTTTTAATCCCACTTATTTTTATCTAAATCGAAATTTTTCTGTCATTTTTCCTTTCTGTTATTGGATCATCCAAAATGAAAAATTTATATGCGGAAAACTTTATTAAAATATATGTAATTTCGGAACATTTTTTAAGATTTTAAATACAAATAACACATTTTCTAGATAAAATTTTTAAACATACCTTTCCATCCTAATTGACATAATCGATTGACTTTAATTGTAACCATCACTGGTAAGGATTGTTTCATACCACAATCGTAGGCTACAACACTTAAGATATGATTATGGGAACGGTCGTAATCCAATGGTTCCGTATTACGGATAGCTCCTTCACTGTCAATAACAAACGGTTGATCGTTGGTAAGGATCTCATATTTGCATACATCGCCATATTTTGGTGTACAATCTCTGTCAGATGCTTCAACCCGTAAGATTTCTTCGTATAGACGGCCTTCATCTACTTGACGGACATATGATGGTTCCAAAAATGTTGGAGGATATTCGTTGATATCAATTACGGTGATATGTACAGTAGCGCTGTAAAAAAAAAGAAGAAATTATCATCTACATCAATTATAGACCCAAGCAAGTTATGATTATGGATTTTGAGGCTTTGTTAATAAACAAAATTTCTCAATTAGTATTTAAAAAACTTCACTCCGTTAATTGGTAGCACGTCATGAAAACTATACAGCGTGGTGGTACAAAATTTAACTAATTAAGAATAAACCCAATACAAGTTTATATTTACACAACTGTATTCTGTGGTGTGAAAGATCATAGACTTATTATGGTTTTGGGTCAAACATATCAAGATATAGTTGAAAGAATAATAGAAACAAGAGTTTTTCAGTTAACACTAACATGATTGTCGAATTAATATTACAGCAAAGCTGTTTCAACAATTTTCTTTAATATTAAAAAGGTATTTATTAGTAAAAATGAGAAAGCAAAAGTCACGACAGGTTATTTGACCCCAAGGACACCGTAGCGTTGCATCGTTTCGTGACCACTGTAAATATAGGTGAAGAGGCGAAAATTTTATACCTAAATTGTTATGTAACTAATATTAAAATAATTTTGTGACGATGGGCTAGCGAAAAGAAAGATTCTATCTCCGATAAGATATGAATAAAACAGGTGCACTCATCCGATCATAATAATTGAGGAGATGAAAAAATCATCGGATCATTATCGACGTTGCTAATAAAGTCCAACATATGCCTCTACGCCACTACTATCATTCTACTAGCATGAACAGTTTCGAAAATTTTTAAATTTGATCAAAATTTTTTTATTATCAGCTTTTATTAAAAATTTTCACATAATAACTTTACAAATTATTGTTTCGAAATTTGATAACAAAATTTTTTTTTGTTGAATAGCCAATTTATTCATAATGTTTAAACCCTTTTCTCTATCGAAAAGAGAACTAAAATGACAATATAATCGATACCCTAAGCTTAAATTAAATTGCATCAACAAATTGCTAAAATAAAATATAAAACTTTCTTTTGTTTAAAAAAAAAAAAGAAATGGGATAAAATAACTTTGAATAGAAAAATAAATTCAATTTCACAAAAGCGATGGGGTAGAGAAATATGGGTGGGGGGGGGGGGCTGAAGGAAGGTAATGTATAATAAATGGTGGTATCATTTGTTTCTATAACAATTTCTAGCATTCCGTATCTCGTACTATTGGTATTATCGGTTAAACTGAGACTTAATATTGCTGTAATTGATAATTACAGCCTTGGCGTGGAGTACAATATTTATTTACTTCGTCAATAAATACAACTTGTTGGCCAAAAAATAGTATGAGTTACTTATTGAAAATTAGCGAGTATTACGAAAGCATATCATTATTTACCTGTATTGGTAACACTGTTCTTGATATGTATACAAAGTTTTAAGGACGTTGGAGAGGTACATAAAAATGCTACGAGACGGATAAAAATTTAGTAGAACGTTCATCATTCAATTTTAAATCACCTGTATACAATTACAAATCAACTCACTAAACTGTTAAAAAGTTCTTGCAATTTTAAAAAACAGTAATTTTATATGTAATCTTATAGAGATCCGTTAGCCGAACAGATTAAATTTATTTTTATTAACAATAAAAATTCTACCAGGAATTGCAAACGGTTAAAATAAGTAACTTGTACTCTAGAAAACTAATTGAGTATAAATTTATTAAAATTCGCTAAACGATTTTCGAGAAAAAAGTTAAAAACTGGCAATAATATAATTTTAAGGGAAAAATTGATTAGTGTATAAGAAAGACGGGCAACACTGTCGTCAGCTGAGATCTATAGTCAGTGTGACTGGAAAGTGTTTGTTTAACTAATTTTGAAATCGTTTTCATTAGTTTAAATAAACTTTGTGGAATATCATTTTATTCTGTCATGAATCCAGACATAATTTAGGCAATTTAATAATTTGAACAATTAACATAAAAATTTTAATCGATATTTTTAAATGTTAATGTTTTAATTTGACAGCTTATGGATAAAGAACATATGATCAGAAACACTATGTATTAAAGAGAGCGCAATATATCATCTTTGACGATTGCATCAACTTTATAATTATATAACAATTTTATAGTGATGACTAGATTTCATACAATAAAATAATATAAGAATATATTGAATTAATGTATGAAAATACATTAAATTTGTAAAAAAAAAATATTAAATCGTACTTTTAACTATTATTAATGTATTCTAAAATAATTTCACCATAAGTTACAGCTTAAAAAATCGAATATATTTTTCCGTTTGAAGTTGAATTCAAGTCTACATGCTGAGGTAAAAATTTTTTATAAAAGATTTAAAATATTGATAATTTCACTTAAAAAGGCATTGAAACAAAAAAAAAAAAAAATTATAATATTGTATTTTTACAAGTCTAAGATTTAATAAAACTAAATTGAAACATTTTATTTTTATATAACTATAACCGTCAATTGAAATAATGAATTCATTCCATACAATTATTCCGTCACTTGTATCTCCAAAACATCCTTAAATCCGAATATCTAATTCGTTTAGAGCCACTCGAGTTTTTACAAACATAACAAAAGTAAGATTATCGATTTTCACTATGTTTGATTTTGTTGATCAAAGAATCTTTATTAACTTTTGTTAGAGTAACGTAAGATTTTACTGAAAGCTTTTTTACGTTGCAAAAAACCTGCTCCGTGTCCAAGTGTGTAAAGGCACTTCAATACCTTCATTTAACTATTAAGAAGGAGGTTGCTGGTTCGAATCCAGGCAGCAACAGCCGTTTGGATAAGAATGTAGTAACCGGCCCCACCAACAATATAATTGTTATCTTGTGCTAGAAAGCATCTGTATCGTCAGGTGATGGGTTATTCTAAAAAGAGGATACAGAGTACCAAAAGGTCTAGGTAAAATGAATGTGTTTGTGTTTCCAATCTCAGACCCGTTCTAGATAGTCGGTAGACGCTTGTTGACTAGACATACGCAAGTGCATTACAAGCCAATTTTTTCTTGAATACCCATATATGTCAAAAATATGTTGAAATACACTTGCGTAACATACGTCTAGCCGGCAACCGACTACCGGCTATGTAGAACACCCTTTAATAAACTCTACGTTACAAAATGAAAGGTTATATTTGGTCTTATACTAAGAAAACCACACCAAAGCCATTCAAAAGTTTATATTATGGTGATAGTTTCCTTGAATTCATAATTACTTAACTGACAACTCTTAATCTTTGTATCATGAAAATGTGCTAGCCTCAATTCTTGGATAGCGTTCTCCACCTCCAACAAAAAACTACTCGATAAAACCATTTAAATTTGTATCGGAGGAGAACTTTTCAACTTGTTTCCAAGATAAGATAATAAGAGGGAATCCGCATATGTGTTACTTGTACCTAGACAATTTTTGATCGACCTGTTTGTGCAAATTCGAAAAAAAGTTGGCATATAATACGCATTGTATAGATTGAGGATTATTTTGAAGTTAACGATTTGGAAAAATAAATATTATTTTCTAAATAAATTTATTTAATAATCTAGACACCTAATTATTTCTAATCCTAGTAATATTATATATGTGAAAAAGAGTATGTTTGGATTTTTAGATGTTTGAATGTTTATTACTATATCACGCAAAAACAAGTCTACAAGTCAAATTTCAATCAACTATGTTGAGCTGTTGTTGTGTGATATTCATGTTAAGAACGACTAACTTCTGTGTAAAATTAAGAAGTATTTAGTATTATACATCAATTATACACCATTGAAATAAACCTGATAATAGATGGACTTTTTCATAATAGTGTATAATATATTACAATAATTAATTTTTGTAGTTTATCAAAAATAGTCATGGGTAGAATCTAGTAATTAATAAAACATATCAATGTCGATGTGATAACTCACACTTGATCAGCTTTGATTTTTTTAAATAATAATAATGAGGTTAAACTGTAGTTAATAATATATATATATGAACCACAATTAGAACATTGAAATTCAATACTTGATCTAATTAAAATGGCAAACATTCATACGATAAATGATATTGACCTCTGTAATTATCATTTTTATTTTATTTAACTAAATTCTGTAATATTTATTCCTGGGGAGCAAAATATGAAAATCACATATATTGGACATTCATGCTAACGAAAACTCTAACTATTGGTATAATTAAGAACTATTTAGAAATACCAACATAGACATAAAACTTGTAATAGATGGAGTGATACATAATAGTGTATAGTGGCTATAATATATTAGAATAACAAATCAACTTTTTGTAGCTAGCTGAGTGTATTATGAATAGTTATTATTTTTGCTACTATTGCACTGAAATTTTAACTATCTAATATAGTGGAATATAATTAGAGACAAAAATTTAAAATATATATAAAAGTCAAAAGTTGTTTTTCTCTGAATGAAATAGATAAAGTCTAAAACTAAACACATGAGACTTCAATCGTCATTTTGGAGTGATAGATTGAGACTTAAACCATACGGTTGGGTAGTCATTTTGGAAAACGCAATTCTATTCATATTCATTTTTTCTAAAGGTAAGAACTAACTAAAGTTGAAGAAAATTTTCAAATATTAATTTTCATTTTGAATTTTTTTATTTTTTTTAGGATCAATTTAATAGATCTCCTATATTTTAGCAATCTCTTCAACATTGGAAACTACTTTCTTTTTCAGGTGATTTTATTTTCGATCTTTTCTTGGGATCTTTTTGAATCACTAGACGCAGGTGGCAGGATCATAGTTGGATTTAGTGCCGCGAGATTGTTTAAAAGTCAAAATATCAGACGTATTTCTAAAACAATATTAATTAAATAAATAAGTACTGATTTATCGTTAATAGTAAACAACAACAACAAAAAATACGTGTATAATAACTTTTTTGTTTTACTAATTTACTTGTTTTAAAAACGATTCAACATAACCTCTATAACTTCTATGTTACACATGTAATCAATCTCAAATATGAGATAGCAAATACTGTACGTATAAAGTATATTTATGATCCTCTAATATTGGCAATATTTATGAAAAAAACAAAAAAAATTTGTATTAATGTTTCTAGTAAGAATTATTTCTAAATGTTTTATTCATATTTTCGATTTGAAAATTAGCGTAAAAAAAGTACCAGTTATCTGCTGCTCCAAGTAGTTAAGTTTGGGAAAATGGAACCCTATTGGAATCAAAAGTAATTTATATTATATTAACTATAATACACTAATTATCTATATTAATATTAGCTTCTAACTTCCTTTGTCCAAATCCCTTAATTATTCTTGATAACATTAAATTTCAATTGTTATAAAGTTTAAGGGGAATACGAACCGAATAAAAAGACATAAATAATAACGAAACTATTTTGACGCACAAATAAGAGAAAAATGTAATGATCCAAATATAATGAAATTTGGCATGCACAATCTTGACTTGAAAATGGAGGGGAGGTTGTAAGCTTCCATGAAAAAAAATTTCTAAAATAAAAAAAAAAAATTATTTTGTATTTAGAAAGTTTTTTGAGTGAAACTTTTCGATAACTACTCCGTTGTTATGTTCAGATTCGTCATTTCAAATTTCATTACAATCGAATAGTTATTTTTTGCATTTTATGTTCACACCCATCCATGTTATGTTTTTGTACTTCTGCGTACTTAAAGTTTTTCATTAGACGTTGACTTGGAGATAACTTGAAATTTTTGTGATTTATTTTAAGCCATAAATGTATTTAAATTCGAGAATGAGCATAATCGATGCACTGGATCCCATGTAGCCATGACCCATGTTTTAAAACTATAAGAAATAGAAGATAACTTTAATTACAAAAAAGTTTGTTTTTAAGCCAGCAACTTTTGTTTGAAACATTTTTAATTTTAATTCATATTATATAACAATTTAAATATTAATGTTTTAGTTTCATTTTTTTTATAGTGAAATATGTATTTATATTTGATATTCAACAATATGTGGGATATTTACACAATTAACTGCAGTTAGTTGTTATCTTCAATTGTAAATAGATGAATAATAAGAAAATAATTCATTTTAAATTAAAAGCACATGATAGTTTTTTCTATTATATTTTAATGTAGAATTTAAATATGCAATAACGAAAGGTGATACCTATTTAAAACTGCTAAGTTAATATAAGGGTTGCCAACTTTGATTGATATGGAAGATGATAGTAAAATTTGAAGTTTAATCATTGAAATTAAAGTTTATTAACGAACAAAAAACGCATTTACGAATACAATTTAAAAAAAATTGCACATTACTGTATATTTAAGATAGAAAATCGGGTTGTAAAATGCGAATTAATGTACATAGATGTCTCATTTTTTGCTCTAATTCCTCTTAAAATAGAGGTTGGTAGTGGTAAGTGCATTATATATAAATTTATTTTTTTGTTAATCAAGTCGCGAAAATTGAAAAATTTTTACATAATGGACGGTGCTTCAGTATAATTGTATAATTGCACGAAATAAAAATATAATATTTTTTTTATAAAATATAGTTGGCAATCCTAGTTGACATTCACCCCTTTTTACCATACAGTGAAATGCATAGGATGTTAAATAAGTAAACTTGCATGAAAATTTGATGACGACGGTAATGGAGACACTTGCTAATAAATTACCTAGTGTACTTGACAAAGTACATACATAGAGCTCTTGACTTTTGGTATATAGTATCTTGGGTACAACATCAATAAAATACAATTAAAAAGTTTTATACGAAGAAAAACAATGATTATGTATATTACGTTGAAAATAATTCATTCTCTAGCTAGTGTTAGCTCCATCTTCATCAGAGATCTTTTAAATAACAAACTTTATACAATTTTATTGCTTTTTCAAGTTTAAACTTCCATCAAAATACATGTTGTATTAAGCAGCGTACACACGTGCAACATTCGGTCGTAACGTAGACTCCGATCAAAACAAAGTGGCACTGTATTACCCATTTGCGCAAAAATAAAAAAATTAGAATTGGCTAAAAAATTACAAGTTTACTATTTAATAAATAAAATAGGGGAATTTACAGGAGGGAAAAATACTATCCAAAAAAGACAGAATATTATTTTATCTGTTAAATAAAAAGAGTATGACAATAAAGTTACTCAATTTATGGCCATGGATATACTTACATGCTTTGCTATGGAGAGAGATATTCATACATACAATTATTGTTTATAAGACTGAAATGGATAATGATTTATCACTACTCATTATCTTACAAAAATTGTATATATTAATAAGACTTTATCTTAAAAATAACACAGATTGAGATCAAAAAAATGTGTTTGCGCCAGTGCGAGTTTGTGTTACGAGACCAATGGTTTGTAGGAGTTGTGATGTCACGATGTTGCTATGCTTGCATAGCGTTCCATCTGTTTACCAAGCAGAGTACCTTCACTTTAAGTATTTGTTTATGTTAATAAATTGTGTTGTATTTTGTTCGTTTCACTCCATATCGAAATATTTAAATACAATAAAAATAAAAATGAATGAGTCATGTCTTGTCTTTGCAAATGTTGAGTACACACTATTCGTAACATTACCTAGCAACATATTTAGATGCGATTCAAATTTACCGACAATTTGTGGGATGCAATGTAACATTGTCACGTATTTTCACATCCACAAAAAGGTTGTTGTTATGCGTCAAAGTTGTTTTATGACACTGCATTACACGCGAAAGTTGAGCGTGTGTACGCGACTTTAGAAATTGTAACTTTCAATTATGGAGGGTAAAGGATTGGAGAACAATCTTTGTATGAAAAACTGTCCGCCAAAATACGTTAAATTAGGATGGCGCAACAGTATCAACAAGGTAAATGTCAAAGAGAGTTCATAACTCGGCACACTCCAATTTGTCAACAACTGTTATTTTCATACCATACCCATTCTCTATGCTAGCGCCACTTACGTTGGACATTTTTACAATTCGTACCCCATATGAGATGAGATAGTGCTTCTTAAAAGATCTACTCTCCATACTTTCAATCTGTCTTCCTAGTAGGACAATCGGTCGATTAAACGTCCTAAGTATATTTTCCACACAGTAGCTTCCATTTGTGGTGACAAAGAGTCTAATGGTTTTGAGCTAATATTAATATATTATAAAGGTGCGTAATAGTGCAATAGGGTAAATTAGAAACTCAAACATATAAAAACGAAGCTGTCTGAAGTAGCATGAGAATTTCTAATAAAAATTTCTTACGATTCTGTCAGAAGTATCATCAGAATTTCTGAAGTAATCGTTTGGTGTACGCTATATGCTATCTAAAAAAGTAATTAACTGAATAATAATTGGAAGTTCATTTACTTTCGTACAGATATTTTATGGTATATGCTTACGTCAGAATTTGTCTAATGTATGACCAGAATTTCTTAGACGCTTGTCTTATAATATTCGGCTATGTATTTAAATAAATTTAATACGTACTGGTTTAAACTTTGAATAAAAAATCAAATTAATTTAGCAAAACACATGCTTATTTATATACTTTTATACACTTTATGTCTGAAATTGTAACACCTAGAGACATCTGGTAGACAAATGCCAGTAACGAAAAAATGTAACGAAATTTGATATTCACAATCTGGATATTTTCTTATACGAATTCCTTATAGGACTGCCTGATTGGGTACTTTGGCCGTAAGATCAACACCTCTAAAAATTGTTCAATTTTGACCGCATGTATATTGGTTCTGTTTGGTGTCTTCGAGCGCCATCTTACTTAATAAGAAACATGAACCAAATTTATATCAAATGAAAAGTTTCGACGAATGAAATAAAAAATGCGATGTCTATAGAATAGTGTCTGTTATTATTTCAAAGGTAATAATAGGGGTATTATTAATACCTTTATAATATACAAATATATGCAATCGTTATTACACAAATGACATAATGCTTGTATATATATATAATTTTATTACGTATAACATAACAACAGATACAGATTATAACAAATACGGAAAATGCCCCGAATTTGTACAATATGACATGTGATTGATTAGAATGATTTTTTTCTCATTTTCTATCAAAACGATAATCTAATGGTTTTGTTTTTAGTGACAACTTTCAGTGGTACCAATTTAATAATTTTTTTTTTTTTTTAATGTATAAATTCAGGTTGAAATAAATACAATAAAATATACACCAAGAAAAAATTTGAATTTCGTATGAGTTGATTTGGATTGGAATTTGTATGATTGATTTAGATAATAAAAATTGGGCATTGTATGTAGTTAAGAAAAACTTTACAAAAAAAAAAAACCTAACTAAAATAAAGTTATAATCGCATTTTGTCCAAAATTTTTAAGCAAAAGTTTTTTTTCAATTTTTCCAAGCCTAGATTTTCATAAACCTATCGACATAAGAAAATCTTGATCCATTAAAAATAAAATTATTTTAATAATTAATTCGTAGTTTTCGAGATAGCCTCTGCAATTTTAAATGGAGACCGATTTCTTGGATCTATTTCATGCAATATTTTGGAATAAAAATAAATGTTAATCTATTTTTTTTTGCGGAATTAAATGCTAGAAATTTCAAAAACAGAATATTTTTTCAGATTTTGAGGTTTTAAAAAATTTATTTTCCAAAATTTAAAAACTTATTATAGGATCGAGTTGAGACTCTTCAACCAAGTGTGGTTCTACGTTGCATATTTTTTTCTTCAAAGAATAATAATGTTACTGAAAAAATCATTAAAATAAGTCACTATGAACATTATAATAACTCACAACGAATTTATACTGATCATGGTGTTACGGAAAAGATATTCCCACCTTTTTTTTTAGATACCGATTTAAATTTTTGCAGTATAAATAAAATAGGTTTTATTAAAAATAATAATTGATTAAAAATTTTATTTTTAGCAAAGTGGGCAAACAAATTAAAAATACAGAAAAAACAAAATATAATCCATGGATACTAATATTGAAAAAATCCAGAGAATTTTAATAATTTACTGACTTTTATCAAAATTCCTAAAATTTTCTGATTTTTCCATAATTACACAAAATTGAAATATTGCGATATCCGTGGCGCCTCGATTTTTTTATGAATTTTGGCAAAACAAGCCAAAATAAATAATACAAAATTTCGAGTTTTCGCCTATTTTTCGAATTATCCATGGGTAGTTTAATCACAGGTTGAACGTAAGGACCAAAAACCAACCTGACCCGTGCAAACTACACCCCACAAATCCATGGGTTAATAACAGAATAATTTTCGTCTTATTTTGGCTTCTTTTACCAAAATTATTCAAAATAGTAAACATAATCTAATGACTCTAAAAGTTGATTTTTTAAATAATTATCTGACATCCCGGAGATACAACTTGATATACTTTTCAGGAGGTGTATGATTAGATCCTATAAAAATTATCAAAAATCATTATTTTAATTATTAACAATCCTAAATGATATTTTCGAATATTTTTTCTCGGTTTATTAAATTATGATAATACACAACCCTACATTTACCAATGTTTAAGTGGCCTTAAGGAAAATGATCCAATTTTATTAAATTCCTTGATAAATTATTTTATAAAAAAAAAAAATTTTAATGATCTGATATTTAGCTTGTAAGTGAATTAAATATATAGCAAAAAATAAATCAATAATAAGATATCATTTAATTTGAAGGTTACATTAAACAATTTCTTTTTATAGTTTAGGATTTATTGGCGTGTCATTAAACAAAAAATATATTTCTGATATGATTTGAGTGTTAGATTTTCTATTTTAATGCTGCGTTGTAAGGTTCATAAATAATATGGCTCAATTCCAGCCTCTTTAAAATCTGCCCCCTAGTACAGTAGCTTTTACTATTCGTCATTCCCTCGAATGGAACTGTTTCGATCGCCCTGTACCCATATCAAACGTACACTAAACTTGTATCACATACATAGGCATTGTAAAAATATAGCGTTCTTAAAATATTAGTTACTCTTACAGCGGTAGACCTCAATAAAAAAAAAAAAAAACCAAATTCATTGATTGCACAAATGGTGAGGAAATTCAACACAAACTTTTCTATTTTTCCGAAATTACCGTTTCATATCGATGTGAAAAAGCCCCGCTTTCCTACTTTACATAAAAAAGTTGGTATTTTTGATGATTTATCCAAAAAGGGGGGAAAAAGTGATAGTTTTGAAAAAATATTTTAGTTTTTCTCCATTTATCATTTCACAACGCATACAAAAAAATCGCATTTCCTTAGCTTGCATAAACAAAAGTTGTTATTTTTGGCGATTTTCATCAAAACGGGGATGTAATTTTTCCAAAAACTATACATTATATTTCCTGAATACGATAAACACATTTACAAAATTTCAAAGTAAGGAAAGACAATAAGTGTTACTTGTAAAGATACAATATACACTGACGTCCTTAAGGCGAGAGAAGGGGCAAAAACAATAGTTATTACATTTCATTCAAATGAAAATTTTTTCGTGATTGTATACAACACACAAAAGTTAAAAATAAAAAGTCTTAAACAAAAAGAACCGCCTTCAAAAAATAAAAAGTAAAAAATAATTAAAAATTTTTCCTTGTGGCCAATTACCTTTAGAAGTTAGTGCCCATTTTATCTTCAGTTAAAAAATTGATTGTTTGGCATCGACTGAAAAACATAATTGGTCACAAGGAAAAATTAAAAATTTATTTTTTACTTTTTAATTCATTTCTTTGAAGGTGGTTCTTTTTTTATTTAATAATAATTTATTATTTATTTGCATAATTAAAGGCGAACAGTAAAAGAGCACTTTGGAAAATGAGTTTTATAAATAATGAATTTTCATTGAATTGAAAGTTTTTACTATTATTGAAAAGTTTTTATTTATATTATTAATCAAATAAATAATATTTTATTCAAAAATCGATAACATATTGTTTAGTATCAAAATTCCCAAGAGATTTAAATTCTAGGATTTCCAATAATGTTCTGACCACCATGTAATAGGAATATCAATTTCAGTATAGCAATATTTGTGTCACATTCAGACCAAAACAGCTTATTTATTGAAACATAAATTTGATAAACTTTGTACTTGCATAGTTTAATATGTTTCTTAAAATTATTTTGAAAATAATCAAAATCAAAGCAAAATTCGAAATTGTTACAAGAATCCTGTTTTGCAGAAAATGAAATTTTCCATAATTTACTATTTTTAGTTATCAAAAAAAATGCTAAATCAAAACTAAAAATTTTGGAAAAATTACAATTTTTATGATTTTTTAATTATTTGTTCATAATTTTTTTGGGGACAGCCTAGTTATGTACAAGTGGAGAAAAAAGGGATATTGAATAATGAGAGAAACATGTAAATCTCCGTACGACTAACGGACACTCAGATATGACCATTCATAATTTTCCAATCCTACAATATTTCTTTTTTTTCAGGGTAAAAAATAAGCAATAAACAGAGTTAGCTGTTAGGAATGCGATAATATACGCTATCTTTGTTAGTAGGAGGAACGTAAAATTATAATGAATGGATAAATTATCAAAATTTTTTGAACGAATTGATCGTGAAAGTTTGTAGGTATGTAATGGACATACACATCGATTCGTGTTTCATTTATAATGACAAAGAGTGTACTTTCATGAGAAATTAATTATTTATCGATAAGACTTTTTTTTTTTAAATTTTTTGAAATGCATAGTTAGCTTAGATTAAAAAATTTAATGCATTTGTATTAATTTTTAATAAGCTAATTACTTCAAGTTTTATTAATTTTTAATAAACACATTACAGTTTTATTAATTTTTAAATAAGGAATTGTAAAATATATACAAAGATAGTTCGTATAATCTTTTGAGAAGCACTCAACCACTGTGCCAATTATACCGTAGCTTTCATGGTTTTTCGAATACAAAAAATAATTTTTTCAACTTATTGGATAGACAATATAGCCCCTTGCACTTATGCGAAATAGTATTTTCATTGTTTGAAACCATGGATTTTAACAGACGTTGGTGAGTAAATAAAAAATTTCTATGAGAACAGACAATATCCAAAACATTCGATTTTTTGACGCATGAAGATTAAACTTAAACAAGTGAAGCAAACAACTAACAAAGTTAATTGTTTAGATACTCGACATATGATTAATGACTCGGCAGTTAATTGTTTAGATACTCGATATATGATACTTTTGTTTTTGAGTTATCATGATGACGGACGGGCTAATTAGCTGTTTCCATGAAACCTATATCGAAATTTTATTTGTTCGGTCAAAATTTTCTAGCGTTATAAACTTTAGACTAAAATGAATATACTCTGACATATGATGTATGTCGGGTATAAATATAAACAATAATACGAAATTTCGGAAGAATTATTTCAAAGGTTTAATTCTATTTTTAAAGACGTATTCAAAAATACAATATTCCTTTTAATCGGCTACCAATTTAATGGATAAAATTTCCGTTTTTTTGAGTAAAATCTAAGTTTTTTTTCAAATTTGTGCTAGTTAATTAATAAAGATTAATATCAAAATTTTAAGTACAAAAATTAATATCTAAAAAATCCAGAAAATTGCTAATTCTTTGAACATTCCAAAATTTTACATAAACTGAAATTTTATTCTCAACTTTGTGAATATTCATCAGAGACTTTTCATCGATACTGCATCTCACTGACCTTCATATAATATCTAAATAGAAAATTTTTCAAAAATTTACTTACTTTAAGCTTTGTTTTCCTTCGCAGCTGATTGCAGCAATATCAAATTTATAATTTCTACGTTTTTCACAGTTCAATGTTTTCTTTGCTTTAAGCTGAGCATAGCCGTGTGGTTTTAAAACAATCTGAAATCAAAAATTTAAAATTTGTAAATGAAGTTCCAAACGTTCGAACATTCTTTTATAAAAAAAAAAATGTTTTTTATTATTCACTAAATAAATTAAAATAATGTTGTATATACATAAAATGCATAAAATAAGTGAAAAATATCAAACCCCAACCAAGTTACATACGATTTCCACTAAGTTAGGAAAACAATTTTCAGCGACTGAACTTATGTGGAAAGTGCTTTCCAACGGAATTATTTTAATATTTTTTGATGAAAAACAAATTAAAAAATATCTTTGACTTTTTACGATAAAGTTAATATTTTAATAATATTCTTCTTGAGAATTAGTTAATAATATTCTTCTTGAGAATTTTAAATTTTTCCAAGCATTTCCTTTATTTTTTAAAATCAAATTAAAATAGCCAGAGATTTTAAGATAAAACTAAAAAATGTGCACGCCATATTGAAAATATAGAGAACAAATAGAAAACTCCAGACCTAATTTTTAGCCATCTGTTGCTCATTGCTGGTAATCACATTATAAATCGACCATAGCCTTAAATAACCATCATAGCCAGCTAGTGGTCAGGGTAAGTACTATAACTTATTCAATGCATAAAGTGGACGTATGAGTGTCTCTGGGCGTTAATGTAGTGAAAACTTAGTTATTTAGTTTTTAAAATTAAAACAAGTAATTAATAAAACAATATCTCATGTAAATTTAGAAATTTCATTTTAGACTAGTAACTACTTCTGCCGGTAGTAGAAATCATGTGCCCGGACATGGATCAGATCCCCGGACCGGATTTGCTAATAAAGAATATTAAATCAAAAGTTGTCCAAAATGTTAGTTTATGAATTTTTTTTCCAGTTGTTTTGGCTATGGGAGACTGGATTATCAAATATTTTTTATTACCTGAAACGGTGCTTCGCCATGATGCTTATTTACAATATGAAAACTACATATTTCCGGACCAATTGCACGTATTTTTGGGGTTACTTCTACAACCGTTTCATTTTCTTTGATTAGACCATGATATCCATTTTCTAGATTTGGTATATCTAAGCGTGGAACTGTAACAAATAAGAAAATTTACATTAATTAATTTATTAAAAAAATCAAAAACAAAATAATTGCATCGTCAATTTATATCTATGTGTGAATTTCAATTACTTACAAAATATTCAATGTTAATAAATAATAATATATGGCTGTCGGTAAAGACGATGAAATATTGCCTCCTGTCTGTCTATTCAATCGGTCGAATTAATTTAAACAACAATTACTAATCAATCAATAATTTATTATTATAAATTTTTGATCAAAATAAATGCAGAGACACCAGGTTAGTACAATTGACTCCCAATAATTTTTCACACTTATTAATTTGAATCTTTTGATAATTTAAAATTTATGTTCGACAAATTAGATAATTTTTTTTGAAGGCTTAAAAAATCTACCTAGATGGCACCACGTACGTATTTAAAAAAAATCGAACCAGAAAATTCAGGTTTATATGGAAAGTGTTTTTTTTTAAATATCATAACAATCGATTTTCTCAGAAACAATTAAAACTTGCAATCAATAATTGTAAAAGTTATTTGAAAAATCGCCATACTTGAAATTTTTTTTATTATTTATTCGAAAACTAATGAACCGTTATTTTGAAGGGTTTTCTTCGATCAAAAGCTTGGGTTTCCAAAAAAACAATTTTTTTTTTCTTCGAATTTTTCTGATTATTTAGAAAACATTTAATCGGAAAAAACTTTTACCAAATACGCAAAAGAACAATCGGTTCTTAAGTTTCCTTCTAAATAACAAAAAACAATTTCATAAGGCGATTTTGTCAATTTGTAATAACTTTTGAAATTATTTCAGAAAACATGTTAGCACAAATGAGTGGCCAAAACCTGGATTCGTAGAATAGTTTCTGAGAAATTCGATTGTTTATTTAAAAAGACACTTTCCATAAACCTGAATAAAAATCACGAATTTTGTTTACTACATTATTTTTCTTCTACCCTCTTAGTTGTTTAAACTCCTGTTCTTTTTTGAACTCTTGAAATTTGCAATTTTTCTCTGGTCTCATTTGTGTCAAATTATCGATAGTTGAAAATTGTTATGATAAATTCGTAAACAAGCATGCAGGGAAATGATAAATACAACTAATGAAACCATGAAAGTTTCTGGAACTGATTTGGGAAAATTTTTTGTGTTAGTAGCCAAAAATAATAATTATTTAAAAACTTTTATTTATTAATTTTAATTTACAAGTCCACTTATTTAAAAATTTTTTATTATATTATGAATAATTTATTTTTATAAATTTTATCTTTGCAAAATAAACTATAAAATATGAACTACCATAAATTAAAGCTCAGAAAACTTAATTAAAGTTAAAAATTTATACAGTAATAAATGCAATAAAATTTATTGTAGATAAGTTTTGAAACGTTTAAATAAATACAAAAATTCTTGAAAATATGAGCAACAAAACCAAACAGTCCCCTTTATCTCTTCTGAAAAAGAAGTACAAATTAGCTTTATATACACTTTTGAACAAATTAGCCAGTATAAAATATAAATGCTGCCAATTTATTTTTTTTTTTTCATTTCGACAAATTGCGTTTTTCAAAAGAAATTCGATTAATTTATCAAGAGGGAAAATTCATATGTATGTGATCATAATTCAATTTCACTTATATATAATTTAATCAATTCTTATAAGAAAATTTCTAAATATAGTATTTTTTTTTTTTTTATTCCATTGAAAATAAATAAATTAAATTTTTATTATTTAGTTATGAATACGTTGACATCTTATTTTTCGATAAGTTTTTTTTCTTCTATACAATCGATTTATTCTATTAAAAATTTTATTATCTTTTTACGGTCACATTTTTATTGGTATTTGAATTTTAGCTTCATATCATTTATAAAAAATCTAAGCGATTTTTATACTCGAAATAATTGAAATATATGGGAGGAGTAAACTATTTTTAGTGTTACGTTTGTGATACCAGAAAATATGAAAGCGCTAACAAAACTGTGGTATGGGTGTTTATAGAATCGCCTAATAAGTCCCGTTCGTTCGCCTGTCATACAGATGACTCAATAACGAAAATATAGCCACCTGCAATTTTGGTGATGTATTATCAGGGTGTCTAGTATATCTCAAGAACGAAATTTCCAGACTTTTCCAGGTTATCTAGGTTTCATATTGACTTTTTCCAGACAGTTTTTTTTTTTTAAATTTGAATTATTTCATTTTTAAAATGATTTCCAACATGCTTAATAAAAACTGACAAATGACAAGTAAACATTTGATCAATAAAATAAAAAACCACAAATGTAAAAAAATGATAAAAAACAATTTTCTCATAGTCTAAGATCCGACTGATAAATAAACATAAACCAAATTTTTATGTTTATTTATAATTAGGAGATGTATATTTACCAGGTTGCTTATGGCTGTGAAGAGGTGTGGCCATGTGCGCAACGGCAACCGTGATTCTTTAGAATCTTAATATAAATTGCCGTGATGTAGACGTTATTTTATTTAAAAAACAAGTGAACGATATTTTTTACCGAAAAAAATTAAAAATAATTAATTAAATTAATTAAAAATACTAGCGGCCAAATTTTGATAGGCAATCAACCTGGTCAATATATATACTCCTAATTATAAATAAACATAAAAATCTGGTTTTAAGCAAAAAACCGATGAGCGTACTAATCCTGCAGCGGGATCTCGTACTACTAACAAACTGATTTTGACCCTTATCCAGAGACATCTCTCAAACGTGAATATGTAAAAAGATCCGAATTCGAAAATGTTTGCGAACTTATTGAATTGGAAATATTGATTTTTATATCTAGCATTATAAAAGTATTATACAAAGGTACATAAAATTTATTGTCTGGGTCTTTGTTAGTATATGATCATTCATAATACCTATCTAAAAATTTGTATAAGGCTTAATTGCGACTAAGGTAACAACTTTTTCCTCGGTGTGGACCGTTTTCTATTAAGAAGCCCATAAAATGTTTTATTCCAGGTCTAAACTTGTTCTAGGCCTGAACTTGTTCATTATCGCATATATTACGAAATCAAGAACGCCTTAATAATTATTACGAATATTTAAAAAATTTATGGTTTGACAAAATTCCCTAATTATTTGCATAATTTGCCATTATCTCGGACTATTCCAAGAGTTTTTCAGCAAATTCTAAATTTCCTGAAACATTACACCATGAACGTTTACTGTTTTAGGTAAGGTGATATAAAGATAAAAATATAGAATTTTATTAATATAATAAATTAACTATATGCTAGATTCAAATTTAGAATATTAAAGCTTATTTCTACATAAATTTTAATTTTTGTCAAATTTCATACGTGATTTTTCACCACCGAAAGTACCCTATTCTGAAATAGAAACATTTCTTAGAAATTGATGTCCTATTGAGAGAGCAAAGTGATTTTTTTCACGAATATTTATGCTAGACTTGCGTCCACTTGGTACATTTTCCAGCTAAAATCATAGCTTACTTCGCATTGGTGATATATCGGGATTGATTGTCATTTTTAACAACTTCTAGCCAACGTAATTTACTTTAGTAAATCAGGTTTGACAAATGAATGAGATATGAGATTTATAGAAATCTCGTATCCTATTATAAGAAGCATTATATATATATATATATATATATATATATATATATATATATATATATATATATATATATATATATATATATATATATATATATATATATATATATATATATATATATATATATATATACATTGTGAATACTTCACAATGTCCGCATTGATCACTTTGTCCATAATATATTTGTATATAGAAAGACTTTTAGACTGTATAAAGCCGGTTGGTTTGTATGGTATTCACACGGTTTTTTTTTGTTTTTTTTTTTGAAATGTTTATGCAAATAAATCAGTGACAAAGATGTGACGTTCCAAACAGAAGTAGATAGAAGTATATATTTGTATAAACCATTTAAACAAAAAAAATTTGTGTGGTAGAGAAGCATAATACTTACGTATAACTAAAAGCTATAAACATGTCGAGATATAATCGGAAAATGCATTCAGTAATAATTCTTTAAAGTGTATACCACAAATAACAGAGAGATTTCCCATTTAAAAAAAAAAAAGTTTTCTTGAAAAGTTTACTAAAGAAAAATATAACCATAATGATGATAAATTCAACTCAATTTTTAATATTTATATGTGTATATTACAAAATATCTAAAAATGTTGCTTGTCCACATGTGGATAAGTTTATGGATGTTTGGGAGGTGCATAAAAACGGTACGCGACCCATAAATATTTAGTATTCCATTCTAAATCACCTGTATAAATTACAAATCGATTCATTAAACTGTTAAAAATAGTGATTGCAATTAAAAAAGAAAAATGTAAGAGATTTGTAAGTCGAACAGATTAAATTAACTTTTATTATCTGAAAAAAAAGTTACCAGGAATTTCAAACTTTTATAATAAGTAAATTGTACTCTAGAGAACTAATTAAGCAGAAATTTATTAAATTTCACTAAACGGATTTCGAGACAAAAATTAAAAACTAGCCGATAATGTCGTTTTTCATGGAAAATAAAATATGAGTGTGCCACAGGACTGAAGTATGTATATATATATATATATGTTTATAATCTCTCTTTTTCTATCTTAACTAGCTTATATCTCCCTCTCAACTTCCGTTCACCTCGCCGATCAGACTTTTCGTAATGCTCTTGTCACGCATTCACCAGTTTATATTCCCAGTCAAGTTTTACTTTAAAAAATTAGTGCAAAAGAAAATCTGTCATCGGTTGAGATCTATAGTCATAATCAATTGTTCGTTAAAACTCTTATTGAAATCGTTTAAACCCGTTTAAATAAATTAGTGGAATATTATTTTATTTTCCCATAAATACAGATATGATTTAGACAATTAAAAAATTTAAATAATTAATAAAAAAATTTTAATCGATATTGTTTTAATTTGACAACTTACAGATGAAGAATGTATGTTATTACAAATACAATGTATTAAAGAGAGTGCAATATATCATTTTTGATGTATTGCTAACATGACAATTAAATCACTGCTTTATAGGGTTGACTAGATTTCATACAATAAAATAATATTTTATTTAATTAATGTATGAAAATAAATTTGTTAACAAATATAACGAAAATTAAAAAAAATTATTTTTCTATTTAAACTCTAACATGCTGAGACATGAAATATACGAAAATGTATTAAATTTAATCTAAAATTCACAACAATTAAAAATATTGAAAACCGAAGAAGTAGCGTGATGTGTGTATAATTTTTTTGATCTGAAAATGGCTTGAAATTCGTGATTGAGACGTACTTGGACTGATATATGGTGATATATGAATACGTACATATTATATATATATATATATATATATATATATATATATATATATATATATATATATATATATATATATATATATATATATATATATATATATATATATATATATAAAATACGTATAAATCTACTGATAACCTGAAGTAAGCGGAAAAAAATGAAAAAATAATTTTAAACGCCAATCAATCAATTTAAAATTATTTTTTACCTTTTAGTTCATTCTTTTATTAAAAAATTTTTATTTTTTACTTTTGAATGTTGTATAGCATCAGGAAAAATCTTTCATTTGGATGAAATTTAATCACTAAAAATTGTTTTTGGTCCTTTTCTCTCATTTAAGACATCAAATCCTGGTTTTCTTATCATGGTACTACTCCTCGAGATATCTCATTTCTAACAAAAAACAATTATCAAAATCGGTTCTTAAACGACGAAGTTATACGCAACGACACAAATCACTAAGAATTGGTTTGGTTCCTTCACTCCTCTCAGGGACATCAGATTTACCAAAATGAAATGGAACCACACACGAAGCACCAGGTTTTAAATAATCATCATCAAAATCGGTTCACCCAGTCAAAAGTTCTGAGGTAACAAAAAATACAGTCAAATTGAGAATCCTCTTTTTTGAAGTCAGTTAAAAAGAAATTTAATTTTATTGAAAACAAAAAATATTTTTTGTGAGCTAACGATATGGAAAGTCGAGAGGCACAATATTATTTCTGGATTTTTCCAATCAAATAATTGGAGATAATAATCAAGCTTTTAATATACTTATGGTTTCTTTTAATTTCATAACTATTTTTAGTACTGTAATCTACATTCTTAATTGCATAATAGTTATTTTGATTTTTTACAATTTATTTTTCGCATTAAAAACGACACGTGACCCAATATTGAAAGAGGCAAAAAAAAAATAAAAATAAAATAGGAAGAATTAAAATAGAATAATTGATTTTCGAAAATAATTTTTTTTAATTATGAATAATAATTACTTTGCTTTCATACAAAAACGGACATCCTGAAAGAGACGTGCTAATTTTTAAAAATATAGTTGTGATTATGATTAATTTGTTTAGGGTTCTGTAGCAAAAAAAAGCTCACTTATGTGTTTGGATATATTTTTTTAAATATATCATATTTTTATGTAACGACTGATTTTGGTAATTAATTTCGTTTATGTAATTTCACGAAATATTACGTGAATATTAATTATACCAGGGAACATAATTTTTGAAAGGGGAAAAAATTATAGTATAATGAAACCCATTGGAAACGGAAGATACTATGATCAAAATGAAAAGAAAAATAAATTACGGGCGATCTGAGTTGGGGAAGTAGGAGGGGGTGAGTTTTTCAGGGTAAAATTTGTGGTTATTCTGAATTTCCGACAAAACTACAAGTCCTATGGAAAAAAGTTGAAAGCAAAGTTGCAGGTAATAAAAAGATCTACAACTTTTGTATTCACATAACCTCAAAATTTATGTCAAAAATTCAAATAACTAAGTTTTAGGTTTTTTATTTTTACCTTTTACAAAAAAAATTTTTTATCACGAAGACTTACCTTTTTAAGTTTCAAATACACTTTAAAAATATTTATTTTTTCCACCTTATTTTGAATAAATATCGAAAAAGCACCCTAATTATCAATCGAAAAATTTTGAGGTTTTGTAAAAAAAAGTGTAAATACAAAAGTTGTAGATATTTTTATTTCCTACAACTTTGCCATTTAATTTTTTCCCATAGGATTTGTAGTTTTTCCGGAAATCGAAATAAACCGTGTTTTACCCTTAAAAACTTACCATTTCCTACTTCCCAAACTCAGATCGCCCGTAATTTATTTTTCGTTTCATTTTAATCATATTATCTTGCGGTTCCAATGGGTTTCATCCTACTATAGTTTTCTTACACTTTTTATCATTTTTTAAGGCTTCTAATCTGGTCTATATGAAAACTGTGTTAATAAAAAGCGGTCTAGGCTTTTATTTAACACATAACGAACATCAGTTGCAACGTACAGTTTTTCAACATGCGTTTGTTTAACACTCAATTCAAAACATGAAAATCCATTTTGTAGTATAATTTGATAATTAATTTCCAAATTATTTTGTCTAGAAATGTTCCGAAATTGTAAAGTATTTGTATTAATTTTTAGTGGAGGGCAGACCAGTGACGGATTTCTACTTTCGGCGATAAAATCTTAAAATTATATTAAACAAAAATGTTAAGAAGAATTTAAATTAAAAGTTTTGTTGTGAATATCCGAATATTTCATTATTAATTAAAAATAAGTAATCGAATTTTAATACGAAAAGATTTTAAATAATTTTTTTGATAAGTTGACCAAACCTAATTATTGGCTTTGTGAAAAACTATAATTTAAAATTTATTATTTATAAAATCACTTTCGTATATCAAAAAGGGCCACAAAAAATTGAATAGGGTCTAGGGCAGCACATAGTGTAAATTAGCCTCTAAGGCGACAGAAACTGATCAAATAATTAGACGTAATTTAATCCCGTTACTTTGAGAGCCAGAGTGTAATAACTATCTTACGTAAAGTACTTGCGGGCCTCAATCAACTAAGCCAATCAGTTCGACGTAATCGAAAATAATCTTTATATAAAATTTCAAGAATTTACAGTTTTATTTTTCAATTTTCAGAATTTTTAGTTTTTAATTAATCTTAGCAATTAAGTTCTTAAACTAAGTTAAGCATATTTAAGTAATTTGGACTCAAAATGAGTTTGGTATGTTTACACTGACTTAAGAAGTTAGTTATTAAGATTTATTTAAAACTCAAAATAATTCCGATTCTTTTTTGTTGGAAATGAGATATCTCAGGAGTAGTACCATAATAACAAAACCAGGATATGATGTCCTAAATGGGAGAAAAGGACCAAAAACAATTTTTAGTGATTAAATTTCATCCAAATGAAAGATTTTTCCTGATTGTATACAACATTCAAAAGTACATTTATTTAAGAGCTTAGTAATTAAAGTTCAATAAAAAAGGTTTATTATTTTATGATTTTCAGTTTTATTCGGCCGTTTAATTTTTTCGTTAAAAAATTTTTATTTTATAATTTTTTTTGTGGTTATAATCTAATTATTAATTAATACGAGCTTTATTTTTGATACAACTCAATATTAAAATCTGTGAGTGAACAATAAATTACCCGTGCTTTTCTACCCTCAGGGTAGGAATTTTTTTTTTCAAATTTATATGGGACCAACTTCTGAGTATAATCGTCTAAAGAAAATCGTTGTCTCAAGCGCCGACTTGAGAACCATTCTTCATTTTTTCCTCGGTTCAAAAAGAATGAATAAAAATTGTATTTAAGTTTTGACCGTATTTTACGATACTGATTAAATCGCCAAAAATGGGAGTTTTATCCACGATTGAATTAAAAATATCAAAATTGGGAAAAGCAGAAACCGTGTGGTAAGTAATAATTACAAATTAATCGAAAATAAATGTTCCTGGAAAAAATGCCAATTTTTGAGATCATTAAACAAAAAAAAAACTAAATAAATGCAGCATTCTGTCACACGTATAATCTACACGCTCTTGTCCGAATTTATGAATATTATTTATTCAAACATAACAAAATATGTTTTCTTAGATTTGACATCATTTATATGTAAAAATAATTATTATATTCATGAACAAGCAGGCACACGGAGCGAGCTAGCGCGGTGTTGAGGGTGACGTAAGACGGTACATGCTGAGTAACCAATATTATTTTTTTTTATTGTATTCATTTTTTATTTAATGTGTGACATTTCAGAGTAAAAAAATATCTTACATATGTTTATTCCGATAAGCATGTGAATAAACCATACCATAAATGGCTATGAACACATTTTAATAGTTCATATGAATATTACATACTAGCGGACATCACACGTGTTACCCGCGTATTGCCTGGGAATTCAGAGATAAAAAATAGCCTATGATACCCGGGGATTGTCCTATGTAGCTTCCCAAATTGAAAAAAATTTTCAAATCAGTCTAATAGTTTTTAAGTTTATTCGTTACATACCAATTTTTATTCTTTATAACATTATTTTCTATTCGCCGATGTTATCACACAAAAACTTGCATTCCCTATTTTTACTTCATTTAGGGTAAAATTTTTAAAAACTTTAAATGTCTTATTTATATTATCTGAGCAAAAGCCTTAAAACTAAGTTTCAAGTTTCTAGCTTTAAAAATGACGAAATTTTCATGCGAACATTCATCCCCTCTTTCAACCCCTTACAACCATTTTGACCTTTCTCTGGCTCTAGATTATGTCTGTACCGAATTTCATTTAAATTGGTTTAGAAGTTAAGGCGTGATTGGGTAACACACAGACAAACAGAATTACTTTCGAATTTATAATATTAGTAAGGATAAATTATTAGAGTTGCACTTGATTCAAAAAATGATGAAAGTGCGTACTTCAAACTATTTTCTATTATATCGCAAAAAAAAAAAACAAAGTGAAGATAACAACTAACAAAGTCAATTGTTTAGATACATGAAATATAATTGAATATTATTGTTTGGACTATTTTTAATTATCATTCATAAAATACTATAAATATCCAGTCTATACAGTTATATATGCACAATAATAACATATATTTGTTTATTATACAAATTTGAGCTAAAATTGTGGAGAAAAAAAGTTTTAAGAAAATAAACATTTTTGTGTATTTGAACTTTTCTTCTATATTTTATAGTTTAAAAGTTGGGTCTAAGATCCGTTGGGTCTAAGATCCATTGGGCCCAATGGCTCGATTTTGCTCATTCACGAACTTAAACTTACATTTTATTAAATATGTTATGTGAATAATACATTTTTTATGTTTAGAATACATCAACAAAATTTCAGCTCGTTATCTCTTTTTGTTTTTGAGTTGCCGTGATGACGGATGGACGGATAATCGGAAGTGGATGAATTAGGTGTTTCTATGAACTCCTATACCAAAAGTTTGTTCATACCAATAATATTTATCTAGCGTTACAAACTTCAAACTAAAATTAATATACTCTGACAAATTCTATATGTGTCGATTACAAAAACAATTCATTTTAAAATTTGTTGAAAAGTGGCAAATTTTACAAAATCTGAGTTAGCATGTAAAAATCAATTCAAAATGTGTATAAAAATAATAAATTCAATGTGTTTTGTCTAGAGACATTCATCGAAAACTGTTGACTAAACAAATTTATGTTCGGTTTATCATTAGAGTACACAGTATTTTTAAAACTTTTATATAATGTTTAAGTCATCTGCCTATACAAGATGTTTCAGATGGAAAGGTCAACTTTATACAAACGAATAGCAATAAAAAAATTCCAAATAACATGTGTCCAATTGTTATTTAGTACACATATATACTCAAGGAATCATAAAATGCAACATTTTTACCTAGTTCATTTTTTTTTAATCTATTTTAAAACATCACATACTTGATTGTTATGTTGTGTTGAGTTATTTATGATAATTAATTTTATTTATCTACAACATTAATTTTAAGTAAGCGTGGAAGATTCAGGTTGTTGCGATCAAAGAATTTTTGGTTTAAAGTGTTTAACACCAAAAAAAAGTAACAAAAATAAAAAATTAGACACATGTTATACATGGAATTTTCTACAACCGTACTCGTTCGTACAACTATCTCTCAAAATACATAACTTTCATCCTGAAACACTCTGTATATACCTTGAAAAATATTGTTCTACAGTATAACATAATGTAAATGTTGATGAATGCTTGTGTTTACCATTAGTACACAGTGTTCAAAAAATTTTATGTCATATGATCGAATTACCTAAAAACACCTTGAAAATATTTAAAAATATATTCACACCTATCACTGTATCATTCATAAACATATGAACGGAGTATTTTTTTAAAAATTAATTTGATTATCCATTAAGATTTTGATTGATCTATGTTTAAAATACGTCATCAAAATTTCTACCTGGTTTTCTAGCTATCGTGACAACTATACCAAAATTTCGTTTGTACGTTCAATATTAGGTAGCGTTACAAAGACTAAAATAATATACTCTGACATATTATGTATATCGAGAATAAAACAAATATTACGATATTAAATATTTAAAAAAAGAATTTTTTATCAAAACTGCTTATTATGTGAATATTAGGACACTTTAAATTAACGTGATCACTCTGTACAAATAAACTTGAGTTGTAAAAGTGCATATAATGAAAGAAAGCAGAAGGTTGTCGATACTCGATATAAAAAGCTGTCATCGAACTACAAGAGTGGGTATTAACAAATTGTTCATTATTTTAACCCATTGTGGTCACACCTCCATATAATAACGTTAAGATCACATGGGTCCAGAAGACCTCACGCAGAAAAACAATAGGAAAAAAAATTCGCAAAATCCGACAAAAAATAATAATAATAATAAATAAATAAAATGCCATTTTACTCGGAAAAAAATACATTTTCAAGACAAACTTTAATGAAATTTGAAAAAAAATATTTAAATTATTTTGAAGACCCAGAAGTTTGGCTGGGGTCAACTGGACCCAATATGACCGTAACGGGTTAATTATATCAGCAATGGATTATTATTGGTAACAACAGAAATGGAATGATCTAAATTTTAAATAATAATTTTTTGAAGTATTTAATGACTTTTACAGTTTAAATTCAATGTTTTATGTAAATACAAAAATTAAAATAAAAATTTTATAATTATGTATGAAAGATTTAGATGACACATTTTTTTTGTTTCCGACTATTTATAGAAAAAAAACAAGGAGCGTAAATAATAAAAATAGACCAGGCGCGTTTTGAACAACCAAATAATATTGGTTTTGTACTATGTAACAAACGTACAAGTAAAAAAAAATTTGTTGTTCATTTTATTTTAAGAAAATTCTACCGTTGCTATGGTAACATCATACAACTTTATTAAATGTTATAAAAGTCTGTAGATGATACATTATTCTACACTGAAATATTTGTCACTATTTTTTAATGAATTTAGAACTCTGACATATTATGTATGTTGAGTATAAAAATGATTACAATCTCTATAATATGCATGTTATAATATTCATTTTTGCTACTCGCAGCGCTTTGATCGATGAAGTTGTTCCTTCCAAATTCCATACACAGAGTGGATATGGAGGTATGGTTTTAAAAGATATGAAATGTTAATAAAATATTTTAAAACCATACCTCCCGTCAATCCATTTTGTACCACTTACTGTTTTCAATTAATGTTCATTTGTTTTAAACTTTTAATAACGATCAGTTTCAATTGTATTTATTAAAATAATTTAGATCAGAACTACTCTCTCTCTCTTATGTAGGTAATCAAAAATAAAAACATTTTAAATTAAATACATAATTTTGTATAAGCAATACACCTACGGGGGGTCATAAAATATAAGTATGTATTGTAAAATATGGTCTTTAAGGAAGTACGAGCACCAAGGCAACTTTTGATAAAAGGCTTGATTTTTTTTTAATACAAAGTTTAAATATGTCTAAACAAATTCCAAAAATTTGAAGGAGATTGCCCGATCATTTAAATAAATAATTAACTTTAAAGTTGAGCAATTTAGCATTGGTCTTATGGGGTAACCTTCAAACATTGATACATTTCTGTATTTTTCTCGTAAAACTGTCGGTGAATATTTTTAAAAAACTTATGGATGAAAGTAAATATATTAGTGATAAATTTAATTCAAAAACATTTACACTTGCCCGACTAATTAAAGTGTATTAATTAAAAGAAAAATAAATGCCGCCACTAGCCAATGTTAAATGTATATCTATATATTGAAAAAAATCATATGGTTACTGCGTTCCCCTTACCGCGCTAGAGTCGATACCTATCCCCAGCCCGCCTGGCGCTCGTACTTCCTTAAGTTGCATTCAGATAAAAACACTGCGGCAAAATAGTAAAACGTATAGGAAATTTCTCAACAAGTTGAAAAATATTCATTCACATGCAAAGGATTTTGGAATGAACAATTTTAAATAAATAAGGATGCTTAGTTTTTGGACAAAAAAAATCTTCTTTATTTTTTGTTACCTTGACACTCCCTCCATCGATGTACCGATTCGACCGTGCTACGTGGAAGGAAGGTACTTCTTAATCGATTGATACGCTAAGAGTGTTTAAAATTTGTAATAAAACATTCACATTCTAGAAAATACAATTATTTATTCAATTGTATAGCAAGTGTCTAACAAAATTGAAATGATTGGATTGGAAACTGTAACAATGATTGAATTTCATTAGTAATTGTGTTTAATTGCAAATATAAATAATTATTCGTTGAAATTAGTTAATAAATTCTGAGAAATTTCCTATGTTAAATTATTCACAGAAATTGATTGATAAACTAGTATTTTGTAACCATAGAAACGAACAATTTGATACACGGTGCCCCTACTCCAGACTTTGTATCTGTATGCAGGTTTCTCAGAATCTTGATTATTATAGAACAATTTAGTTCAGAGTGTTTAGAACAATATCATACCCATTTTGCACAGTATAAACGAGCATGTCCGATCGAATTGAAACTAGCATAAAATGAAAATTTCTTCTTAAACAAGTTTCTAACTTTTTTCTTATTGGCACTCAATTTAGTTTTAATATATACTCATATTAATGTATTCTTAAGGAAGTTCCCTCGGCAGTTACGAAATTATTATTATATAAAACAAAAATTTTGGTACTTTACCGATCAATTAAGAGTGTAATTATTAATTGATCGGCAAGGTACTCAAATTTTTATTTTACATAATATATTTCGTTAATTATAACATAATAAAAATTCGGATTATTATCTGCAAATTTATTTCTATCGAGGGAACTTCCTTAAATATCACTTCTCACATGCTTCATCAAGCTGGAATCTCCCTTGATTTTATCCATAATACTAATTTTTTAAACAAAAAATAGCTCTTATCCTTTTAGTCCAACTAAAGAAAATTCAATTAAATTTAGTTCGACCGTCTTCAATATGGATCGTTTTATTCCAACCAGAATCCCTCTTCATTTTACTCACAATTCTAATCTGTTCAATAAATCATTATTTAACCATGCTGTTTCTCTTGTCCTTCTAGAAAATTCGATATCTGAATTACTTAAAATGCCATTATCTAGCAACATTACACACTACCTCATTTTTTTTATCCTGACTCTTTAAACTTATTTCCTTGACATAATGTGTGCTATTTTATTCAAACTCCTGAATATTGTTTTAGTTCACTCACAATGTGTTCAACAAAATTTTAATTACTTTCTAATTATTTTTTCTTGGCTATTTTTGTGTTCTTTAAAAACAAATTTCAATAAAACTTTATAGTTAGATAAAAAAATATAGTAAATTTTCTCTCCACTTTTGAGTTTTTTAAAATGTAAAAATTCAAAACTTTGAAAACAAGTTTTGAATTTTGCCCTCCTAATCTCGATGAAATCACTTACAGTTACATATATTTTTCGTTTTTAATGTTTCGAAATTCTTGTTGTAAGTTAATTTGAATATTGTGTATTAATCGAATAACCTTAAACGATCATATATCATTTTATTTTATGACGTCATAATATGATTTTGAAATTTATGTACATATGAATAGCAACGTGTGCTGTCGGTATATTATTAATCAAATGCAATATAAACTATATACAGGATCTTTTTTTTTCAAAATATAAATCCATTAAATTTATTCTGTTCGCTAAAAGAAATGTATAAGCTTCGAAACAAAAGAATCCAAATACGATCAAACAAAAATTTAAAAGGTCTATCTGTTATAATGCATAATAAGCTCCTGATTAAAATTGAAACATAATACTGAAGCATCCTCCAATGTATAAAAGTCTTTCTATTTTGGCCCCTAATTAACTCAAAAAATACTTTTTTAAATGTTTTGAAATTTGGTTTGCACAATATATTAACATGAAAACGGGCGGTTTATCGAAGAGTTTTTATTCGAAAAAAAAAACACTTTTAAATATAAAGTTGAATTTTGATTTTTATCTTAGAAATTTTTTTTTGAGAGAATCTTCGACAAGCCCTCCGTTTTCATGTTAATATTGGATAGGTATTTTTTGAGTTATTTGTGCTCGAAAATTGAAAGAAATACAATGTATATTATATATAATTTAAGTCAACAGCTTGTTAGAGGCACACTCTTTAATGTCAATAACAGGTTAAATTTCAAACACTAATAATTCAAATGTTATAAAATTTGTCAAAGACAATCTTTCCATGAAAACTGAGGCCGCGTCGAAGAATTTTTCGCAATAAAACTTTTCTAAATATAATATAAAATTTTAATTTTTACTTTACAAACCTTTTTTCTAGAAAAACTCTTCAAAAAAATATATCCTTCGTTTTCATGTCAAATTTTACATACCAAATAACATAACAGTTGATTAAGTTGTTTGTTGAGTTATTTGTGCGCGAAAATTGAAAAAAATACAATATATATTACATTACAGATTGCCTTTATTATAAAGGCGTTCTTCTTAAAAATTTATCTACAACCCTATATTAAGATTTTTTATTAAACCAGAATTTCAAAAATAATACACGAGATAACGCTGCAGTCGAGTGTCAAATTTACATTACCAATAAAAAGGACATATGATCTTAAAATTAATCATGATTATTAGGTAAATTCAATAAGCCAGAATATGAATATGAAATTTTTTTAAATCAGAAAATAAGCATGTACGTTAAAAATTAGACAATGATAGTGCTACGAAGTCCCAGTAGCTACGAAGAGTTTTTATGTAAAAGTCGGTTTGCAAAAACGACATGGAAAATAATTTTTGAGAGCTTATAGTTAATTTGTTAGATCTTGGACAAATGATTGATTGCCAAGAGTATTTTTAATCATTAGCATTCATAAAATATTCTAAATATCCAGGTTATACAGTTATAAATACATAAATAATAATATCTGTAGTACTTGTATATATGTGTTTATTAGTTAAAATTGAGCTAAAACTGTGGAAAATTAGTGTGGAAATTGTAGTCAGTCCCCTTCACTCCTGTCCATAGTCAGGTTTCACATTTTGATGTGAAAAACAATAAATGAAAAGATATAAATAATGTAGAAAAAAAAAGCTCCTGTATATATAAAATTATTTATTTATAGTAATTTTGCCTTTGTTGTTTTTTTCACTCCACCAACTAAAAATTTACATTTCGTTTTAATGGTTAAATAAAAAACAGGTTAATTTCATAATAGTTATATATTATTGTATTATTATAACACTTAACGTAATTTTTTTTATTTTTATTTTTTTTTTTACATTTCATGAATAATTACATTTTAGTAAATCAATAAATTTTATTCTAAATATAGATACAATTGTAATATTTTGACATTTAAATTGTAATTATTACTTGTAACACAATTTGTTCAATTTAATAATCATACCTTATAAGTACTTAATAAAGACTTCATATATGAATAAAAGGCTAATTAAAGATGGCTTAGTTACTAATTTTTTTCAAATTATCTACTAAATTCAGTTTGTCGACAAAGTCTGCACAAAGGTATTTTATTAAGTGTGTAATTTATACTTGCCAGGTATCTATCAAATTACTACGTCAACCAATCGTCCTTGATTATGAATTTAATTTGAACATAATTTGAAAATAGCTCCAATCAGCAGATCTATATTGAAACATTTACTTGGAAATCTAAAGGACAAAATTAACAACGAACAACAGTTGGGAATTGATTGCATTGGATGTCAAAATTGCTCGAAGAAATATATAGGACAAAGTAGACAAATTGGTATAAGATTCAAATATTCAGCACCTCTTCAGTGGTACTTATTTTTATAAACACCAATTACAAAAAAAATTTCGATTTTTTGCTCCAATTTCCAAGATTTTATAAATACGTATTTCGACTACAACGCAATCATCATCAGTTATATTAACTAGTCGTTATAACACTCCGAGGAGATGTAACTCGTTGCTAATTTGGTGATGGTATCCTCGGAGAATCATTACGACTAGCTAATTCATACTGATGTTTTTATAAAATACAAAAAAATTTTGATCTAGGAAATTAGGGAAAAAATCGAAAATTATTCGAAAAATCCAAGAGGTCTCTCATAATATTCATACCAATTACGTAAAATATGAATCAATTACATTTTACGAAAAAAATTGTTTGTTTAAAAAGAAAAAAAATTTTTTGTATTTGAACTTTTCCATTGAACCCAATAGACCGATTTTGCTCATTCACGAACTTAAATTCACTGTTTATGTTTAAAATGTGTCAGTAAAATTTCAGCCCGCTATCTCTTTTTGTTATCGTCATTACAAATGGACGGACAGTCGGAAATGGACAATTATACCAAAATTTTGTTTGTGCGGTCAACTTTAGGTAGCGTTACAAACTTTAAATTAAAATAAATATACTCTGACATATTATGTATGTCAGATTATTAAATTAAATATAATATGTAGTAAATAAAAAGAAAAATAGTATATAGATACAAACCATAAAGTGACTTATTCGAAACCGTTCATTAATTTTTTATAGACAGTTTATTTTTCTTAGAAAAAAAAAGATTATTCTCAGAGGGGAAAATGAAAAATTTCCAAAAACTATATAGTAAATTTTCTGTGTGTGATCAATAAGCCTACCAAATTTCATCCAAATCGAACAAGGTGTTCGAAAGTTACCACGGAACAAACATAAATACATACAAACGAAATAGATAAAGATAGATACAGATAAACGAAATGCAAAATGCTATACCATAGACGTTATTAGGATTTTGTGAATACCCATAGTGCTCATATCATGTACCGAATTAGTATTTTTTTGTGAAAATCTTGATCGTTTAAGGAAGTACGAGCGCCAGGCGGGGTGGGGATAGGTATCGACTCTAGCGCGGTAAGGGGAACGCAGTAACCATATGATTTATTTCAATATATAGATATACATTTAACATTGGCTAGTGGCGGCATTTATTTTTCTTTTAATTAATACACTTTAATTAGTCGGGCAAGTGTAAATATTTTTGAATTAAATTTATCACTAATATATTTACTTTCATCCATAAGTTTTTTAAAAATATTCACCGACAGTTTTACGAGAAAAATACAGAAATGTATCAATGTTTGAAGGTTACCCCATAAGACCAATGTTAAATTGCTCAACTTTAAAGTTAATTATTTATTTAAATGATCGGACAATCTCCTTCAAATTTTTGGAATTCGTTTAGACATATTTAAACTTTGTATTAAAAAAAAAATCAAGCCTTTTATCAAAAGTTGCCTTGGTGCTCGTACTTCCTTAAAAGTACATCGTTAAACGTGTAGAATCACCCATCATCATAGAGTAGTAGGTTTGTATAGCTGAACTGTGTTTATATCAGATTTTGTTCAAACATCATTCGTTTTCTTTTCCAATTACTTGCACAAAAATTGACATATTCATCAATAAATACTTTACTTGTTATACCATGTCAGGTTCACTAACTGTGTCTGTTTCTCTGTATGATGTGAATGTGATGCTATTCCACAGTCATCATTACACCTTTTACACACGTTTTTATTGATCTCTTTTTAACAACACACACACACACAGACACAGTCATCGTCATCATCATCATCATCATCATCACCACACCACCTCCCACCATATAGAAAGTTAACAAAAAGCCAGCAAAGCAAGCAACATGTCGCGTCTAAAACGATGATTATGAAGCCAATATTTGCTGTGATCGACCGACCACCCACCACTACTCTAACCCCTCCCCCTGCACACTCTTTCATCAAACACATGGTATCTTTTCTACACTATATTTTTTAAAAAAATGGTTTGGTTTCGTATCTCTCTTCAAACTGTCAGTTTTCATTGTAGTTTTAGAATTCTTTCTCACCTACACCAGTTAAATGAACTTAAAACGGTCTCTCGACAAAAATATCCACACAGAATGTGGAAAGTCATGATAATATCAGTATTTGTTAATATGTCAATTCGTTACGTGACTCATATTTTATGTAACGAATAATAATAAATTATTTTCATGTTTATTATCATTTTCGAGGTTTTTTTTTTTTTTGTTAATAGGGTAGCCTAGAAAAGAGACTTTCATAACCGTCTATAATGCTTAGTTCGCAATGATCAAGTAATTCAGTTAAGTAGCAAGTAGTTTAGTTAGTTGACGTGTGTGAACAGCAACAATTTAGTCAAACGTTTAAGCCTTATTCAAATTGATCAAGTTATTTAGTCAAGTAACAAGTACTTTAGTATGAAACACTTGATGAAAAAACGTTCACATTTATAATTTGATCTTTAATGTGAAGCTTTAGTAAAGTTGTTTAGTCAAGTAGTTTAGTAAAATTCAATTTTTTGTGTACAAGTAGTAACCCCGCTACTCTTCAATCAAAAATATAAAATAATAAACAAATGAGGGAATATGTTTTTTTATATTACATGACTGTGGCTGTTTATACAGTTTTAATAAATTACTTGTTTATTAAATAATCAAATTATAAGTGTGAATGATTTTCGATTAAGTGTTTAGTACTAAAACTATTTGCTACTTGACTAAATTACTTTATTAATGTGAATAAGGCTTCCGAGACACGGATTTGAATTTTTCCCATTTTAATTTTAGATGAGATTTTATAACTCGTATATATTAGCTCTGTGAGTTGTAGACCTTAAGCAAGCAAAAAATCGAGTGTTTCTTGATTGTACACAAAAAAAAGGGGGAGGGGCAGAATTATTTTTATTTGCCATAATCGTTACATCTCATATCAAATAAACCCCGGTTTTCTACTATAAAAAAAAATATGAGTGTGCTTTAGACCACATGACTGAAGTAAAACTTCTATTGTTCCATTTATATATGTTTATAATATCTCTCTTTCTATCTTGATTAACTTATATCTCTCTCAAATTCCGTTCGCTTCGCCCCTTTACACTTTTCGTAACGCTCTCATCGCACATTTTATTTCAAAAATTTTCTAAATGAGATGGGGGTAGAAAACATTGGAAAATTATTGTTTCCTATTCTTCTTATCTCACAATGAAAAATTGATTCCAAGAATCCACATTTTTGCAGTTTTCAAAGAAAAAAAAGTTTGTATGTTTAGAAATTTTATTACAATAAAGAATTTCTTTTCCTGTTTTTTCTGATTATTTCCTTGTTTTCATAGAAAAAAAGTTTGTATTTTTAGAAATGTTTTTCTGTTTTTTCTGATTATTTCACAGTGGGTGTAAAAACTGCAATTTCCAAACTTGTATATAAAGCCTGGCTTACACGATGCTATGTCCAATCGATTGCTTACTTGATTTAGCAGTTGGGCCCCATGCTATTTGTCATGTTGGACGTTATGATGGCTTCTATGCGATGTTCGGTTCACCTGATGCTCGATTTCAGCGATTTTTATACTTAGCCGACTAACGGTGCTTGAGTAAAACAAGCCGAGGAAAAAGTATAGAAAATAGGACATAAACTATCGCCAAATGCTAGTTATCATCCATGCAACAGAATCAGGCTAAAATTTTTCCACCGATTTAATTATTTCTTTAGGTATGTAATAAAATTTTAGCTGAATCCTAAGCAACATTAATTTATTGTATAAAAAATATTTTTACATTAATAAATAAAAATTTTGTTTCTAAATATCATGAACTTTATTAAAACTTGAATATGCAATTTCGAAAAGGACGTATTTCACATT
Organism: Chrysopa pallens; assembly: GCA_020423425.1. Classification (NCBI taxonomy): domain Eukaryota; kingdom Metazoa; phylum Arthropoda; class Insecta; order Neuroptera; family Chrysopidae; genus Chrysopa; species Chrysopa pallens. Next base: position 17,614,688 of record CM035596.1, read on the forward strand.
TTTTACTAATACATTTTCTCGCTACATGTAAGAATTTCTGTAACTATTATGCTCGAAAAGAATACATTTAAAGAATTAATTTCACTCATAACAACGTCAAAAAGTGTACAGAAATAAGTGTTTATAAAGTCACAACTATATTGAAATTTTGCTTTTTCGAAATTATTACGTTAATTTGAGAGCGTATCTTGCTTGTATTCGATATACATGTTAATTTGAGATATCCAAAATAAAAATTTTTGTAATTCATGATTATTTGTGGTATACTCTATACCGGTTATTTTCGAAAAGTGCAAATTTCATAAATATCAAATATCTGAAAACCCGTTCAACATCTCAATGTTTCTGTAATTTTCGATTACTAATTGACTCTAAACTTTAACTTAAAAGTCATTTTCCTCATTTTTTACACTATTTTAGAAAATAAATAGTAACAAAAAATAAATTTTTGTCATTTCATGAAATAATTTTAGCATTTCGGATATCTGCCCTTTTTGAAATTGCATATTCAATTATATTCCACATAAATTTAACAATTTTGTCCATTATTATCAATTACTTTATACATAATTAAGTTCAACATCAAATTTTTCTGTAATTTCCGATTACTAATTGACTCCAAACTTTAACTTAAAAGTCATTTTCCTCATTTTTTACACTATTTTAGAAAATAGTGTAAAAAATAAATTTTTTTTTTCATTTCTTGAAAAAATATTTAAATTTCACGTATGTGAATTTTGAAATTGTCTATTCAATTAAATGCTAAATAAATTTTACATTTTTGTCAATTATTATCTCATCCTTATTCTAAATTTCGCATCATGTCAGAGATATTAAAAAATTTGTTTATCTAATTAATGCGTGTAACAGATTAACGAGTCATAACTTTTATTAAAATACAGGTTTTAGACATGATATATCTTAACGGAATCCAAAATGGTCGAAACCAGCAGAATTTTTATTTTGAAAATAACATTCTCTTGAAGCGTCCTATTTTTACGTCAACTTAAATCCAAAGGTAATTATTTTTTAAATTTCATTGTGTAAAAATGACTATAAACCTTTTAATTTTTGCTATTTAAAAAATCAGAGTCGAGACTAACCTAAATAAATAATTATTTTTTTGGTCATTTTAACCAAAAAATTAGAAATTAACTTCATTTTTCGATTGGCTAACTAGTTATCAAAATATAATCCAAAAAGTCATCATGAAAAATCAACTACCAAAATGGAATTTTATGGAGATTTTTCCGAAAATAGACATCTGATCATTAAATAAATGTTATTTTTGAAATTGTTGGTCAAAATTACCCAAGACAATTGTTTTTATCACATTCTAAAGCGAAAATTCTGGAACTCATGTTATCATCTAAATTAAAAAAAAAAAAACATTTATTTAACGATTAAACGTGTAATTTCTGAGACATTACCAAAAAACTGATTAGAATTTTTGTTTGTATTTTCAAGAGCTTATTTACCTTAAATAACCTATAAACAGCGTTAAAAATTTTTTTTAAAACAATATCATTCATTTCTAGGCCTGTTTAAATTTTCAATAATAAAAAAATTTATATTTGGGGTTTTTGAAGTACCAGATTAAGTCAAATTTAAACAACATCGTGAAAAACGACCTTAAAAACCCTAATTTGGTATTTTTTCACGTATTATTTATCGAAATTGTAAATTTATTCAATTTTCTTTTATTTTATGATTAAAAATGACGAATTTGTTAATAAAAAACATAATTAAATAATTTAAATAATGATTTAAGGATCTTTTAGAATAGATCTACAAAAAAAAACAAATATTAATAGTTGAAGCATCATGCGAAAAGCTCCGCAGATTCTAATAATTTTAAGCTATTTTGACAGGACTATAAATTTTAGAAATTTAAACTCTTAAATTATAACTATAAATTGATGATTGATCCTTTGTGATGTCTCTGTCATACAGAAGAAAGAAGCTTAAAATGTGGAAAATAATAATATTTTTTTCACTGATATCACATGAAAATTCACTTTTCTCGATTATGTGTTCGCTTATGATAATCTAAGAGAGCTTTTCTTGTAAATGCTTTTGGACACAGATCACATACATATGGTCTTTCACCAGTATGACGTCGTTGATGTTGATTTAAACTATTCTGTTGCGCAAATGTTTTGTCACAAAAATCACATTCGAATGGTCGTTCCCCGGTATGTAGTCGTATATGCTGGATCAAATGACTTTTTTGTATAAATGGCTCGTCACAAAATTCACATGTATATCGTCGATCGCCACCATGTATCCGTGTATGTTGAACTAAGTTACTTTTCCATGTAAATGTTTTTGAGCAAATGTCACATGAAAATTTCTTTTCCTTTTCCTTTTCTTTCTTTTTCTTATGAATTTTACGGTGTTTCACTAAATTTACGTGTCTTACATATTTTTTATTACAAACTTTACAAGTATAAACCATTTTAGGTTAGAATTTCACTAAATAGTTTGTTTTCATCGTCTAGGACAGTTAGAATTAAACCGACTTCAAAAGAATATTTATGAGAGATGTAGAAATAAAAAATAACTGATATCTTGTTTGATGTTTTTTTTGTGTTTCTCAAAAATTAACTAATATAATGTATTGGTTCTGTGCCATATATTTCTAGATTTATTATTGATTTTAATTGAATATTTTAATGGAACAAAATTAATTGGAGAAAATCTTACCAAATTCGATTTTCCAAAAAATAATTTTCTTACATACCTGTAAACAAAAAAAAAAGCAATATTAGTACATTAGAAAATTATATGCTTATAAGATAGCGTTAATAACCTCTATATGCAATAAGGCGAGCATTCGTCAACTACGTGACCTGGTTAAAAGTGGAGACACATCATAAAAAAAAATCCTGGACTTCATTTCAATGATTTATGTAATTTGAGAAATGCACCTTATGGATTTAATATAATTAACTACTATGTAAATAAAACGAAGGCAATACTGGCCTAGTAAATTTGGTTTTGACCATGATGAATTTTTAGATAATAAGGGCAGAGAAATTAGCGAATATATATGCCAGGGTTCAAGACATTTATTAATTATTCAATATTAATAATTACCGGGCTGTTTGAAGAAGACCCAATATAAACTAGAAGTATGGTAAAAATTCTTGAAAAATTCAATTTATTCGGGATTTAGAGATAATATTTTTCACCTATTGAACAAATTAATAAAATTGTATTTTTGGAAATCCCTTTTCTGATACAGGCTTAAAAACCTTTCGGTATTTTTTTGCGGTAAATGTAACAGAGGTTTGTGTATTTGAGTGTTATTCTGGCCTTTATGTTTATCTTGTGATTTATAGATCTATAAGCGAAATTTAAAATTCAATGCAATTTAAAATAGCTTTAGTCTGTATAATTTGAGTTGATTTATTAAGTTTTTCACCAGTTAACGATTTTTATATGTTTTTTTCACCATTACGTTCACCTTGCGATTCAAAAATACCCGGAAAATAATTGCAGGTCATTTGGAACAAATAAATAATCCATGACAATTTTTTAGGTTTCACTATGGGTATAAATTTAAAAAACGTCGTCGGATTGCAAGAAAAATAAAGGTATTTGGTTTAAGATTGTGTTCTGTTATTCCTTAACATGTTTGTATAAAATATCTAAAATAGAACCACTGGATGAAACGTTAATATTTTGAATAAATCCGATAAATTAGATTTTTTTTTATTGTATCAATTATCAAAATAGATCCAAATATAAAAATTAAATAATTTAGAATAATTGTAACAAATAAAATTTAACTTATGTAGAAAACATACAAAAACTAGTAACGCATCTATTTCTGGTTAATGTTTCAAAAGGAGAGAGGGGTATAAATTTGAGTAAAGATTATTCATTGCATTGATTTAATTTTTGAGAAAAAAAAAGTCTGTCTTCCAACGATCACATACAACATGGATTTTGTTTTTCGTATTTATTAAATAAACTACAGTATTTATCATATTATGTAATTAATTTTGCACACAGTGGTAAACACACATTAATTCTCTTTATCATAATCATATTTTTGATCCATTTAAATGATTTAGTAGGGGTGCCGGTGAGCCCCACACTGTATATAAAATAATCTCAGAAACATATTTTAATCATTTTGCGGTTTAGACACATATGATGACGTATCATTCATATCATATGATGATGGTACAATTTTATGTACCAGCCTAACAGCACACGTATTCAGATAGAAGACTATACCATCATATTCAACATAGTTTTCTTGTTTAATTTTCATTACAATAATATGCAAATTTATTTAAAATAGAGGTAAATAAAGGCTAGATAGAACGGTGGTGGAGAGGGATAAATAATATTAAGAAAATACACGTAGTATTCAAATGATGAAAATTGTTTCTGATATGGTTAAATTTTACCTGATGTTTGTTTAAATTAACATTTAAAATACAGGGATTTTTGTAGAAAATTTTTTTGTACATATCATAATCCTTTGTAGTACGGTTACTTAGCGCAAGAAAATACTAATTTAAACTGACATCAAAATTCGTTAATCCTAGTTTAATATATGTAGTTTTGTAATAATATTCTGGTCAAAATATACTGTAGCATATCATGGAACTATATTCTATGCAGAATATTCATGTTAAGGAGGGGAGCAAAATAGTCGCTTTAAAACAAATGCAAATTCGTGTTCCAGTAACTCAAATGTTAAGAAATTGTTGACAAAGAGTGTTTCCCTAAAAATTTCTAAAGTAAAAACTTTATTTTATATTTAAATACATTTTTTCGGTAAATACTCCGTTTTCATTAAGGGGTTAGGGGTAGTCAGAATTTTCAAAAAATCAATTTGCATTTTCGTTAAGTGTAATATCTTAAAAATATTCTCTGAAAATTTCAAGTTGATCCGATAATTAATTTTTGAGTTATTCGACAAATAACAAAGAGAGCTCGGGCACTTCTAAATCTAGTGTGAAACTTTAAACGCGTTTTTCTCAAAACTATGTTTTTTGAACTGATGACAACTGTAACTCAAAAACCGCTCAGTAGATTTTAATGAAATTTATACAGCTTTTGGAATACATAATAAACTCGGGCCTGATAGAAGGGTTTTTTTTTTTTTAAATTTCGATTTTATAAGACCAATTAACTGTTGATTTTTGCCCAAAAATCTAGACAAAAATTTCCTGAGGCCGCCAGTTTGTTAATTTTTGAAAAAAAAAATCCTTCGATCAGGCCCAGGATTATCTATTTATAAAACTAATTTTTTTTTATCCGATTGATTTTTGATGAATCTCCAAGGACTTATGATTGTCACCGCAAGGACCTTTTTTAGGAACTGGGTCAACACAGACAGCTATAACTTTAGAAATTAAATTTTTTTTTTGAAATTTTCGTAACTTCAAGTCAAAACATTGTATAATAATGCCATATTACTACTTTTGTAAAATAACACGATTTAATAGCAAAAAAAAAAAAAAAAAATACTGAAAATTCTCATTTTTTCGTGCCTCTGACTACCCCTAACCCCTTAATGATTATGCTTGTCAAATTGTATTATATTTGCATATTTATTTTTTGAGCTATTTGTAAGCAAAAATTGCGAATTTTAATTTGTTTTGTTGTGACCAAACTTAGATGTTTCTACTATTAGGTTTTTAACCATTTCTAGACAAAATACTCAATATAGATTATTCTTATCTTAATCATAGAGAATCCGACTTACAAATGTCTTCAAAATAATCAGACTTTTTAATTTTTTTTTTTTTTTTTTTATATTTGGGTCAAATTAATTTTATACCAGCAAAAATAAAATATAATTATATTTATAAAAATTGAAAAAAAATTTTCAATTGATTTTAAAACGGATGCCTCATAAAAAGATACTTTCTTAGTTTATGAAATTTCGCTGTCTAGAATCTTCCTTTACAAAAGTATTAGATTTTTAGTGAGTAATAGGATATTGTCGGTAGTGACAAAAACAAGCATAAAATTTGACAAAAATTAAAATTTATGTAAAAATATTCTTAAATATTATATAGTTGAATCATAAAGTATATGACTAGTGTATAACCATAAAATGAAAATTCAATATTTTTATCTTTATATCACGTGACCTTAAACACTTGACTGCCATGTTGTGACATCATTTTGGTAAAATTTATAAATTTCATCTGTCAGTTCAATCTAAACAGTTATCGAAATTAGTATAAAAATATTTGATAGTGTTAGGTTATTATACGTCACCAAAATGTTATGACAGCGTTTTTACAGGTATAAAAATTTAAATTTTATGGCAAGAAATCATGTTTATTTTTCAAAAATATTTATTTTTTGTGATTTTTTATTAATAAAACAATATTTTGAAGTAATTTTTTAAACATGATAAACTACCCCATTGCGAACTTTATAGGAGATACACATGAAGATTTCAGTGCAATAGTAGCAAGAATATAAACCATTCATAATTACACTCAGCTAATTATTTCCATAGACTACAAAAATTTGATTAATTATTTTAATATATTATACACTAATATGAAACATTCTGTCGAAAATAACTTTTATGTCTATGGTTTGTTGTGTTTTTCTAAATAGTTCTTATTTTTTCCAATAGTTAGAGCCATTCTTTACATGAATGTCTTATAAGCAAACGGTAACCTGTTACAACCCATATGTAATATTTATCGAAATATAATTTATAAAACTAAATTTTCCAATAAGATTATTTTTTTTTATTTTGTAAATCAGAATTTAAAAAATAAACACATTTTAATATTTTCCAATAAAGACGTAATAAAATTATAATGCTGACTAAGATTGGATTCCAAGATGTCATTTGATCAAAGTATTATTTATTTTACTTTACTCAGAGAAAGTAGTGAGGCTAATTAAATAAAACATTAAAAATTATTTTATTTTGTCGTATTCATGGTAAAATATGGAGGAAATAGGAAAAATCCTAGGAAATCACATATGATGAATACGGTGTTACAGGAACGTTATTATCTAAATTTGTGAATGAAAAACTCATTTTTATCACCTAAGGAATTGTACTATAAATTGAAACACTTGAAAACACAAAATTATGTATAATCTCATCGGGGAAAACACTTACGATGATCTAATTTAAGTAGAAAATTATTCATTCGTTAAAATTTGGCACAAAAATTAACTTTGAAAACAATACATGCAAAATTATTTAAAAAAAAAGTATTCAAGATAATGTTGACTCAGTATGTGGTTCACGAATCTAAAAATAGATGGCGTTTAATATAGATTTTTTGGCAAATTTATCATATCATTTTAATTAGTAGAAAAATATCATTTTAACTAAAAATTGCAATAGAAACACTTTTAATGTTTCTTATTATATAGCCCATTAAAAAAAGGTACCGAACTGATTCTAAATTTGCTGTATTCCACATTAAAATGTGAAACCAGACTCAATTCCATTATAAAAATAGAAAATTAAATTCAAATTGATTCAAAAACAAAGAAGTTATAAGTGTTGAAAAATTATATATCCATCATTTTCTTGAAATCGATGTTTTACATGTATCCTTATGGAGATACTAGCATACTGACGTCATACATTTACTATCCCTCTTTTTTTAAAAAAAAAAAGAAAAAACTGTTTTCTGTTCGTGTAGTAAGGGCGATTCAATTGAGGGAACTAAAAAAGGTAAAGAACTTTTACCAGTGTTTATTTCATAGGGCTGAAATATTGATAAAGGTTCACGGTGTGAACCTTAATGCAAAAGGAATTAATTAATGCAGAATTAGGATGAAATTAATTAAACAGACATTAATACAAAAGGGCTATTCGGTTGTAATTGAAATAGTTTCGGAAATAAATTTGAAAAATGAGTAATAGGCATCATGGAAATACATTATTTTTTTTCCATTCAATCGGAAGCTATTTAAATATATTAATGACTTCGTAGCGGACTTAATTTAATAGTGTTCGTAATTAAAAAATAAATTGACGTATGACCATTAGGTTAAAAGCCTAGGGTATGTTACACACTAAATGGGAAAAAAATTTACACGAGTAAAGTCGTTTCAAGCGACCCATAAACACAATCAATTTACTGTATAGAGAGCTCTGATAAACCCAATATAAAAAAAAAAAAGTAGTTCTGTCATTTACCGTAAGGCGTATGTCTATGTACATAACATACTGGAATTAATCCAGGATTAAACGGTGCAGATTAATTTATCTTTATAATATAGACATGTAATCGTTATTTATATATTTAGCAGTATTTAAATTATTTTTTAGATAGTATGTTTAAAAAAAATACAAAAATAAAACTGTAAGCATATGATTCTATTAAAGATGAACTTGCAAGTTCCTTCTTAATTATTTTTTAAGTCTCAAGAAGTGAATATTTGAAATGTGAATTCGTGAGAAAAGTTATAATTTACAAAAATTGTATTTAGTTTGAACAAAACCTTCTTGCATAAAAACTATTCAATAAAATTACAAAATTTATTTTATGATTATTTTTAAAAAGCAATCTGCTATACACAAGAAATCCTAGATTGTCAGCTTTTAATTCATAAAGTTCGTATTTCAAACTTCACTATGTTATATATAGTTTCACTTTATGATAATCATTCATAGATAATACAAATTGATCGTTATTTATTTAGTTTTTTATTAAAATGAAAATATTCAATTCAAAAATAAAAAATTGCAAATAAGAATTGTTATAAAGCAAATTCGTTGAATTTTTTTCTTAAAATATTTTTATAATATCGTATAAATCAAACAATAAATATTTTATTACGACAATATATTTTTATCGAAAAGTAAAATAAATTTTTTATACTTTTAATAATATTAGCAAATTGATTATTTGATATTTATTTAAATATTAATAATTTAGAATGTTTGTTTAAAATTGATAAATTTTATAATATTAATATCATAAATATTCTAGTAAATCATCAATTAATCAATTCATTTTTCAAAAATTCGCTTACGGAGATATCTTATTTGAACAATTGGTTTGAATAAACATAATAAAATGTAAAATTGCTTTTGAATTTTACCTTAAACATATGTTTCATACCAAATATCAAAATATTTGAATAAGTACTTATTGTGTTATTTGGGCGTGAAAATTGAAAGAAATAAAATGCATATTACATGTAATTTATGTCAATAGCTTATTAGAAGCACATTCTTTTATGTTAATAACAGCTGTGGATAATCGTTCTTTATTACAATATGTCTTTTTATATTATATGAGTTTTAAAATGAAATCAACGTTTACAGAAACTCTATTGCAAGTTTTCTGGATTTACTTGAACTAAAAAACACCTTGAATTAATGAATTTATTCTACTTATTTTAACATTTGCTTGTTTCCAGTATAAATTATTATAAATACAAGCTAATTTTTTGTTAAATATATATCGGGAATTGAGCCTGGGACCTTCCAATTGGCAGTCAGAAGTGCTATCACACGCACCATGGTTGGTTATCAACTGAATATTTTTTTATCTATTCAGTACTTTGTATATTTAGTTTATACGATATTTTTAACAATTTTTGTTGTATTAACTTATTACTTCAGTTTACAGAAGTAGAAATGACATTTTCACATGAAAAGATAATCTTCTTGTATGCTATTTAATTGAAAAATAGAATGAAGTCAAAACATCAAACTTGGTCGGGAATCGAATCTTGGACCTTCGCTATTTAGAAGTGCTACCACGTATGCAATATAGCAATAAGTTTAGTTTAAAATGAAATTAGATTCTTTGCCCCAATCAGATTTGCCCTAATCCTAGATCAAAACTTGTTTATTTAATAAATACGTATTTCGAGCCGTTATCATTAGTATGAATTTACCAACCGTAATAATTTTCCGAGATGATGTTACTCGTTGCTAAATCGGAGACAGTCTGCACGGCACTACAAATTAGCAACGAGTTACATCTCCTCGAAGAATTATTACGATAAGCTGATTCATTCTAATAATGACTACTTTGTAGTCGAAATACGTTTTTATAAAATACATTAATTTTTAATCTAGGAAATTGGGTCTTAAAAATCGAAATGAATTTGAAAAATCTTAGAGTTCCCTTGAATAATAATTTTAGTTTAAAAATTTTCGGTACGATTATGTTACCACAAACCGTACTATATCGTTTTATGAAGGTACTCCAAAGTTAGATAACACATACGATTGAAATATTCCTGGTATGTCTCTCACTCTATAATAAAGGATAGATAGATAGATATATATATATATATACATATACATCGTATTTATTTAGTGTTATGAATAGATTCTCGTATGAGGGGGTGAATTAATTTTGTATAGTTATTTCGACAACGAAAATCGTGATATTTCGAAAATATCGATTCGACAATATACTACTCAACCATACATATATAGTATAGAATACATATATACGAAAACATATATTCCAATAGTTAGAAAGTGAATTAGTTTGTATAACGATACAAGAGCATAACGGTCTAACATTCTATTTACAAATACCGATTTGGTACTATCTTTGAGTATTTTAAAGTGGGGAAGGGAGGAGATATTACGAAGTTGGTTTGTGTTGTAATCTTATGTGATCTGAATCTATATTCATAGCAGTTTATTTATTTTTACCTCTATATTAAGTATGGAAGGGAATTTTATTTACTTCAAAAAATTAAAATTTTGGAGTTTTGAATTTTGATCTTAAATCAACTGAATTAAACTATATTTTTAAAAAATAATGGAAACTTTTTACTTTGTCTAATTTTCAATTTTTTTTAAAATTAAGCGTACACTTTCGAAGTCCTTATCAAGTATTGAATAATTATTTTAAAAATAAATATATAGGAAAAGTAGGTAAGATTTTTTTCAATGAAGAAACTGTGGGTGGAGTTGATAAATAATTTTTTCGATATTTATAATTTCATATTTAATAAAGGGGTGTTAGTTATTAAAACTATTTGATTATTTAATTTAAAATAAAATTTGGGTTTTTTGTAATTTATTGATTTCAAGGGCTTGATAAATATTTTTTCGATATTTATAATTTCATAAAAATAAAGAGAACTCTAAAGTCTATTTGATAATATAAAATAAAATTTGGGTTTTTTGTAATTTATTGATTTCAAGGGATTCTAGCAAATTTAATTTTATACTTCTGTCGTAAATATGTAACACCTTCGGCCTGAATTCAGTATCAATTTTATGACCTATATTGGTAAGATGGATGGAGAAGTTAGAAGTTACCCCCATTCTTAATAAAAGCGGTGTATATAGAATGTCATGCCTGCAATGTCGCTTATTTTGGTCAGTCAGGTAGATTATTTTTTTACTAAGAGCACATAAACAGCCATAAAATTTCTTCTAACTTCTCCATTCGCCTTACCAATACAGGTCATAAAATAAATATTGATAACGACAGGAGGTGTTACATATTTGCAACATAAGCCAAAAATTAAATGACGTATGACGTCATTCATACAAATCTCGTTTTTTGTTTAATTGTGATAAAAAATATTTGTGCATTTACCCAATTCGATTCAAAATTCATTGAAGTCTGTATATGGACGTTATGTGTTATTTAGATTATTTATGATGGCATTAGTAATGGAATAACATACACGAAATTCATTTATCATTAATGGATTTCAATTAATTACACTCCATAAAATTCAAATTATTTTATTCAGGATACCTGTGCAACTTGAAAATTAAGAAATTTATTCAAGGAGTATTCAGTTTTTATACTCTACTCTGTAAAGATTTTTTATAGAAACACCTAATTAATTAATTTCCGACTGTCCGCCCGTCCGTCAATCTTCACCATAACTCAAAAACAATAACAGATAGAGAAATGAAATTTTGATGACGTATTCTATACATAAAAAAGTGAGTTTAAGTTTGTTAGTGAGCCAAATCGGTCTATCAAGTCCAATGCCACATTGACCAAACTTTTAAACTATAAAAGATAAAAGAAAACTTCAAATAAAAAAAATTTTTTTGAAACACACTTTTGTTTGATACATTTTTTCGTTAATTGTTTAGAGTTGTCCACAATTTTAGCTCAAATTTGGCTAATAAACATATATAGGTATTAACAATAGATATTATTATTATACATGTATACAAATATAACTGTATAGACCGAATATTTATAATATTTTATGAATGCTAATTAAAAATAGCCCAAACAATGAAATTCAATCAGATGAAGTATATCTAAATAATTAACTCTGTTAGTTATTATCTTCACTTGTTATCACCTTATACCTAGGAAATGTTGATTCCAAGGTAAAGGGGAGAGGAAAACTCCTACGTGAACTCCAAACTCGCTTTGATGATAATTTTCGTATTTCGGACGTTATTGAATCCGTTCATAAGAATCAATGTATTTTGCATAATTTTCATAAATAATTTCGCTTAAAGTGTACAATAAAAAAAAGCTTTGAATTCTAAGTGATTTTAAGTATAATATCTTTTACGAAAATTAATATAATGGAGAGGTGGGGCATAGAAGGTTACGAACTTCATTTGGTGTATTAAATGAAAAGAATTATAAGAAAAACAAATATATATTATTTTTTATAAAATTTTGATTACATTTTAATAATTTTAAAGAGAAATTAAAATCATAATGAAATATAAATTAACTCCCGTGCTATTTATTAAACAAAGTGTTTCAAAATTATAATACGACTGAATAAGTAGAAAATAAATTTAAAAAAATTTAGTTGCTACAAAATTTTTTAATTTTCTTTTTCTCCAACGAATATTGTTATTTTTTGAGTTTTATAACATGAGAATTTGGAATATTTATTTTCTACAATAAGGATATATATTAAATTGAATTGCAAGTTTGTAGGATTGAAAAATAAGACATTTATTTAATAAATTCATTTTTGTCTCATTGTTCATAGTCAAGCTAAAAAAAATGAAATCAAATATAAGAGACTTCAACAATAATTTCAAGTTCACAAATAAGCAACAAAATAGTTCAATTAGTTCCCTGAATCTACCATTAAACGTAGTAAAACAAATGTATGTATTAAAATATTTATTTCTTAAAAATATACAACTTGTAGTTTAAATATTTTTACGAAAACTATTTCGCTATACCACAATTGGGACTCAAAGTTAGTGCAGTAACACATATATAATTTGATACATATATTAAACAATTTTTATCTGTAGTAACATATTGTTTATTTTAATAATATCAATAACTATAAACTATAATATTGTTTAAATACTCAAGCATATGTATTTAAACAAATAAATTTATAATTGATTAATTTTTTCAAACTTTATAAGAGAAAATTTATAACAAAATTTTCTCACAAAACTTGAATTATAAAAAGGATGGAAAAATAAACAATTTTCTTGGCAAGTTTTATATTTTTTAACAAAAAAATAATTAGAAATCAGAATTCAAAAATATGAATTTCAATAATAAGAAGACAAATATAGAATTAGGATAATTGTAGGGTTCATTTCTGATGATATTGATAACGAGTTTAAAATTATTTATCATTTTATTCATATACATATATATTTGATACATTACACTTTTCCGAGTTTGAATTATTAAAATAATGAAATATTTATATAATTAATGTGTACAATTACTAACTCTGTAATAATCTCATTCTCTTGAACGTTGCACCCTATAGATCGAGTTTGATATCAGAAGTTTTACTTCAATAAAAAATTTTCATTTGACCAATTTATACACATTACAAATTTGATATAATGTTACGATATCTTATTATCTAAATGAATTAATGCATCAGTATCCATACTTTTGAAACACTCTGTATGGACTATTATATCCTTCAAATAGATGAAAGTCAGAATTTTGAGTAAACACTACATGTACATTGTTAAATAAACAACAATAGCTCAAAGTTTTGTTTGTTATAAACCAAACAAAAGCTTTTTATACGAGCGAATATGTTATGTAGTAACATTTAAACATTAAATCATGGTTACTACCAAGTAAGTTACGTTTGTTTAATACAGTTTTTATCTACCTCTATATAAAATATATAACTTAGTAATAACAGAGATTATGTTTTATAATCTTTGATAAATTTTTAATGCATGTTTACATGTTCAAGTAGTTGAAGTCTTAATTGAACTTTTTACAATTTTTTATTTCAAAACTAATTTAAGAAATTATAAATTGAATAGTACTGGTCCAAAAAAACTGTCCAGATTCAGAGAACATAAAATTTTGCATTATTTTATAAATTGTATTATACGTCATATCGACAATTTTTTTCGAATCGAATAGATTCATAATTTTTAAGGATGTTTGAGTGGTATATAAAAATGCTACGAGTTAGATGATAATTTGGTGGAGCGTTCATGATTCTATTTAAAATCACTTGTTTAAATTAAAAATCTATTCACTAAATTGTTAAAAAGTTATTGCAATTTAAAAAAACCTGTAATTTTACATCTTATTAAGATTCGTTAACTGAACAGATTAAATTTATTTTTATTCACTGTATAAAAAAGCTACAAGGAATTTCAAATTTTTATGTAATAACTTGTACTCTAGAGAACTAATTGAGCATAAATTTAATAAAATTCATTAAACGGATTTCGTGGAAATAATTAAAAACAGACTCAAAATGTCATTTTTAAAGGAAAAATTAATTAGTGCATAAGAAAGTCCGGCAACACTTCCGTCAGCTGAGAACTATAGTCAATGTTGTTCGTATAAACTCATTTTGAAATCGTTTTAATTTGTTTAAATAAACTTTGTGGAATATTATTTTATTCTGCCATCAATACAGACATTATTTAAGAAATTTAAAAATTTAAATAATTAACATAAAAATCATAATCAATATTTTTAAATGTTAGTTTTTTTAATTTGACAGCTTATAAATAAAGAACGTATGTTATTACAAACACAATATATTAAAGAGAGCGCAATGTATCATCTTTGAAGTTTATACTACTAATCTTAAAATTATATTATTATTTTACATTGATGACTAGATTTTATACATTAAAGTAATAAAAGATTTTATTTATGTATGAAAATAAATTAAACATGTAAAAAAAAATATTAAATCATTCGTAAAGCATTCTAAAATAATTTAATCATAATATTTAGAGATTAAAAAATCAAATATATTTTTCTGTTTGAAGTTGCATTCAAGTTTACATACGGAGACAAAAGTTCATTATGAATATTGATAATTTCATTTGAAAAGGCAATGAAAACCAAAAAATTTATTATAATTTAGAGATTTACTGTGTCTAATATTAAATAAAACTGAATTGGATTTTTATTTTTATATACCTATAACCGTCAATTGAAATAATGATAAACATTCTATATACTTTTGCCGCCAAGTAATCGTTAAGTAAGTATTCAATAATTGTACTCTTTATAGTCCCGTTAACGAACAGAAAAAAAATAGAATAATCTCCTAATATTTTCGAATAGCTCAGGTTGATTTGAAAATTTAATAGCAAGTAGAAAAAACCTCAAGAAACAGAAGTTATATGATGTTGAGGGGTGCAGTTTTCTGGGAGGGGGGGGTTGATATCCACACCATCTAACTGGAAAAGATTATGTTGAAAATAATAGAAATCGATAGAAGGATGAATTCGAAGCAAAAAGTGTCATTGAAGTATATATCGAAAAACACATTTTTTATCAGTTTTTGTCGAATAAATTGAATAATTGATTTTATAGCCAAAAATAATTATTTAAAAAAAAAAACAGAAGGTTATTTATAATGATCGGATTCTATTTTATTCATTTATGTGCGATATTTGTTGCGATACAGTTGATTAACGGTAATTGAATTTTCGCTGGCAACAAAATTTAACGTTAAATATTTAAAAAAATTTACATTTTAGGAAGTTCATTCAATAAACCAGAGTCAATAGTTCAATCAATAAACCAGAGTATTTGCATGCAAATCAGAATTATTTGTTTTCAATTAGAACGAAAAGAAAGTTGCACTTATATTTTTATTTAAAAAAAAAATTAAACCAAAAACTGATGGATTTACCACGAAAACTCAAAGCATTTCGTTCTACAATTTACATTTATTTAGGTACGGACAACATGTCCAAATGCTTTAGCGATTATGGATTAAAATTTTGGAAAATATTGTAATTTGAATATAATTTTTTTTTTCCAAAATATGACTATTTTGATAAACTTATTTTAAATAATAATAATCTTTGATAATTATTTCAGATAATAATCTTTGATAATTGAAACAGTATATGGACGTTGTTGTGGCGTTTTTACAAAAATTATATTATTATTTTTTCTTTATTCGAATTGAATAATTACTGTTTGTATTTTGATGTAGGAAAGTAGTTTTCCAACTGCATTTAATAATGCTAATATCAAAATAATAAGCTTTTTCTAAAAGCTTTCTTATATAAGAAAAAGAATATTTATAATCTTTTACGTCACAAAAGGGATTAACTAACTATATAACATATATATGTAGAGGCGGATTTAGATTTTTTTATCAATTGTATGATAGAAATTTTATCATCCATTAAGTTATAAACCAAACAATTTTCTACTTTATTTGTTGTTTTTTTTAAGTATCTTTCTGATAGATTAAATTCCAGATAATCCGAGGAAGTATTGTTTTCCTGATTTGAAAGAAACAAATATTTTTGTCTCTGATTTCAAAATTTTGAAATATGTCGACGTTTTGGAACTTCGTGAGCAATTTTTGTTTGGTGTCTATCGGTCTGTGGAACTCATTTCGACAAATGCGCATAAGTCCACATTTAATGAACGCAAATTTATAGATTTTTGAACAATATTGGAGATATCAATTCATAAAGCAAATATTTATTATGGGACCATTCATCCAATTTTGATGAAATTTTGTATGATGTAAATTTACATTAGTGAATTTAATTTTATTCAAATTGATTAATCTGGAAATTGATGGGAAAGCAATTTTAACAGAAAATCACAAAAAATACGAAGTTACCTTCGTTAGATTAAAAGTACAGAGAATTTGATATGATTGAAATGCAGAAAATGCATTTTTCCATCTCATTATTTTCCTTATATTAACACAGTATTTGAGAAATACATAATTTTCGGAATCAGAGAAAGGGAGTAGCAAATACAAAAGAAAAAATTAGTATACACTTTTCGACATGCCAAAACAGAGGAGAAGAATTAATATTGAAAATTTGTCACTGCACAAAGTTTGTGATTTTCTTTAAAAATACATTGAATTTAAGAATTTTACACAGATTTTTCGTTTATATTTCAAAAACTGTGAGTGCCCATGCATTTTTAAACAAACAAAATTTCGGAACACAAACCATTATAATACTCTGAGTCATCACGACAACAAAAAGATAGCGAGCTATAATTTTGCTAACGTATTCTAAATATAAAACGTGAGTTTAACTTCGTGAATGAGCACAATAGGTTCATTGGATCCTATAGATTTTAAACCCAAGTTTTAAACTATAAAAAAAAAAAAACAGAAGAAATGTTCAATATTTATTTTTTTTGAAATTTCTTCGTAAAACGTTTGAATTCTCCACAATTTTAGCTCAAATTTGACAAATAAACACATATAGGTAATAAAAATACATATAACTATTATTCATGTATACAAATATAACTGTATAGACTGAATATTTATAGTATTATATAAATGCTAAATAAAAATAGTCCAAACAATAAAATTAAATCATATATGGAAACAATTAACTCTGTTAGTTTTTATCTTCACTTGTTTTATTTTAAAAAGTGTTTCTCAACTTTTACGAAAATAAAAATTCAAGTAGAAACATATTAGGTTCGGGGTTTTTTTTTAGTTGGAAATCTGTAAATTTTCCAAAAAAGGTTTTTTTTTTACAAAGAATCAAAAAG
The DNA here is from genome assembly GCA_020423425.1 of Chrysopa pallens. Taxonomy (NCBI): domain Eukaryota; kingdom Metazoa; phylum Arthropoda; class Insecta; order Neuroptera; family Chrysopidae; genus Chrysopa; species Chrysopa pallens. The sequence continues at coordinate 17,632,594 of CM035596.1, forward strand.
TACAAAATTAAAAAATTTACCCCTTTTTTATTTTCTGAAACTGTTACAAAAGGAAAGGGTTGTTTTGCGAGGTTAGATTTTTATCAACGTAAATTGAAAGTTAAACATTTATATATAAAAAAAAAAATATTTTATAGCAGTTATTTGGTTAATTTCATCGAGTATTTTAATAATTCATCAAGTGTTTAAAAACCAAGCAGCATTCATTCATTCAGTTTAGAATAAATTTGATGAAGATTTGTGTAATGCGGACAGAGAATATACTGTAAATTTTTTATATTCTTTTTTTTTTTAACCACTTTCAAATTAATTCAGAATTGAGTTAGTTCAGAAGGTGTATACGAAACCATTTTTGGAAATAGCTCATAAATTTTTGATATACATTGCGAATATATATACGTTGTACGTGAAACCTGTGTGTGTGTGTTTTACATTCGTTTTTGTATTTATACCGATCGATAAAGTATGTTATTTCTGTTTAACATGCTTTGAATACATAAATTAAGAGTAAAATATACACGAATCGTTTCTGTGTTTTTTTGTTTTTTTGTACCTCCATATACAAATCACACAATTAACATTGTATTTTTATATGAGAACAAAACATGGTGCAATGACTGACACAAAGAACGGTTGGTAAGAATGAGAATTTTTATAGCATACACAATTTATTTACGTTTACGTACTCAAAAATTATCGTAATAATTGGTAATTCTTAAATTTAGCACTATTGTCGCAGCATCTCTTTAATGGTACTTATTTTTATAAACACCTATTACATATCAATTTCAATTTTTTGCCCCCAATTTCCAAGATTTTGTATTTTATAAATACGTATTTGACTGCAAAGTAGTCATCATCAGTATAAATAAGCTAGTCGTTTTAATTCTCCGAGGAGATGTAACTCGTTGCTAATTTGGTGATTTGGTTACAAACTTTAGACTAAAATTAATATATTCTGACATATTATGTACATATATTATAAAAATTTACAGTTTTTTTGTTTAAAATTATACAAGGCGTTAGCGGGGCCCCCGTATAAAATAAATTATTAAAAAAAAAATATTTGATTTAATTAAAATTTAGTAATATTTAGTCTATATACAGAAGTTAAATGGCGTTAACCGAATTTGTTTCTTATCGTATTTCGTTCAACGATTTAATCTTAAAAAAATATGGTAACGTTTTTTATATTTATTTTATACACCTTGTCCGTCGTCTACCCTTTAAACAGTTTTTTTTTTCTATTTAAAAAAAAATGTTATACAATTTAATTGTAAAATTTGCATGTTTTAGCGCATTTCAAAAAGTAACACATCAAAGAATTAGTTACAATTCGGTTAAACAATATTATGTATATAAAAGAAGTCGCTTATGGCAAAATAATATTGAAAAACATAATGATTGCCTCAATATTAAGTGTGTAAAAAAATGGATATAAATAATCAAATATGAACTTAAGAATGATTGAGAGGTATATAAAATTATTCACGATGCCGATAAAAAATTATTGCAATTTTACGTTTGCTTATGGAGATTCGTTAGCTGAACATGTTAAATTGATTTTAATTAACTGTAAAATGCTACCAGGAAATACTTTTATAATAAGTAACAACTAATTTAGTATAAATTTATTAAAATTCACTAAACGGATTTCGAGAGAAAAAATTTAAAATTTGGCCGATAATGAATATCATTTTTAATGGAAAAATTAATTAAGTTCATAAATTTAAATTATTTTAATTTGTTTAAAAACTGTTTGTGGAATATTATTTTATATTGCCATCAATATAGATATTATTTAGGAAATTTAAAATTTTATAAAATCTTTAATATTTTTAAATGTTTAGGTTTAAATTTGACAGATTATAGGATAAAGAACGTATGATACACAAAAACTATGTATTAAAGAGAGCGCAATATATAATCTTGTACCAATATTAAAATTATATCACTATTTTACTGTGTTGGATAGATTTTATACGATAAAATTATATAAGATTTTATTTAATTATTATGAAAATCAGTTAAATTTGTAAGTTTTTAATTAGTAATGTATTCTAAAATAATTTAACCGTAAGTTATAGCTAAAAATTATCGAAAATATTTTACGGTTTGAAGTTGAATTTAAGTCTACTTGCTAAAACAAACATTTTTTTATAAAAATATTGATTATTTCACTAAAAAAGACGTTCAACCAAAAACAATTATCATAATTTTGGTAATTTTTGCTATATTTTATATAAAAATATGAAACTTGATTCAATACCATAACAAAATTTATTTAAAATTGCTTAAAAATCAAAGAAGTTAGAAGTTATCAAAGATTTTCTTTTCTATCTCTTTCTTGAAAACGATGTTTAATATATAATTTATATGGAGTAATATCTTACTTATTTTTAAAGATTAAAAAAAAAACATCAGATCCATGTTTGGAGAATATACAGTGCTTTTATATAATTAACTATGTTGTTGACATTCAAAATAATAATTGGTTAATAACGCAGGACCTAATCAATAGGTATGCACAAAAAATAAAGCCGACATACGCAATTGATCTTAAGTTTCAATTGATAAAAGTCAAATTCCACTATATAAAAAAATTATATTTCTTAAAACAAAATAATTGAATCAAAAATATTCCAGATAAGATAAAAAAAAATTTCGCTAGATTTCATATTTTTCAATAAGGTGATGCGCTTATAATACGTGGAATAGATAGGTGGTGATTTTACTAAATTTTTAATGGATAAAATATAAAAAAATACACAAAAAAGTAAAGAAAAAATCCTGGACTACTAATTTCATTGTGAGCAATTAATTTTTGAAATCAACACCAATCACATCTTAGATAATTGATTATTTTTTACTCCCAATAAATATTTATATTTTTCCACTGTGAAAATGGAATAACTATGGGAGTTTTACGTCCGTTTCTCAGATATTCACGTCTATAAAAGAGGACACATCATTATTTTAAAACATTAATAATTTAAAATATTATGTCGTAGCATTAATTCTTGAGGTACGAATCCTATAATGCCAAATTTATGAACTAACAATTATTTTTTATTTATTGAGTACACTAACGTGAACGCAGTGTCAATCAAAAAAATCATCATCTTTCATAATTTCAAAGAACTAGATCTATTAGTCGAAAATTGTCGGTAGATAATAAAGAAACAAAACATATCGGAAATAAACATAGAAATTGAATAAATTGAAAAATATTGTTAGTAATAATAAATTTGTGTACATATACTAGCTGACCCGTCAAACGTTGTTTTGTCATACATAATGCTAATCTTTCTAGTTTAAATAAAAAAAAAATATTGTGTGTGGGAAATTGGTCTATAACCGAAAGAGAAATAGGGCGCTGTAAACGATGACGTCTTATAAAAATAACAAATTACCAACAGTTAAATTTCTTTTAAATTCATTGTAATTTATTAACTTAACTGATACATTTAAAATGATATCTCTTAAAAGTTTTATAAAGATTAAAAACAGGTTATTCATATTTGGTATCACTAATAATGACAATTAAATAAATAAACATTATCAATATTTAAGTAAAATTGAATCTACGTTTGGTCGAAACAAACAAATTGAATGGTTTACCCATGTTAGAGGTGACACCGATAGACATCTAGCGAGAATAACTGAGCGATAAATAATTGATCAGTTTAACGATCACTGAGAGTTGAAGATTATTCAGGGTGTCTGTTATTATCTGAAGAACGAAATTCCCTGACTTTAACTAGACCATTTTTTGTAAATATTAACTATTACCATTCGTCATTTTTAAAATGGTTTTTCAGTTCTAAACCTAAACCGTGATTTGTCTATGAGCATTAATTATGATAATTATGAGATCAACAATTCATTAAAACTTATTACGAACATTAAAAAAAAATTAAATTAATATTTTGAAAATCCAGAAAAAAATTCAAAATTCCCTGAGACTATTTACATAATTTGTCATTTTTATTAGTTTGCAGATTTTCGTTGGCCAGTAGACATCCCCATTATTACAGTACTAATAACGTTATTATAAAATTAAAAATTAAATGTTATTTTTAATGTCTAATCATAAAAACATTTTCTCCAAAACATAAAATAAACACACACAAAAAAATATCATACAAATCGGTTAAGTCGTTTTGGAGCAGTTTGAACAAACAAACACTGTGGCACGACAATTTTATATCAATAGATTGCTTTTTTTTAATTAGAATCAAATAATTCCCACGAGTAAATCGTTTAAATCCATTTCAATATTAAAATATCTATATAAAATTTAAAAAAATCATATATTTTATAGACGTATAATAAATTAGTTTTGATTAAATTTCTGGAATATTATTAATATTAAATGTTTAGATATAGATGTAAAATTTAAAGTTTATCTACACAAAGATTATATATATATTTGTGTAATATATAATAATATTATAGATTCGAAAATACCACTCATGTAATAATAATCTCTCTTCAAGAAAATGAGAAATTATATTAAACACATTGAGGAGAGATTCATACAAATATTGAACCATATATCACATACAAATGTGTACTAGTAGTAATGTTTGATTATAATTCTCAAGTTCTATTCATTAGTAATATGTCTAATTAGTTCGTGTGTTATATATCAACATATTACATAACTCTACAGTATGTGCACATAACATTCTAGTTCGAATTTTATCATTTTATATTATTGATCAGGGTCGATAATTTTTGGAAAAATTATAGTAATATGAAACTCATTGAAAACGGAAGCGAAACAAAAATGAAAGAAAAAAAAATTATGGGCGATCGGTGGTCAGGAAGTGGAAGCGGGTGAGTTTTTAAGAGTAAAACACGGTTGATTTCCGGCAAAAGTTTGTATGAAAAAATTGTTAAATGGTTGTAGATAATAAAAAGATCTACAATTTTTGTATAAACACTTTTATCACAAAACCTCAAAATTTATGTGAAAATTTGAAATAACCATTTTTATTTCTATCTACAAGAAAATATTTATTTCCACGAAATTTGGTGAAAACACCTTTTTATGTTTCAAATATACTATAGTGTTTTTTTTTATTTAAAATATTTATTTTTCCACCTTATTTGGAACTTTGAAAAGCACCAATATTTTTCAATCGAAAAATTTGAAAAAAAAGTAAATACAAAAGTTGTAGAGATCTTTTTATCACCTACAACTTTTCCACTTAACTTTTTTTCATATGACTTACAGTTTTGCCAGAAATCGAGATAAATCCTGTTTTACCCTTAAAAAAATCCCCACCCTTCCACTATCCGACCACAGATCGCCCCTAAATTGTTTTTCTTTCTATTTTTGATATATTCTCTTCCGTTTCCAATTTCATCCTACTATAATTTTTTTCTTCTCTTTTTACCATTTTTAAAGGCTTTGACTCTGGCCTATTAGCTTTTTGAGATCTTATCTTCATTTGAAAATAAATAAGAAAAACTGCATCTTCTTTGATTACACAAAGGAGGGAAGGAAGATAATGATAGATCCACACGATAATGCCCTGTTAACATAGTTCACGATTCAGTCTTGAATAGTCAATGATGAAAGTTGAATATATTGACAGGTAAATAATTCATAATATTAGAAAATAATTGTAATATTTGCAATGAAAACATTCATTGAATTCAGGGTGTCTTCTCTTTCTTGACAACTAAATTCCCTGACGTTTCCAGGTTTTCCAGACACTGATTTAAATTTTTCCAGATCATTATTTATATGAGCATGAATAAAATTGACTGTATTTTTTAATAGCCGTGTCGTCGTATCGATATGAAAAAAAAACAGATTTGGAAACATTTATCAATTTTACAAATTTTTATTACAAATTTAATCAATGGTGGCACAAAAAACTCCGAAGTCCTGAATAAAGTTTCAGACTCACTTAGGTTTATAAGAAATCATAGTTTTGATCTTTAATATGAAGAAAATTGTAGAAAAAGACTCATGTTAAATTATTTGGATGTATTTGGTCTTTTGAAAAAGAAAACCCGAAGTATCGACTTGTAACAGGTAATATTTAGTTGGGAAAATAGTGTATACATAATATTGGAAGTTTTGTCAATTTTCGTATTTAAGTAGATATTTTAAAACATCGTAAAAATCATTTTTACAGCCATCTTAAATAAATATTTTAAAATTCACTTTTGCTCAACTGTCATAAATTCCATGACTTTTTACACAAAATTAAAATTTTCTGACTTTTCCAGATTTTCCCTTACCAGTAGACATCCTGGAACTTTTCGATTGAAGAATTAGCAATTATAGCGCTTATTCTTGATAAAGAAAACAATATCAAGATAAAAAGAAAAATATAAGGCAATGCGAAGAATGTGGGTGCATAAAAGTTTATTGCAACGAAAAACGGAAGGAAAAAATTATTTATCCTCCAGAAGCGGAGTACGTTTGAAATAAATCACAGTAAAAATAGAAGAAAAAAAAAACTCAACATTTTTCGCAAGTCCACATTTTTTTAGTAATTTCTAATCAGTAAAATATAATTCAAAAACAATTAAAATTAAAGTATACTTTAAAAAATTCAAGTTATTATTATTTATAAATTAATGGACTGAACCTGCAACATCAAAGCATCCACACTATCGTTATATGGAGTCAAAAACGTGGGTGACATTTTCGAGAAGAACCTGAAAATCACTAGAATAAAGTGGCGTACATTCGGTAGTCCAATTTTAATTAAAGCTTCTTGGCACAACTGGTGATAATATGAAAACAGAATACCAAGTTTGGTGAATTTTGGCTAAAGTCTTCGATACACTCGCTATTTCTGTCAAACACAGTGAGGCGTACAGCCAGAAGAATGATCTACTAAGGCGAATAAAAATTTGTTTCAATGATCCATATTTGTAATTACCGTAAGGTGAAACAATCAGAGATTCACTTGATATTGGATAATATATACTTGGCCCTTGTGTCTCCGAATGGGTAAATGACTCATTTTACATATTGCACCCCAATATATAGGGTATAAAACTTTCAAAAAAAGCACTCGGTATAATATATGCAGTAAGAATAATTAGTACATTCGAAGGCTTAACAGAAAGCTCTTTGTATGTCTAGTGTAAGCTTTTGACGTGTACATAATATCCATGCATAAATGGAATGAAATACAATATTATAACAATTTTTCATACTATATGATCGACGTTTTTCTTCTCTTTAACGGAATTTTTCCATTCATAATTTATAATTAAAATTTATTTATGTAATTTGAGATCGTAATATATTGATATTTAAGTAGTAAAAATTATACTTCATTTTCTATAATAATGATAACATTTTAAGAAAGATCTATTAATCCAAATAATCTAATGTTCTGAATCGGCCTTAATTTGAAATGTTACGATACCGTACTCAAACCCGGATCAAGGGGAGTGGGAACTGTTGGTCTTGACGATCCTATTTTTAATCAAATTTTAAAATATTTTCAATTGGCTGACTTTTGCGGTGGCTAGATAAAAAAAATTTTTAAGTAAATTGTAGATTTTTATACGATTATTATGATGACATTTTAAAAATAACATTCAGTGTTGTGCAGCATGGACTAGAAATTTAAAAAAACTGGACAAATCCTGATCAGTTTTGACAGGATGAAAATTATTTTAGTTTATTTATTTATTATGTTCAAAAATTAAACCATTTTATAACGAATTAATCTAACGATTATGTGTACTTTGGAAACGAATGAATAAATATTATACTCACATATATACAATATTTCAGAGTATATTAGTTTTAATCTAAAATTTGCAATGCTACCTAATAGTGATAGCACAAACAAAATTTTGGTATAGGTGTTCATAACACACCTAATTAGTCCATTTCCGGTTGCTCGTCCGTCATTATGATAACTCAAAAACAACTATAGATAGCAAGCTGAAATTTTGGTGGCGTATTTTAAACATAAAAAATGAGTTTCAAGTTCGTGAATGAGCAACATCAGTCCATTGAATCGAATAGATCCTTAAACCAACTTTAAAATACAGAATTATAATAATTATAAAAGACAGGAGAAAATTCAAAAACAAAAAATGTTCATATCTTTGAAAAAAAAAAAAAAACTATTGTTTGGCAAAATTTTCCCGTAAATGTTAGGATTTGCCACAAATTTAGCTAATTATCACATATTGGTAATTACAATACATATTATTATACACGTATATATAACAATATAGACTGAATATTTATAGTATTTTCTGAATACTAATTACAAATAGTTCAAACAATGATATTCAATCATATATCGATTAAATTTTGATTTTTTGGCCCAATTTCCAAGATCAAAATATATTGTATTTTATAAATACGTATTTCGATTACAAAGTAGTCATCATCAGTATGAATAAGTTAGTTGTGTTGACGGTGTGCAAACCAAATTAGCAATGAGAAACTTCTCCTTGGAGAATTATTAAGACTAGCTATATGGCATACTGATGATGGACTACGCTGTAGTCGAAATACGTTTTTATAATCTCTCTTTTATAATACCCAAGTCGAAAAAACTATGTCGAGTATCTAAACAATTAGCTCGGTTAGTTGTTATCTTTACTTGTTTGGATATTATGTTGGATTTTTAAATTTTGTGTCAAATAAAATAAATCATTGAGTAATATAGAGATACATTTATATGAAAAATATGTTTTACTGATTATAATTTTTCCGTTTGATTATTAAAACGAAGGCGAGTGTATTAAATAAGAAAATCCTTTACCCATAGTTGTCAGTGGAAAATACCATACATTTATTTAGACATAAATAGAGAGGAAAAAATTTTTTTCTTTTTACTACAAAATGTTTTTATTTACATTTATAATTTATGTATAAAATTCAATTAAATAAAAAGCCTTTTTTGGTTTTTCTTTATTATTTTCTCTATATATTTTCCATATTTTCATATATATATATATGTGTAGTGGTTTTCATTTAACATCAACTAGAATAAAGAAAAACTTTTGAAACTTTTGTGAATATTTTAAGAGTTTGTGACATGACACATATTTTTAGGCAGTCGAATATCCCATCGGTTTGTCTTATTCGAAATGGGTTAATTCGCCTACTCTTGGATAAAATGGAATGAGATATGAACGCTTCTTGTTGAATTTTCATAAATATAAAAAAAAACTCGTGAAAATGATAGCTGACAGTTAGTTAATTGCTTAGAGATTATTCTGTACGTGCTATTAGCGCCATCTGTTAGCGATAGAAGGTATTACCTATTTCCGCTTGTGTCCACCAGATGTCGTGTCACGTTACTCCTTTGGCTCGTACTCTAATAACGACTAATCTAGAAATTACAGATGACAGGAAAATTATTAATATCCAGTGTTGCCGTTTTGCGGACTTTAGTCCGATTTGCAGCCTTTTTTTAAACGTTGCGTACTTTTTCGGACTTTTTTTTTCCTCAGTGGACCACCGGCAACAATGATAATATGGTTTTGGCCCTCGGAACTTACTGGAGTAATCAGCATGGCAATAAGGCTGGAAAGTTTGGAGACCCCTGGCTTAAATAATAGACATATGGTCGCCGTGTATCAATCAATGCTTGAACTATTATTTTTCGACACACATAATATGCCAGAGTATATTAATTTTAGTCTAAAGTTTGATAGATGTTCATAGAAACACCTAATTAGTCCATTTCCGATTGTCCGTCTGTCTGCCATGACGATAACTCAAAAACACAAAGAGACAGCGAGCAGAAATTTTGGTGACTCTTAAATGTAAAAAGTTAGTTAAAAGTATAAGTGGCATTACAAACTTAAGACTAAAATTAAGATACTCTGATTATATATGTCGTGTATAAAAACCTGGTCCTAGCAAATCAGAATGCCTCCAACAAACAGTGGCTGACGTTTGAGTCGGCAATTTTTATCCGATGAGCGTTCATATAATGAACAATGTATCGATGTTTCAAAAACATCGATGAATCGTTCACATGTCTAGCCTAAATATGAAGCTTCCTCGATGATAAATACATCTCTGAAAAAAATTATGTTTTTGAATTTGAAAAAGCAATTTTTATCCAAACAGTTCAGCTAAAAGGTTCATTTGACGATTAGTAGGTAAAAAAAAAAAAAAAAAAAAACAAACATTTCAATTGATATTTTATGAAACTTATGAAAATCAATTTTCATTTTGTTTTAAATCCTACAATATGAAAAATTAATACGTAAAGCTGTTTAATACATTAGAAGTATTGTATCATACGATGTAAATTAACCACTATAAACGTTAACAGCACGTTCAAAATAAATCATGCGGTTTTACACACACAAAAAGAATAATTTTATTGGTTTTGGTCTAATAATTGTCAAATGAAAATATTATTATTATTCATTAGTACTAATATTTCAAATTATCGAATTCATCAAATTATGGGTATTAAATTTGTCATATTTAATGTTTACAGAAAATAAATGTTGAAATCAGGTCTGGATTAAGTTTATGTTATACCTTAAACACATTCAAAAATGGATTTTTGTGAATAACAAAAATTCGTTTCATGTTTTTTTTAAAGTAAACTTACTATATCGTCAAAATTAATTTCATTTTTTCAACGTGAAATACGCATCAAAATCGAATAAAGCTATTTGGACGCGATGCTCGAGCACACAAACAAGTGAAAACAAAATCAGACCACACGACTGAAGTAAAACGTCTTTAGCTCCATCTATATGTTTATATTCTCTCTCTTTCTATCTTCATTAACTTATATCTCCTACTCAACTCATAGTTTATATCTATACTCTCTCTATCTTTCTATCTTGAATAATTTATATCTCCAACTCAACTTCCGTTCGGCTCAACCGTTAACACTTTTCGTAATGCTCACGTCACGCATTCACCAGACTGAAACAAGTGAAAACTTAAAACAAAATCAGACCACACGACTGAAGTAAAACGTCTTTAGCTCCATCTATATGTTTATATTCTCTCTCATTCTATCTTCATTAACTTATATCTCCTACTCAACTCATCTTCCGTTCGGCTCAATCGTTAACACTTTTCGTAATGCTCTCGTCACGCATTCACCAGATGAATCCCCAAGTCAAGTATTCGCAAAGAAGTTTTTTTCAAAAGCTATTGTTTTGTGTCTGTAGTTGATAATACGTCTTATTTGATTTATTGACTTAAATCATGTACAAAACTTTAATTTAACATTGTCTTTAAGTAATCCATAATTCTTTTTTTTTAGGGTTAAAAAACAAAAAACTCAAAAAACGCAAAATTGACATTTTTATACAAAACATTTAAAAGGAAAAAAAAGTAACGCTATTTTACTCGGAACACATTCTATTTTCAAGAAAAAAACATAATTTTGAAATAATACGTGCAGGTTTGGTCATATTTCTAAAACGTTAACAATTGATGATTTATCGAAATACCTAAAAGATAAACAAACTACGTCATTTTTTTAGACAAACTATTTTTTTTATGAAAATATCTAAATGACAAACACACTATGCCATTTTTAGAAAATGCCTCATAATCCTTCAGATCAGAATGTCTTCTACATTCACACTTTGAACTAATTGTTGTCTTTTACATCCATAAGTTTTGAAATATTTTCGGATGTTGAATAGTAAATTTAATTGTTGTATAAATGCATATTATAAATTTCAAAATTATAAAGTGACAAAAAAAAATTTATTTATTTAATGTTACAAAATTTTAAATACATTTCGTTTTACAATAATTAGATTTTTACTATTCTAGTATATTCAATAACCGAACGTATGTCAAAACTCATGAATATAAAAGACAACAATTAGTATGGTGACTGTAGAAGACATTCTGATCTGAATGATTATGAGTCTTTTGGATCATTTATATATATATATATATATATATATATATATATATATATATATATATATATATATATATATATATATATATATATATATATATATATATATATATATATATATATATATATATATATATATATATATATATATATATATATATATATATATATGTGTGTGTGTGTTTCCTATAAATATTATTCATTTAATTTGATGCTTGTTATTTAACTAATTGAAATGACGTATTATGTAATCAAATAATTGTATTTGTGAACGTGATGAATATACCATATACCATGTTATGTAATTAATTTTACAAGTAACAACATTATCCAATAACTAATCATACAATTACTTTGTGTGTATATACAATGTGTAACATACAGAACGAAACGACGATTTTCAATCATCGTATCCAATTATCTAAATTATTTTAACTCATTATGCGTTTTGTAAAATTTTTGATAACTTTAATTTTTATGCATGTTTATAAAGTCTGTTCTAAATAGTCGGTTTTAACGGTAGTCGTAGTCATGCGCAGTCGGTAAACTGAAAAATATGTGGAATGTATCGGATGTAGTTTGTTGTAATACGTTCAACATTTTATTATTGTATATTACCTGTTGTATCTTGAATTCAAAATGGCTGACTACTTAAAAGATAATGTCACAGTAGATGAAATTATATTTATATTAATTATTATAAATTATAAAAATTTTTGAATAATCTATACGAATGCGGTGGTAGTCGATAACTCTTCTTAAATAATTCTTGATTTTAATAAAATGGTAAAATTCATCAAATTGTTTAATTGCAATTAATTTTAATAGGCTCCTATAACTTCTGTTCTGTTTCATAGTTTATGTCAAATTAGATTTTGCCCCCATTACCTTTATTAATTTTTAATTCTAACCTTTTGAGTTTTAATTTTATTTTTTAATATAATAACATTTTTAAATGATTTATTTCATAATGTTCAATCTCAAAATATGTTTAAAGTATACTATCATATTTAATATAACAGTAATTTCATAAACATAAAATGACAGATCTAACGTCCGCTTTCGACTTCTGGTATATACTATGTAGAACGGCTTTATGAAAAACTAGCTTGAACCGTGATTTCGTTTGCACAGAAGTTCAATTGAAATTATTGGTGGAAATATGTCACATAGTTTATCCTTCCCGTTGTCCCACTTTTGCGTCTAGATTGACTCCTGTTCCAATTTTTCGAGTTGGGGATAAGATACTAACGATTGTTTTACATACATTTCTTGCAAAATAAAGTTTTATGGATGATACAACGATAAGCGGTCATTTTCTATTGAAAAATTATACAACAAAATTTTTCTATATAAATGTAATTTTTATCACATTTTTATTCAGTATTAACTCATTTATACATTCTAACATTATTTATCTTAAATTATTATATATTAAGTGTATATTAGTGCCATGGATATCAACAGGACTTCTTACCGTAGAATGACCCTTATGTGTTATCAAAACGTCATTTATGCAAATCTTCTTTGTTTAATTAATATTTTTGAACGTCAATATTTAAGATATTTTTTAATATTTGTGAAAAATAACTTCAAATTAATGTTCGTGAAGTAAAAACGGTTCAAATTGAAGTGATAAAATAATTTAGGCATCTTCCCTATTTACGTATTTACAACCTATTTTCGACATTCATATTCATGTATGTCAAAAATTGCAATGAAGAACGACACTTATTTAATTAGAGCAGCACTAAAGATACTGGAGTATGTGGAAATTGAGAATCAAACTTAAGTCAAATTTTAAGGGATCTTATGTCGAAATTGTTTTACAACACCCCGACCATTTCTACGAAATATAAAGTACTAAAAAATACTTCCTTTTTTATTTCATTGGATAAAAATAAACATTTTTGAAAACTTTTTCGAAAAATCCTGAGGGGAGGTATCATTTGTAACAAAAAAACTGAATCGTCAATAGTTAGTTATTCGAATCCATAATATTTGAGATATTCTTAACTCGATTCCATTGGACAAAATTCGGTGATCGATTTTTGCATATTCAATTCACCTCTAGAGTGCTCTAAATGTGTTTGCATTATGTAATGCATTAAATATTTATATAACATTGTACTCAACAACAAGATTTATAAATTAATTATCAAATTAACTATGAATAATTGAAATCTATTTATTTCATCCCTAACAATTAATGTTAATTTTTGTCGTTAGAGAATTACAATAATAATTCACTATAGGGTCATTTACATCATTTACACAACAAATAATATTGAATTTGATTTTAATAGGCAATAAAGAACATAATCTAGATGGACTTGAGTGTCTAAAAATAGAGCACCGCATTCTGTCAATGGCATTGTTTTAAGGGTAGAAACGCATTTATGTAATAATGTATTTTATATTATACCCAGCACACGGTAAGAATTCTACACAATACATCCGATTTTCTAATCGCGTGCGCATTCATACGATGCTATCTTATGAAGTTATCTGACGAAGGGCACCTGTTATGGAAAAAAGTAATTAACAAATTTAAAATATTTGAAAGTTCATTGGTTCATTGCACGTATCTGATAATATTCGATAATATTACGCTTGCTTAAGATTATTATCTGATGAATAATCAAATTTTCTTGAAGAACTGTCTGATGGAGTGCAGTTCAGATTTTCAGATCAGACAAATCTTATCGTGTACGCCCGTACCATAAATAGCTTAATGAAATATTAAGAATCCGTATATTACAAGACGAATTTTTGAGCCAATTACTTTTTTCCACCCTTTTTAGATAGACTATAGGGTTTGAAACTATTTTAATCATTGTTTTATGTAAATTGGTAAAAAATTATGCTCCAATAATTTTTTCGAGAAATGTTTTATTTACTAATATAATACTAATAATTTACTAAGCGATTTCACAACGAAAATTAACCAACACAATTTTAAATATGATTTATTCGGCTTCTACTGAAAATTTTCTAATTTTCTTTATTTGAAAGTATTGCATAAGAGTTATGTTTGTAATATTTGTTGTTTTCTCGTAAAACTTTTTTATCCCCTTTATAGAATTTGAGGGATTTTAATCACCGAAAATTGTTTTTGTCCCTTCTCTCCTCTTAAAGATATCAGATCTGAATCAAATTGAAATGGAACCACCAACATTCAAACAAAATAAAAAGAATTATCAAAATTGGTTCACCTAGTCCAAAAACCCTGAGGTAACAAAATTTAAAAAAATATACATTCAAATTAAGAACCTCTTCTTAGTTTTTGATGTCGATTAAAAAGTATAACGATCCTCAAAAAAATTTCCGGCAACAGATCCTCTATTATTTAAGACTATTCTTAACCACAATTCCATTAATAGAATACATCTTCTATTTTTGCAAACTCAAGTCCATCCAAATCCTGATCTAATATCTGGGTGACCGCACACAACACTACATATGGTAATATTATGTACACTTTAGGTTATATGATTATAATTAGTATTGGGCCTGTTAAATACGATCAATAATACTGTCACTTCGTATTTATCATTTCGTCAATATTATTGCATCCTACATCACCCACATATATACTCTGTCAATATTTGCAAATACTGACGTGATCGTAAAATGGGTCTTTTATCCTATATAAACAAGTTGTGGTGACCTTTCATCTTGAAGAAGTGTATTAATAACTTTCTGTATAAACTATTGTATTTTAAAGAAGTAGTTTTAAGTAGTGGACTATCTTCACGTCGGCCACCTGTGTGAATAATAAATAAACATAAATTTCATAATGTAAGATCTTTCTTGTGACAATTTTGACGAAAAAGTAATTTTTAGTTCCGTAACTTATTCATAGCACAAATAATAATAAATAAATTTTGTTTCGAGGAAAACTCATCGACATGTCCCGATCTCCAAAACTTTCCTTTTACGAGCCATTTTTATATTTATAAACATGTGTTTTTTTTTTTTAATATTTTTGAAATGAACTTTCTCCAGACCTAATTGTTGAAATGAAGAATTAATGAAAATTATGAATAAATTAGTAATTTCAAAGCTCGCTCTTCAGGTTGCTTTGATGTCGGCATTGATTTTGTTACCCTAAAATTATTCTTTATTTCATGCTTTAAAAAACTTGCCTGTATCGATTCGAAGATACAGTCAAACGATGTATTTAAAAAACTTAAAATTCGTCTAAAACTCGATTTTTTGTCAAAATTTGGCAAGCCCATTTCAGTTCGTATCAAAATCGATTTCAATAAAATTCGACAGAAGTGTAGATATATATATAAGTGTTATGGCCTGTATCAAATTTGGAAAACTTATTATCAAAAGAAAAAATTCCCTGACTATTTCAAAATTCAAAATTTCTCTATAATTTCTTAAGACTCTTTTTTTAAGACTCTCTTCGATTTTTTTAAGACTCTCTTCAATTTGTTCGGAAATAGGGTATTTTACTGATTCTATATTTCACATTAAAATGTAAAATTATACTTGATATCATAGCAAATATTGAAAATCAAATTGATTCAAAGAAAATATAGACTTCAATGATTATTTACATCTCTTTCTTAAAAACAATGGTTTACATCTAATTTATATGAAGATACTAGTAAGTGACGTCATATGCAAGTATTTTCCTCTTTGTTTAATTAAGATTTTTGAACATCCATATCTTGCTCATTTTTAACGATTTGTAACAAATTATTTCAAATTCATGTTCGTGAAGTAAGATGATCACATCAATTGAAGTGATAAAATAAATTTATTCAAATACCCTATAACAAAGGCAGTTGAATGATCATAAAAATGTAAAGAAATAAATTTATTATTCTTTTCGAGATGAAAACAATAAATTTCTCCCAGAAATTTAATAGAGATGAACAAAAAAAAAAGGAGAGTATACATACAACCTTCTTATAAATAGATTTCAACATTAATTAACAAGTTTTATTATAGATTTGAAAAGTTTTACTGTACAGTTTATAATACAAATGCATATTAAATGTTTCTAATTTCCTATTGACTTCCTACATAATTTCCCCTTAGTGATCATTTATTTAAATGTCCGATCAACCAATGATGATGAAGTCTCCTTTTGCCTATACACACCAATTAAAATGTTTGTTTTATATTGATAAAATACACACACACACACACACAGTAAAACTTATTCAAAACTAATTACCTGTAAACACTGAACTTTATTACAACTTTGACCTGTGAATAAACTTAATATCGTTACATTTAATCCACTTTACAGATCACTCATTTATAGTGACAAAAATCTTGCACATTTTCCCATTCCATTCATATGTTCTATTTATGATGAGATGTGCCGGATATCGGTATATATTCGTTTGTTTTTCAGCGGATTTTTTGCATAATTAAATTACATTTCATATATGAATTTATTAGTAAATATAGCAATAAAATACTGTTAAATCCCATTAAAATAGTTTTTATATCTTAAAAATTACTTATTTGGCAAAAATTTTATATTTTAATCGTTCAGATAACTCAGATAAATTGTAATTCTTATAGCTAAATACCTTATCAGACAAACTTAATAGTAATTACACTATCTAAATTCATATTTATTATTCAAATTTTATCTATATCAAATAATACTGCTAAGTGATATCCTAAATCACAATAACATTTCAATCAATAAAGTACCACATTTTAAGGAAGTGCAAAACATTGTACCGATTCTTAATTGTATACAATTTCTGTATACAGTTTAAGTCATATATTTTTTATAACTTGGTTAAAAGAATGACTTATCAATTCACATAGGTTAAGTTTTATTTTCAATGGTTTTTTTATTAATTTTTCCATTTCATACACGATGTACCAAAAATTGTAATCTCGATGTAATATAATATGTTGCATTCTAGATAAAGCTTAGGCTAGGTAAAGTTGTTAAGTTGACTTTTATTCTTATGATATTAATAAATATTTATTTTAATGTTTTTTTTTTTTTTTTTTGAATATATGAATTTTTTTAAAAAGAATAAATAAAGATTTAATTAAATTGAACTTAATTCTTGAGCTTAACCTTCAACGCTTTCAACAAATACTGATATATGCGCTTTTTAATTTTATATAATGACTTAAAAATAAAGTTTTTTTTTAAATTATCTTAAAGCTTGTTTTTTTAAATATTTCATTTTATGCGCCTAAATTTAATTAGAAAAATATATTTATCAAAATTTCGAAAGAAATGGAACTTAAAAATTAAATTAATTTCCTAGTGGCCAATTACTTTTCTAAATCGGTGGTTCATTTCTCAGCTTAAAATTGATTAGTTGGCATCGATTTTGAATGATGACTTTATTTATTCAATAATTTTTTTATTATTATTCAGAAATAAATTATTAAGTACTAAAAGATTTATTCAAGTATACGTCTTATTTATTTCTTATAAAATTATAAACATGCAGGTGAAATGAAAAAGAACCTCGTCTTTTTTTAAGTCGCTTAAAAATAAATGTATATTAAAAATAGCGATCTTAAATTAATATAAATATCGATGATAATATATAACCTACAATTTGGTATTCTTTTAAGTTAAATCATATAATTATGGAGGCGCTGGCTTACTATACTGATTTATTTTGTTTTTTTTAAATAATTGGCCATATGTATAAGCAATCTATAAATCTTTGAATTAAGCAGTCAACTTAACAATCCTACGTTAAAGTATTTCGAACTTTGGTTGAACAAATTCGAATTCTTATAATTCTAATTTTTATTTACCAAGTTCCACATCTTTTTATATATTTTTTCCAAATATCATTAAAATTGGATTAACTTACAAATGATTGATCGTTTTTTGATGTCTACGAATTACAATCCAATAATAACATTAATAATTAATCAGGTTTTTCTGTATTATCAATACTCATTGCTGAATCAATTGTTATTGAGCAGTTACCGAAGAGAAAAAAAAAACATTAATTACATTCTTCGATTAGAAAAAAAATTTCATGTAAATTTACAGTGACGGATTCATCGAGGGGAAAATTATTTTCGTGTAAAGTACTTTTCCTTTTTGTTCTATATTGACACTTATTGAAATTCCAGAATTTTTTCTCTCATTACATCTCTCAAAATCATTACGAGGTCGTTAAATTTTTTAAACCACTGAAAAGCATCTTTACTTCACGAAAATAAAATTACCTAATTAAACAAAGGGAGAAATACCTACGTATGACGTCAATTACATTAGTATCTCCATATAAATTACATAATAAACATCGTTTTCAAAAAAGACAATAATTTTTGATAGTTTATAACTTCTTTGTTTGTGAATCAAAATTAAATTTCCACTTTTATTATGGTTTTGAATATAGTTTGAAATTTTAATGTGAAATATTGTAAATTTAGAATCAGTGAAATACCGTATTATTAAAGTGAAAATTGTATACAAAAAAAAAACCCCACTTAAAATAAAACTTGTGTATACGTCACTGATGATTGCTATAAACAATAAATATTTTTATTTGTAACATTGAAAGTAGGGGAGGGAATATTGGAATTTTCATTGGAATGTTTTTTTACAGTAAATAAATTGTCATTTAATTACCAAAACATAATTAATATTTGAACAACCGAGGCGGAGCATTGAATAGATAATTTTGTTTATTGATTAAGATTTATTTGCAGTATGAAGGTTAATTTTACATTTTTTTAACTTAATTTTATACGTAAATTTGATACTTTCACTTTGACAAATTTTTTTTTTTACACATTTTACCCTTAGTTTACCCAAAGATTCGAACTGAGCATTCTTTTTATGCTTGTAGCGAAATTTAGAAAAAAGTCACTTTTAAGAATATTTGTACGACTGAAAATTTCTCAGTTATAAACCAACGAATTTTAAATAATTTTGATGAAAATCGCTTTTATTCATATATGCGCGCTTATCTTAGAGGCCACGCAACTGATTCCAGTGATTCTATAATTGGGATAATCTTTATACTATAATGAAGGTGTTAGTTTATAATTAACCGATTTCAAAACAATAAGAAGATTAAATTTTGATTCTTTCCCAAATGTTCTAAGCCGTTGTATTTTTTGTAGTATTTTTTTTGTATTATGTATATAAATATACATTTCGACTACAAAGTTGTCCTCTCGAATATCAATTAGCTAAGGGTAATTATAGATCAAGTTATTCGTTGTTAATTTTGGGACGATCTATACCAAATTTGCAAAGAGTAACTACTCGGATAATTAACAACGATTAGTTAATTCAAACTATTGCTTTGTAGTCGTTAAAATATGGATTAATTTAGATAATACAAAAAACTAATTTAAGAAAATAAGGGCAAGAATCAAATTTTAACCACATATTGTTTGGAAATCGGTTAATTATATACTGGAAAGGATTACCCAAATTAGAAGTGAAACACATTTGTTGACTGTTTTTGATCGTTATGTTGAAGTATTTGATCGTTATGTTATATAAAATTACAAAATACACGATTTTAATGGTGAATTAGGGTCCTTTATCAGATTTTATTTTGTTTACCCAAGTAAAGCTTTCATTTTAAATGATAAACCTCTCATATTATTTTATTTAACGTTTTGATTTACAATGCCTTGAGGAAGACCTAACAAAAAAAACCGTACAGAACAGTGAATGTTAAAAAGTATAATGCGAAACAAGATCGGGCTGCTAGTATTGGCAAAAAAAACTATGCACTTGTAAATCATTGAAGTACCACTTTGGTTGTTTCCAAGCATATAATAGTAGTTTAATGTTGAAAAACAAAAAAGCTATAATTTATCGAGAAATAATTAGAAAACAATCGATGTAATGACATTACAATATCTTATAGTTAGAAAACTGATACCAACATTTAAACATTAAATTGAACGTATGATGTCATCGCAAAACACAATTAATAACATTCTCGATATATTATTGTTATGGTGTAAAGGGGGATGAGATGGTTTGTGTGTAATATGTTTCATTTCGCAACAGGAAGTTTGAACAACAGGAAATTGTAATAATTGCCTTCATTTATTGGAAAAATATATATTATTGTATGATTTTATTTTATTTATATTTTTTTATTTATTTATGTTAGTATAGTTATTATAACATGCTGTGATGATTCTGATTTCTTGGATTCTTTTTTAATTGGCAAATATAAATATTATATAGTTTTACTTATGCAGCATTTACATAATATAAAAGAGTATACGATAATGAAGTATATGCCATCTTGTGTTAGTTTTTGTAAACAGTGGTTCCAAAAGAGATAGAGAGATATATATTACTAGTCTACTCTATTTTTAACAACAACAAAAAGTTTGTGAAAACATTAGTCACGAGTTTTCAAGAAATTCAATTAGATTTTTTTAGCCAAAAAAAACTATTTGCAAAAATTATTTTAAAACTTTCTCAAACATCCAAGAAGAAATTATTGTAAACAAATTTTGACGAATTTATGTAACAATTTTGCGAAATACACCGGGTCAAATTAACAGCCCTTATATATCTTCCAATCGTAAAAAATAAAACTGACTTTATAAACTACACCAAAAATTTAAAATAAATTAAAATTGAAGACTGTTAATAAATTCCGTAGCCTTCGATAATCAATTATTCACATTTGACACAGCAATTTAATTTGAAATTATTTTTTACTGTTTAGTACATGTTTATAAATTTTTTTCTATTTCTAGTACTTTCTTTTTTATTTATATGGTATCATGTTCAAAAAAATACCATTGTGTCCAATAAAAAAAGACATATCAATTCGGACTACGCTGTAAAATATTAGACAAATTGGGAACATTTTCCCTTTTAGAAACCAATTAAACATTAAAATTCTAACTCTATTCACAGAACCTACACGATTTCAATGCTACTAAATAAATAATCGCATATCCATTGAACTACAGCTACCTCTTAATCGGGCTTATACTTATCCACTAATTCCAAAAATAAATTACACATAAATTTTAATTAACTAGCTCAAAACAGCCTTCCTGTCTAAGCTCTCCATATTTTCGTTCGCAAAATGCCTGGTTAAAATATCAGCCAATCAAACATTAATTTTGTAATTTTTGATTTCCAATAATCTTGTGTTTTGCCCATAAGATACAGAATGGCCGAATTATGTTGTAAAAACGGTTAAAATTGGCATAATATATAGAGCAATTACATCAACTTTACCCTAATAAGAACTACAGTCCTAAAAGTTCGAAATACGTTTAATAACGCGTCGTAATAGCTCGAAAAAATTGACTGTCAACAATGTTATTCTTACAAAATCTTATAGTTAAAATACATTTGATTCAACGATACCAGTTAAGGGTTAAATATAATTTAATTATTTATTTTGTCTAGCGTATAATATTTAATTAAAAATAAATAATGATTAGTAAACTTATCTTTTAATTAATTGATCAGTAATTCGACATCTACTATATTTCTTACAAACATTAAACGCAAACAACGAAATCTTCAATGTCTACAAAAATTTCACAGACAAAATCAGATCTTTGGTTTGACTTGCCGAGTCACACGTCTCAGAACAATCCGTTTTTGAGTCTGTCTTTTGATATCAGAGTATATTATTTTTGAGTGTAATGTTTATAATGCTAGCGAATATCGACCACGCTTATAAAATTTTGGTAAGGATATTCATAGAATTACCTATTTAGTCCATATCTGTTTATCCGTTCGTGAGCCATAAAGATAATAAAAAAACGAAGAAAAAACGAGTTTATGTTAGTGAATGAGTAAAATCGGTCCATCCATGGCCCAAGTTTTAAACAATAAAACGAAAATTCAAACACAAAAAACTATTTTTCCGAAACAAGAAATTTATTTTTTTGAAATATCTTTTCGTAAACTGTTTAGATTGGCTACAATTTCAGCTCAAATTTAACTACTATGTAATGTATCAATATTATTCATATATTTATAGCTAACTATATGGACTGGATACTTAAAAAATTTTATGAATTCTAATATCAGTCATATATGGAGTATATAAACAATAAACTCTGTGAGTTGTTATCTTCACTAAGTATATTGAAAATAAACAGAATGGTTACATCGATATAAAAACATTTCACAGACTTTTATTAACTGTATCCTAAAAATATTTTACTGTTTGAACGAAAATCAATAATTTCAATGCTTATTATACACAAACGTTGGCCATCGACATATATAACTGAATGGGTCTTGACGGTATTCATATCTCTTTTTATACATCGATTTCAATATTTATTTATTAGACTGTATATGGTATTAGAGTAAAGCTTTGCTTACATTCATCAAGTATTTTAGTCAAATAGCACGTAGCTTAGTTACTTGACCTGTGTGAAAAGCAATAGTTTAGTCAAATGTTTATTAATGTTGTTTAGTCAAGTAGTTTAGTTAAATTCTATTTTTTGTGCGCAAGTAGTACCTCTACATTTAATTGTTTTTCCATTTACAGTCATGTAATATAAATAGTTTTCGGATATGAAATTGTATTACATGACGGTGACTGCTTACATAGTTTTAATAAATTATTTATTAATTAAATAATCAAATTATCACTATGAACGATTTTTGATGAAATGAAATGAAATTTGTTGAAAGTGTCGTACTAAACTACGTGCTACTTGACTAAATAACTTGATCAACAATTAAAACAAGATTTCAGAGCTCATGAGAGGGTTGAGCAACAGATTTTTAATTAGGCAAAAATCTTTTTCATACATGAATCATAGTATATGCAATACGAAAACCACCTTCTGACAAGAATTAGCATTACATCCATCAGATTTTATAAATTTGAAAAGGGTTAGATCAAAAGGTAAGAGTTACAGCCTCTAGAAGAATTTACATATAAAATAAAAATGAAACGCAATAAATCTTTTATGTTTATTTAAAATAATTTAATATAATATTTTTATGGTTTTTATACTTTTTAAGATTTTACCAGATTTAATTTTATTTATGTTTTTAATCCTAATAAATTATAAAATACATCATAAAAATCTTGCATTTTGTATATATGCATATTACACTGCATATGTGTATGGTCGTATTTTGTATATTTTAAGAATACTAAAAATTATAAATTTAATACAATTAAATGCTTATATATGTCGATACTCAATTAATTTTAGAATGTGTCTACGATGTCAGAGTACGTCCAGTTACATGAAGTCGATAGATATAAATTTAAAATATGATTAAATATACCAGGGTTGATAATTTTTGAAAACAAAAAAAATTATAGTAGAATGAAACCAATTGGAAACGGACGATAATATGATAAAAATGAAAGGAAAAATAAATTACGGGCGATCTGAGTTCGGGAAGTAGGGGCGGGTGAGTTTTTAAGGGTAAAATTCGGTTTATCGGAATTTACGGCAAAATTACAAGTTCTATGGAAAAAAATTAAATGGCAGAGTTGTAGGTAATAAAAAGATCTACAGCTTTTGTATTTACACTTTTTTCACATAACCTCAAAATTTATGTGAAAAATTGAAATAACCAAGTTTTTGGTTTTTTATTTTTTTTCTCCGAAATTTGGTGAAAACTTATCTTTTTTAATTCCAAATACACTGTAATTTTTTTGATCGAAAAATTTTGAGATTATGTGAAAAAGTGTAAATACAAAAGTTGTAGATCTTTTTATTACCTACAACTTTGCTATTTAACTTTTTTCCATAGGACTTGTAATTTTGCTGGAAATCGAAATAAACCGTGTTTTATCCTTAAAAACTCACCCCTTCCACACTTCCCGAACTCAGATCGCCCGTAATTTATGTTTCCTTTAACTTGTATCATATTATCTTGCGTTTCCAATGGGTTTTATCCTACTATAATTTTCTTCTTCTTTTTATCATTTTTTAAGGTTTCTACTCTAGTCTAAAATTGATTACACAAATTTTCCGCCTATCATATTGAACGATCTAATAACATAATTATTTTTTTTATGTAACATAATATTTGGACTAAAAATAATTAATGACTCTTTTGTTATCAAAATTGATTTCAAAACGAATTCGGTAAAATGTGTATCAGGTGATCAAAGGCTTATATTTCTGGCACCTTAAGGCTATAAGAATTTCTTTGAAGTTTTTTGATAAGCATATGATCATTTAATCATTTTATTTCTATACAGTAAAACTTCGATAGCAAATTTTTTAAATATTTAATTTCTTAATTAAATCGTTGTTAAATTAAGTATTTCAAAATAAAAAAACACGAATTTAAGATACAACATGCTAGAAATTCATTTTATTATTCGTCGAAGCTATTATTTTAAATTGATGATAATAATTGGGCTAAAAAAGCATTCAGGAAAAAAAATACTGCAAAAAAAAACAGTGACAGAGTGGGTGTCAGATGGTCAGACATCTAGCAACACATCAGAATAATGAGGGTAATTTGAGAGGGTTATAATGGAAAAAAAAATACGTTAAGATAACCGCGTTTGTTTTAAGGTTTCACAGTGTTATTATCAAACGAAGGGTGACGCACCATTAAATTATGTACCCTTTTTTTTACCATTAAATATATATATAGAATGAGAAAAAATTAATGACAGCATGGCTTAGAAAAATACGTTTATGATAAAATATAAAAATAAATATTCCGGTAAAATTAATTTAGTGGTAGCTTATTGCTTGATCATTTATTCCAAGAAATACTGAAATTTTAATATATATATATATATATATATATATATATATATATATATATATATATATATATATATATATATATATATATATATATATATATATATATATATATATATATATATATATATTCATATATATAATTTATGTTTTTCTATTAGGGCTGAGGGAATTACCTTAAGATAATATATATATATATATATATATATATATATATATATATATATATATATATATATATATATATATATATATATATATATATATATATATATATATATATGTATGCAGAGGACTTGGGTGAGTTTAAAAAAATAAAGAAAATTATTATCTTAAGGTTATTCATAAATTAGTAGATAAAGATTCGAATTTTTGCTATGTTATACTTAACTATATTATTATATAAAACAAAAATTTGGGTACCTTATCGATCAATTAAGAGAGTATTAATTAAAAATACACTAAATAACATGATAAGAGGATTAAATTTCAGACATGTAATATTCATCTTTACAGAGTAGATGAGACAACAATTTTAATAATATTGTATATATTTGTGTTTATTATGATTATAATAAATAAATTTAAAATTGATATTATCGTTAAAATTTTTGAATTATTTGTATTTAAAATTGTCAGGCAACCTATATAAATTTCGTTTATAAATCGCATGGAAATATGTACAACAACAAAAAACTTTATACGACGTTTCAAAATGTATTTTTTTTCATCAGGCTATCATAAAATTTTTGATATCTAAAATAAAATTAGAAATATATTTAATGTCTTAAAAAATATATCAACACCTGATGAAAAAAATAATAGATGATTTTGAGACGTCGCTTGAAATAATAGTGTTGTTTATTTATTCAACTAAGTTCGCCGAAGCATCTGAAAAATTAAAGAACATTTTTCAAGACGTACGTTGTCAATTTTTTTAATTAATTCAATAATAAAGAATTATAGATATACATGCTGCGTTAGTTTTTTCCCAATCTGTATATTATATTATGATAAAGAAAATTTTTTTTTTATTTAATGTTATAAAAAATTATAACCATAAAATTCTTACCATTTTTCATTAATTAAACAACATTAAAATATTGTCTAATTATTTGATAACTTAAAAAATTAACCAAAACATCATACGATACTTAAAGAATTTTATCGATTATTAATCATTTTGATCTTGTTAATGTAATAAATAACGCCATAAACTTCATATCTGCAATAAATTGTTCGATTTGAAAAATTAAACAAATTTGTTAAAACATCACAAATTAGTAATCTTTCGAACATATGCAAAGTATTATCGGCATGGAATGAGTGTAAAAAAACCTTGTGAATTCTTCCAACAAAAATATTTTATGCTAAAGAAGACATAGCTTCTATTTTGATTAAACACCATTTTTATATGATTATTTATGAAATTAAGTTATTATTTTCATTGAACCAGAAGGTGCGTAGTACATGTAACGATAAATTTTCGATTGTTCACCAAGCAGCGTTGTCAAAGCAACCTATCAGGTGCAATTCTACATAAAATTATCTCATAAAAAGATTTTTTTTTTTTTTAAATAATCTCTTTTTATAAAATATTGTTATTCTACGAATTTAATATACTCGA
The DNA here is from genome assembly GCA_020423425.1 of Chrysopa pallens. Taxonomy (NCBI): domain Eukaryota; kingdom Metazoa; phylum Arthropoda; class Insecta; order Neuroptera; family Chrysopidae; genus Chrysopa; species Chrysopa pallens. Next base: position 17,659,771 of record CM035596.1, read on the forward strand.
CATACATAATATGTCAGAGTAAATTAATTTGGGTCTAAAGTTTTACAACAGTAATAGTCATAAAGGGTCATCAAATTTCGGTGTTCATAGAATCACCTAATTAGGTCATTACAGATTGCGCGTACGTCATTATGATGACTAAAAACAAATAGGGATAGCAAGCTGAAATTTTGGTGATGTATTCGAAACATAAAAAGTGAATTTAAGTTCGAGAATAAGCAAAATTGGTCCATTGGGTCCAATGGATGCTTGACCCAACTTTTAAACTATAAAACATAGAAGAAAAGTTTTAATACAAAAAATGTTTATTTATTTGAAACAAACATGTTTGAAACATTTTTATCGTAAAATGTTTGAGTTCTCAACAATTTTAACTCAAATTTGGCTAATAAATACATATTGGTAATAACACTACATATTATTTATTATACAAGTATATATAACTGTATAGACTGAATACTAATTAAAAATAGTTGAAACACTGAAATTCAATCATATGCTGAGTATCTTAACAATTAACTGTGTTAGTTGTTGTCTTTAGTTGTTTTATTTAGACTTGTACCTGATGAATAATTTAGAAGCCTTAAACAACTTAGCCCAAAAGGATTATAAGTATTGGATTGTTAACTATTAACGTTTAATTTCTTGGAGTTAATTTTCTATGAACGATTTAACGAAATCAATTTTTGGATTAATTATGCCCATCTATGATTATAATTAATGGAGTTGCACTTTTAACTTACATTTGAATGATCGATTCTACAGATACGAGTACTAAAAAATTAAACCTTGAATAAACAGCACCTTGTACCCTCCTGAAGTCAAAGATCTTAATATGTAAAATACTTTAAAAAAAAAAAACACACACACACACACAAAGTCAATTATTTTGTACATAAAAAAAAAATTTCATACATGAACAATTTTTATTATTTGGTTAGTACTAAAAACAAAAAATAATATTTTTTTTGTTAAGTATTTCGTTTTAAAACATAAAATGAATCACTCATTTGTAATAATTCATACTGTCTAATACACAATTATAAACTTGTAAATTATATCAGCAGTACTAAAACTGTTTTACATTCTTCTCCATTCAATATAATATTTTATATAAATAAAAGAGGGTAATAATTGAATGAGGGTGTTGTTCGTTCACCTACTGATGAACATTTTGTATAAATTGTTTAGAAATCAATATTTTATATTTGAGGGTGAATATGATGAAATCAAAAATGCAGTTCTAATTAATTTTGTTTAATTAACTTTTAATGAAATATTCTATTATTTGTTTTACTATTAATAAATAGATGTAAAAATATTATTTTGTTATGAACATTAATCTAATAAGTAATTTAGAATCTTACTTACAAATGACTCAAATGAAACACTTAAGTAAAATTGGAAATAATGCTTATGCTATTGTAAAAAGTCAAATTTCATTATTTTATTAGATACAGCGAGCTGAAATTTTGATGACGTAGTAGACCGACAGATAACGTTGCAATTTTCATTAAGATATAGATAACCGATCAATTTTAGATTTTATTGAGTTTATGGGAAGTTGATAATCGAATGGCGGTTCAGCAGGCGCATCCAAGGAGAAGGAATAATAAAATATATTTCAAGTCAGTAGAATATTTACAGGTGGAAAAATTGTCAGCTGAATATGACATTTGATTGGCTTAGATGGAGATTGCATGGCTACTCAGCAAAAATTTTTATTTACATAATGTACTAGAAAAACTTCGACAAATGCTCCGTCTTAATGATTATGTTAAAGTTCATAACTTTTGGGAAGTTATTTTTTAGTTATTTAGGCGCAGAAATACAATATATATCGCATTTAAGATTGTCCTTCTAATAGATGTCTCTTTTTTGGTTGTTAATCCAATAAAAAAAATGTTTGTTGGTCACTGATATTTTTTAACAATCACATTATTTTAGTTAATTGGATCCCAAGTTATATATTGATTACGTCATCAAATTAAATCAACTGTAATAATTTCAGCTATTACTTTGGTGGTGGATAATTACGGTAATTATCTTTTTTTTTTCGGATATGACCAATGTTCATTTTCTAGGTGCTTTTTGCTGTAAGTTGTGTTTTTTTAACCGACATTAATTAAATTTATTTTCCAATGGTTTTTTCTATATGAAAGAAAATTCTGCAAATATCTTATTTAATTTCATGATAAATAAAAAGAGAAGTGCAAATAGGGATTTATGGGTAAAAAATTGTTTTCTCATAAACCTGACAAAAAAAATGATATCGAAAATTTACGGTTTTATAGCTCAATAGAAATATCCAATTAATCCAGACCAAACACGGAAAGAAAAAATGGCCAAACCTCGAAATTCTTTCAAACAGCACCGATTAGCATCCAAATTTAGTGTCTACTTACCCTTCTCTTCAAATTCTCAATGGGCTAAAGGACGCTTATACCCTGGGGGTGGTGCAACCCTGTATTGATGATGAAAATTTTTTATTTAAAATAAGCATGGTAATGAATATATTGACTAAACTTTTGCTCTATAAAGTTTTACTGAAATCAAAGCAGAAAATATCCAAAAAGCAAAGCATTTGGGGGGGGGGCGGTGTCGACTCAAAAAATTTGCGCTTGAAAAAAGTTTTATTTTTGTTTTTTATGAAAGTTTCTAGTATTAAAATTAAGTGAGTTTATGATTAAAATAAAATTGGTCTTTTTATGTGGTTTTTGCATAAATAAAATAGAAAGTGATTATTTTTTATTGATACTAGTTTCAAATTGAATTTCTCGGGGGCACAGCCACGGGTACAGAGAGCACAAAACGTAAATTATCATCTTGGCACATACGAACTTACGGGTATTAGCTAGTACATCATAAAAATCTCGTATTTTCAAATTTTAAATAGTTATGCAAGATTGAGAAGATCGTAAATTTATAATTGAAATAACATCAAAGTTTGAGCTACGTTTATTAAAAACAAATACTTGAGAATATATAAATTTTTTATCTCGTTCTACGTACGAAAAACGATCGTAGTAGCTAGCATCTTCACACTGAATTCTCAGAATAAATTATATGATGACACATTTCCTAGTAACAAACTTGAGTATAAATTTTTTCTTTTTTAAAGTAACTCGTATCATTTCACTAATATAAGGTTTTATATTTCAAAATAAAAATTACATATTTAAATAAAACTCAATTTTCTTAAAAGAAAAATATTGTAAATATACGTATACAGATATACTATTTTCGATTGAATGAAAATTATAATATATTTACCGGATGTACAACGTAAATCGATATTAAAATTTCATACCTGACTTTATCTAAACGGTTATACATTATGTAAAAATCTTTCAATTTTCGCGGCAAGTACTTATCCAAATATTTTTAAATTTGGTATGCACAATATTGATATGAAAACGGGGGGTTTTTTCTAAGAGTTTTTCTCGAAATAACATAAATTTTAAATCAAATTTTCATGACAACATTGTGCATACCAAATTTCAAGTATTTTTTGAGTTATTCGGGCTGCGAAAATTGATATAAATACATTGTATATTACATATAATTTAAGTCAACATCTTGTTAACAGCTCACTCCTTTATGCCAATAACAGCTAATCCCCCCTGCTAAGAACTTTGGAATACAACAATTATATAAATTTTTAGATAAACGGAATAGATTATCGGTAAAAAGGCGTCAATTATCGGAGTTCTTATATTATTTAGACTAATTTTCAAAGGATGACTCTGGCTGCAATAGTTGTTTCAAAACAAATTATTAAACTAAACGTTAGACTTCAATTAATTCAGTGCTGTGATATGAGAAGACCTTAATTCACCTAATTACACAATTAGATCCAAAATCTGACTTGATTGTAATAAACATGTCTAACAAATTTCATAAAAAATCACGCGTTAGAAAGTTACATTAATTAAAATCTAATTCTCATTTCGTTCAATGAATATTAAAACTCATTTAATATGTGTATGGTTTTCATATAAAGAAAATTGTTTTTCATTAAATTTTGTGATTACTAAGCAATTACAAAAAATGATTGACCATAATTCTCAGCTGTTTTGAATTATTTGTTTAATGTTGTTTTCGCGAATGATGCAAAGCAATTTGGATGGTAATCGATTAGATTCTTTCACAGAAAACGATACAAGTCTCACAATCACCCAAAACGATAAAATGGATGATTCGAAATGGAATTCAAAAATTTTCTAGAAAAAGGAGTGAACAACAGGTAATATTTGGATTAATTTTGTTCAACCATACATAAATTTTATTCCATTTGGTTAATTTTGTCAAATTTGTATAATAAAATAGGAAAATGGTTTATTTAGTTTGATGGATAAATTATTTCTCCTGATTTCGAATAGTACTTTTTGACGATCTTTAAAACCGTTAAAATTGGTTCGGCCGAAAATTTTACATTAAATATGCCAATTTTTTTTTTTTTTTTATAAAAACATTTTTTCCGATATAAATGCATACGTTGAAACTTCCTGTACAATATATATTGAATAAATGTATCATTATCCTTGTCTATGTTATATGATTTTCGTGATAAATTACTTCCGGTATTGTAATATTGCATTTTCACTACATTGAAATATGTATATAACGTTGAGTAAAAACAAAAAAAAAAACCAGATATTTTCTTAACAGATATAAAGGTTACAAAAATATTCTTCATCTTACTACGCCATACAACACAATACGTCTCAAATAATTTGAAAAGAAAATTATTCCCCTAATCGCAATTCTGTGTACGCCAGTGGATTCAACCAACGAAGATGTAGTATTGTTACTCAATTGGACCACTCTGGCTTGTACAAAATCATTATATCAGCTTCTCTTGGCAAATATTGACAAAATTAAAAACTGTACTTTAACCTCTTGAGTCCAAGTTTCAGGGATCGTTAACATTCTAAGAAAACTAGTATTTTTATATAATTGAAAATTTTTTCAATATCTTTGGTTGAAAGAAAATCTTATAAGACTTTTCTAAAATATTAAGCTTTCGTAGAAAAAATGCCCATGGCGAAATTCGGTTATAAAAGCTTCTATTGGCAGTAATTACTTGATGCAAAAAATTGATATTAATTTATTATAATATTTCTCCAATATTTTGAGCTAATATTAAATATCAAAATTTGAGAAGCTTTCGAATGCAGCAAAATTTCGAAAAAGAAAACTTTTGATTCTTCCTTCTGTGATCCGAATTCACGTAGAAAACTACAAATAAAATAAATCGTGAACTTCACTTTTCCTGATCAGTCAATTTAGCACCAAATTATTTTTTGCCTTTTTTAAATCGTTTAACAGGCTACTTTCAAACAAAGCAATTTCGAATATATTTCTATGTGCCCCAAAATTTTGTTACAACCTGTACAAATAATAAAGGATGGGGGGAAAAAAAGAAACTTTTAGCAAAGATAAATGCAGTAAGCATGGAAAATAGATTCTCATTTCACAGATGCTTCATTAATATTTATATAAGAAAAATTTTCTTACTTATATTTAATTATGTCAAGAAAAATTTTATTGAATATTCAATCAATTGTCAAGTTTGTTATCTAAACTACGCCGTACATGGTTCTTTCATACTACCATTATTTTTCAATTGTTTTAATTAAATTTTTTATTAAAGAAATTGTTATATGGTGTTGAATTGTTTATCAATATTAATTTTATTTATCTGTTATAAATATTTAATATGAAGAAACGCATCAAAAACTCAAAAAGTTAATACAAGAAGGTATTGAAGGTATTTGATCTCTGTAACGCAAAAACTAATTGCAATAATTTGCAATACTCTCTTGAAATGTTAGTATGTTATTTTTAATGGTATTGGACATTCGTGTTAACGAAGATTCTAACTATCGGTATAATTTAAAACATTCAATAGACATAAAACTTCTAATAGATGAAGTGTTTCATAATAATGTATAGTGATAATATATTATAATATCTAATCACATTTTAGTAGTCAATTGAAAGTAATCAACTACATGTGTTATGATTAGTTATTATTTTTTCTACTATAGCGTTGAGATCTTAGCATAAATGTCCGACTATAGAAATTTGGAATAGCAAAAATAGACTTTTTCAAAATTATACAGTATTGGTGCTCCCTTAAATCACAGATACTTTTAATTTTATATATTTTTATACTTTATAATATAAAAGTGTTTTTTTTTACATAACTTCGACATTTCTTTTCGGATCGTTTCTGATGAAATAGAATAATTATTAAAGCTCTAAAAACCGCGTCGATCACCGCCAAGAACGTACAAAAATCGGTTGATTGGTTCGAGAGATATCGTTAACGAAATATTCGGTAACAAGTGTTTAATTTAACATCAAAGCTCAAAAACCAAATTTTTAGCTCAAAAACATTGTAATATGTTAAATTTTAAGTGCTTAGGTATAAAATTAGCGGGAAGTTGCAGAGATGGCCTTTAGGGTCAACCGTTTTCCAAATTTTTTTTTAATGTAATATTTGATAGAAATTTTCGAATCGATTGTAAATAAATTGAAATCATTAAACATTATTTGTGCTTTTCTAAAAGTTTTCATAAGTAATTACATTATTAATTCCTGATATATATTATATTAAATAAAATTTTATTGATAAAATCCTTATAGAAAATGTTCCATCACTTGGAAAATGAACAATTTTCCATTGGTTTTTCCACTACAATTGATATACAATGATTATTACATAACAATTGGGAATGAAGAAGATAGAATTGTTATATATATATATTTTTTTTTCTCGACATACATATGAATGTGACGGAATTCCTGTGACACTATAATGGGAATCGAGAATGTTACATCCCACATAGAAAAAAATCTATATATATGTGAAGTTAACAACTATTAATACTTATTACATAACCGAAAAAGTTGTCAACCTAATTAACTTTTTATATAAATAATTGAAAATGTGATGATGATGATGAGAAAAAACATTTTCCGATGCGGAAAATGTGTGGTATAATGTTTTTTATTTATTGTGTAACTTATTGAAACTAGAAAACAATTGAATCGGTTCGTAATGATATAAACATTAGTTTTTTTTTTTTTGACATGTATAGAATATAAGAGAGTATTATATCGGCACCGTGCAGATCTCGTCGAAACGACATCTGTAGACAATCACTTTTCATGCGCTTTGTAATGTAAAAAAAAAAAACTACATTATAATATTGAAAATAATAAAATAATTAAGGTTTTTTTTTTTTGAACTAACAAAATTTGCTCTTAAACAATAATATAAACACTAAAAAAATGTATGCAATTGTCTTAGATATGAACCACTTATTTGCCTATGTAAAAAGTTTTATTACAAATGTATTTCATACATTTAAATATCATAATAATTAAAAATACATAATTAATTATTCAAAGTTTTTGGATTCATTAATGTTCGATTTTTTCGAACTGCTGTGAATATTGTTTTAATATAATCGGTTCTTATAACGCCTTCATTAAAATGAACAATAAACAAATGAAGATAACAATTAACAGAGTTAATTGTTTCGATATTCGAGAATTAGCATTCATAAAATACTCTAAATATCCAGTCTACACAGGTATATATGTAAACATGTATAATAATAAATTTCGATTTTTTCCCCAATTATCCTAGATCAAATTATTTTGTATTTTATAAATACGTATTTCGACTACAAAGTCATTCAACAACTAGCCAATTAATACTGATGATAACTACTTTGTAGTCGATGATGACTTCTTATGATACTGATGATGTCGAAACTTTGTAGTCGAAATACGTATTTATAAAATACAAAATAATTTGATCTAGGAAATTGGGGCAAAAAATCAAAATTTATTCGAAAAATCCTAGAGTTCTCATTAATAATTATAAAAAAAAAAAAAAAATGTGTCAATTATTTGAACTTAAATTGTGGACAACACACACATTTTAGGGAAAAAATTGTTTGTTTCAAAAAAATGTGTTTGAACTTTTCTTACATAGTTTAAAAGTTGGATCAAGTATCCATTCTTGACTCAATGGAACGATCTTAATCATTCACGTAGTTAGACTCACTTTTAATGTTAAGAATAGGTCACCAAAATTTCAGCTTTATATCTTTCTCTTTTGTTTTAGTGATGACGGACTGACGGACAGTCGGAAATAGACTAATTAGATATTTCAAACGCCAAAAAAAAAATTGTGTGCGGTCAATATTAGGTAGCGTTACAAACTTGAGACACTCGGATATGGTTTCATGACGGACCATCAGAAATATATAATATAACAAATATAAACATATATTCAAACCAAATATGACCTTAATATAAATATTTAATTGTCATTTTCAACAATTAAAAATTTTTATATACAATTATGTGACATAGTAATAATAGTATATCTTTTTAATTATATAATTATTTATTATGTAAGTAGTAACTTTCTGTTGAATGATATTAATTTATTTTCTAGACTGCTAAAAAATTTAACTTCCTGTGCAAAAACTAAAATAAGCATTTATTCTTCAAGTTTTTTTTTTTTTTATAATTAACGACAAAACAGGTTTATGAATATTTAATTTATACATTTGACCACTCGCGTCGTGTCTATCGATTGAGCTTCTCCTTTCACATGGTATGCACGGTGCCGATACGCTATCAAGTATCTTTGACATGCGATTTTTGTGCTATCTAGTGTATCATTTTTTAATCACTATGTACCCAAAAGTTTTAACAACGTGAACAACAATGTGTATATTTAAACTAAAAACTAAAATTCAAATTTTCCGTAAGGTACGAATTTAGGTGAAATTTTCCGTAAGGTACGAATAAATGTAAAAAATCGACATTAACATTTTTGAAAGGAAAGGGTGAGGTTTTAAAATTTTTTTTTTGTTTTATTTAAACTGAATTCGTAATATCACTGTATCAAAATTTCAAGTTGAAAGGAGAAAAATTGACGATGTTATGAGTGTTTAAGCGCCCATCCGCTGTTTAGCTCTTGGTTTAAGACGAAAAATGCATAATTCGCCAAAAAGATGGTTTAGATAACCTGGACGAAAGCAACATCCTATATGGGCATCGAGGATTCAGGGTAAGGCAACTCGCTATTCCATTTGAGAATTACAAAACTACTCTACCCATGGTACTTTTAAAAATTTTAAACTTTATTTCTGTATATAATTTACGAGGTAACACCGAATAATTTTTTACAAATGTAATAATCTGTTTTTTATTTTACACTAACAAATAAGCCGTTTTTTTCGCAAAAAACACGGTTTTCGCGTAAAAGTGTTCCTAACAAGTGAAAAAATTAAATTTCGAAAAACCCTCGACGGCGTTACCTGGCGATTATCTAACGAAATATTTGTTTTCGGGTGATCCTGATGAAATGAGTGATAAAGCGCGACCTAAAATAAACACATCTATAAAAGAACTGACTTTATTATAAAGGTCTCATGTTTTGTTTCAATTCTTCTTAAAAAGTGATAACAAAAATGATATCATCAATTTTAGGCCGCAGACCGCAATAGCTTGTAGTAAATATTTTGTTTTGTAGTTTGTTACCATTAAAAAAATTTGCTCCTGATTTATACTGTGGTATTGTGTGAATCGAGCAACCGTTACTGGATTTCAAATCAAAATATTATACAATTTTATTAGCTTTAAAAACGAGTTTATGAGAGTCATAAAAATTTATGAAAAAAAACTTTTTAACTCAACTTTATATGAATTTAATTACGCTACGTTTTCGATAAATTGAACTAATAATCCACATAAATTTTTATTTTCGAAAATAATCTTTGTTTTTATAACGTAAATTGAATATTAAATATTTACAAGATGTTCCAAGAATCTCTTTTCTAAGTTTAAATAATTGAGTTGTTTCAATGTTTTTTTTATTTTGTCGTATTTATAAAATAATATGTAAGGGTATATTTCATTTAGTTTAAAATTTTTAACGCTTGGAACATGGAAGGACACAGATAGTTAAAGAATATTTTACATTTGGAAAATAAGAATTTTCATGAAAACAACAAATTTTCATGAAATTGAAGATTTTATTCATATTTATCAAATAAATATTATCTCATTCGTTTTTATAATGGACGTAAATAATATGTCAGAGTATATTAATTTTAGTCAAGACTTTGTAACGCTACCTAATATTGAACGTGCCAACAAAATTTTCGTATAGCTCAAAAACAAAAAGAGATAGGGGAGTTGAAAATTACAAATACAAAAAATATTTCTGTTATTGAAACAAACAACTATTGTTTGAAACATTTTTCCGTAAAATGGAATTAAAACATTTGTCGAGTATCTAAACAATTAACTCTGTTATTTGTTGTCATCGCTTGTTTTTTTTTAATCGATTTCATTGTTTGCTGACAAAATTTGAGCTTTTTGTCCATCATACTATTTAGAAATTAAAAATTATTTACAAGTTTTCAGATTTTCCAATAACGTGGATTAACCGTGAAAATCTACTTGTCAATTTTTTTAAATATATTTACAGTATATATAAAAAAAGATTTTTCCTCTTTCATTTTCTAGTTTGTTGTTTGGAAAACATTTTGTTATGTTAACAACAAATACCATGTAATATATATGAATATATAAACATATTTTATTGCTACATATAATAGTGATAATGTATTGCTTTTTTAAATTAATGTTGACAATTTTCGGCCATCACACGCAATTTTGACATAATATCATTATAATTATACTCATATAAACGTTCCCTCAATTTTGTACGCGCTTTACTGGAAATAAATGAGAAAACAATATAAAAATACTTCAATATAAGTTGTAAGTAAAACAAACTTTGAGAGGAATAAATTCCTTTGAAACATAAATATTTTAATTTTATTTTTTTACTAATTATTCTGAAACATACTGTATTTTATTTATTTTCATCAACATCGAAAATATATTTCGTAATTATTTCCATTTCCGAATAACGGATGTTATTTATAAACATGAAAGAAGGAAAACACTAAAAGTTATTGATTATTGTTGTTACAACTATTTACTTGATTTTTAAACAGGTTGAACACATTTCTAGAAGATTTTCTAGAAAAAAAATTATAAACAATTTTAAGGGAAATGAATTTTTAAAATTTAATTTTTAAGTAAGATGAAATACTTACAACATATAAATGAAGTCAAGATTTTTATCAAAGCTTTAAAACTGCATTCGTCAAATTGTTTTCAATCTTTTGCGCAACAATTTTATTTTCAAAAAAAATAGGATGTAAAGGAAAAACTAATTTATTTATGAATGCAAAATTTTTATTTTGTTCAAATGGTTAAACCAGGGTTCTAACAAATACAGTCAATCATTTATGTGTTTTGTCAATTTTTTTTTTTTTTAGATTATAGTTCGATAATGAAAAATAGATGTCACCGTTGGGAAGTTATCGGCTTAATTATCAATTACAAAATTCAAACATCCAAAATAACCTTGTTGTTTTTGTGTTATCCATAAAATTCTACTGGGAAAATTTCTTATAAATATTTCCTTACGTCAAGGTAAAAATCAAAATTTGATTTTTCATTTGAAAATTTGTTTTTCGAGAAAAGCCCTCTGTTTTACAAGTCAATATTGTACATACCAAATTTCAAAACATTTTGACGTATTTTTTTTTTAGTTATTTGGGTGTAAAAATGGAAGGTGCTTCAGTATTATGTTTCAATTCGCCTTAATAAAAATGTGTTTATTATTTTTCAAAAGTATTATGCTTTTTTATATGAACATTCTTAATTTGGAGTCAGTAAGACCTCCTGGAAGCAATTTAAATGAACACTTTGAATATTATATTATAGTAATATTTAGACATACATAATAAGAGAAGACGACATAATGCGAACAGTTTTATAAAAAAGAAATGATTTTCAATTTCAACTGTGATGGCCATTATCAAAATAAGAGAAAGTTGATTTACACGTTAATAGTAATAAATAAAAATATATTATTAAATTTACCAGTAATAATCGTAATAGTCCGGGAGGTAGCGTTGCAAATGACACAATCATTTCAAGTCGATTAATTCATATTGGAATTGAATGTTTATTAGCAGTCATACACTGTTATGAAAGTCAACAGGGTCCGAGAGGGTGGACGGGCGGAATAAAAATTTCTGCTGAGAAGCCATGCAATTTCCGTCTAAGGCAATCAAATGTCATATTCAGCTGGCAATTATTCCACCCGTAAATATTCTACTGACTATTTTTTTATTTACTGTATTATTGAAACTATCTCTATTATTAATTTCACACGACTTGAAATAATATATATTTTATTATTCCTCCAACTTGTTATTAGTCCACATTGGGTGTGCCTGCTGAACCGACATTCGATCTAGTAAAAACTGTAATCTTCATTAATTTTATAATTATTAATTAGAACTCTAGGATTTTTCGAATAAATTTCAATATTAAGCCCCAAAATTCCTAGATAAAATTATTTTGTATTTTTATAAATACGTATTTAAACTACAAAGTAGTCATCATCAGTATGAATTAGCTAGTTGTAATGATTCTCTGATGAGATGTTACTCGTTGCTAATTTGGTCACGGTTTTTTACACAGTCTGCAGACCGTCTGAAAGCAATCACAAAAAATTGAGAAATTGAAATTTATTCTTTCCGTTAAAAAATTGAAATTTATTCTTTAATTTTATTTATCGTAAAAGTGGGACAATTAGTGTCATTTACAACCGATAAGTTACGAATGATTTACTTTAATTATTTATTAAGTGATACAGTTCATCGCAAAGAAATTCTACGCTTGATCAATGATAAATTTTTTATTTGATTGAATCAATGCAAATCTATCGAACCATAAAATTAACACCACATTGAAAGTTCAAATGATCCATTTTGCATAAATTTTAGAATAGTTTGTTAATTAGAAAACATTTTCTCTGCTGAAATACAGTAAAAAATTTTGTGTATTTGCGTCAAAAATGATCTGTGTTAAAAAATGTGTGCAGATAATTTGTTTTCAACACGAAAATTTATGGAACACTTTTTGTGTGTGACATAGAAAATTAACACAAAATTAATGCCGCTTTCTAAATAGTTACAGCAAATGAACATTTCATTCGATAAAATACTTCAAACTAATTGAAGTTTCAGACTATTTGTACTTGATTGAAATAAATGAAGTTTACCTATTTTGCCTAATAACCATCAAACATTTCTTTATTTTAAATAAATTACATAACCTCTGTATTGTAACTCAAATAATAATTGAGGCTATACTCATTTTCTGTTACCTTTAACATATTATTTAGAAGTGGAAGATTTTTAGCTCCCTCTTTAAGACAAGTTTTTATACCCGAAAAACATAATATATCAGAGTATATTAATTTTAGTCAAAAATTTGTAACGCTACATAATATTTATTGCACAAAATTTTGGTCTATTTGTTCACAGAATCATCTAATTAAGTCAATTTCCGCATGCCCGGTCGTTCGTTCGTACGCCCGTGAACAAGACAACTCAAAAAAGAATGGCTGGCGAGTTTAAATTTGCCGACGTATTTTAGGCATAAAAAGTAAGATCAAGTATATGAATGAACAAAATCGATTCATTGGATTCATGACGATCCATGATCCAGCTTTTGGATCATTAAAGATCCAAAGACAAAAAATGTTTGTTTTTCAAAAAATATATATATATATATATATATATATATATATATATATATATATATATATATATATATATATATATATATATATATATATATATATATATTGTTTGATACATTTTTTCGTAAATTGTTAGATTCACCACAATTTCAACTCAAATTTAGCTGACATACATTATTGCAATACACATTATTATTATATATCGGTTTATAACTGTTTAGATTGCATATTTAGAGTATTTTATGGACGATTAAAAATAGTTCAAACATTGATACTCAACCATATGCCAAGTATCTAAACAATTAATTCTGTACATTAATTATTTTCACTTATTTTTATGTTGAAAATTAACATGAATCTTGTGTCGACCGTTTTTAACAATTAAAAATTGTGTTTTTTACTGTGAATAAATACTTCTGGATTATAACAAGCAATAAGAAATGTTCTCATTTCCTGGTAAAAAGTCTAGAAGTTTTTAAGGGTGTATAAAATTTTTTCCTACTTCGAATAGCTCTACAAAACGTACTTTCTGAAAATTGAAACAAAAAAATATTTCAAAAGTGAATCAATTCCCATTGCCGTATCATATACCCAAAAGACATGGAAAAAATTATTGATATAAATAAGCCTGAAAAATAAAACTGGTGTAAAGATAACTTAAATTTTAAAAATAACTTGTTTTTTTCTTTAGTTGTCATTGAAAATAAGTAGTAGTGACACATCGCTGGTATTTGAAATTTGTTATGTATTACTGTCCCCCTCAGTCGTTAGGTCTCTGCAGATACACTGAAACCATACACAACAAACACCTGGTTTGTTATAAATAAATTTGTTTTCCTTTGATCCAATAATATCATAGACTTTTTCTATTATATACTAGACGATGATGGATGAATTTCATTCCAATTCACTTATTAGAAACTGTCTTTTATATTATATCTTTGATAAATAATTTATTAAAAACATTTTAATAATTCCATTTTCGATCCTTTGAAGGCGATTTTTCCTTGTTACTATAAAAATATGAAAAAAGTCGATTTTGAACAAAATTAAAAAAAAAAAAAAAATTATTTTTAGAGGCACTTGAGTGTGAAAATCGACCACCTCATTTTATCAATGGAATTATGGAATTATTGGTCCTATTTTTGTTAAGGCACCTCCCCTCCTTTTAAGATGTTCTGTAAACGTGGAGATATTTTAATTGTCTTATGTAAATTGATCAAAAATAAACACTTTTGGGGGCTCACAGATTTTTTTTCGAAAAACGTTGGATTTTCGTGCTATAATGCGATTTTAGATCGAAAAAAATTCAAAACAATTATCTATATTCTACTGCAAATTTCTTTATTTTCTGGGAATATACGGCGGCATGGGTTATATTTACATGTAATATATATCGTTTTCTCGCAAAGTTTTTTTATTCGTAATATAATTTTGGCTTGTAGGTTTATTTTTCGAACTACAATCGTTGTAGCACGAAAACAACTAATTTTTCAAAAAAAAAAAAAAAAAAAAAAACGGCATAAGTCCCGAAGTGTTTATTTTTATCCAAATTAAAGAACATTTATGAATTCATATTTTATATGAAAAACGAAGATTTTTCGAAATAGAATAATTCAAAAGTATTTGTAAAATAACATCAAATCTTATGGAAAAAAAGAACGCTCTATTTTTGATCACTAAAGTACATCTAGGCCCTGCTATACATGTAATTCTATATAACATTACATAAATTTCAATATAACTTTAAATGTTTATGATGTTATTAAATATAAACAAACAGATTTGCCTAGTAAAGGTAGGATTAAAAAATATTCAATTTTGAAATAAAAAGAATAAAAAAACCTTGAAGGTTTAACATGTATTTATCAACAAACAAACTGGGAAAAAAAAATAAATAAATAATTTATCTAAATACGTTGTCAATTTGAAATATTTTCGTTTACATAAGAAATAGATAATTTTTTTTTTTGTAAAAGAAAAATATTATTGATAAGCAGAAAAACGTAAAGTGTATAAAATAAAATGACCTAGAAACCTGAATTATTTTAAATTCTCGAATAATCAATTTTCATCAGGTGACATTTAATCGTTAACGTTTAAAACTGCCAATGTGAATCAAATATATACGTTTATTTTACGAATGTACGAGACATTCAACAAAAGGCTTAAGATTTTTTAAGAGGATTTGACAACTTTAACAGTGAGACCTCTATAATAAAAGCAATCTCGAATGTAATATACATTGATTTTTTTTTCCATTTTCGCGTTCAAATAGTAAGTATTGCCAAATATCTCAACAAGTACTGCTATAACATGAATAATGAGAATGAACAGTAGCTCCACTTCAAATTTTTTTTTGAGTCAAGTCGGATCACTTGTCGAATGCAGTATAAAATTTTCATTAAATTGTTTATTTTGAAATTCATATTTGAATTCCCAGTGAAATTTATTTTTTTATCAACATATAAGAAAAAAATTTGTAAACCCATAAGAATTCAATAAAAATTTTGTACCTTCCATCAACTGACCCTCAGTCCTCAAAAAATTGGTTACTGAACAAAAACCTCTATCACTTTTCAACGGGAGAGTGAAATTTCAATAAATTTTGTTCGTTTGTAACCTGTGGACGGGCATATTCTGTGGAATATTAAAATAGATGTTTTTTCTCATATTCCTGTATAAATTCAGGTTGAAAATCATCAAAGTATTCTGTCTATCCGGCGCTTTTCTATCAGATCAATATTAGAAATACTTACTTTTGAAGTTAGTTATTTATGTAAACAAACCACAAAAGACGCCATGATACCTAGAATTCTAGTAGCGGTATTAACCGACATCAAAAATAGAAGTTTCTCAATTCGACATTGTAAATATATTTTATTGCGGATAACTTCGTCATTTATGGGCCGATTATGATTATTGGTTTTTTTGTTGGAAAGAAGATATCCCAAGGTTGGTACCATGATCTGATGTTGTCCCTAAGGGTATAGAAGGGCTTTAACTATTTTTTAGTAATTAAATTTCATCCAAATGAAAAATTTTTCATGGTTGTATTCAACACTCAAAAGTAAAAAATAAAAATAAAAAATAAAAAAATAACCGCATTCAAAAAACTGAACTAAAAAGTAAAAAATATTTTTTAATCAAAAACTGCTATTAATAAATTATTTGTGACCAATTACCTTTCGAAGAATTCCGACTGAGGAAATTGAAGGAAACTGAAGTAATTGGTCTCACAAGAAAATTATTAATAGAAGTTTTTAATTTAAAATTTTTTTTACTTTTTAGTTCACTTTTTTAAGATGGTTCTTTTTTTAATTAAAATTATCGAAATAACGGTATACTTCCGATATATGGATAAAATCGAAATGACTGCAGGCTATGCTTGTGAAGGTCTGCTACAATTTCCTTTTTTCAATTCCAGGTTTATGTCGGTTTAATTCTATAAACAGTTCGGCACGTATTCTCAAATTTTCAGAGTTTGTTTTAAAGTTTTCAAGCTTTCAATGAATGTGTTTTTTATTTTAACTATTTTTCATTTAATCGGCAAATTTTGAGATAATATATAACCATAATCTAAACCTAATATGAAGAGTCATCGCATCTTAATCCCCTTAATCTACGTATTTTCTAATAAAAATTTTCTAAAATTTTTGAGCAAAACGATATTTATCGTTGTTTTACTACTAATAATTTTCTCAAATTTTTCAGCAAAACGGTAATTATTTTATCTAATTTAGTGAATATTATCAACGTTTTACCCTCCCTCATCGGAAAATATCTGAATTTTCTAATTGGAATAAGAAAGGTTAGCAGCAGATCGACGAAGAAAGTTAAATAAAAGCTTCCAATAATAAAATTTTGTAGACCCGTATAATTAAAATACACGGAGAAAAGTTCATGGTTATCTATAGTCAAAAGGTTCAATGTTTTAACATTGAAATATATGTAAAGTAATTAATTTGTAAAATTAATTAAGTGTATTTTCGCCATAATAAATTTTATCTATACTATAAAAACAAACGTCAATTTTACAAAATTTACGATTATAGCAACTGCTAAAAGATGCCACTTTTCAGCGCTACCTCTATGCACACACACAGATCGTAATAGAGGTTATGTGTTCTACTAAGAATAATTTATGTTGCGTGTTTAAACACCGGCAATATACAGCCATTGGTCTGCGCGTGTCTTAACGTCAAAATCAAAAGATTTGAATAATTTTAATTTCATGATTAAATATTCATGGTCAAATAAGAAATTTCTTGTTTTAGGCAATTTATTTTTCGTCCCAAAAAAAAACTGTCGTGTTTGTGTGTTTAAGGCTATACAACTTGAAAAAGATAACAACTAACTATGTAAATTGTTTAAATAACAATTCTATTAAAAAACACTATTCATTTGGATGAAATTTTTAATCACTGAAATTGTTTTTGCTCCTTCTCTCCCCTTAGAAAACATTAGATCCGGGACTACATGAAAAGCAGCAGTTTTCAAATAAATAAAAAAAATTGATCGTAATATAGATATAATGACCATCAAACTCCGTATAAGGAGGGGTGAAAAGCGTTTAAAATTTATCTCTGTCATGCATTTCCCATATGCACCGCAAGAAATTTTGTACCAAGTATCATGAAAATCAGTTCATAGGTAGCAGAAAAATCGATTGGGGCTATTTTGTTGATTAAATATTCTAATTATACAAACTCTATATATATATAAATGTTATACATTTTGTATGTCTATGATATGTTAAAAGTATATGGTAAGTCTATTTTAGAAAAGAAAGATTGTATTTTTGTTAAGTCATGACAACGTCTAATTAATTTATTCTTGTATCGAAATTATTTTTGAAATGTTCAAACGAAACGAAAAAAAAAATCTTTTTTTTTTTATTAATTATACTAATTAATTTTTTAATGGGGATTGAATATTTTTTATTCAGATATATGATTTTGGTGTTATGTTTAAGAAAAAAAAATTAACAATTCATAATGGTGTCCTTCAAAGAACAATAACGTTTTATACTCGGGCATACATAATATGGCCAAAGTATATTAATTTTAGTTTAGGAAATATTGACTGCAAAAACAAAATTTTGGTATATAAATTTAAAAAGTTGAGTAAAAAAAATTCTCAGAATTTTACTAAAATTTCATAAATTTTTTGACAATTCCATGACTTTTTACACAAAATTATAATTTACTGTCTTTTACAAGGTTGTCCAAATTATTCCTGAGCAGTAGAGCAATAGAGTAAATGAATAATTAAAGAATTTCAAAATTTCTTATTCCATAAATTTTCCAGAAATTCAATATTATCGTATATTCTGATAGTTTTTCCTAAACAGTAGATGACACCACCCACCCACACCAAACTAGATAATAAGAAGAAATGAATATTCTTTTTTAGAGTCCTTTCCTGTAGCAATCAATATCCTTGAACGATTTCGAATATGTTTAATTATAAATCCATAACTGAATATAAAATTTTTCTCTACACAAAACATTTTTACGTCACATTTACAAACAAACAAAAAAATGATTTTACGTAAAAACAAAAATATTTCACAAAACAAAAAAAAGTTTTGTTAAATATAAGCTTATCAGTTATGATTTGATGCCATAATGGAAAAATAAATTACCCATTACAGGGAACACAAAATGTGAAATACAACATGCAAAAAAAACAACCGGTAAATTTTTAGATTTAGCACAAACAAAATACTATATAGTAATCGGGGAGCTGGTGACAGTAAACTATACAAAAATTTATGTCATGCAATCTCCATCTAAGGCAATCAAATGTCATATTCAGATGAGAATTATTCCACCCTTAAATATTCTACTGACTATTTTATTTATTAACTACATTATTGAATCGATATCTATTGTTATTTGTCCACCTTGTTATTGTTGTCACCTTGTTATTAGTCCACCTTGGGTGCGCCATTCGATTATCAACTTCATATAAACTTTCAATAAAATCGAAAAGTGATCGACCTCAAATTACCATGAAAATGCAACGCTATCTCTCGGGCTACAATAGCTAGATTTATAATTTTCAAACATTTCCATATTGATACACATCAATAGTTGAGTAGGGACATTTAAATGTACTTGTTTAAAATGTTTTATAAAATTAGAACTATTTTATAAGATATTTTTAAAATTACCAAAGTTATCTCGTATACATCAAAGTATTATTGTGACCAGCTCCCGTAATGTATTGAGCCTACAGCATATTGTATATAGTTAGGAAAAAAACAAAATACTAACAATGTTAAAATCTCGTTAACAAATCGATTTAAAACACCATATTAGTTGGAATTTTATTCCGTATAGATGTCAGTCATGTTTTTGTTTTGTTGTATATTTTTAAATACAGAATGTACCAAAACAAAATCTTCAAATATCTTCACGTATCACACAGCTTCAGTGTCCAAGCTACTATTATTTAGAATATGATTCATTCAAACATTCAGTAAAATTGATTGAATAGAATCCAGATGCAAAATACAGGACCAAACTTTCGTTAGTCGAGCGAGCACTTCTTGTTGACATATTTAGTCACTTGATGGGAGTATCATCCCTATGTTAAGGATATTGCAACGTTGCCATGTTTTATACTCTCCTTCTTTCTAACACATATTCTTATACTCGTTGAAACAGGAAGAATAATATTTTAATTTATTTCGGAACATTGCACAACTCATCTAACATACACTCAAATCTATTTAAAAAAATGCACCGACATGCATCTTTCATGTTTATTGAAACTTACAACAAGTTTTATAGGAAATTTAACAATTTATTCAATATAAAATGAAAGTAATACTTAGATAAACAAAATTAAATCTGATAAAGACCTAAAATAAAAACACCATATAAAAATCATATATTTTATAATTTAAAAGTATTATAAAAGCGAATATTAATATATCGACTATAATTTATAAGGATAGAATAGGTTTTAGGTTCAATTTGTACGCCTAAGGTAGTGAAAAACGGGGGAAATTTTGTTCTTTGTTTTCTAACTTCAAGTATGTTACAAATCCTATTAGCATAATTTTCATCAATATAAAAATCTAAATTTGAAACTATAAAAAGTGTGCATGTCGCGTCGATCAAGTATCATCGGCACCATTCGTGATTCTGGAGATCCAGATACTTTTTATACAACGAAGTGTGATATATGGACTAAGACCAAATGCCATCCCGAAAAACACAAAAAAAGGGAGGGTAAAACGACAGAAATGTTTTTTCACTTTTTTTTATATGAAAATTAACACAGCAACGCGTGAGCGGATCTGATAGTTTAGAATAATTATAAAATACGCGGGTCCGAACTTTTTTTTTTGGTTTGGGTATAAAATGTTGGCGCATAGTGAGAAAATTGTTTTTACATTAAATTATGACTTAAAAAAAGAAATAATTTAAATCGAATTATGTCACTTGAAAATAGGAATGATGTATTAAATATAAATTATCAGAAGTTTCATCAATATTTTTATTAAATAAATTTCGTGGATTTCCTCCATAGCTCGACCAATGAATGGTTTTTACAGCGTTTTATCTTCTTCCAGTCAAAGGTTCATCAAGGTGGCACAAAATGTTTTATTCATTCTCCAACAAGATGCTCCAGCATATATTAAAAGAGCCTAATTTGCTAAAGGTGGTATGATTTGACAACCATGATTACATTCCTTTTCAAATGGATAAGGATTATAAATTTAAATAACTATAAATCTCCTTAAGGTACCAGGAATGTCTATTTATGGATCTATAATAAGAGGCATCTAAGACAGGCAGAATAAGACATATACAAAAAAGACAATCTCTAATGTACTATAATTCTATTATTATAAACACGAATGTTTGTTAATATTTTATTCAAAAACTACTAAATCGATTTTAATGAAATTTTACAATAATGTATCTTTTACAACAGAATAACAGATATGCTATTTATAAAGATATTGGGTGAATTGCTCAAAATATACTAATAAGTGTCAAGTAAATAAGAAAAAAATTCTGTTATAAATAGAATAAACATTAATACCTTATATCTAATGCACATTTGGTCGTAATAAATTTATACTTATGAAAATAAACTACACGTACTAATCTTGCGCAGACTAAGTTTCGGCTATTATCTCGTGTAATATATATTTGTATTTATTTTGTCAATTGTCGCGCACAAATAACTAAAAAATAATAATTATCCAAGAGGTACACAGTTTGGCATGCCCAATCTTGACAAAGAAGGACAAGTTTCCATTAAAAAAATATTAATTAATAAAGTAAAAATAAAAATTAAAATTAAACTCTCCGTTGTCATGGGAAGATTGTGTATACTAAATATCGTACCATTTGGATGAGTTATTTGTCTGGGAAAATTAAAAAAAAATAAAAATACAATGTATATTAGATTAGAGTACATTAGAGATTGCCTTTATTGTAGATGTTCGCATACGTTTAAAGGACAGTTAAAGTAAGTTTGACATTGTTAATCCCAAGTTAAAATACATTTTTTTTAATTTAATTTAATTTTATTTTTTTTACTATTATTTAAATTTAAAAAATATCATATATTTTTTTTTCAGTACACCTATAATTAATAATAGTATTTTACGAGCTAAAATGAGGATTATGGGAGTATTATAAATAAATAATTATAATAGTGCAATTTATATAGGATTAAATATAACACATACCGAATCACGATATAAAAAAAATTTATTAATACAAAAAACTATTTGATTAATTGTTTCAAAATTTAATCGGTATAATATATATATATATATATATATATATATATATATATATATATATATATATATATATATATATATATATATATATATATATATATATATATATATATATATATATATATGTATATATATATATGTATATATATATATATATATATATATATATATATACATATATATATATACATATATATATATATCAAAAATCTCTTTTTTTCTGATTCAATTAAAATATTATCTTCAGAATAATTAGTAATAACAAATTATAAAAACATGAATTTGTAATAAGGCTGTTTGGAGGGAGGTATGCTACGAGACAAATGACAATTTATTAGAATGAGCATCATTCCATTTTAAATCACCTGTATACAATTACAAACCAATTCACTAAACTGTTTAAAAGTTAATGCAATTTTAAAAATTTTAATTTTATGGAGACAAAGTTAGCCGATCAAATTAAATTTATTTTTATTAATAGAAAAAAATAAGTAACTTGTACTCTAGAGAACTAAGAGAGAATAAATTTATTAATTTTCACTAAATGGTTTTCGAGAAAAAATTAAAAACCGGCTGATAATGTCGCGTTTTTAATGGAAAAAAAATTAATTATAATTAGTTGCATAAAAAAGTCCGGAAACACTGTCGTCGGCTGAGATCTATAGTCACATGCAACTGTTCTTTTTAGCTCATTTTGAAATCGTTTTAATTCATTTAAATAAACTTTGTGTCATATTATTTTATTCTGCCATCAATTCAGATATGATTTAGACAATTTAATATTTTCAATAATTAAATCTTAATCGATATTTTTGAATTTAATTGTTTTAATATGACAGCTTATAGATAAAGAACGTATGTAATAGTAATAACAAACACAATGTATTAAAGATAGCTCAATATATCATAATTTTATCACTAAATTACAATGTTGACTAGATTTCATACAATAATACAATATAAATTTTTATTTTATTAATGTATGAAAATAAATGAAATTTGTAATAAAAAAAAATATTAAATCATACTCGTAATTATTCGTAAAGGGTTCTAAAACGATTTAACCATAAATTTCGGCTTAAAAAATCGCATATAATTGTCTGTTTGAAGTTGAATTCATGTCTACATGCTGAGACCAAAAATATTTAAAATATTGATAATTTCACTTAAAAAGGCGTTGAAAACAAACAAAAAAAAATTATTATAATTTTTTTTTTTTCCGAGTCTAAGATTTAATAAAATTGAATTGTAACATTTTATTTTTATATAATTTTATTTTTATATAATTTTTATTTTAAGTCACTTTTTCAACTACTAAAGTTATATAGTGACTACTATACAACAATAGTACACAGCAATCCTAGATGTTGTTGTTGCTTACATGCCTGTTGTTGATTAACTTTGGTGATCGGTTGAGATCGGTAATTTATATAATTATAATCGTCAATTGAAACAATGAGTCCATTCTTTACACTTTTTCTGCCACTTGTATCTCCCAAACATCCTTTAAAAAAATATTTCTATTCCAAAAAACTTTTTATTTTAAGTATGCGTTAGGTAATCGAATATCCTTAACAAATAAAACAAAACCGTATGATGTTCCTTTTTTTTTTTTAGTAAATCATAGTTTCGTATAAAACAAACGATATAAGAGTAAAGTGAAGTACTTATGGTGCCATGGTAGAACCGTAGAGGTAGGATGACTCACAGTGAACCAATCAGGTCTACACACTGTTTGTTATATGCTTTGACTCAAATAATAATTCAAGTGTATATACATAGACAAATGCCCTTATGTACCCTCTCTTGGATCGTTTTAAATATTTATATATTCAAATAAATTTTAGTATACCCTTAAAAATCTATCCATGAAATACTCACTGAACCTCTATATATAGGTATAAAAATCGAAATGAAAATTTGTAACAAGGTTAAGTAAATCTTGAAATCAAAATTACTTTGAAGAATATGAAAACAAAGTGTGAAAACAAAAAATATTTCATCCTGTACCCCAGAGAAAAATTGAAAAACGGGAAAATAAAAACTATTTTTTGAAGAGAGATAGAGTGAGAAAATTGTAGAGCATAAAATTTCACATAAATAAGGTCCTCTTATATTTTTAACACCATGACAAAGGCCCTATTTTTTCTAAAATTGTATGCTCTACAATTTGATTTACCATTTTCACAAATCGTTTTCAAATATTTCAAAGTAGTTTAGGAATAGGAATAGTACATAAACTTAGTCTACAACGATGCATAAATCGCACTACGTGCCGAAATTTTATGAAATTCAAAGAATTAGTTTTAGTCTAAAGTTTCTATGTCAAGTTAGCAAATATTGAATAGCACAAACAAAATTTCGGTATAGTTGTTCTCATAGAAACAAAATACCTCGAAAACGAAAAAAAAAATGCCTGTTAATATTTCTGGTGGCGTATCTGACAAAAAAGTGAGTTTAAACTCATGAATGAGAAAAATTAGCCCAGTGTATCTATTTATGACCCAACTTTTCAAATATTCAAACTATTCAAACAAACCACAAAATATTCAAAAACAAAAAAATGATACTTTTTTTTTTAAATAAGCAACTTTTGTTTGGAACAAATTGTTTAGATTCACCTATATTTAAGCTCAAATTTAACTAGTAAAAAAATATAAGTAAAATAGTATTATATATATATATATATATATATATATATATATATATATATATATATATATATATATATATATATATATATATATATATATATATATATATATATATATATATATATATGTATAGCTGTATAGACTGGTTATTTATAGTAATTTTATGAATTAAGTACGTTAGCTGTTGGGATTAAATTGTTTAAATTGTTCGAGAAATATTCCTCAATAATAAAAATTAAATGCCACTGAAAATCTACTGAAATTTTAGTTTTGAAACCTCACATTTTTCCATTATGAAACTTACATATAGAAGTAATCAAAAGTATTCTACAGTTTATATATTCTTCGAGTAATTGACATCTGCACGTCAAAATTTATAACATTGAAACGTATTTTTTTTTTTTTAACAAAAAACAAAAAAGAGCAACGAATTTTATTATATCGCTCGGGGTTTAAAATGTACAGCAGTTAATAAAATTATTTTATTTATAAAAATTTTTTTTTTTATTGTTATTCGATTAAGGTTTTCTATCTAAATTATGAAAGATTCTATTTATATTTTTCCTTACTTTACACCGAAAATTAATTAAATATGCAATTTCGAAAAAATTACTCGTCGAAAAATACATTTTCTCACGTAAATGTAATTGAAATAATTCTCTCTGTAACTATTATGCTCGAAAAAAGTATATTTTAAGCATTAAAATTCTACTAGCAACGTCAAATAGTATATGCAAAAATAGTGTTAACAAGTGAAAATAACAACTAACAGAATTAATTGTTTCGATACTCGACATATAGTATCAATGTTGGAACTATTTTTGATCATAGGGATTCATAAAGGACTCTAAATATCCAATCTACACAGCTATAAATATAAATATTACAATCATATGAATTATATTTATATTTCTAGTTTAATTTGAAATAAAATTCTGGAGAAACTAAAGATTTTACGAACAAATGTTTCAAACAAAAGTTGAAAAAAAAAACTTTCTTTTTTAACAAAAAAAAAACACATGTTTCTTCATTTATGGTTCAAAAGTTGGTTCTTGGATCCTAATGGACCGATTTTAGACTAATTAGGTGATTCTATGAACACCTTTATCAAAATTTTATTTTTATGGACATATTTTCTAGCGTTAAATTCCTTGATTTTTCTAGGTCTCCCAGACACCAATTTCAATTTTTCCAGATCATTATTTATAAGATATATAACAAAATTGACTAAATTTATCATGAATTTGGAAACTTTTATCAATTTTACGAATTTTATCAATGACCGTCCAGGAAATTCAAAGGTTTAATTTTTGGGTGGATCGTTTTTAACACTTAAATTGTGTATTGATTTTACATAAAATTTAAAACTGTGTATATCCTTCATAGTTTTCCAAAATCCCATCGCCAAAATATTGATTTTAAAACCACTTCTTTTATTTTAGTAAACTTTGGAAATTTTAAGTTTTCTAAAAACTTTTTGTTCAAAAATAAATTTATCAACATATATTTAAAATGAAAACGAAAGTTTACGTATTTTAATGGTTTTTCTATTATTTTCATGCGACTAGAAACAATTCAAATTCGATATTAAAAATTAAATAAATTTTTTCGATTACATAAATTTAAAATATAAATAAAAACATATAATAAACTTCATCTAAATATTTTTAATTTGAAATAATCGTCGATAGATAAATATGAAAGTTAGTAACTCAAATAGGCCAGAGTAGAAGCCTTAAAAAATGGTAAAAAGTGGAAGAAAATTATAATAGTAGGATGAAAGCCATTGGAAACGCAAGATAATATGATACAAATAAAAGGAAAAATTAATTACGGGCGATCTGAGTTCGGAAAGTAGGAGGGGGTGAGTTTTTAAGAGTAAAAAAACAGTTTATTTCGATTTCCGGCAAAGTCCTATGGAAAAAAGTTAAATGGCAAGCAAAGTTGTAGGTAATAAAAAGATCTACAATTTTTGTATTTACACTTTTTTCACATAATCTCAAAATTTTTCGAATGAAAATTAGGGTGATTTTTCGATATTTATTCAAAATAAGGTGAAAAAATAAATATTTTAAATCAAAAAAATTACAATTTATTTGGAACATAAAAAGGTAAGTTTTCGTAGAAAAAAAATTTTTTTTTTTTTTGTAAAAGATAGAATTAAAAAACCAAAATCTTGGTTTTTTGAATTTTTCACATAAATTTTGAGATTATGTGAAAAAAGTGTGAATACAAAAGTTGTAGATCTTTTAATACAACTACAACTTTTCTATTTTACTTTTTTCCATAGAACTTGTAGTTTTGCAGGAAATCGCAATAAACCGTGTTTTACCCTTAAAAAATCATTCCTTTCCACTTCCCGAACTCAAATTGCCCGTAATTTATTTTTCCTTTCATTTTTATCATATTATCTTCCGTTTCCAATTGGTTTCATTCTACTATAATTTTATTCCCTTTCAAAAATTATCTACTCTGGTAAAAAAAGCTAATCCACCAAAAATTATTCTGTTCCCACAAGGATCCATATTAGAATCAATTTTATTTATTTCATATTTAAATAACCTTCCACTAGTTAGTAATGAAAACACGATTTTAATGTACGCGGATAACACTAGCATCCGCGTAATTCAGTGTTAAATCAATTACTTGCGCGAATTCTTTTATAAAAATTCGATCCATACTTGACTATCAATATGCTAGATAATTACTGTCATTCAAATAGCTTGAAACTTAATTATTTTAAATGACAAGCATTTATGTCCAGATGAAGCAAGAATTGGATTACATCTTTTGCCTTTCTCAAGTTTTCTCAAACGCGATGTGGTGATAATTTTATATCACAATATATCCAATTCTTATGAAGATAGAGGGTTTGTTTTGGTCAATACCAATCATTTGAACTATTAAACACTCAACTTGAATGAGATGGCGGAAAGCAAGGCATAAACATTCAACTGTTTATAAGATTTTCTCCACTCAAAATATATTCAGTTCTAATGAACATAGAAAGTTCATTTTGGTCTAAGAACACTCAGTGACTCAAGGCGTAACATTTGAGCTATTAAACACTTAAATTGGATGAGTTGGAGACTGTTGACAGCACAACACACACTCAATGCTAAATAGCGTCAGGTCTGTTTGGAAAATGCCACACTTGTTTGGAATTTAAGATTCAAAATAATTTAATTTACCCAAATTATTGATTACAGTAATATTTGATATATAATATATTTGATATATAGCCAAATCGAGTACTTCTACGTTTTTGAAGTTGCTTGGAAAAAGAAAAACATTTTCTATCGAGTAATATGGGTAATAAATTCACTTAGAATATTACAAACATGAAAAGTATATATATATATATATATATATATATATATATATATATATATATATATATATATATATATATATATATATATATATATATATATATATATATATATATATACCCTTTAGTATGACAACGCATTATTAAATTTCAAAAACTATTTTCTTAACATTATCGATAAATAGTTTTAGTAGTAAAACTTCGTCTCTTTTTCCAACCTAACTTTTCTAAAAACTTTTCTAATTATTATTATATGTTCGATGAAAATAATAATTATAGGAAAATGTTCTTTCTCTGTATCCATGTCGAAGAAACAAACAGATCAAATCACTAGAAAAATATAGTACATGCTATTCAGAAAAAAAAAAAAAAAAAAACTTTTACAATTTCCATTACACATCCCCATAGAAAACTATAAAAATAGTGGTCCGGGAGTCTATGACACTGAAAGTACCGTGTCATCGTGGAATCAAAAAATTTGAAATAGTTTATAGTCCTACGAACAAAATACGTCTGGTAAGTCTTGCTTTAATTAGACGAAATTATGTGTAATTAAACTAAATGTTTTAAAGAGAAAATTTTGTAATTTAAAAGAAAAAACTTAGCTTACCAGCTTTATTTGGCCGAAACAGTCTGGCTTACCAATTTGAATGGTTGGAGAAACGTTAAAATTTCACCATTATCTCGCATTGATTATTTTTTTAAAAGTATTCTTCAAAAATAAATAAATTCAAAACAAGTAAAATTTAAAAAAAAAAAAAAATCTACGTGGTAATGGTGAAATTTTTCCATCTTCTCTGAAACCATTCAAATAGGTAAACCAGACTATTTCGGTGGAATGAAGCTGGTAAGCCAATTTTTTTTCATTTAAATTACAAAATTTCCTATCGTATACAGTACGATTAATTGAGTACCGCAATCAATAATGGTAAAACAATTTTTGCTTTTTAAAAACATTTAGTTTAATTTGACATACTTTCGGCTAATTAAATCAAAGCTTACCATGCGGATTTTGTTAGTAAGACTAAAAACTATCAAAATAAATATAAAAAATTTTGATTGATGATATGATGATAGTTTTAGTGTCATAGACTCCTGTCCTATAAATTAAAATTGTACAAATTATAAAACTTTTTCATGCTTTTTTTTAATTTAAATAAATTTGTTTCTGCATTAAAAAATACTTTTGAAGACCAAACGAAAATATATTGCAACCAACAAAAAATGTGACACCAATTTCAATTTAGTTTATATTATACTTATAATTATAATTATAAAATTACGATTTTTATAGTAAGTTAAATTGTTTTTCAGATTTAATTTTATTTATATGAGTAAAACATACATGTTAATCTGAATCAATTATAAAATACATCATAAAAATTGTAAACTCGGCAACAAAAAAATTGTGCCAATCAGAATCTTTCATATTAATTAATTTTCTCTTATTTAAATAAAACATTAACTTAACTATGAAATACACCAGAAAAGTCGTATTTTTAATCATTTTAAATTGTTGTCGAGTAAATATTTAATAATAAGCATGCAAGAAGATTCTCTTTGTGGCATTTATTTTGTTGCCAATTATATAATTTTATTAATTATCCAACATGCAGCAAATATAATCGAAAATTGAGATACACAAGAAATAATCAAAGATTAGAAATTATTAATTTAATTAAAAACATTTTCTCAATTTAAAAAATTAGTTTTTCTTCGATACAAAACACTTAAAATGAATTTTAGTAAATAAAAAAAAAAAATTAATATAGGTACTTGAATAAGCGACGAATATATTTAAATAATTACATTTAATCTTTCAACAACTTTTTTTAAATAATTTTAAATAAAAACAAAATTTGATACAGAAACGACCATAAGTAATAAATGTAAAGAAAAAAAACTGAAGAAAAATATAATTATTTTTACACAGTAAAGTTAATTTAAACTAAAAATAATTATTCTAATTCAGGCCAATGTGTTTTAATTTGGAGTCTACAGTAACTAAGTCTTTTCAACAAATTTTCGAAATATAATATCTTGAAAAACGACATATTTGAATATTTCTTTTAAATTAAATTCGAGTTCGAAAATTCACAATAATAGCTAAAACTTTTAAACGAGAATTAAAAATAGGTTCCCCTAAAAATAATTTAAACGATTCTGAGAATATTCAACTTCTAACGAACAATTTTCTATAAGAAACGTAAAAATAAATATATTTTTATAATACATAAATATATTTTTATAAGAATACATAAATTTTCAATTGTTTACTCGAACAAATTTACATTAAACTTTCAATAACCAAACTTTTAATTGAAACAAACCCAAGAAATTTATAATAATTTCGTAGGAAAATTCTATAAAAATCTGAAATTTTCCGACACTTATAAATACCGGCTCTAGTAAGATAACATTAATTGAACAAAGTCAAAAAAAAAGTTTAAGAATCACTGTTATATACATATCAATCACAGATCAATTTGATTTTTTTATTACCCAGACCTTTTTTTTGGGTTTAAATAAACTACGAATACCACCTGTTGTTTAAGAACAAAGAGGCTTTATCCGCATAATAAGTACGATTTTTTTAAAGATCTTACTCGTAAAAATGCAAACACAAAAAATCTTGCAGGTGTCCTCGTGATCTTAATGTATGCTATTAGCTAGGTACACCAAAAAAAAATTTCTTTTAATTTTTTGTTTTCGTTTTGCTAAATGCAAATTTTTTGTGCCAATGAAGATTTTTATACAAAAAATTTAAAGTTTTTGTAATAACTAATTTGACTTAAGTACAACATGATAGGTATGTATAAACAAATGTATATGAATTGTTTTCAAATAAAATTAAAATAAAAGTAAATCATTTACCTGCAAAGGAATTACCATCTGAATCGTAATTATTTAAATCTGAATCACAAAACACGTAATTAACAGCGCAAAACACTATACACAATTTTAATAACATGTTTTTGTTTTTTTTTTTTTAATTTTTTGTTTTTGTTCAAAAATTAAAATAATTTTTGTTCAAAATTTCTTTCAAAACACCATACAATTTACAAAACAAAAGCAAATCACTTGTATCCCGTTCAATTGTTTTTTTATTATTATTATTCTTAATAATATTGCATTTTTGTAGCACGGTTTGATGTCTCTCTATTGTAATAATCTTCTCACAATTATGAAAACAAAATGGCTTCTAAATAGTACTCTGATGGTGTATTGTATGTGGAGTATGTATGTATATGTGTGTATGTATGTTCAGTTCAGTACATAGTACCAAGCAGAGCAAGAATTTGTGGATTGATTTTCATACAAGCCTTTCGGTTGGTATAAATATCAACTTCGTCGACTGATTCAACTGTCTTCGTATCTCAACACTCTACCATGTAGTATTATTATGTTATGTTGGAAATGGTGAAATTCATATTATACTATATGTGGTATAAGTACCACTCATACATTGGATTTCGTATGTATGTGCATGTATACTATCCATTTACACACATTATTTTTTGTGTAGGGCTATCATTTGTGATTCGTAATTTAGTCCCACTCATTCAATTCAAGAAAACAAGTGAAGAGAACAAATAAAACCTTACAAAGCCAGTAAAAATTTCCAAAAAGTAATCATATGAAGACCAGAAAATGCACCATCCGACTAAACCTCTTTTTAATCGAATTGTAGTATTTTCAAGCAAAATCAAATAAATTTTCGGATTAATTGATTAACTATTAGACAATATCTACACTAATAGCCATTATTTTGGTAGTATAAGTAATAGTTTTAAAAAATTGAGTCATCTTTAGATTTACGAAAACTATCTTATATATTCTATAAATAGTGCAACTTTTATTTTGAAGATTCTGTATATCCATCCGTCTAAATTTTTAATTCTATCAACCGTCATATATTATGGTAGACTATTGGACGGATATATAGACGGATGTAGAATATATATTCATTCCTATATTACTTTAGGAAACGTTAGGCCGCAAAAAATGCCTTCCGTCTTACTCGATTCTGGGCCATTTACTTAATTTCGCTCCAGGCGTTTCTTTCTTCTTCTATCTCTTTCTCGACTGACCTCATCCAAGTTATCTTGTGTTTTCCATGTTTTCTGCCTCCTTCGGAATTTCAGCCTAGGGCTTGTCGGCTGATCGTATTACATGGCTTTCTCAACGTGTGGCCTATCCTACCAAACTTTCATTTCTGTATTTCGTCATTGAAAGAGCTTTGTCTTGCTCTTGTCATCAACTCTTCGTTCTTAATTCTTTTTGGCCAGTGTATGTTGAAGATTATTCTGAGATTATTCTGAGATATGTTTGATTTCCATACTGGTGCAAGCTGTGCATAAATTCTATTGGCCTTCCTTATCCTGCAGGTGACATCTTCATTAATTCCGCCTACTTTTGACACTATGCTTCCTAAGTTTTGGAATTCCTTTATTTGTTCGATATTTACATTATTCAGAGTTAGCTGTTGGTAACTTTATCTTCAGGCCCAACTTTTTCCCTTCGTTATGTAGACCGTCTAGCTTTTGTTTCATATCTTTTAGTGTTTGTGACATGAGGTATAGGACATTTGCAAAAGGACGGGTGTAGAGTATTGAAAAATAATGTACATCGTTTAAGGGTAAATAAGTGAATATTCGCAAATTGGACGGTAGCTCAATTTAATATGAAGAATTCAACTTTTTAAAACTACTATATTACGGAAATATTGGCTATTGCCTAGTAAGTAATGTGAAACTCTTTGGTTTTTTTAAGAAATCTAGATGCGTTCAATTAAAAGAACAACAAATAAGTTTAATCGAAGGGGTAAATTTGATCTTTCGATGAATGTGTATTTTTTTTTTACCTTTTTTAATATTTTTGATAGCTGTGAAGAGAACTGTAGTTCCTCGGATATAAATAATTGTAGAATAATGCATTTCCATAATTCAGTTTAAACAATGAAAATAAAGATTGAAGGTCTATAAGACCGTTTTTCTACCCTAAAAATTAAGAATTTACTCTTTTTAAAACATATGCATTTTGTGTTTTCATAAAAATTACCTGAATTATTCTAAAAATTTGATTAATCCAATACACAATTTAGAATTTTTGTTTGTAATTTTACCGGTTTTTGTTTTTGATCTCTTATTTTTATATTTGCGCAAGTATACCAGACTTCTTAACTTAAATATGTTATGAAAACACTACGGCACAAAAATAACACTGATGATGATGATAAAAATGGAATGTTTGAGTCTTTGTAGGATAAACAATTAATAAAATAATACAAATAATATAGTTAAAATTGATGCTAATTGAATATGTAAAAATATTATACGCGAATCAACCTGGAATTTTCCTAATTTTTAATGGCAAAAAATATCGTAATCTCTTTTAGGAAATCCATCTTTTTCGAAAAGAACTAAAGAAAAATTGGATTAAATTAAAATCGAAATACCTTTCGAAATCGACTCTTGACCATATTCTTAACAAAATTTTATTTGAAGGCGTCGATTTAAATGATTTTGGTCATAATGAATTTATTTATAAAAGTATTTAATTTTAAATTATATTTTAGTTTTTGAAATGAATTCTATTTTTTACTTTTGAATGTATTTACAATCACTTCCATGTTTTTTTTTTCATATACAATCAAAAACTTATCGAAAACCTCACAAAATGTTTTTGAGTTTTCTACAGTATTTAAAACCTAAAATATACAGAAATAATGCTCATAAAATTGAATGATAAGTTTTTGATATAAAATTTCAATCGATAGTGCGAAATCGCCCTTTTAACAGGATTTTAAACTGCACATTTTTTCAAGTCATTTTGCAGAACCTAGTAATCCATTTATAATATAATTAAGTGTTTGATAATTATTTTATAATTTGTTCTTGAGGTTATTTTTTTATTAAACTCTGAACTTGATTTAATATGTATTCTATTCATTTTTGAAATATATATCCCCTTAA
Organism: Chrysopa pallens; assembly: GCA_020423425.1. Classification (NCBI taxonomy): domain Eukaryota; kingdom Metazoa; phylum Arthropoda; class Insecta; order Neuroptera; family Chrysopidae; genus Chrysopa; species Chrysopa pallens. The sequence continues at coordinate 17,694,179 of CM035596.1, forward strand.
GGCCTGCAATAATTTACTGTGAATCCTTATATATTTTGAAAAATGAAATTTTGTAGTGCATAGGAATGCTCATTTAAACCGAAACAATGTATTATATTAGTGTATTTTTGTCGTGTATAGAAAAGAGAGTGAGATATATACATAAATAATTTGATTGAAAATAGAAAAATTAATTTTTAATTGCAAATTTTGTAGGCGTATCTTATTTATAGATTATAATACATATCTTATTTATATAGGAAAAGACAAACGTTTTTCGTTACGTGACAATCATTTCATTTAGTGTAAGCTCCCTGAAAGTACTTCGTTCTAAATAATTACAATTAGAACATGTAAAAAAATTCGGAAAACAGTTGACCCTAAAGGCTATCCTTGCAACTTCCCGCTAATTTCATACCTAATCACTTAAAATTTAACATATTTAAAAGTTATAAGCGGGTCACATACTGATATACATACACACACACATACATACAGACAAGATGACACCCTCACAGAAACCGTCAAAATAGTTTTCTAGGACCTTAAAACGTCGAGATCTGATGAAAACTCGATTTTTTCAAAACGGGGCAAAACCAATAACTCCCTTGAAAATCTTCGATTTTCTTAGCGGGAAGTTAAAAAATATTTATTTATATAATTTTTAGTTGAATTATTACCAAATGAATTATGAATCATATATCGAACCAACATGCCCATCACATTACACTATATACTACACATTTGTAATATATAAATGTAATAAAAACCGAACTGCGCCGATGCGCTTTGAATATTTTCATTTTACTATTGTATTGGTAAACTAAAAAATTTTTAAATTTATCATATTCTTATATATTTTTATTCAAATTTATCAACAAAGTATAGGTATTTCTTTTAGTCAAAGCACAAGAGACTTTCTTTTTGAAATATGATTCGTTTGTGTTTCTTTTTTTTCTTTCGATGATTTCATCTTAAGTATGATCTTATTTAAAATTTTGTTGAAATAGTACTTTACTTTTCTTTCTATTCTACGAAAGGAGTTTATTTATTAACTTTAAATATTAAGTAAATCTTTTTTTTAATGTTTATTTTGTGATTAAACAAAATGTTTACTTTTCTCCTAAATGTTTAACACGTTTTAAGTATGTGTACCATACACCCATCATTTAAAATTTTGAATTATTTAAAAATTGGCGGGTTAAAGAAAAATGTTGTTTGGCATACTAATTTGGCGCTCAAATAACCCAAATTTTTTGAATGATCTAAATGAATTAAAATTTGCCATAGACATTCAATAAAAAAGTTTTTTATCAAAATAATTTGACTATAGAAAACTCTTTATTGTAATAGTTTCTGAAATAATGCTACCAATTATAAAATATAATTTTTAAAACTAAAGATCTGTAAATTTAGGACTATAAAGATATTATTATAGTCCTAAACTTACAGAAAATAATTGCATTTCATAAACTCTGACGGTGCCATTATGTAACATAAAAAAATATGCTTATTAAGTTATTACAAGTGAAGCTGATTAATTTCTTATCTGATAGATATTTAAGAATAAATTATATTTACATTATATTAAATTATTTATATTTCTAAATAATTTCTTATGTATTTTATTTATTCTTAGATTGGCGACCATATTATTTTCAACATTTTTCCAAATCCGTATTACGGTTCATGACTTACTTCACTGTACGTACGATAACAGTTTAAATATTGTCTGTAAGCTATTAGCTTTGTATGCGACTTCATCATCTTGATGGAAATTTTCGAGATGATAAAAGTCGACGAACATAACTATTATAATATCTTTATATTGGCCAACAGTCTTGTATTCATTTTTGGAACTATCACTATTTGGCGGTCACTATGGAACGAATTCATATTTAATACATAGCATAGCGATGAGAAAAAGATTTTGCAATAAATTATGAACATTTAATCATAGTTTTTTCTTATCATTGATCATAACTTCATATAGTTCACTGGAATGTGATTCTCTCATTCGTCTGTCGCTAAACATTCATCGTTTTTATATGATTTCACGATTATACTGAATTTAAAATCAGAGTGAAAAACAACACAGAGGGGCAACAAACGACATGGTAATGAGAAAATCACATTCCAATATTGCGCTATGAAATTTATGATTGAACCATTTTATTTAATGTTCAATCATCGATCCGTTTAGCTGAATAGGATACCAAACGGCAATTAAAGTACCATTTTTCAACACATTATATTAAATTTATGATTAAACTATATATTTTTCAATGAGCAATCGTAATTTTTTACAATTCATTGGTAAGCGGTTCTCATGGCTGTCGGTTCTAAGTTCATTTACTACTTAAAGAAACTAAAATTTCTTAATTTTTTTCAATTTTAGTAACGAGGCGATGAATAATCATATTCAAATGAACGGTATATATAATTAAAATTGGTGAATGAAAAATCCTTGCGACAATCATATATTTCAAATAGCTGATTTGGTTTCATTGCGCAGTCGCTGGCTTTGATATATGAATGCGCAATGTCAAAAATATTAATAACTGAGTTTAAGAGCAGTTAGACATGTTTAATTTTCACACACAAATAACTCAAAAATAACTTATCCAAATGTTATGAAATTTGGTATGTATAGTATTGGCATGAAAACGGAGGGCTTGGCGAGTTTTTTATTTTATTTTTAGAGACGCTTTTTCGAGAAAAAGTCTTCGACAAGTCCTGCGTTTTCATGTCAATATTGTGCATACCAAACTTCAAAACATTTATTTTGAGTTATACCAAGTATTTTTTGAGTTATGTGTGCGCAAAAATTGAAAGATTTAACATAAAGAAGTGTACTTTTAACAGCTATTGATAATCTCTTAAACATAAGTCGATCAGTTAGTTTGATTTAATAATTATTCAAATCATGTTATACTTTGAATTATAAGACTTCAAATTTTGTTGACAAACGAAAACAATGACTCTCTAAGTTACAAATCGCTGTTATTTTATGCTAAACGAATCGAAGATTACGTGGATAAAATTTATTAAAAATTTTTAACTCATGGCGTTCGTAAGCTTCAAATACAAGGCAAATTTATTTATATCAAATTTAATAAAACATCTAAATAGTGAAATTTGTATAGTTTGTATAGTAAAATTTTAATAATCGCATTTCAGTTTAAAAAAAGTTCGTTATAAACTGTTATCTGTAATTTTAAGGTTAAGGTTCTGTCAAAATATAAACATGATTTGAATTTAATATATATAAGTAATTGATCATAATATCTAATATATAACAAAATATAATTCTATTTGAAAAAAATAAAATATTATAACTTCTTCTATATTTAACATTTTTTGTATTGTAATATTTAAAAAATAAAAGTTCAACTTACCAGAAAGTGTAAGGATCAAAGTTGAGTAACTTTAGTTCAAATATTATGAATAATGCACATACATCAAATAGCTTATGGTTTTGTAGAACAGGCTTTATGGACCAGTTTAATAGATTAGATTTGGAACTACTTTAGATTTTTAGTGTATAGATTTAGTACTGTTAATTCTAAACAATTACTCTTTTCGTACGTCTCTAAACCACTTTGTAAGCGATATTTCAAAAACTATTCATACAAATATCAAATAGACTCGATTCTTGTCATTTTTTAGTCAACTTTACATAAGCTTTTCTTGCGGACTTACATAGTTTCGAAAATTTGTATTAAAAGGGGCAGAGAGAGTGCGCACTAGACATTTTTCTTATAAAAATTTTTTTTGTTATATTTTCTAACGGAAAAATCAAGAAAATCCTTTTATTTAACTCAAAAGTTATAAAAAAATGGGGTTTATTTGATAATTGGACCCGTATTTTTTTTAAATATCCTCTGAAATCATATACGCGCTAGAGTGCGCTCTCTCAGTCCTCGTTTTAATAAAAATCTTCAATTCGAAAAAGGTCGCGAGCACAGCTAATTTGCGTTTGTTTGCCTATCCGTCATCAAGATAACGCAAAAAATAAACCTGAAAAGAAGCAGCGAACTGAATTTCGATGACGACGTATTCTTGACCTAACAATTAAGTTTAAGTTGGTAAACCTAAAAATTGAGTTAGGTTGAGCAAAATCAGCCACCTAATTGGCATGGATCATAAGAGATACAAAAAAAGTTAAATTAAAAAATTTATTATGTGTATTTTATTAACTGATAATTATAAATAATACTCAGGCATATGTATACGATACTCATAAATACCGTAAGGTATCTCCTAAAGTAGGTGCCATTTAAAATTTTAAAGTTTCACAGTATCTCAGAGTACCGTAGTTTTTTTTTTTACAAAAAAGGGTCACCATTTTAAACTAGATTGAATATGTATTAAATATGTTTTTTTTTCATAACGTTAAAAAGCATCCTGTTTATATAATATAAATAAATAAAAGAATTTGTTTATATAATTAATGTAAATATTTATTTATAAACACATAATTTACAATAGAAAAGAAAAAAAAAAAAAAAAACGAAAAATTAAATAAAAAACAAAATAAAAATATATGTAAATAAATAACTTAATTTTGGTCCCTACAGTTAAACATAAAAATCGAAAATTAGCACTAAAGAAATCATTCATAACTTTTAAATTCGAAATATTATGTATTCAAAAAAAAAAAATAATATTAATATTTTGGACTAGAAGAGTAAGTTTATACACCGGTGTATATTTTTTCCTGAGTGTATCATCCCATTAGTTCAGGTACCAGAAAAATTTCCGAGACGAATTGGCGTTCCTGGTTCCATCCAGGTATCCAAGTATTATAGTTTCATATTATTATCAATTGAAAGTTATAAAAATTTATGGGCGGTATGTTATTTTACATTTGTCAATATTAATTATAAATTTAAAAATGAATTGTTTATATTTACATTTTTTTTAACATTACACATGCGATTTCTTCCATCTTTCTCACAATTTCCAACGCAGCAATTACAAAAAACGTTATTTTTAATTTTTCTATAACTTTTATTTTGACACTTGATAAATAATTTACATGCAACAACCGAAAAAATAATTATATTTTCTATAATACGAATATTTTATTATACATTTCGCGACACTATGATCGATTAAGTTGTCTCTTTCATTTACTATACACGATACGAATAGAGAAATAATGTCGGTCGAAAATCAGCTTGACATTAAACTGCCAAATAAAATTCAAAAATTTACAGAACAACCGCGATAACAGAAGTTTTTCTTAATAAAAAGTATAATTTCTAAAAAAAAATAAAGTTTTTAGCTTGATTCGGCGCAACAACGTACTTAAAAATTGAAAATAAATATTTCTACCACTTTAACAATTTAAAGTGATCTAAAGTTCAATATAAAAAACCAAATTTATAAATTTTGTGACACCTTTTAATAAGAAATTTTTTGATCATTCATTATTTCAACAGAAATAATCCCTACAATTATCCCATTACTGAAATTCTATATTTGTCTCCTTATCTTGATGTTCACAATTTTGAAGGTTTTACTGCTATCGCGTGTGAATTATTTTTTGTTTGTTAAGTGGATGGTTCTAAAATACTGAATTAATTACGATAATTCATCTGGCACTTGAACTAATTTGACATAAGTAAAATATCTTCAAAAATAATTTATCTTTAAGGCAACAAATTACAAATTAAGAATTTTTATGTACAAACAAATTTTTTTTGTAATTTAATACACCGGATACTTTGTAATTGGTATAAGAACCAATTTTTAATCTTTTTATTGAATACATAGTCATAAAATTAACGAAAACATATATAATAATCTATTTACAATTTATAAATGAAAATTAATATAAACATTAAAGTATACTGACAAGCGTAGAAATTGGAATTTATAAAATTAAGCATTTTAAATGAATTCTTTTGTTGAATTTAACTCGGATCTTTCGAATGCAGTTTTTTTATGCACGCCCTTAGTTATAAATAGGACACAGTCAATAAGTTTATTTAATAACTGGAAGAATATTGCATACAATTTTCCCGATTTTATTTAGTAAGAATCTATAAGACACAATCGAATAAATCTTATGTAGTTTTTTAAATGCCAATGTTTGTTTTTATTTTCTTTTTCTCGAATTTTCTTTTACAATTTTAATTTTTTCGGTAATTAAGTTAATATATTTCCATTTTCTTTGCTAGTTAGCGTACTTTTGTACAAATATAATTTTATCATTTGATATTACTTTTTTTCGAAAACGTGTAGCCATGATTATGAAAAGTTCAGTTTTCTTCTTCAGACATAATAATTTATGAAGTACTTTACTTGTTTATTAAAAGAAAAAATAAATGGGACAAGGGCTAACTACAATTTTCATTTGAAATATTTTCGTCAAATATAATTTCAAACGAACTAATGTTTTATACTCTTGAAATATTTCATTTGAACACTAAAACTATATGCTAATTAAGTGTGCTTAAAATTTCCTTGTTATTTATTTTTCAAACATAAAAATTGTGCAAAGAAATTGCTTAATACTAAATTTCTAGTTTCTCTAACAAGAGATATAATAACAACGCCATTTTTAACTAAATAACTGTTCAATTATAAAAAATATTTTTTATGGACGATAAAGATTAGGACTATAATCTCATATGAGTATTTGTCAAAAACATGTTCACAAAATAAAAGAAAAGGTCATAATGGCGATAGTTAATTTTTTGATTAGTCATTCAATAAAATGTTAAAAATAGTTGGTATTTATTAGATGTATGATACTGGATTTGCTCTTTTTATTTCAACTTAAACGTGTTTAATTCTTTAAAAATAAACAACATATGGACATTAAAAATTCCTACTTAAACAAGGAAGGAAATATATGGTTTATGATGTCATTTTGCATTTCTCCATATAAATTACATGTAAAGCATCATTTTCAAGAGAGAGTTGGAAAACAATCTTTGATAGCTTATAGCTTCTTTGTTTTGAATCAATTTTAATTTAATTTTCAAGTTTTGTTATTTTATTGTGTCTAGTTTCACATTTTGATTGAAATGTAGCAAATCCCGCATCATACATACAAATTCCCAATTTAAAAATTATATAACATATTCAAGTAATTAAAATACATGATTTTCTAATAAGAACCCCGTCCGATTAAAAATCCAATGGATAAGATACATGAATAATTTTTGGTGTTTGTAAAGTATTATTATAGACCTAATTTTGCCCGCATGTATGTTATTTTCGGCTGTGGCTTCGAGCGTCATCTTTTGTTGAGATACATGAACCAAATTTACATCAAAAGAAAGGTTACAAAGAGCGTAAATTGTATTTGAAAGCTTTCATAAAAATCTTTCCTCGGAAGACATTTTGAAGAATTTTAGTTTAGTTATCTTATGGGAGATTCGATAACAAAACAAGTCAGAAGCTTTAAAATGCCTTTTAAGAAAGCTTCTAAACACCATTTCAATACAACAATTAAAATGTTATTTCTATTATTTTGGAGATGAACATGTATGATGTCATTTATGCAAATCTCCTTTGTTTAATTAAAAATTTTGAACGTCCATATTTTGGCTATTATTTAAGATTTTTTAAAAGTGACTTCATATTCATGTTCGTTAAGTAAAGATCCTTCAATTGAAGTGATAAAAAAATGCGTGCATATTCTCTATTATAGTCAATATCAGTAAAATCCTTGTGAAATTATCTGTCTTTCAAATTGTTTGCATTTATGTTATCATATGAATTCATTCTAAATATTTTAAAATTTTCTCAGAAAACTTCAAAATATTTCTACACAAATTTTAATCAGAAAGTCACATTTAATATGAAGTTTTTTGGCATACTTTATAAGAAACATCATATAATTTTTCAATTTTTTAAACTCTTAATTATCTCTATAAATTATAATTTAGAAAGAATTAAGATATTTTACAACGCTAGAAAATTTTTTATTTCTGTTGCAAAGTAGCTGTAGTTTTTCTAGACTATTTAAGGTCTAGAAAATCCAAAAATAACATTTTACGATTACTAGTTTTCGAGGTATCGCTTGAAATTTATCCGAAATATAAACCTCTGGATAGGATTTCAGGAAATGTCTGATAAACTAGGCACCCAACCGTTAAGTTGATATTATTTTTGAAATCTACATGTCAATTTACTCTTTTTCAAATTACCATATAACGATTCGATGTATAGATTTTGATAAATCGCTTGAAATCCGTTTCGATTAATATTTCGGAAAAATTTCAAGCGATATCGTGAAAACAAGCCATTTAATCGTAAAATCAATGTTATTTTTGGTTTTCATCTTACCAAAGAAAACCTAAAAAAGTAATATTGTTTGGTACATGTTTTAAGAAATAATCAAAGAATTTATCAAATTTTTTAATTCTTTAACTCAATAAATTGTAATCTAGATTAAATTAAGATGAATTTGTACAACGCCCATCAAAACTTAATGTTAAGTTGTTTGTATCACATGATAAAATTTTTTGTTAAAAACAATACACACAACTTAAATTATTTGGAACTGTCTTCTATATATAAAATCTACAATACTTTTAAAAGGCAATCATTCAAAACGGAAAATTATTATATAATTATGATGCAATTCGTGAAATAGTACTAACGTTTTTATTTCAAAACTGAATCTCTATTAATTTTGCGATCTATTTGCGAGAGTCTGTTTAAAATGACACAGCAAACAAAACGTGAATATTAACAAGTTCGCTATAAATGCTTTCAGCATAGTTTATTTTACCCATTCACAGAACGGATAATCTGAAATATATAAGAAATATTTGGTTATGGATCTACATCAAGAATCCTTGATAAGAGGATTTAAGTCACACGTTGAAATACAACAGAAAAATGAAAGCAGAGTCCAATTCACACAATGTGTCTAGTTTCAAATGTAACCACCATCGAACTTTGAAATAGAACGTTTCGAATAATTAATATAGTATTAAATGTACTAGTAGCTTCATTGACAGTAGGCCTCACAGTGACACCATTTGTCATTAAGTAGAAAATATAGACCACGCCTCTTCATCGTAATTAGATTATATGTTTCCATATTAACACTGTTAACTTCACCATGCTGTTACTGAGAACATTGATTTTTGAAAATTAGTTATTACTAAGCCCCTAATGGTCCAATAAAGATAAAGAGTGTGTAAATTTCCTGAACGTGATAAATGTGTCTACCGAATTTCGTCAAAATCGAACAAGGCGTTCGAAAATTACAACAGGACAAACACAGAAACATACAAACGAAATGTAAAATCGTCAGGTTATACCATAAACCTCACTTCCTTCGATCAATTACTTAAGGAGTTTTATAAGACGCTATAAGAATTTATGTTCTTACGTTCCTATTTTGGAACTGACACAACAATTCAAAAATTTATAAATCCAAAATGGACTATTCGAATAACTCTCTCACAATATCTAACAGAGTTATTCGTCTAATACATTTTGGAAACATAAACTACAAGATCATTGATTCCACTTAAAATTACGAGGGTGTCGAAGCTAGTTGAAGCGGTACAAACTGTATTATAAATCATATAACCTAAAGTTAATACTATATATATTTGCGTCCTCTTTCTAGTACTATTGATCCAGGTTTAAGAAAAAATTAACTAATTTTGAGATCATTATGTCCATAAAGGAAATAGAAATATAATTATTAAAATTCAAATTTCTCAAATATACATTTATCACTATACATAATTTAACATATTGGTACCACAGATTTTTTCGATTTAGGATGCGGTCACACTAACATTTAATTTAAAGCAAAAATACACGTCAATTAAAGCATATATTACATTTTTATTAAATTGCATTATAAATAAACGATCGTTTAAATCGAAGTTAGTGTGACCACATGCTTAGAGTATAATCTCAATTCATAATTTGTAAATATTTATAAATAAGTGCGCATACTGTGTACACTAATGATTTTTTTAATGACCCTTTGGTCATTTAATACTATCATAGGCATAGAATTGGAATGGAAAAATTGTAAAAATTCATGGTCAACCAAACCGAAAAACTTCGGACAATATCTCTTTTAGGTGAATCCAATTTATCAAATTTTGGTCTTATTCAAATTACCACAAGTTTCAACATAGTTATCTGAAGGATACTTTCGTTAGCGGAGCTTTCATTTAGACAGAAGGTGCATTCTATCGTCACTGGAATGCAATCCAGGAGAATTTAAAATAATTATTTTGAGAGTCTACTCATTACAAAATTTTTTGTTTCGATAGTCATCAGAATGTGTTCCTGGTGTTCATGAGAGCATGAAGATCTTGAATTGGCTGATCTGTAATAATCGAAGTTGGGACGTAGATTATAAAAGTATAAACAGAAAAGCCCTTAGAAGTTTATATATCTGTTACATTATTAGTCGGATTAGATTTCAATTAGACTTTTCCTCGGAAAACTTCAAAAAAAAAATTCATAAGTGTTTTAAATTGCCAGTTAACAGCAATTTTAAATGTACGTATTAAGGAAATAAATTTAAATATTTGATTTTACTATTCAGTTAATGTCAAAATAAAATTCTTCAAGGACAGAATTGAGATTTCGAAATAAAAATCGGACCACCTCGCCATATTTAAAAGGTTTTTTATTATTTAGGAAAAAACTTATGAACCTATTTTTATTTTGTGTTTTTTTAACACCTAAAATTTTTGTACGAAGCTATTTTCGACTAAAAATCAAATTTTCTATATAATCTGAAAAAATCTAATAAAATAATTTTCTGGAAAACTGAGCTTTTGATCAAAAAAAGCTTTATATAAAACTTTAAGATGTTAGAAAAGCCTAAAAAATGGCTTACGTAAATTAAAAATCGGTTCATAAGTTTTCTCCTAAATAACAAAAAAGTTTTCAAATATGGTGATTTTTCAAATTGTAATAACTTTTGAAATCATTGCTTGAAAGTTTTATTAATTTCAGAAAAGATGCTACTAAATCAACTCAAGAAGTGGCCAAAACCTGAATTCTAAGAAATTGTTAATTGATTGAAGCGTTCTATTTTGACATAAACTAAATAGTAAAAACCAATATTTTAATTTAATTGCTTAATACGTACATTTAAAATTGCTGTAAACGGGTAATTTAAAATACTTGTACACCCCAGCGACGTGGTGCCATGTAGTGAATTTTTTAAAGCTTTCCTAGGAAAAAGGCTAATGTTGATTTAGTTTTAAGAATCTCCATAAAATTTGATAATTCATATGTAAAAAATTAAATTTACTAATCGTCTGTTTATTTTTTTTTTTTTTGCGTTTAATATAACATGGAAATTTTGACCTTTAAATGAGTGATTTTTGAGATATTATACAAAATTGTATTAGAAAATTTATAAAAAATTTACTAAAATTTTGTTTTTCGGTATATTTAAGTTTTTACAAATTCATGTAAACTTTGTATCAGATCATGTAAATATCTATCCAATTATATACGCCTTTTCAAAACGCGTCAATTACAATTAGCTCCATCCAGTTCTATATGCCTATGAATATAATAATTTTTTTCATACATTGTGGAATTTAGGCCTTCTAATAAACTTCTCAATTCATATAACCTTGACAAAAATTTAGAAAATGTCTTTCTAATTTGAGTGGAAAGTTATATTTTTATTGGAAGTACCCTACAAAAATATTAAATGCAAAATTTCCAACACCAAACTTAGATCATTTATCGTATCCAAATCAAAAATAATTGAAAATCTATACTGCCGTTGAAAAGTTGGTTTAAGGAATGTTTCAATTGTCGGCACCGGTAAAAGTATTCTCATATGATTTAGCTATTGAAAATACTAATTATTGCTTGTTTGAGGTTAGATGTGTAATATTATGGACGGGCATGTAAAAATATGGAAAAACATTGTTAAGTGAATGAAATTTTCTAAACGTTTTCGTATACATTTTACAAGAATTTTTGTTTGAATTAAAATAAATGGAATAAATTTGCTCGTGAGAATTCTTTTTCTTAAATATAATACAGTCGAACTTTTGAAGTAGATACTAAAAGATCATCGTCGTAGAATTTGGTTTCAATCACTATATTGCCACTGTAATAAAAAAAAAAATAAATAAAAGATTTATGAAATGTATGATAAAAAACTAAGAAAGAGTTTTTTGGGCATTCTTAGTGGAAATTAAGGTAAATTTATGGACCCCATGTCAAATAATTCTATTTCAAAGAAATTGTTTAGACTAACGGTGTAAGATCTAGCTTTTTTGTGAGCAAGATACATTTCGTAAGGTCCTCTGGTGGCACAAAAACATTGATTTTATAAAATAAAAACAGTTAAAACTATTAAACTTTATTCATGAAAAAAACAAACTTTGTCCCTTGATTCATATGAAAGAAAAAGAAAATTTTAAAAACCAGAAAAATCTTGCTTTTAGTTGTATTGCAAATAAGCTTAGATGCTATCCTAACTTTTCTAGAGCAATTTCTACGAAAACCAAAAATATCACTTTAAGTTGAATGAATTTAGTTTTCGAGATATTGCTTGAAATTTTTCCGAAATATTGGTCTCCGTATCGGATTTCAGACGATGATCCGCATGATATCTGATATCGTCCTAACACGATGATCCGTTATGATTCAATATAAAGAATAGTTGCAACAACTTACTTTAGAACATTTGCAGGCATCATTTGACTTTCAGGTGCAGCTTCGATTAAACTTTGCCATGTGTTTGTTGAACCTGGTATTACAAATCCAAATTCAAAATACCATTCTTCGAGGCATCGTCCTTTAAATAATACTTTCTGAAAACGAAAAATTATTTCTTTTGAATCGATACCGTAAAAAACCTTATATTCTACAGATTAGAGCTTCCTCGATATAGGTTTAAAAATTACCTATTTAAAACGTTCCAAAGGTAATCAAAATTATGTAAATGGGAAATAGAAAATTACGATAGACTCCTTTTAATACTAAGAGCTCAAGTTAAAAAATTTTAACTCGATTATTTTAATGTTTGATAAAACAATTGAAAATTTAAAAATGTCGGTTATTCTGAAGTATTTGCTTATTACTGAGAAATAATACATCAATTTTTTTTCTGATATCACCTTCTAAAAAACTAGAAATTAAATCATACCTGTTCTAAACGTAATTTTGTCATTTCTTCAACAGAGGTAAAATTGATTTCTCGTGATACAGCTCGACATTTTAGTATTTTCTTTGGTACCCGAGCTTCATGTTCCACATCTGGTACACTTAAATCTTCTGATCCTTGCCAATATATTCTACCCGTATCTACATCTCTCAAGTTCATCCAATTACTAATATTAATAAAATTAAGGGGAAATACGGAAGTGTTTAAGTAATATTAACAAAATAAAATCATTGAAATTAAAGCATGAACCTGGAAGAATCGAACCTGGATTTCTGAGAATCATACACACCTGATAAAATAGTTATCATACTTTCTAAGTAATTTTTTTAAACTTGATGTCTACTATATCTGAAGAACAAAATTCCTTGACTTTTCAAGGTCTCACATTGACTTTTCAAGATCATTTTTTTGTAAATGTGAACTATTATCATTCGTTTTTTAAATTATTTTCAACATACAAACATACATATTATTTTCAACATACAAAGGGTGCAATCACAATTTTGTGATAGAGCCCAGCCACTTTCTACAATGTCTTTCATGACCCTACATCTAAGTTGAGGTACTGAGAACCAATGCTGAAATAAAAGTTGTAGATTCATATTTCAAGTAAGGATGAATTCAGGTGTTTTATGGAAGAAAACTGGTTAATTTAATGAATTATAGAATTTTTTCTTTAAACTTAAGCTATTGAGATTCTACTATACACCGAATTAAAAAAATTTTCATCTACGTTTAAAAATAAATTTTCAGATATGAGTATGCTTTTAATAACCTACTTAATAATCTATATTTTAAAACACTGAACATAGGTTAAATTGATTATCGCCAAATTGTAATAATAAATGAATAAAATCGATGAATATCAACAATTTTGTGAATAAATACCGATAACTGTTATTATAACCTTAAAAATTTAACATATGTTTAAAAGGATACACTTGGAAACCTTCAAGTATTGCTTCTGCACGTTTTGAATTTTGTGTCATTATTCTAATTATTCTTTAAAATTTAAAGAAACTTTATTAACAATTTATTTACAAAAAAATTATTTATGTTAAATCTTCAACCACCTTTCAAAGATAAAATTTCCGTTTGGTTGTATATTCTATGATAATTTATTAGTTCGGTGTTTTGTTAGATTATTAGGTTAGAGGGCATTGCAATTATTTCTAAAATTAGTCACTTGGAGCAGAATAATATCAAGTTCTTTTAAGTGCTAATTTTCAAATAGAAAAATACTAATAAAACATTTATAAACAATTCTTGCTTAAACTATTAAGGAATAAAATTACAAAAATTAATTTTGAAATTAAAATTAAAGGTTAATACTTTTAAACGTACGGCATTTGTTTTATATTAAAGCATAAAAGTTATTTTATACGTAAATTGAAAAATTTCTTGTTGTTTACTATTAGCGACAACTCAATTTAGTACTTAAGTACTTATTTATATTATTAATATTGTACTATAAATACGTCTGATATTTTAATTTTTAAATATTTCGCGACATGGAAGGGTTTATAATGCTGCTACCCACATCGAGCTTGGAAAAAAAAGATCCTCATTAACTTCGAATCATAAACATAGATAATGAACAGCGCAATGCACATAGAGTTTAACACCCACACTCTATTGAATCATGCCTATTTTAGATTAATATGTCATATATTTTCAATTTCAGAAAGTTGATAAAAAAACTTCAAATTGTTATCATAAACAATATAATCGGGTTAATATCTATGAAGTATTTGTTTATGGTTTCAATCGCCCGATGAATGGGTTATGTTTTGTCAAACTTAGCCACTTGGAGCAGCAAAATAGCTGGTACATTTTTAGCGCTAATTTTCCATTCGAAAATATTATTGAAAAATTGATAATCAATTCTTAATTGAATTATTTATGAATAAAAATTAAAAAATTAATGTTGTTCATTTAAAATTAAGTAAGAATTTTTTTTTGCATAAGTATTGCCAATTTTAGAGGATCTTAAATATACTTTATATGGACAATATTTGTTATCTCATCTTTAAAATTGATTGCATGTGTAACATAAAAAATATTAAGGTTATGTTAAACATTTTTGAAAACAATTCAATTATTAAAACAAAAAAGTTATAACACACATAAATTTAATTATTTGTTGTTGTTTAATAATCAAACAAAATTTATACAGTTCAGTGAAACCGTCACTAGTCGCTATACCATGGCCCATTAAGCGATCGTATGACCAATACTTGCCAATGTAGTAACAATTGTTACTTTTTGAATACCCGTGGTATAGGGGTCTTACTAATACATAATTTGTGTAATAATTAATCAACACCATCTATCAATTAGATTTAGAACTATACACACGTAAATTTAGAAATTGGGAAAACTAGTAAACTACAAATGAGCAAATGATAAAGTATAGTAATTTCTCGTGACCAAACGATGTCCATACGATATCCACGAATTGAGAAAATTCAATAAATGGGTTCTGGATTAGGGCAAATTTGTAAAAACTCAGAAACGGGTCAAAATAACTTCACCGTAAACCTTGACTAAATTCAGAAAATCTGACGATTTCACTAAATTCAGAAAATCTGACAAAAAGGTGCTAAAGGCGGAGCCGTCATATGTATAATAATAAGTCCTACGTGTGTTACTCTGATAGTCTGATATAGACCTCTATGCTTACTCACCTAACCACATAAAAACAAAAAAAAAAAAAATTGACGTATGTGTCATCTCAAAATAAATGAATAGGCGCAACAAACATTTTACACGGAAAGTTTGACATTTTAAGAAAAAAACCGATATTTAAAACGTCATGAATTTTATTATCAATTAAGCAAATAATTTTATAGGCTTGCCCTACTAACTATAAAGGTTAATAATCTTATTTATTTCAAATAAATTAATTTATTTTCAAACAAATCATATTCAATATATATTTAGTGTTGAAAGAATTCAAATTACAAAAAATGGATGATTTGGACAAACAATTAGCTGAATTGCAATTAATTACAACTGCCGAATTAAAAAAAAATGCCAATGCTGTAAGTTGAATTTTCATATGAAAAACACAATGTATTGTAATATGTATTAAAATTTTCATTTTCGTTTTTATCTTATTATTTTTACTTTTATTTTATTTGATTAGGAAATTAAAAAAGCTGGGAAAAAAATAGGACCTGCTGTACCTCCAAAACCTAAAAAACATCAGGTTTTTTATTATTTTATTTTTTATTTCTTATTATTTTATTTTAAACTAATAAATATATTTTAAAAGCAAATTTAGATCTAAAATATTTAATTTTTGTAGGTTTATTCGAATTTGCCTACAATAGGCGTGCCAAAACCATATGAAAAACCACCGGAAATAGGTTCATTGCATAGGTAAATGATTTATTACAAAATCGAATGAATTTTTAATTTTTGCTTGTGTATTTTTGTTTTTTTAGTTCTTTTCCAAAAGATACAGGTGCAACATATGCGAATAAAGATGGCCTTATCTATAGTAATATTTTACATGAGACAAAACCAAATCTTCATAAAGTTTCTTATGGTAAGTTTAATTCTATGGTTTTAATATTATTAGCTAATTATTTCGAGAATTAGTGAATGAAAACAAGTTGTTGTTAAAATGAATTATAATTAACGATAGACGATTAATTTGATGGATTTTGCACTATTCTTTTCTGAAGATTAATGACATTTTATTTCGTTAAAATTATGTTAATAACGGCAATTTGATCTGTAAATTTCAAAAATAACATCCGTTTAACGATTGGATACATATTTTAAAATATCTATTCTTAATTAAGATTTTTTTTTTGTAAAACTTCAACAAGACTTCTTGTTAAGATTGTTCGTACCAGACCGATTTCATGTTAAGATTGTTCGTGCCAAATTTCATAACACGAAAGGGTGGGGTTTTGTATTATATCCTTTAAAACAGTATAATATTAATTTTAATCGTTAGAATAGATAGATTGTAATCAAAATACGTACTAATAATATAAAAATTGGTCTAGGCATATTAAGTAATGAATTTTAAAGTTTTATATCAAATATTATGACTTGTCTTATTATTATAGCAACGAATGATTTACCCCCACCACTTGATATAAGTTCAGATTATGCACAATGTAATATACCACCAGCATTTCCACCTCCTCCAGTACCTTCAGAACTTGACGATGCCTTGTTAGATGAAGGTTTACCACCGCCTCCGTCACCAATAAGTGCTAATATTATGTATCCATCAATGGGACCTGGTGGGCCACAACGACAAAATTCACCGTATCAATCTTTTGATGGATACACACAAAAAAATACATCGAATTTTTACAAAGCTCAACCTCAGGTAAATTTTTTTATTTCTCTTTATAGGCTATTTGATTGTGGTTTTATGATCCATTACTTAAAAATTCCAGGTTCCAACGAATTATATAAAACAACCGTCTTACAATGTATATTCGAATATACACAGTGGTAATCACGAATATTCGAATATCGAATTATCTCGAAATGAAAATACAGCACCAACATATGAAAACACGCGAATTCATCCCGCAGGATCATCTGTTGTAAACACAACACGTGAATTTGATACATTAAATTATCCTGGTTCATCGATATCCGATTATGAGAACCAGACGGATATGCTAGAACGTCGTGGTTTTCGAGCAGGTAGTTCAGCTTCCCGTTTGGAATATGATTCAGATACTGCTGTACGTGAACCAAATCAAAGTTTTCGTAGTGCGAGTTCAGCATCGAATTATACGCATACAGATTACGACCGGTATAATGATCATCAACCGGAATCAATTTATGCGCCGCTAGGACGGCCATCAGATAATGATTTACCGCCACCGCCTCCAATCATGGGTGGAGATAAAAGTCATCATCCAACAAATCTACCACCAATTATTATGTGCGGATCGTCAGGTAATGATTCGTTAACGGACGAAGTACCGCCACCAGCAAGTCCTGTTTCATCCAGTTATAGTGAATTGCGTCGAGCCACTGATTTGGCAACTCATCATAATTTATATAATCCGTATAATCCACCATCACATGTAAGTAGAAAATTTAATCAAATTAAAATTTACGTATGAAAGCTGATCTCGGGAGCTCAGTTAGCTATGATCTCCTGTAATGTACGAGCTGACTGTAAAGTACGAACCTTAGAAATTTAATTATTCTTTCCATTGGTTGATGTAGCACAATACTCAACCTCAGATGAAATACTCATGAATCAGGTGCACTCAGCTTATATAAATAAATGTGGAACTGAAATAGTGGTGTATTATAGGAATCGAAAATTGAAAAAAAAGTTATTGCTGGTTTTAGGTTTTTAAGCATAATTCAAGTCTACAAAAACAAAAACAAAGTTTTTGAGATACCGGTTAAAATTTATCCGGAATATTGTATCGGATTCCAGGCGATATCTTAAAAACTATGTACATCCAATCGATAAATACATGTAAAATTTTTTACATCTACACATCAAATTACCCTTATAAACATAATTTTATCAAAATCAGAGACATACAATTTTATCTTTTTTTTTGTAATTTTCCAAAAAATTGTTTGGTAAAAAGGCCTTATAAAAAACTCTGTAAAGAAGCCAGGGCTTATTTTTTCATTCTTCAGATTTCATCAACTTATGAATCAATTTATGAGCCAATAAATCCACGACCATCCAGTCAAAATTCGACACGTAGCAGCGGTTATTCATTATACGGACAAAATGCAAATAAATTAAGCAATACTGGAACTTTGCCAAATGTTCCAAAGCCATCGAAGGAATTGGAGGTTGATAAATTAACAAATT
The DNA here is from genome assembly GCA_020423425.1 of Chrysopa pallens. Taxonomy (NCBI): domain Eukaryota; kingdom Metazoa; phylum Arthropoda; class Insecta; order Neuroptera; family Chrysopidae; genus Chrysopa; species Chrysopa pallens. The sequence goes on from CM035596.1 coordinate 17,713,132, forward strand.
TACTAGTCCAAGGTTTGGATTCTGGTGACCAAAATGAAGTTTACGGTAAGAAAGCTTTGATATTTAACTAGGACGGCCACTTTCTAAAATGTCATTGAAAAAAGCGTCAAATTTTATAAAATTTCTATTTGATTGGAGAAAAATAAATCCATTAGTTTTTGTTGTCATTTCAACAAAATTAATTGTCATTCTTTGTCATTTCAAAGGTAATTGATGAATCTCTCATAGAAACCCTAGTTCTAATTAACAAAAAACTCAACTCAACTTTTTTCGAAATGTTCTCTTCAGGATAATTCCTTACCATCTAGGAAATTTTTCAATGACAAAAAATAGTTTGCTACTAAGTCGGAACTATAAGATATTTACATCAAAACTTACAAATCAAGGTACGCAAGGTCATGCGAATGGTCCCAGGCTAAATTTTTTATGGGTAAAGAAATAGGTACTTGATCTTTGATTGAAGAAAAACCAGACAATCGAGACAATTTTGACTACATTTTCTCTATATGTGTCATAGTCTTATGAGGATATACGGTTATAGTGTATGGAATCTTAAGATCAACCAAAAAAAGGTTTGTTACTACCTGTTTTAGAGACCCGGATTTAATGTTTGGTTCAAATTCTTTTAGGCAGAGTCGTGATCCAGACCTCTTTTGTACGATATTATATTAAATTAATGATATTATGCTAAGCTGATAAAGTTTGAAGCTTTAAAGTCAAATAAAGATTAATAAATTTTGATTTCGAGGAAATAGATAGTTTGCTGTTAAATCATTTTGTGCCCTTAATTTCATAAAAAAACTTCAAAAAATTATGGAAATTCATTAAATTGTTTTTGAGTTGCCACCCTACTAACATAATTACGAATTTTTTGCTTTAAAATTTTTACTTTTTTCAGGCATTTGCGTGAAATGTAACGAGAAAATTGTCGGTGAAGAAAATGGATGTACTGCAATGGATAATTTTTATCATATCGATTGTTTTACATGCTCTCAATGTGATATTAATTTGCAAGGTAAACCTTTCTATCCACAAGATGGAAAACCATACTGCGAACAAGATTATTTAGTAAGTTTTCTTTTATTTATTTTCGAGATTTCGTTATTTGTCTCTCAGAATGATACAGAGAACAAATTAAACAGGAAAAACCTTTATAAATATTTAAAAAGTCCAGATATTAATTTTGTTTTAAATTACAGAATACATTAGAAAAATGTTCGGTTTGTGTGAAACCAATATTGGATCGGATTTTACGAGCTACTGGAAAACCTTATCATCCCCAATGTTTCACATGTGTGGTGTGCAATAAAAGTTTAGATGGTGTACCATTTACTGTGGATGCAACGAATCAAATTCATTGTATTGAAGATTTCCATAAGTAAGTGCTGAAGGAAATCTGAAGAAAATCTATTATTTATAAAAATTCACTATGTAAGATTAAAATTATCTGATTATTTTTAGAAAATTTGCTCCAAGATGTTGTGTATGTAAATTACCAATAATGCCCGAACAAGGTGAAGAAGAAACCGTACGAGTTGTGGCATTAGATCGCAGTTTTCATATTGGTTGTTATAAATGTGAAGTAAGTAATTAAATTTCCATGATTTTCTTGATGTGATTACTTATATGGTGTTTTTTTTTTCGCTTGTGGTAGGATTGTGGATTAGTTTTATCATCTGAAGCTGAAGGTCGTGGATGCTATCCATTAGATGGACATGTTTTATGTAAAAGTTGTAACGCAATTCGTGTCCAAGCATTAACCAAACACATGACAACTGAATTGTAAAACAAGGTAATTTTCCGTTAAATACCTATAACAGAGCCCACTCACATCTTTATTTTTAATCTTTATTAAACTACTTTCAATACAATACATTCCTGATACAGAAAGTCCTATTTAACAGTGAGAAGTGTAATTTATTATAGTTAATAAATACTGATTAAGACTAGATTTAATCAGAAATACGCATTTATTTTACAACCAAAAAATTTTTCTTTTTCTTCGTTATAAAATTATTAATAAATCTGTTTGTTTTCAGGTAACTGTCATTTTTAAGCCATAAAAATTTATAAATAAAAAATATTTGCCATATTTATTATTCGCTATTAGTAAATTGAAATCGATTATATTAACCGAGTGCAATTAGGTTTATAGTGGATGGATTTCAATTTTTGAGAGTTTTTTGAATTCCTTATATCATTTAAATTTACCATTTAAATAGTTCACAATTAAAATTTTTCTGCTTTTTAATTTTTTTTCTTTACGGGTTTCTTCATGAAAATAACGTTATTTCTAATATAGTAAATTCCTTTTACAGCTAATTTTGATCGGTTTTTCAATGATAACTTCTTTAATCTTTACGCTATTTTTTCGAGTTAAAAATCATTTTGCAGAGAATTTTAATATCATATTTTTTGATAAAATGTAAGGTTTTCGAGATATTCATGAAAAATTCAAAATATGCATTTTTTAGACTTAATTTTAATCACGGATAACTCAAAATTTAATCACTTTTCGAAAAAAAAGTTTATGGGTTTGTTTTTTCTATATGTTTTTTTCGTAAAATTGGTTGTTTTATCGATTTTAGTGGCTATTTTAATGTTGGAATTTACCCCCTCTGGTAACTTTCACCTCATTTTCGAAAGCCGGGAAATTTTTAATTGGTAAAATTTTTAGTATCATTCTAATCCATTCACTGTGGATGGATTCCGTTATTTTGGATTTATATTGACTAATTGCACTCGACTATACAGTCAAATATTTTTAGTTAGAGCATTCTGTAGAGTGTAGCATACACGCACATTTATTTGTAGCGTTATTAAAATAATTAAATACAAGTGATAAGTATGCTATAGTCAAGCTTTTATTTTTAAGTTTTCAAATATGAGTGAATATTAAAACAAAAACGTTTTTTAATTAATATAAGAAGTTCGCTGTCAATTAAGACTATAACATCTTCTAATAAAACTCTTCCAGTCGTACATTTTGGGTATACAGTACAGACCCTGGACGATAAAAAATTGAAGCATCGCATTCTCTTAATGAAATTGTGTTCAGAAAAGCTTTAATATAAAGGATACATATGTCGCCGGACCAATTTCTGGTACAATTTTGTTTAGATGGATTATAAGGTTTGGACTTGGAGCTATTTTTTGTAAATTGAGCAAAACTTTTAAACTTCATTTTCGTGTTATAAGCGATTTAAATATAAAAATAGTCACCAAAAAACATCCAAATTTTAGGGGAAAAAAACATTGCCAGAACGACATATATTCTATGAAAATATAAAAATAAAATTAAAAAATTTGCAGTCGAGTTCAAGTAAATCATATTTAAAAATGACGTGAGCTAATTTTGACGTGAGCTGATTTTGACGTGATCTTACATCGCTTATTGCTCGAAATCTCTTAAAAATATTTATTTGGTTCCAATTTACACAAAACAATCATTAAAAATTAGGGGAGGGACTCAAAAAAATCGGAAAACATCCAAAACCTTAATATTTAAGCTATCCTAAACACTATTCCATTGACAGATGGAATTACTCTATTTTTACATTCTACACTCTCAAGTCCATCCAGACCTTGCTCTAATAAATATTATTAAAATTATTTTTCTCCGAAATAAAAGTAAATCAACTAAGGGCTCCGTATTCATTTTTATAAATCTGGTATATGCTAATTATGAAGTCATTGAATTTATTTTGTGCAATTAAAAGCTCATATTTAAAACTTAATATTCCACATGTGATTATTATTTCTATAGTTAATATTTAAGTGGTTTTCTTAAGTCCATTTCCAAAATTCAATAACAAAAATAATATAAATTTTAACAAAAACCACGGAAGTTAAATAATGAATGAAATCTATAACATCAACAACGAAAGTAGACAAAATAGACCAATACAAAAAAGTGTTGAGGGCGAGTAACTATACTGGTTAATTACCATTTTTGATTTACTGGTATACTTAGTGTATCACGGAAGAGACTTGCCACCCACATAATTAAGTACTTTCGAGTACTGCTAAACAAGACCAAGATTTAATCAATTTTTTCGATGCTTATCCCCTATATTTATAATAACTATATTTATGTAACCCTTTACTTTGACGCTTAACCCCTACATCGTGGCTGAATTTTGGAAATGTATTTAAAAAACATTGTATTATTTTAAGTCTATATACGATTGGAGTACTCGTATGGCTATAATTGGATAGCTCCATGAACCGTGAAGCACCCGCCATTGTCCAAACGAATAAATAAAATATTCAAAAAATTACGCTTCCTTTGCGCTTTTTAAGTTCGTTTGTTACACGTTTGTACGTCTTTTTGTTTTTGTTTAATTAAATAATTAAATTCTGAAATGTTTTCGTTTCAGAATTAATGAGTCGAAAAAAATAGATAAGTCGAAAGCACAAATGAAGCGTAATTAAATGAAAAAGTTTAAGATGTCTGAAGTAATATTTTTCATGATTCAAAATGCAAAAAAAAAAATTCCAGCAAATATTTTGTTTATTCGTTTGGTCAATGCCGAGTGTCCAGTTCACGGGCCTTAATTGGATTACTAAGAGTGATGTATAAATTATAGTATAAAACACTCGGTCTCCATCCAATGGAGGTTTACATTTTTCAAATTTTATAAACAAAAATAACGAACTACAAAAATAGTATATGAGAGAGTCATGCAAGGATTTCAGCCCAATAACAAAAAGCTGGCAATTTCATAGATAACGAAAATGCTATTAATTATTGAAATATATTATACACTATATACTATTATGAAACACTCCATCTATTATAAGTTTAAGCATGAACGTCCAAAATGGTTCCTCTTATTAGTTACATACTTCGGCCATCAGAGACTCTCATTTCTAAAATCGTCTACAATGATTAAATTTTAACGTATTTATAATCAAAAATAATTAATTTGTACATTCATATCAAAATAACTATTCTTAATATGAAGTAACCCAAAAATTCATTTATTGGTCCGAAATTAAGATTAAAATTTTAACGCAGATTCCAAATGTTAATAATATTGATCCTCAAATTTTCTACATATAGACCAGAGCTTGAGTATCCATTTCAGTTTTATTTTCATGGATACCTTGAAATGTTACACCTACGCAAGTACCTTTCCAATCCACACGATCTAATGCTATGTAGTTATCCTCTATGCTATTTTCTAAGATTTAGAAAATTGGAAGAAATATATAATCTATAGTTATATTACCTTCTAAATTGAATCAAGAGAATAATACCATGCTCAAAAATTTTCGAATAGTTATTCTGAAACGACCTTTGTAAAATTTTTAAATAGCAATATGAAGATTTATTTTAAAAGAACTAATGGGTGCCAATTATGTAATTATTATTTTGGAAAACCACATTCCATTAAAAAAAAAATTTTTGTTAAATCAAATTTATATATTAAATAAAGTAATAAATTATTCAATTATTTTATTTGCTATTAATTCAAAACCCTTTTCCAGGATAACCATTTTGAAGAAAATATTATACTGAGTAGATTAGATTTATTAATTATGAAATTTTTTTAGGGAAGAAAACTGGAGTTTTTGTAAGCTCTATGATAAAGTGAGTTTATACCGGAAATACATGTTTTTACAGGTCACCTGATTCCAAAAACGTGCGTTTTAGAAATTGGTGTGTACGTGACAGCAACATCGTATCAAACCATTTACCTAAATTCACCAAACTTCGTATTCTGTTGTCATATAACCCCCAGTTTTGTCACTAACCTATTAGTTAAAATCGGACAACCGGATGTTCCACTTTATTATAGTGATTTTAAAGTTTTTCTCGAAAACCAGGATAGATAATTTTTGAAAACAAAAAAAATTATAGTAGAATGAAAACCAATTGCAAACGGAAGATAATATGATAAAAATAAAAGGAAGAATAAATTACGGGCGATCTGAGTTCGGAAAGTAGGGAAGGGGTGAGTGTTTAACGGTAAAATTCGGTTTATCTGAATTTCCGGCAAAACTACAATTAATTATAATATTCCTTTTTGGAAGATTATCCTTGATATGAAAAATGACTTTATCTTTTGGAAAAGGACTTCCTGTTAGAATCCATGTAGATTCTGAAAAATTAATATTATATTTTTCGATGTTTATACATTCAATAGAGTATATTAATTGATATGTTTTAGTGATCGCGTCAGATGTATTTATGTGCGGCTTTGAATATACTCTATTCTGAGTTTTGTAGTTAGTATGATAAATCAATGGTGCTTTAAGAGGTTATATTACCTGTGTATTCGACAAGCACACTGTTTTCATGTGCATACCAAATTTCGTAATATTTCGATAAGCATTTTTTAGTTATTTATGTGTGAAAATTGAAAAATATTATATAAAGGAGTATGTTTATTACGTAGGTAACAATCCCTCTTGAGAGGGATTGTAACATTACTGAAGCACACTCTTGTATGTAAAATATCAATTTTCACGCATAAATAACTCAAAAAATATTTATCCAAATTTTTCGAAATTTAGTACGTATAATATTGATATGAAAACGGAGAGATTGTTGTAGGGTTTTTATCAAAAAAAAAAAAAAAATCTAAGTATTATATAAATCAAATTTTTATTTTTATCCGAGAAAAACTCTTCGACCAGCCCTTCATTTTTATGTCAAGTATTATGTATACCAAATTTCATAACATTTAGATAAGTATTTTTTTAGTTATTTGAGCGATAAAATTGAAAGAAATACAATGATTATTACATGTAATTTAAGCCAACTGCTTTTTAGACGCATATTCCTTTATGTAAGAACAGCTGTGAATAATCCCTCTTAAGATCCAATTGTTAAAATAGGAGGCAAAGAAGACCAGAGCTAACAAAATTGTATGGCAGTATTTCCTTTTAATCCGATTTAGAAATGGTTTCACAAAAAACTCTTCGACACGCCATACGTTTTCATGCCAAAATTGTCCAAACCAGATTTTATAACATTTGGATAATTATTTTTTGAGTTATTAAAAAACTTGAAAGAAATAGAATGCATATTACATTACAGTTCATCAAAGATGGTCTTTATTGAAAATGTCTCAGTTTTTATGTCAATTCCTCTTAAATAAGCGTAAATATACATAAATTTGTTTACATGTAAAATACGAATTCTTGTGCGTATACTCCCTGATAAAAAAGTCCTTTTCATTCTTATAGAAATTGAAAAGGAATTCAATAGGATTGAATAGGATATCATTTCCAATTCAATTCTATTCAAATTTTGAATAAGATTGATTAGAAAATCATTTGTTGAATGGAATTTCCTATTGATTTCCTATTCAATTTCTATAGGATTGAATAGTACTTTTTTATCAGGACTCTCTTCAAATAAATTCATTAGTATTTAATCAAATAAAGTACTTAAACGTAACTTATTTCGGTTCGAATAATATTTAATGCATTATTTCCAATATAATCATATACGAAGTTAACACATCTAACATCCATTTCCAAAATATTAAAATATGGCTCCTGTTCGTACCATCTTCCCACAAACTATAAACAAAATAAGAATAAAATCGATTGAGTTCAACTTTTAATTATCCGAATCCTATTGAAATTAAATTAGAATTAATAGAAAATGAACTGGATTGAATAAGAAATTTAATTTTCTATTGAATCCTAATTGAATAGGTTTTAATAGGATTGAAAAGGAAATCAGTTTCTATAGAATTATTTTCGAATTTTGAATAGATTTTAATAAGTTGGAATAGGAATGTACTCTCAATCCCAATGTTGACGAAAATATTCGAAACGATGAAAGTCTGTACTCATAACTGCTTTTTTGAGCTAATTTAAATCTGCGAATCGATTGATTGTAGATGTTTATGGTGATAATTATAAACTCTCACAAGGATTTTAAACAAGGATATAGAGTGCGTATATTTATCGGTTAAATAATGCCTAGTTCGCGTTCTCAGTTCCTGTTTTTTTTTAAGATAGAAAATATAGTATATTCTTCCAGACCTGTTTTGTTGAAAATCTTCAAAACAATAAAATTTCGATTATTTGATCTCTAAATCATAAATGATGTATGGAATTATTTCGACATTCCAAGAATGGTTCACTGTTTAAGATCTTGCTGTGTATGTGGTAAGACCACGGTCTTCTATACAGGTCTTGACAGCTTAAATTGACAACTTTTGACTCTTTTTATAAAAAAAACATGGCGGAACATATATATATAACCAGCGTATGTGTATAGAAATATGAGTGTATTAATACGTGTGTATCAGTAGCTGTACTACCAGTAGTTAGTGGTGGTGGGTAGTATACCCAACTTGCACGCACGGCAACTTATAAGTCCAGCCATTAATTTTACTTTTTATCATTGACTTTCGAAACCTATTTATATAACCGTGGGTGAGTCCAATCAAGGGTAGTATACTAAGAGCTCGCGATTCCATTAACTATAATTCTTATAGGATATTCATGCTAAGAATACAGCGCCATAGTGGCAAAAATAATAACTACTCATAACACACTCAGCTGACTATTTTCAATAGACTATATAAATTTGATTAGTTATTGTAGTATATAATATACTATTAAGAAACACTCCATCTATTACAAGTTTTATGTGTATAAATGTTGGTAGTTCTAAATAGTTATTATTTATACCGGTAGTGAGAGCATTCGTTAGCATGAATGTCCAACAGGCTACAAATGATACGTTACAGTCGTGTATTACAAGAAAAAATTTCAGAAATCAGTAGTATTTGTCCGATAAGTTCTAGCTAAGATTCTAAGATTAAAGTTAGCTTAAAAAATTATTCACTAATTGGTCAGCAAATTTCAAAATTTTGTCAAGCTTGTTTTTTCATAATAACAAATTGAAATTTTCAAGTCATTAAAAATATTTTAGCACGTCAAAGTGTAAATATTAACTCGAATAACACTCACTAAATAATAGTTCACTAATTGGTCATAAATGGTCACCATATTTCATATTTTCATCAAGCTTAATTTCCGGATAATTTAAATTTAAGACATCAAGCGTTAATAAACTTGATGGTCAAAGTTCGAAATTTATCCTATCATATTAATCATACATGAAAAAATCCTGAAATTCAGCTTATTCCGTCATATTGATGGAATTTTATCTTACAAAATAATTTCAATGATTGATTATTAGTAAGATTACATTGGTCAGCATGTTTCGGATTTTGATCATTCTTTATTTTCCCAAAATTTTGATTTAAATTTTTAACGCTATATATTGATTTTGTAGCACATCAAAGTGTGATTATGGACTTGAAAAACAGTTTATCATTTGGCAGTAATGGGTGGTAATTAGTCAAGCTGTATTTCCTAAAAATTTTGAATTTAAATATTTGGCGCTTTTTGCTGATAGAAGATCAAAGTCAGAATATTAATTACAAAATAATTAAAATGATTGATTAATAAGATGTAATTGATAAACATGTTTCGCTTTAATTTTCTCAAAATTGTGATTTAAACTTTTTAACGCTGTAAATACTGTATCTCATCAAATCCGGAAACATTCTGACTAATTACATCTTATTAATAATCAATCGTTTAAAATATTTCGCTAAAGTTAAAGTTGAAATGACATCAGAAAAAGACGCCAAAATTGTTCATTCAAAAATTTTAGGAAATACAACTTAACCAAATTTCCTAATATACTGACCAGTTACCCCCATTGCTGACCAATTTTTTAAACGCTTTTTCAAGACCATAATCGCAGTTTATTACAATACTGCATTAAATCAAAGCGTAAATACTTACAACGTGAAATTTTTTTAAATCACAATACGGAAGATGCTGAAATTTTTTATTTCAATTGAGTGTCTTTACTTCACGAACATGAATTTGAAGTTGTCCATATTTCGGCAATTTTTTAAGATTTTCAATCCAATAATTAAAATTAAATGCCATTTTTGTAATTATTCAATGTTTTATTACAAATATTAGCTACGGCGCATCAATCGATTAAAAAGTCACCTCCGTTATGTGTTAATACAATAAAAGTTGTTGAAAATATCTATGTTGTAAAATCTGACAATCGCACACAAAATAAAACAGGTCATATGGAAGTGAATTTTTGAAAAGGGAACAGGTGAGTTACGAGAACGAATACCGCAAATAATATCGTTTGAATAAAATGTGTATTGTCTCTATGCATAAAATATTATTATGTATGATGATATTAATGTTATAGGATTTATCAATTTTAAAACAAACATTCTAAATTTTAAATGTTGATTTAAATCAATATCAAATAATAAATTTGCTAATATTATTAAAAAAATTTATTTTACTTGTTGATGAAAATCATCCTTATTGTGTATTGTGATTTATACGATATCATAAAAATATTTGGCGAATATACTTAACATCAATTCTTATTTGTCTTTGTTTATTTTCAAATTGTACATTTTAATTTTAATAAAAAATAAATAAATTAGAGAAAATATACAATATTACGACTTTTCAACATCAAAATATAACAGTGAGTTTGAAATACGTAATTAACGAATTAAAAACTCAAAATCTATTTTTTATCAATAAAGTTCTTTTTTAAAAATATCCGTACATAAAATTCTGTAAGCTTATAGGGTAATTTGAATAATTTTTATGCACGACTTTATTCAACCTGTATAAAATTTGAGTAAATTAAGACAATTCTCAGCACTCATCAATTTATTTCCCAAAAACTCCCGTCCTATAGATTATACATTACCTTCTTAATATCAAAATTTTAATAGTGAGTACTTCTGGAAATAATCCATATGCGGATAAACTATAAATTTTTGGGACGAACACAAAAAAACATAAAAAAATTTACAATAACAGCTACCATTATGCTTTGTTTTGTTTTAATGTAATCAGGACTAATAAACACAATATTATAATTTCAAAGGAGTCAATTGTTTTATATACAATAAAATTTTCTTTTTAATATATCTGAAAAAATTGTATTTGTTCATGATAAAGCAAATATTAATTTTGAAATTAATTACTAAATCACATACTCACATAATAAAAGTTCAATTAATAAAAGTCAAAGATGCATAAAAATTTGCGTTTTGTAAAAATGTTTTATTATAGGACATTAATACTAACATCTCAGCGCTATAGTAGTAAAAATAATAACTACTAATAGCACACACAGGGGACTATTTTCCAGACTAAAATGTGATTAGTTATTGTAGTATATAATACACTATTATGAAAATACTCCATCTATTACAAGTATTCTGTCTATGTTGTTTACATATTCGTAGTTCTAAATAGTTATTAATTATACTGGTAGATAATAGCATGAATATCCAATTAGTCATTAAAATATATTTCAAGAGCAATGTGTTTCAAAGTGTGATTTTTTTGAATCATATTCATATTTTGTTGATTTTTAAACGAGGAATATATATTTAAAAAAAAGTTCCTCGAATGAGATCGCAGACTTATTAAACTCGACAAATATAGAATATGTCAAATTATATTAGTTTTAATCCAAAGTAAGTAACGCTAGCAGATATTGAGCGCACAAACGAAATTTTGGTATACGTGTTGATTCGAATCACCAAATTAATCTATTATCGTTTGTTTTTCCGCCCACTTGTCATTAAGATAACTCAAAAACGGAAAGAGATAGAAAGCTGAAATTTTGGTGACGTAGTTTACATACTGAGTTTAAGTTCATGAATAAACAAAATCATTTCAATGGTTTCGTGTCCCAAATATTGAACCATAAAAGATAATTGAAAAAAATTTAAAAAGTTTCGTTTCTTTAAGACAAACAACTTTTCTTTGAAACATTTTTTAAAAATATATGAATTCTTCACAATTTTAATTACATACATAACTAGAATACATATTGTTATATATGTATTTATAACTGTATAGGCTGGTTATTTAGAGTATTTTATAAATGTTAATAATTAAAAATACTTCAAACATTGATTCTCAACTATATGTCGAGTTTCTAAACAATTAAACTTATTGGTTGTTATCTACACTTGTTTTTGGTTAAATTTTTTTAATTGATTTCTAATTTCTAGCATATTACCTGGTGATATAAGAAAGTGAATCTATTCAATCCCATTGAGACATAAAACTTCTGATTTTGGTACTTCTCTCAAGTTAAGTAAATCCTAAGTCTAAGACCGTAAAATTCAACTTTTGATTCCCAATAGTTTCGATTAAATTTTATGTAAGAGTAAGTCTTAGAAGTGCTTTCTTTTGGCAAGCAGTTTGATCTATTGTACCTCCTTTTAGGAATTCTCTTCAAATCTTGATAAACGTTAGGACATCTTTTGGTAGCACTTCATTGATGGAGCATTTTATGTAAAGCGCACAACAAACAAAATGTTTGGTTCGTATATTATGCTTAGTTGTAATTCTAGAGGGTATGAACATGGAAAAATAATTTTTTTTCTACATGAGATTTTGTTTTCTAATTATGAGACTCTACCTTAAGTTGTTTATCTCCAAAACTAATATAAATTCCATTTTAAAAATTAAAATATTATTAGCTTTATTTTGCAATTACAAAATTTTTATTAAAATTATGATTTAAATTTTTACTACTGGTTTTGAACAGGAAAAAAATTTATTTTCGAATCTGATTTAAAAATCAAGATCAATAAATTTTGTAAATAAAACACCATTCGTAATTGTAAATTTTCTTGATTCAAAATACATCTTTTGAAAAATACAATACGTAATTAGGAAACACCTCAATACAAAAAAAAAAAAAAGAAACTGTGTTCACGTTCACACTCTCCAGAAGTACTAAACTTGATATAAAACAATTTCAGGACTTAAAATTTTTTTCGTTGCGCGTTAAATGCGTCAAATGAGACGACATATATGACAGATTCATGATTAATTTCCCCTGATTTCATGTGGTTAGAGGAGAGTTCATGACAAAAAATGTCTTTTGAGAGAGGCTTCCGCACTCACAAGTGACTCCCTGTAAGATTCTAGAAATGAAAATAAAATTATAATTTTATCTTTGTTTATACATGACCAAAAAGCGTTTTTCATAGCAACGTCTTTTCTCGCGCCAGTGAAATTGATTTGTCGTTTACTTTATCCCAGTATCCCAAACAATTTGTGGTATTCAGTGTCGGGCAGTTTCTCGAAATCGTAGAAAACACATTGATCGAAATCTTGAAGTACCATTTTACTAAATTCGAATCACATCTGAGCCTCCCTCAATTGACCGATGAATCCGCTTCCAGAAAACTGTCACTTATAATTTAATTAAAATTTTATTAAACGCATGGAAAAAATTTTTCACAATCGGTTTGAATAGGATTTAAAATTATATTATATAATCTTAAAAGTGATCTAAAACAAATGTTTTATGTTTCAGAATTGCGTAGTTCGATCAATTCATTTTTGATTTAAAAAAACATTATTATTCTCAAAGAATAATAATTTTATATCAATATTTTTTGCTCAAGAAATATTTATACTGAGCTAATGAAACATTTTTATCAAAGAATGCAATTTTTGTTGCGTCTGGTCTGCATATCAATTATTAACAATTCAATATATACAATAAAAATAATAGTTACAAAAATTTAACAATATCAAATATCACATGATTTTTCAAGGAAACGTTTTCTTTTATTTATTTTTTTAATTTTTGATTCAATTGTTTTTTAATAAAGTATTCAGCTACGTTAAAATTCTAAGTTACGTCGTTTATATCATATAATAAAATTTAGAATATATGCTACAATACTAATAATTTTTAGTAATATATGCTCTGTACCTAGATCTGACAGTCACAGATCAGTCTTTATAATACAAGAATGCATCATCTTTTGCATCATAATATATACGACCGATTTATTGTGGGTGATATCAGAGCTATTGAACTTACAGCATAATAATGACGCGCATTTCTATGAGGCTGAGAAGGAGAACGAAAACTTTATACGTACTGTGTGTAGCTCTCGGAGAGAATTGACTCGTTTCAGAATTTAAAAAAAACTGTAGTAGCAGAATGAAAGTGCTTATATATCATTTAATCTGATACGTGTAGAACCACGAGACGATGCTGAAAAATTGAGAAGTTGGTCTAATATGCCTAATTTTTAAAAAAGTTAGTAAAGACCAATGCTCAAGATACGCCGAAGAATTACTTGGGGATTATCAATGCGATTTTAGATTTGGCAGAGGTACCACGGACCAAATCTTTTCCCCCCGACAAACAATGGATAAAACATTCGAATACGGTATCGATCTGTATATTTCATTTGTTGAGTATAAGCAAGCATTCGACAGGACTAAGAGGTCTAACCTGTTAAAAATCATATTGAAAAATGGAATTCCTCAAACTTAACAAATTTAATACGTATAACCATGGATGGAGCGTCATCGAAAGTTATGATTGGTAATAAAGTAGGATATATGATTTAAACGACGTATTTCATTGTAATTTTAACGCAGTTGAAAAACCACCCAAGTTGCCTTTGTTCACAAAATTATTGAAAAAATTTTCAACGATTATTTAATTTATGATTTTCTAGCAAACTGGACAATTGAATCAAAATAAACAACATATTAAAAATAAAAATAAAGAGTTTGAAAATACAATTCTATAAAAATAATACTTTATTTCCTTTCTGAATCTGAATCAGAAAGTTCACCAACAGCTGATAGCGATTCTTCATCTTGTCGAAACGTTGATGGAATTGGTGGTAAAATAAATTGACCTAATCCAATCGGATGCTGTGGTATATTAATATCACTATCATCGTTAGACTCATTTGATTCTCGTTGCAACGGTGCTAATTTTGTGATCTTTTGTTTGTTGATCTTATCTCGAACATTTTTATACTTCGATATTCGTCGTGGATGAGGCAAAATATGTACCGTACTCCGTGGACCAAAATATGATGAATTCTGATCATGATTTTTATGCTCAACATCCTCCGAACTTGATGATTCTGATTGTCGATTATCAGACTTTTTCATTTTATGACGGAAAGCACTTGTTTTACGAATTTCTTCGCATGATAATTCAGAATTAGTTGGATCATATCCACCGCCATTTTGCTGAGATCGTAATTCACGTATTTTTGCTTCTCGCTGTTCCCATTCTTCACGTTTAAATACTAATACCTTTTCCAGTTCTTTAAGCATAAGTTTTGTTGCCTTTTTCTCGTCTTTGTTAAAAGGTTCATCGTATGGTACCGTCTCGATATCAGCTGTTTCGTTATCTTTTCGAACATATAATTCAAATATTTCATCGATTGGTTTATTCTCCTCTTGCGACAAACTGATCACTTTAGTTTCGTTTAAATTTTCTTGTATTGACGCACTAGTTGATGGCAATATACTGCTGGGATCCTTTTTGTGAAAATTATTTTGAATTTTAGTTAATTGTATTCGACATATTGATAAATATTCTTCTAATGATTTAAATTCGGTAATTAATGAATCAAATGTTTTATCAATTTCTTTACATTGCTCTTCATCAAGCTAAAAAGGAATGCAATTATTTTATTGAAAATATGTCGCACAAAAAATACATGAACAATTAATACATAGGAGTTTGTACGCTCTCACGCATTTTCCGGTAGTTCTTTATTCGCAAGAATTCGTTGCAATCGACAAATAAACGTTGCCCTAAACTTTGTTCATAATCAAAATCTAATTTATCCTACAATTCATAAAAATTTTTACAGAAGTTGTTCCGTCTATATTTTGGTCAATCAAATAGTCTAGTATTGAGGCATCTAATTTAGAGTTTTAATAAATAAGATCCATTGTGATACATTAATTGGATCCCCTGCTGTTTTTAACGTCAACAGATTTTAAAAGATCGTCAAAGATTAATTAATTTAAGTAACAGAATTATCTCATAGATAAAGCTGAACAATGACAGAAAACGTGATTTGTATGAAGCGTGTCTTGCTTAGTGATAAAGGTAACTTTCGAATGGATGATATTAAAATAATTATTTTGGTTTCATAAAATCTTTCAAAATTTTTTTAACCGTTTTAATTCACGATACATTGATCACAATTGGTGGTTTGATTTAACGTATAGGAGTGTATACATTTTTTTGCCGCAACGAATTTTTAATTAATACTGCCAGCACCGATAAAATTAACATTCGAATATAATAGCCGGTGCCAATCATTTTATTAATTGCAGGCAATATTCGTAGTTATTTTTTCAATAGTGTGATGGCGCTAATTCAAGTATATTTGTAATATAGTCATTTGTTTTTTTTTTTTATAGTTCATAACGTATGTTTTTTCAACCTTTAATAATTTTAATAGTTTTTGATATAACATTTTATGATTAATACCAAAAAAATATTAATTAGTTTTAAAAATTTAAATCCACCCTGAAAATTGGAAATTTGAAACAGGCGAATAATTCAACAGCTATGAAAAGTTAAAAGTTAATAACTATTAAAAGTTTATAGTTAATACAAATTAGGAATTGATAAGAAAAATTGCATATTGCTGTTCTAAATGCCGGTAATTTGATATGCAAATAAATTTATACTGTGCATTTTTTACTTTTCCAAAAAAAGTTATATTTGAGACATTAAATATAACGTGCTTTGTATTTATAGCATAAATTTTATCATTGGGACATGATTTTACTACTCAAGATTACTTTAGATTTATAAATATTGAAAACAATATAAATTATTCCAGTGTATTTAATTTTTAAACTCCCATCGTTTAAACAAACATTAATTATATTATTATGGATTTTATACAAAATTATAGCATTCATTATTAATTGAAAGTATATCAATTCTTCAAAATGTTAAATTTTATGTTGAAGAATGATTGTTTTTATGAGTAGTTATCGTTTATAATACCAAAGAAGAATCAAATTAATATAGATTAAAAATCACAAATATTGTAGATCTGCTGAAATTACCGTTGCCGGCAATTAGATTCGAATCCAAATTTAGCCGGTACTGGCATTATAACCTAAAAACATTCGCCGGTCATGGAGACAGTTCCTATACATTTTTCTTTTTAGCCTAGCATTAGCTAATCATGAAATGGATATTCAAATCGTGGTACACAATTACTATCATTCGATTTCTTTGAAAAAGTAAAATTTATTGGAAAAATACAAGAATGATTTTGGAGGGAATTACAAGCTATCAAACTACACCGTCTAGAAACTTTTACATATTTTCAATTTGAATGTTAGGAGACCATGAAATGATAGCTCAACCAAATAGGATACTTACGGTAGTGAAAAATAAAGCATGAAATTTGACACAAATTAAAATTTGTGTAGAAATATTCTTAAATATTCTAAATTTGAGTCACAAAAGAAAACATATTATTAATTTATTATCTAAAAATTTAAAATTCGATATTTTTATATTTATATTACCTGACCAAAAATACTAGGCTGTCATGGTGTGACATCATGTTGGTAAAAATTATTAGATGCCTTTGTCAATTCAGTTTAAACAGTTATCTTAATGAATAAAAATATTTGATAGTGTTAGGTTATCTTTTGTTCTCAATGTGTTATACCAGTATTCTCAATATTACATTACCAAAATGGCAGGCAGCTTTTTAGAGGAATAAAAAAAGTATAAATTTTAATTTAATTTTATGGCAAGAAATCGTGTTTATTATGCAAAAATATTTATTTTTTAGACTAACTACTTTTTTAGACATGGTAAACTATCCTATTCTTACACCATATGGTAAAGCTTTCAAGTATTACATTATTGGAGTACAAAATATTTAGATCGTTGTTACTTTAAAATATATGAAGGTGGTTATAATCGAAGCGAGAGAGAAGGGGAAGGTTGTAGATTTGTAAAAAAATGTATTTGCAAAATATAAAAACTAAACGTACCTCTGTCTCCAATTGTGCAATAACATCCCATGATTTATTCAATGATGAATGTAACTGCAATGTCATTTGATAAACATTAATATAGATATCATGTTGCGGTCTTTGTACTTTATTTGCATTTAAAAATGGTCGTTTTTTGTGCTCAATACTACGAAATAATTTAAATGAATGTATTGCTTTTAAATATGCTTCATTAATTTGTCTGCTTGCCTTTGGTAATATATATTTGTGCATATATTTCACTTGTGCATGTGTATTTATTTGCCAAAATTGTATACAATAACATAAACCCAGTATACGTAAACATTCAGATTGTGTCAGAAGGAACATTAAATACAATTTCTGTAACAGAATAAAAAGTTATAAACGTTTATTCATTCTGTAACACGGTATCTATAACACGGTAGTCATGAAATGTTTAAATGGAGGAACTGTGATTGTCTCATCGCTAATCGGTTTGGAATTTTGGGAAATGACACAACAGTGCAAAAACGGATCATACGAGTATAAATAGACTGGAGTCTATGAACGAACTTATGGAGATGACGTAGGATCCCACTTTGATTTGAAATGAAATGATCAAGACAAATAGAAAAGATTAAAATTTTGTTGCCCCCCGCCCTCTTTCTTAATTGTGTAGTCATAAACAATGCGGTTTTTAATTATTTTTTTTGAGTGAGTTCTACAGCTCTGCACCGTTTATAAATCTGTATGGTAGAATGAAATTATAATTAATAAAGTTACCAATATCGTACATTTAAATCATTTTCTTCATGTGGTTGTATATTTGACATTGTTTCAAAAAAATACGGAATATTGACGGAAACGGTTTTTACAATGTTTGATGTACACTGATTTAATGTTACGATTACTTCACGTAAAATAATTGCTGTCGACTTTTCCAAATGTTGTACAATCATTGATAACTTCTCCTGATCGTTTGTAAATCTAAAAAAATGTATACTTATCTCAGGTAAGATATCAGTTATAAAAGTATGTTTCTTATTTCCTTTGGTCCAATTGTTTTAAAAGTAAATACAAAGGTTGTCCATAATAAAATTATCTACAAATTTTGTCTTAAGACAAAAATTAATTATATATTTATATTTCAAACTTCGTTCTTAAGATAGAAGAGATGTCCAGATCAGTAACACGAAGGATTACAACGGAGCACATCGAGTCTTCAAGATTCGATTTTATTTATTTATTTATTATTATTATTATTATTTATTGATTTTTTTTTTATTGGTGATCTGAATTTTGAAACAATTTGACGTAAAAGGGACAAACAAGTCTATCGCCTTAACATCTCTATCTTCTATTTTTATAGCTCTGTTATAAAGGCTTCGACAAGCACGCCTCTATTACTGGAAAGTTGTGTATACCACATCTAAACCATTGAACTAATCTCGTTACAAACAATTAAGAAGAGTGGTGAATCTTTTAACAGGACACTATCGATTTAACTAACACCTTCATAAGTTGAGAATCTAGTCGACTTGTAGGTCGTGTTTAGCATTGGATGAAACATTTATTAAATACTAATATAGAACGGTTTGGTCCAAGATTTTGGATCCAACCGTCATGGGAATAATCGAAGCAGACAAACTAAGGACTTTCATCGTAGATACTGGCTTCGATAATATTCGCTACTTTTATTTGCTTCTCATAATCTATCAAAGCACAAGGCCAAAAGATCTAGGTCATTCTTGCCCAAATATTAACACCATAATTTAGATGAATTTAAGATATAGTAATAATAGCCTGTTAAAAATTGAGCCGATTTTTAAATTATTAATTTGATTAAAGCTTGTAACATTGAGGCAATAATTAAAAAAATTACATAAAAATATCCATACTTGGGTGATCCAACAATTAACACTGAATAATCTCGAATAATTTTCATTGTATTCTTAAAAGTTTTATGTAAATTTTTGATTAAATTAAAAAATTGATCAAATTCACGTTTGAATAAATATTGTTGAAATTTTGTAAATAATCGAACACTAAAATATGTTAATGCTGGTGTTAGCATTGTCATTTGTACAAATGGATTACGAAATCTCCACATTATTGCTGAACTTAATGTTAAATATGTTATTTCAAACATTTCACGTTTATAACTTTTACATGATACGTAATCAACTTCTGGCGGAGCACTCATTTCAAGTAAATCGCTATCGTCTGATAGAAGTAATTGAGAGCATAATATTTGTTCCACAAATGATTTGTAAATCTGAAACAATAAATTGAATTGTTTATGTAAACATATAAAATAAGTTACCAAAATTCATTGATAAAAAAATAACGACTCCCTTTCGGAAGCTTCCTGTCGGATAGAAGATGAATCATATATCGATTTAAAGTTTGATATAAATGTTTATTTTACTCTGAGAACAGGCGTTATAAACCGATTTTATAGTAGAAGTATTAAAACTTTAAAAATCTTACGCCCATTATTGATGTGTCAAATGCAATTTGAAAATTATAATTAAAATTTAATAGGTTACCATATTTACTCTGTTTATCAAAATGGATAAAATATGAACAACGAATTTATAAAAATGATATATAATAATCTGATTTTTTTGGCAATTATTGATTGGTTCGTACGTATATTTCATTTTGTAAAGGTGGCTCTTTTTTCGGGATAAATAAATCAAAAAGGAATGAAAGAATTTTCTGAACAAAATTGTAATAAACATATAACTTAGACAATGGACTATAAGATCGATAAAATCGATTTTATTAAATGATTCTGGCAGCAAAACTTTTCATTTACAGGGTTTTTTTACAATATTCTATAAGTTATACAAGTAAACATCAAAAATAATTCATTTCTCACCATTTTTTCGGCTGTTGTTAATTTTACTTCCATAATCGAAGTATTACATTCTAAAGTTTCATCGTATTTCTTCATTTTTGGTTTATCTTCAACTACTTCATTTACTGCAAAATCATTTAGTTCATTTTCAATCAAGTATTGATACAACGGACTTCCCTAATAACATTAATTATAAGAAAAAAACATAAACAACATGATTAATTATAAGAAAATATTTTCGGTGTAAAATTACTTTAGTCAAAACTTCTTCATCATTTTCATTCATTGTTGTTTTTGGTAAATTTTGTTGGAAATAATAATAAAAATAACAATACCGGATAGATTAACCCTCTTCAACAAGTCAAAATCAATTATAAAAACAATTAAATAATTTTAACACATTTTGTGAATAAAATTTTAAGAATATATTTACGATGATTAATATTATTTTATTTATCGAAATTGTCAATTATTACAAATTCATGCATTAAATACCATTTTTTGACAGAAAAATAATGAAAACGTCAATTTACATAGTAAACATACTGTACACTTTTATCATGTGTATAAAATCCATAGAAATCATAATACAATATACCATAGAAAAAAACAAATATGTAAGAAACTCAAAGAATAGGTGTTAACTAATATATCCAAGAGACGACACTCAAAACCAAAATTTGAAAAATTTTTTTAAAATAAATTTTAATAATTTTAAATAAATTTTTTTCTTCATTTGTTTAATTAAAAATACATCTTCAAACCAAAATAATTTTGGTTTAAACTTTATGAATTTTCATTCAATTTTTGAGCAGATTTCAGTATACATAATATTTTTAAGCAATTAACTACATTATTTGTATAACTTTTAAATAATTTTATAGATATATTGGGGTCTATGGTGTGTTGATTTTATTATTCATTGTTATTTAACTAAATTTGCATTGCAAATTTGAAATTTTACTAACGTGTTTTTTAATTTGCATGTTCTATTTTTTTATTTAATTTTTAACTTACTATTTATTTGTTAATCAACTGACATATAACCCGAAAGATAAATAAATAAAGAATTAACAATTAATCAAATTATTTTTTATTTAATTTCTTAGTTTTTTTTGTAAAATTCTAGCTCCATTTTTATATTATGTCTATTCACTTCACTTGTTTTCCTGCATCCTTTTATTTAGGAAAGTCGACTCTGACTTTAGTCAAGAATCGATCTTTTCATAAAAATAATCGACTTTTTAGAATCGAGATGAACCTGTCTCGAGTATTTTAAAATCGGTTCTCACTCGATGACTTTAATTTTTCTTTTATTAACACTTAACTTATGATGGTTGTAATAAAGAAATATGCCAAATAAAACTTATTTTATTATTATTTAAAATATCTTTTAACCATGAGTTATATACTTATTGGGTTTATAAAAAGTGACTCGAAAATTTTGTGGCAATTTGAGAATCAAAAAATGCCAAGTGGATTCTAAAATCAAAAGTCGACTTTTTTCGCGCCGCTTACATCCCTACAATTATTAATCAACTGAGGGTATGTTCCGTTACACTGCAAGCACCGTCCTGTGCTCCTACCGGGCAGAAATTCGTTCCGTTATAGACTGACAGTATACAGTGGCAGTATCCTAGGAAAATATATGACGTCATAAATCGTCACCATTTTTCTACTGCAAGCACTGGTGTTTTCGAGGTAAAGTGCTCTCAGTGCTTTAATCACGTGATCAACAACGTTCAGACATTTAACAGCTTCCAAGAAGTTGTGTTTATTGCAATGTTATTACTTTTATTATGAGATTATTTAACTGACAATCGCTTGAATATTCGATTTTTAAATATATACATTTAAATAATAATTTTTTGTTAAACAGAAAACTTGTGTACATTTATAAATATTTTCACGTGAAAATAACGGTATACTGTACTGCTATCCGTTTTAAACAGTAACCAGTATAGCTAACTATAAAGGAACGTCTTCTCAGATACTAAATTGACGTCATTCTTACAGTGTTCACAGTGCATATCAGCACATGCCCTGAATCTCCATGAACGGCATGAACTGAATTCATCACCTAACCTGCTACCAACTATATTAGGTTGATTACATTTTTTAACAAAGTTAAAAGTAACTATATGAATTTTAATAGACTAACAAAATTCATTTGGTAATAATTTTTATCATAGACATACAAAAATAAAGCGATTGATTTATTTGATTTATTTTACAATTTTAATAGTAGGGGTACATACAGATATACGGTGTGCAAACCGTCACTAAATTAGTAACGATTAACATCTCCTCAGAGAATCATTACAACTAGCTAATTCATACTGATGATGACTACTTTTTAGTCGAAATACGTATTAATAAAAATACAAAATAATTTGATCTAGGAAATTGGTGCAAAAAATCGCAATTTATTTGAAAAATCCTAGAGTTCTCATTAATAATTATAAAAATAATATAATGAATTTAAATTTGCCTAATCCCGGCTCCGAATGAAACGATTTTTTAATTTATTTTTATCATTTTGTTTGTTTGTTTGTTTGTTTGTTTGTTTGTTTTTTTTTTTTTTGGTTTCGTTCAATGAATCTTAATGAGTTATTATTTGTTCGATAAAAAAAAACATGTTTATCGATATTATTTATATAATTTCGAAAGGTAAAAGCTGAGCATGCGTGGAATCATAGTTTATTGCATGGTTTATTTAAAATTTGATACAGAATAATATTTATTATTCGTATAGGTAATCAAAATTAGAAGCAGTTTCTCGAGAAAAATATAAAAGAGTTGATATAAAAGAAGCAAACCTACTACGATCATTAACGGCATTCTAGTTATTTAGATGGTAGAATATAAATATTGAAATATTTTATTATAGAAATCGAGGAATCATGAAGAGGATTATAAAACTGTGCATGATAATGCATATTCAATTAAAAAAATATTACCAGATATATTATTATCTCCAGACTCAGTAAGTCATATCGATGAAAATACAAATTTTAAAGAAAATTGCAAATCTATAACAACTGTGACAAACTTGAATAAACTTAAATTAATGGGGTAGTCTAGAAGTCAAAAATGAATATTCTGAAAATAATAGTAAATACAAATTATCATCAATGCAACAATTTATTGTGGTATTGTTAAGATTGCAGACGGGGTATTTATCTTACAGATTCGATATATCTACAGGGTTTGTCTCAAAAAAATGTACAACTTGGATTTATTTTTTGTACAATTAATTGTCCATTCAATTGAAGCCATTTATATTACCATCTAGAAAAACAAGTGCTAAAACATTACCAAAAATATTTCGGTGAATATAAAACATTGTAGATTCTAGGAGTTATTTTAGATTGTGCTGATTTTTTTGTTAATTGCCGACGAATTTTGAACTTCAAGGTAAATTATATCAGTTTCAATCTCAGATGCTGAAATATTTATTAAATATTGCATGTTTACAATATGATCAAAACCGTACGAAACGTTTGAATTTCCGCTGTTTCAGCATCAACGTACTGAGGTCTATGTTATAACTAGACAATTTGAAATCTCGAAAAATACCTACTTTTTCTAGGCACGTAAGGAAGGTGACATTTTTTGCCACGAATGAGAAATTATCTGGGAAAAAATTATTAAAGTGCTGTATCTCAAGAACTAAATTTCCTGACTTTAACAGGTCTAAAATTGAATTTTGAAAAGTCTTTGTTTTTAAATAAGAATTATCATTCGTTTCATTTTTAAAATGATTTCTAGTGTGCTTAATAATAACTAAGTGACAAGTAAACATTTCTTACAATGAGACATTTAATCAATATAACTAAAATTTACTAATTTTAACAAATAATTTAAAGAAAATTTTTCCCAACAATCTGATTTCGAGCCTTGTCCAGGGACGTCTCTTGGAATCCGAAATTTTTCTCTCGTTTATATCTGTCATATAAAAGTATTTTATAATAGTATATTGAATTTATAGTGTCAATCCCCATAATTATATAATATCATTTATAATACCCATTTAAAAATAATTATGTGACTTAATTGTGGTTACCCTTATAAAAATGTCCGATTAAATCCAATAGAAACTGAATTGGATTTCCAAATCAATCTGATTGAAATCCAATTAAATCCAATTGAATTTGAATTGGATTCAATGGGAATTAAATGGAAATTTCACAATTCAATCCGATTGAATCCAATTCACTTCAATTGATAATATTTTTCATCTTGCAATCAGTTTATGCAATATATATTACATGTTTGATATAGCAGTTGCATATATTTTATACTTACAGATTTCTACATTGCAATTAATCATTTCAAACACAAATGTCAGTTAGTTGAGAATTTCTAAGTCACTTAAGCCATTGGAACATTATTAATGATACTCTCAATGATATAATTTGAAAATAGAGTAGGTACATATGAAATAAAAGTTGGCTACCGTTTTACTCTGTTAGTAAAACTTACGATTTTTGCATGAATTGTAGAATTTTCATATCAACTGAATATTTTACTGGCTCTTCATAAATTTATCTCAATATCTCCTTATAAATTACCGTTCTTCAAATATTTTATTTTAACAATAATAGTGTTTGTTTTAATAGAATTTTGAACGATTTCAATCAAAAAAAATTGTTTAGATAATAGTGGAAAAGAATGATATTCGTTTTTTTACTTATTTTAATTAAATCCAATACGTCAAAAAACTAATATAACTATTGAATGAAAGCAAAAAGAGTCCAATGAAAAAATTTTTTTTACCTAAACATTATTATTGAAAAAGACAATTTATTTGTCAAAATTTAGTACTTAGGCAATAATAACAACGTTTAGAATATGTAAATTTCATGTAAAGTATCTTAAAAACACAAACCACAATAAAATTTAAACTGCTTTTTGGATTACCGCTTCATTTCACAAAAAAAACTATTTTATAAATGTTTTGAATAATTTTAGAAATAACAGAGAAGCGGGGAATGTAACGAAAATTTTTCTCATTTAAAACCAATAGTTTTCTAAATTAAATCTAATTCAATTTATATTAGATTATATCTAACATTTTTAAAAGGGTAGTGTAACAACTTATTCCTCTATGAATATTCTAAAAAGTGGGCCGTTTTATTTTTTGGAGCCTGCAAAATGTCCGATGGCGCCCAAAAGCTTCAAAATGATGGATATTCATTGTCGGTCATCAGGTTTTATCACATATTGGACAAAATGATTTTTGTATTTTTTATTGAATGATCTGTCTATTAGATAACAAAAAACAAATCCAAATTCTGTAATGTTTTTGAGCAGAAATAGAAATTATACGAGCTTTAAAAAAAGTCTCACGGAATTTTCACGGAGTTAGCGAATTTTGGTCGCTTGTTCTAGGCTTAAACAGTGACTCGTTGATGAGTGGGCAACATTATCGGATATATTACGAGATCAAGATCTCATTAATAATTATTACGAACATTTAAAAAAGGAAAATCTAGAAAATCCAGTTTTCCCTGATCAGTGGACACCTTGATTTAAATTTTTCTCTTCCTCGTTTCTATACTTACAAGAAAGATGGGATTGTTTATATATATATTCTAAGTTAGTGTTGAAATAAATTAACGATTTTGTAAATATAATTATTTGAACTTAGTTAAATAATAAATACACAGATGGCCACACATATCCGATACAAACCTGTTTTATATAATCTAATATTCCAGAACATTAAGTTGTTGTTGTAACTAGTTAATAAGAAGACTTTATACAAAGGAGACGCTGTGTGATCGTCCTGTGTGAAACATTATTAAATACTATATGTAATTTATACAAGAATAAATATTACTTTTTTCTACATTAATTATTTCATCAAGTATTCAATAAACACTGTGTACTTTTGTTATTTAAACCCCATAACTATAAATTCTAACAGTTAGGTATATCTAGCTCACATAAATACTATTAAACAATAACATAAAATTTCCGTTGTTAAAAAGCAATATTTTATCCATCTATGTAATTCACAAAAAAATTTGTGTGACGTTTAGGTAGTTATAAACAAAATTTCTTTCAAATTATGTTTCATAAAATTTAATTTTAATCAAATTTTATTTCAAATGGTTTTCCCCGAAATATTGAAACAAATTATGAAACTACATTTTTCATAAGGCGCTATTTTTCATACAAAAATAATCAATTATGCATTAAACTAGGCTAGCATCTATGAGAGTTTGACGCAACTGAATTTTTTTCTTTAGAAGCCAAACGTAAATGCGTAATGAAACTACAAACAAGTCTGTAACATATTTATTCAATTATCTGTTTTCACTAGTTAATTTATTACCATATAGGTGGACAAAAGAATCTCTGTCGCATAATTGCTAAGCTCTTAAATAATAGGTTATAACAATTAATTAAGATGCAATACATTGAAGCGTTTATTTATTTCAATAAAATACATTCATTATAAACGATATTATAATTTCCAAATAAAAATCGAGCGTCTCAACTTTAAAGAATTCTCTATACAGGGAATGATTTCCGTAAGTTGGCCATCTGTATTTAAATGAATTTAGTAAGAACTGTTTTAAGCTTTGATAAAATAAATAAAATTTCTTTAGTTTCGTAATATGCTCAATGATATCCATATGTGGGTATTTAATGTGGATTAATATTCACATACACACACTCATGTACTTTTATTCACATTATATCTGAAATTGTAACACTTAGAGACATCTAGCACCAAAGTTTTAGCTAAAGACACCTAGAGACATCTAACACAAAATCTTATCAATTTTCGCGTAGAAATAACTCGAAAAATACTAATGCAAATGTAATGAAATTTTGTATGCACACTCTTCACATATAACCGGAAGGCATATTAAAAATTTTTTTCTTGGAACACTCTTCAACATTCTCTCCGTTTCCAAATTTCATTACATTTGGATAAGTATTTTTTTAGTTATTTGTTTGCGAAAATAGTGTGTTTATTATAGAGGTATCAATCAAAAAAATCCTCCCCGTTAATATTTATTTAATCTATATATAGAGGGCTTGTGGCACCTTTAACTAATTTTTCAAACTTTATTATATAGAAAGTTTATACTTTCACAATAGTACAGTTCAGTCATTGAAATGTCTATTATTAAACATTCGCATTTTAATGAATTTCTATCGTCCAACTTATACAAATTTCAACAAATAAATAATTTTTTAATTAAATTTAAACAAATGAAACCTTAAATGTATATTAACATAATGGGCTTAGTCCCATATTAATATACACCAAAAACTAATTAGATTAATTTTCATAATTAAAATTGATAAGCTGATAACAAAATAAAAATGATATGAAAACAAAAAATCACTCATAATAAAAAATTTTTGGAAAAATGATTAGATTACGTATAACAATTTGTAATTGTTATAAACTTTAAAAATAATATACAATGTTCTTTATTCTACTATCACTGTAAATTTATAATTTAGTGCTTTTTGAAATATGTTGGCTACGATGAGCACAAGCCAGTTTACATGTCATTGTGTAGAATATTTTAAACTATTTTCATACGAAATTAAACGCGGGTTTAGACAAAAAATACGACTAATAAATTATAGATATTACACGTCTACGTAGGATGAATTTACATGTTAGCGTGTATGTATTTCATACTATTTGTACAAGAAATTTAAACAGGGTTTAGACAAATAATATACGGATTAATAGTTCATAGAATTTATTTTTACCTCTACGAACGTTAGGTTCACTGAATTGCATAAAATTTTGATTCATGATTTAATAACCCACGGGCTTTTATCCCTCATCATGACACTGTAAATAGAAAACTTTTTACTATTTTTATTATAATCATAGCGGACATATAAGTTTCTCTTGTGTGTATATGATGACCGTGGTATGTATATGTGACAATAATTGTGCATCAGTTAGTCAGTACTTAAGTACATCAGTAGTGGTTAGTATGTGGTTAGTAATAGCATGCTCTATTTGCATATACGGTTGTTTATAAGTGTAGCCATTAATATAACACTTTTGGTCAGGCCTTATTACATATTTAGTATGTTTTATGTCATTACTTAGTAAGTTTATTTCGAGAAATAATAGAATAAAAAACTGCTCAGTGACAGAAATCAATGAACTTTATAATTATGCACTTTATATTAATTGACAATCGGTATCGCTCGTCGCTCATAGGTTTAATGTAAATTTAATGATAATAAGTGCCTTATCGTAAAGACTGAGAGCTCGAGAGTAATCTGAGAATCAGTTTTTCTGTAAGGCTGTACTTTTTTCAGTGATAAATCATAGTAAGCGAAGTACAGAAACCATGTTCTGGCAGGAATCAAGTTTTTGTACATATAAGAGAATATGAGAACTGAGTTTGATTAAAGAGATAAAATTTTTATGTTCTTTAAATATTAATTTGAATTTTTAGCTACGGAATCGTAACTTTAAATTGACTTGTTACAAAAAAAGTCTAATGTAATACTCAAAGTGCCTAATTTTTAGCACAATATTTTTTAAGGATCTTAAGTATATAAAAAGTCGTTTTTATCGAAACATATTTACAAGCTAGCATGTAGACAGCCAGTTACGTCATTTGAAATAAATATAGTAGCAAACTATCGATAAAATAAATTGATTAAAAAAAAAAAAAAAACAATTTCTAAAACTAAACATATGATATTGAAAATAATTGTTCCTTAAAAAACAGGTAATTTTTTTATTGAAATACATTTGAAATTTATGAAAAACATTACCTATATGTACAATAATTCTATAATTTCATTCAGAATAAAAAAATATAAAATATTTTTGTTATAAAAGATTTTTTTATTTATTTGAAACAAATTCAAATAGTTTAGTTATTAAAATGATAATATAAATATTAATTTTATTTATAAAATTCATTTTTTTATATGTACATTAATACATAATTATTATGTTTATACGTGTTAAAATAAATGTAAACAAACTTTTTAAAACGTATTGCAGACAAAATAAGTTGTACATAAAGGCTGTATCACATTCTACTTCTAATAACATCAAACAGTGAATATACAAAGTTGCAGGATAAGGTATTAATAGAAATTTATGAAACAAAAATTTATGTGTAGGTAGATTTTCTACTCATACGTTTTGAGATATCGTTGTACAGAATGCGCTTTAACGAGGAAAAACTGTTTTTTTCTTATGTAACTCAAGCATAGGTTTTATGAAAAATATAAGTACCTAAAAATGATAATTTATTTCACAAATGTGCAATTAAATCGAGTACGAAACTCTCCAAATTTCATTAATCTAAATGTCTTCTTGCTGGAAGGTACTGTCCGATGGAGCTCATATCTTATTTAACACCAAAAATAATTATCTTATTTTAGTTTTTTCCTTTTATAGTCAATAATTTAGATTTTATTCATTAACCAATAATTGAAAATAGACTTCATATTTCGATTTTGTAAACATGTTGAAAATTATTATAAACATATTGTGACATAAAGACATAGTGGTATATCATATTGATGCAATTTTTTTAAAATTATTATCATATTTTATAATGAATACATATACCATGAGTTGGCAAAGAAGACTAACCCGTCCTAACTCAACTTAATTCAACCATGTCGAATAAAATTTGTTCGGGTTGGTTTATATGGTTGCTCACATTAGATGAGAGATTATAATATTGTGAAAGAATAAAGCCAGAGAGAATATCCGCCATTCAGATTGTTACATGCACATAGTATAAAAATATGTGGTTATATGATTGAAATCAAATGAGGATATGCCATATCCTTTAAAAATATAATGAGAGGTAGAGAATCCCTTAATTATTATCAAATGAAATTCAAGTAGATAATTTGGATAATTAAGTAAGTATTCTTGGATGCCATTTTAACTTGTATTGGTTTCTAATAATTAGAGTATGATAGTTAAAGAAAATCTTTTGAGAGTGACTATTTTTCACGAAATTTGTTTATGCTACTTTCGTATTATTTTAGTAAGAATGGTACAAATAGCCATTTTATTATTATAAAATAAGTGATAAATATCAAACTTTTATAATTTTTAAATAACTTTTACAAATTGTCATTTATACAAATTGGTTGACAATCGTTAGAAAGAGTTTGATACTCAAGTAAAATTATTTGAGAGTTAATATTTCTTGCGTAAAAACGACATAATTTTTCGATGATTTCTCATTTTGGTAAATTAATTTGTTTACCATTTTTTGTTACATGGACATTTAATGTATTTTATAAAAGTTATAGCCAAAGAGCTCGCTATTTTACAAATTTTACAAAGAGCCAACGAGCCTGTTACTTTCATGACATTAATTCGTCATAAGCAAATTTTTTGTCATATTGAAATTCCACATACTCTTTCCTCAAATTGTGTCTCACATTTATCGTCAATTTTGTGTGAAATATTAAACGATTTCACTAAAATTTGAAATATTTAATTAAAAATAAATTATTAACTTATAATTAAGCTACCCTGTATTGTAAATAAAATTGAATAGAACTAAACAAATAATTTGTAGCAGGCTTTATAGTAAACATCCACATTTACAAAACTTCTGCATGTAAAATGTAACCTAATGTAAAATTTAGTTTGATTTTAACCAGCGATTAATAAATATTTAATAATAGAACAATGTTAAATGAATAAAATTTAAATAATTTGTTTAAAAAAAAAATAAGTTATTTAAAACAACCTTAATAACATATTCCAGTGGTATACAAACAAAAGATATTTTTGTAGGGAAGAAAGAGTTCGAATAACAAAAAACAAAGAAATTATTAATCATTAAACTTATTTATTTTAAAAAAAATTGTGAATTCATTATGATAATACAAAAATTTTTTTGAATCGACTCAAAATATTTAGAAATAGTTAAACAAAAACGTTGTTATTCATAGACATAATTTTCATAAATAAAATAACTATAGCAGTTGTATGTGCGCAAGACAAAGCAAAAAGTGACTGTATAGATGAGTAAAATAATATTAGAAGTATACATCGGTAATGAAAACATATAAAAAATTATTGAAAACCTCATTAAAAATTGAACATCACACATTTTTTAATAAACATATGTATAAATTTGTGTATGTAACGTTTGACAGTTGATTGTCAAAATTAGTGGGGTATCGTGTAATAATCGCACCGGAGAAGGTGCGACTACATCGATTACGACAATGAATGGACTCAGTTTAAGTGAATTATGTTGTTTATTTTGTTGTCCACCTTGTCCGGGACGAATTGCAGCCAAATTAGCATTTCTGCCACCGGAACCAACATATGAATTTCAAGCAGATGAAACTGGTTCAAAGTTTTCATTGAACTTAACAGATCGGGCGGAATGGCAATATTCGGAGCGCGAAAAGGAAAATGTTGAAGGATTTTATACACGAACGAGTCGTGGTAATCGTATTGGATGCTTGTTTGTACGATGTAGTTCAACCGCACGATTTACAATATTATTTTCACATGGAAATGCTGTCGATTTGGGACAAATGAGCAGTTTTTATTTAGGTTTAGGGTCACGTATCAATTGCAATATATTCAGGTAAATATCTTTTAGTTTTTTTACTAATTTAATTTTTTAACCATATCTGTCACATATTTCTTACCTCTATGCATATGCTATAACTTGAGGTTGGTATTATTTTCAATGTCGAATTTCGATTTAATTTTCTGGGGCGCCAAGTTTTAACTTGTTTAAACTCAACAAGATCAAATCAAGATTAACAATAAATATTTTTAGTATCACGTTTATTTTTTTTATTAAATCTTTATTTTAATTATAATCATCGTTAAGTGTATCACTTAACATTTAATCTTTGGAGAAGATCTTGAAATTCTTAACTCTTTTTCATAAATGAAAGCAACTTAAAATAGTGTTTTTTCAAAATTATATATAGCATTTTACATCAACTAAACAAGAATGAATAATAAATGTTTGACAAAATTGACATCGAAATTTTTTTGAATATTTTGATTTATTACGATCTACCTAAAAAATTTTCGTGTTTTTTCACGAAATTCGAGTACTTCATGTACACATCCATTTGCATATTTTGCATCTTTGTGAATTTCATGATTTTTTGCCAATAAATAAGATTTTGATATCTGTTTATTAATACTTACAAATACAAATGATATTAATCATTAAATGTTCAGAGGAATTAGAACCAAAAACGAGACATTTTTAAAAATTACAACCCTTAATGCAATATGCAATGTATTTATTTTTATCTTCTGACACAAACAACTAAAATATAATTATTTAAATGTTCACTTTGCCCAATATTGTCATAAAACGGACGGCTTGCTTCCTAAAGAAGCATTTAACCAAGTTCAAATGGATGAATTCAAGTATATGTGTATTTACACAGTAACTGATAATTGTTATCATGTAAATTAAGTTTTCTTAAATAAAACAGTGTTAATTGTTTAGATACTCGACATATTGTTGAATATTAATATACGAATTATATTTAATTCTTATGCAGTTATGAAAATATAATATGTACTATTCTTATGTATGTGTTTATTAGCTAAATTTAAACTGAAATTGTGATGACTAAACAGTTTAAGAAAAAAATGTCTAAATCAAAAGTTTTTTCGTTTATAAAAACAAACATTTTTTATTAGAATTTTTCATTTATCTTGTATAGTTTAAGAGTTGGGTCCAGGATTGGATTCATTGAATGGATTTTGCTCTTTTGCGAATTTCCCACACTTTTTAGGTCTAGAATACGCGACCAAAGTTTTTGCTCGCTATCTCTTTGTATTTTTGAGTTGTGTTGATGACGCCCATACGGAAATGGATTAAATATATATATATATATATATATATGGATTAAATATATATATATATATTTATATATATATATATATATATATATATATATATATATATGGATTAAATATATATATATATATTTATATATATATATATATATATATATATATATATATATATATATATATATATATATATATATATATATATATATATATATATATATATATATATATATATATATATATATATATATATATATATATATTTATAAAATTATCTGCAAAATGATTTTTATTTCGATTAGATAGCTTAAAGATTAAGGAAGTTATCGTTCAAAAATCGTTCAAATTTAGCTATAAAAAGAAAATATTATTTTAGAAAAAACATTATTTTGATGGGGAAACTCTTGGTTTAAAAAATTGAAAATCGGAAAATTTTATATGGTAAACTTTTTATTTAATAGTATGAAAAATTGAAAAAACCCTCAAATATTGAAATCCATCCACTATTACTGGGTTATGAAGTAAAAACATAATTGCACTCGTCTATTAACAATTATTTTATAATCAGTTTTATGGAATTGTTCCAACACCAGTGATTTTTTTTATTACAATTTCATGACTCAAGCACAAGCATTAAGAATTTTAATCATAATTAGGTAACACGAGACTGGCACGGACGACAACAATCGTTTTTACCAATTTTTACATAAAAATACTAAAAAATGCACGCAATCACATAATGTAATGATAACAATATATCGAGTGATGCAAAAATATTACAAACTTGAGATAGAATTATCAAATGTGGCGATTTGGCTACTAAACGCTAGCCCAGGCTGCATAATTTTATCGTTTGTTTACTGATAGCCAATTTGTTGATGTTTGAGTACGTTCTTTATATTAAAAAAATTTATTCATTTCATTAAAAATTTCTACCATTATTTTTATACGTTTTTTTTTTATTGTATGTGTGTATGTAAGGGCAACAAATTTAACACATCTGCTCACTACTGTGCTCTATATCTAACTTGTAGCATGCACAATATATACTATCTTGTCTATGAAACGTTCGGAGTCATCGCATACATTTATACATTGCACTCACTTAGTCTTTTATAATTCGTATAAGTAAGAAAAGAATAATGCAATTGCTGGTTTTTATTTAGCACAATAATAATATCATTTTATAAGTAAAATATATGATTAAGTAGATATATTTGAATCATAAATTGTTATTATTATATTACTCACTATAACTTGATTCCATGGTTTCGGAATAATTTGGACTAATTGCACTCGACTAATTAATTCACTCTTCGAAACATTTCTTTTGATATAAATTTGGTTCATGTATCGGATAAAATTAGAAACTGCTCGAACGTACCAACTGGAAGTATCATGTATGCGGGCACAATAAGACAATTTCATAGGTGCCGACCTTTAGGTCTATAGTAATACTAAACAGTGTTCACAACCTAATGTGAGAAACTAATGGTACCAGTAGCGTAAAATATCATACATAAGGCAGAAAAAAAAAGACCTTTATTGATGTGATTGTGAACACTGATACTAAAAACACACAACAAAAAATGTTCATGTATCTGATCCATAGGACATTTAATTGCCCATGTTAATTTCTTACAAATGGCACGAAATAAAATGCAATAATTTTTGAAATTTTATCTTCCACGAAAATGTCTTGTGACATTACCAGCTAGTAAACCATAGAATATATTACAACATATAATGTAGCAAACGAGGATACTATAACAGATGACGTACTGTTTTGTTGTGGTTATATGAACTGGCTTATTAACGAGTAGCGAGCTACATCACACCTACCACGTGACAAACGTCATTACAGAAATATGTTTTTTTGCGCTATTTTAAATCGTTCTTTTTACTTCAAGGCACGAGTGTGGTTATACTCAATTGAAACACTCCGTACATAATATTATTAATACATACTCATACATAGAGCAATGCATAGATTTTTTAAATAAGAGAAAGAGAGGTGTGACATTATAATAACATACGTAAGTCAAGAATATCATGCAATATATTTCTAAACTGAATATTAAACCGGAATTATCCTAAGGAAAAATTTGTTTTTAAAAATAGAACCGACTTCAAAAAAAGACTAAAAAGTAACAATTTTAAATTAAATGAAATACTTCTATAAATAATTTTTTTGTGACCAATTACCATTTGAGGTCAGCGCCAACGAATCTATGTTTTAGTAACAACATGATTAGCGCAGACTTTGGCCACTAGGAAATTATTTGTATAAGTATTTATTTAATTTATAATTATTTTTTACTTTTTAGTCCATTTTTTTAAATCGAGCCTTTAAAAAAAAAGTTTTTATGTTGATTTATTACATTTAATACCAAATATGATATTAATTTTTTTTTAAACATATCTAATGTAGGGCATAAGATAAATAAAATTACTAAATCGATATCCAAGAATCTTATGCTATGTCCGAAGTTGAAAAATACATAATCTAATAAAAAAAAAATCTGATAAATATGTGGACAAACATACATACATCTAAACAATTTGCTAAACTTGTAAAGTGTGTTTAAACTTGTATATTACTTTACAATTACTCAAGAGATTTTTTATTAGATTATGTATTTTACTGATGTTTCCTGAATCACTTAAGTAATAGTAAAGTAATATACAAGCTTAAACATACTTCGTGTAATATTAACCGAGTTTAGGTTAAATTTCACCTGTGTGCGACCTCCAGAAAAATGAGGTTATCAATTCTATAGATGTAATATTTATTATAGGAATTGTACAATATTCGTATATACTATTGTATATGAGCTTCTCAACAAGTTTAGCAAATTTTTCAGATGCATGTATGTTTGTCCACATATTTATCAAATTTTTCTTTTTTATTAGATTATGTATTTTTCAACTTCGGATTATGTATAATGCAGCCAAATTTAGTATTATATGAAAACTACTGAAATGTCTTTTATAAAAATGTGTTAAAAACGGATTGGGTGTGATTGAGTATACACTTAAATGATAAAGTATAGCGTTGTGTTCAAAACAACATATTTTTATAATCGTAAATAATGTAAATATTTTAATTCTTTAGTAATAATATCATTTACCTGTTGGTATGGAAATCCATAATGGTTCCTAATATTCACTAGATAAAATGTTAAACGTTATTAAAACAAATCTTCAAAATTGCAACAAATTACTCCATAATCAATAAGTGTTTAAATCAAACGTGTAGGTTATTAAATATAAAGTGACAATCGTTAGACAGATCACTGATAAGTGGCGTCATATATATTGTTACTAATTTAGGTTGCTACTTTTTAATCAGATTAACTTCATTTTCATCAATATTGACCATAAATTACGTGAATTTCACGTCTGTGGGTCAGTTAAAAATGTATCAAATTTTTGTTTTGAACATTTTTTACATAAATCGTAAGGTGCTTCGATAATTTTCATTCTCGTTTACTTCGAAATACAACGAATTTTATTTTACCCTAATATTGAAACAAATTTTAAAGATACTGAATCTGATCGATATACATTTGAGATCTAAGTCTTTTATTTAATCAGAATCATTAATTTTTTTTCATTTATTTTTTCAGTTACGATTATTCTGGCTATGGTGTTAGTGGGGGCAAACCATCTGAAAAGAATTTATATGCAGATATAGATGCAGCATGGCATGCACTACGAACACGATATGGAATAAGCCCAGAGAATATAATATTGTATGGTCAAAGTATTGGAACAGTGCCAACAGTAGATCTTGCCTCACGGTATGAAGTTGGTGCTGTAATCTTACATTCGCCGCTGATGTCTGGTATGCGTGTCGCTTTTCCAAATACAAAACGAACATGGTTCTTTGATGCATTTCCCAGGTAAATAAATTTTTATACGGATTAAAATTAAAAATACAATATAGTATTGATTATGCAAGATTTTTGCCATCCTTACTACAGGGTTAAACTGCCAACTAACATTATCATTGTAATACACTGACTTTCTACTTCTGTAAAACAGATATAATGTGTTAAAAAGTTGTTTCAAATATTTAAGTTGTAGAATCTGATAATCGCTAACAAAATGAAATAGTTCTCTCTGTGTTTTTAATGATCATAATTGATATATAATCCAGACAAATGTTTGTATATAACTCACACTATAACTCTATTTTGAAACAATATATCTGAAGGTGACATCTCAATCTTGTTTATAAGAAAATATAGACCACAACTCTTTATTGTATTTGGTTTTAAGTTATATGTTTATGCTCTTAACTTCACCATACTGCTAATGAGAAATAGAATAATTTTTGGAAATGTCTTAATAAGTAGCCCCTAATGGCTCAATGAGACTATACGGTAAATTTTCTAAAGGAATAAACTCGTGTAACAAATTTCTTGAACATCGGAAAACGAGTTCTAAGATTACAGCGTAACTTACATAGATAGATATATTGATAGATAGATATACAGGCAAACGAAATGTAAAATCATCTAGTTGTATTATAAACCTCACTTCATTCGGCCAAAAAACAAAAATGCGTAAGTTAAAGACGTTATAAACTAGTAGCTTCATTGAAGGGTAGACCTCACTCACAATTAGACCTTAAAATAATACGAAGATCCTGATAGTCGAATAGGGTTCAAAAAATATCCCGAATGTAATAAACGTGTCAAGAAATTTTCGTAATAATTCGAGCACAAGTTAATCTTTATGTTCAGTCAATTAGAAGATCCATAATTAACTAGCAAACATCTGTGGTGTAGTTAGTAGCACACCTAACTAGCGATTAAAAGACCCGTGGTTCGATTTACGATAGACGTGTAATTTTTTCAATTTTATCTATCTTTCAATGCCAATTAACATATTTCTCGATCAATTATTTAATAGAAATAGTTTAGTGGTAGCACACTGAACTGTAATTAACATGGCCTCGGTCTCGAATCCCAGATGTAGCCTAATTTTTTTCATATCCTACCAAGATATTGATAAATTGGTCATGTGCTCCCTGGGTTTAGTCGATCAAAAAAAATGGATTTCCAACCGATTGAAAGGTAAACGGCCGGGCGAAATGCTAACCTTACTTCTCCTATACTGCCGTGGCATCAAATCGATTCAGTGTATTTCAAAGAAAAATAATTTTAAATATTGGACAAGTTTAGAAGCAAAACGTGGCGTACCCTGAAAATTTTTTACATACGAGTAAGAAACCACTATACTAGGAGACTTTTCATCTCTGAGATAATAATTCAATGAAAAGTTTGCATCTCGTCCCCGGTTTTTGAAGGCCTATTGCGATTTTAGCATTTATCCGATTTTTTTTTTTTTTTTTTTTTTTTTTAATTAAAATCATGGCTACAATTTTTAAAGTTTAATGTATCTATTTTTTTTAATATAGCATTGATAAAGTTCCAAAAGTGACTTCACCAGTTTTAGTAATTCATGGAACTGAAGATGAGGTCATTGATTTTTCACATGGGCTAGCAATATTTGAACGATGTCCACGTGCCGTGGAACCACTTTGGGTAGAGGTAATTTATTAAATTATAATAATTATTCAAATTTTTGACAATTTTAACTTTACAATATCACTGATCGACATTTTCTAACAGAAACATGATGATAATTTTTAGAAAATTCTTAATGTGATATAGTTTGTTTCCACAAAACGATTCGGATATCAAAAAGTACCGCTTTCAAATCATGAAAAAAATTTTCAATATATTTTTTCTTCTAAGAAAACCATAATATTCAGTGAAATAAATAGAAAAAGAATGCTTGTAGTTGAAAAATTTTACTAGCATAACTCCAGGGTGTCCTCTAGTCTTGGAAAAACTGGAATAGTCAAGAAATTTTTGATTTGATTTTTTGTTAGACATTTTATTAAATTTTCTAAATGTTTAGTATAGAAAGCTGTAAAAATAATTTTTTAGAAAATCGATTATCCAAACTGCGATTATTGCCAAAACCTCTAATGTATGTTTTGCATAATTATATCAACTTAATATATCCTAATACAAGTCGATTTATGTATTTTTTTTATATCAAAAATTAGAAAATAATTTAACTTTAATCTTCTGAAACAACATAGTGGCTCGATGAATCGACTTTCAAATTTGCTAGTGGCTATTTTGGCTACATAATTTTGTTGTAAAATGAAGCTTACCATTGGTCATTTTAGCAATTTTCGTATTTAGGGCGTAAATTTTTAAAAAATTCATGAAATGTCCTTTTTTTTATATTTTCTTTAATTGAATGTTAAAATTTAAAACTATTGCTTCTTGTAAGCCAATCTGCGATTCTTTATAGAAAATTTATTTAGTACACCGAAATCATCTTTAAACTTTTTGTACGGATATTCATTGCTGTTATGTTATGGAAAAAGTGATTTTTTTTTAAATTTTGATACGTCAGCGAAACAGGCATTGGAGTTCTTACATAAAGTACACTCCTGTGTATAAGGAGTGTGATTTTAACAAGCTGTTGATTTAAATCACATGTAATATACATTGTATTTCTTTCATTTTTCGCGAATAACTCAAAAAATATTTATCCAAATGATATGAAATTTGCATAATATTGACATGAAAATGGAGGACTTGTCGAAGAGTTTTTCTCGAAAAATAATTGTTAGGTAAAAATCAAAATTCGATTTTATATTTAAAAATGTTTTTTTGAGAAGAAACTCTTCGTCGAGCCTTCCGTTTCTATGTCAGTATTGTGCATACCAAATTTCAAAACATTTGGATAAGTAGTTTTTTGGTTATGTTTGCGCGAAAATTGATTTGATTATGAAAAAGATTTTCATAATGAAGGGTGCTTCAGTATTATGTTTCAATCCCACTTGAAAACGCTAGTAAAAATTTTATTAAAGCAATTGATAACTATTTGATTTATTTTCCACAGGGTGCCGGGCACAATGACGTCGAGCTATATAATCAGTATTTGGAACGATTAAAACAATTTGTCAGTGTTGAATTGCTCAACTGACAAATACTAAACGCAGTTACTGCAACTGGGGGGGATGGTGGGGCAGTTGGTGGTAGTGCAGCATCTGCAACAGTTACATCAGCAACTGTACAAGGTGATGAAATTACTGTAAGTTCTGGTGGTACAACAAATTCTGTTACAGAAAAGTTACTCTAGCCTTGCGCTTCGGGCGAAACATCACATAATATTGTTTCGTCCGTGACTCAACAGCAACAACAACAACATCCAGGCCACAAAAGTTCCTTAAATTTGTATAATCATTATCGTCAATGTATGACCAAGTGCAAATGTAAGCAAACACCTTCTTCACAAACTACTGACCGACATCAGTTGAATGGAATACGAGAAAACACGTTGATTCCACGACAATTCACAACATCAAATAAAATGAATAAAATGTCGGTTACAGTAGGGCTTGCAGCTAAGTGTCCTTCCCCGCATCCATCAATAAAAGGTACTCGCACTGTGACTGCGAGTACATCAAATTTTAATAAAGAACAATTAAACTGCAACAGTAGTTCATTTCGACGTAAACAACGACCAACAGTTCCAGATAACCAATCACCCGATGAAGAAGATGACCATATCGCAAATGGTCATCATATTGCAATACTTAGTGACGACAATGATGAAAACCTTGGTGATAACGAAGAAAATGATACAGATTATGGAACAGATAACAGTTCCGAATCTGATATTAATTTAGAAAATTATTTAAAAATCACTATACCATCAGATTGTCGATTAAAACAATCGATAACACCAACAAATTCCCCACAATCGCAAAGTATTCAACATTCCCCCCATCATGCAATTAGTGTGTTAAGTTCCATTTTAGCTAAGTACGAGACATCTGGATACATTGAACAACATCAACGTAAGCGAGACGAGTTTATATGGAATCGACAGATTAATAGTGAGAGAACATCACCACGAATTATGCGTCAAAATACGCCAGATGTCACTATCAAATCACGTCGTAATAATTGTTACTGTTGTGTACAAAGTTCTTCGAGTGCTTCCTCAACAAAAAATCCAAAAAAATTATATCATCAACATACAACCACAAATCATTATATGGCGGCAAATTTAAAATCACGTACACTATCATTACCGCAATGTTCATTCACTGATGATTTCGATACAAATAAATTGACAACAATGTGTTCCGATATTAATTGTCGCTGTATTCATGTGCAATCAGCAATAAAACCTAAATCGAACAAAAATGATGTACATTGTAATTGTTCTGCACTGAAATTACCTACAAATATCAGTGATGTTTTAGAAACTACATGTTAAATTAATGGTGCTTCGAGCCGGATGATCAAAATAATTTTAAAAAAATATCAACGCATAATAAAACAATCCTAAAAATTTTTTTATAATTAATTTTATGCCTCGTTACTTACTTAATTTTTAATTATTCATGAGTGCCAGATTTGAGAGAGCGAAAGAGATTTGTGCGCCTACACTACATACGACACCCACCTCACCCCACTCCAAGTGT
Organism: Chrysopa pallens; assembly: GCA_020423425.1. Classification (NCBI taxonomy): domain Eukaryota; kingdom Metazoa; phylum Arthropoda; class Insecta; order Neuroptera; family Chrysopidae; genus Chrysopa; species Chrysopa pallens. Next base: position 17,755,201 of record CM035596.1, read on the forward strand.
GTGATTTATGTGATTGTTTAAAAATATTAAAACTGCTGATATGATAATCAAATTTATCGGGAAATTCTAAGACATTTTATTATTAGTTTACAAAACAATTGTAATTTACATGTTACAAGAATTTATATATATATATATATATATATATATATATATATATATATATATATATATATATATATATATATATATATATATATATATATATATATATATATATATATATATATATATATGTATATGTATATATATATATATTATATGTAATGAATTCTTGTAACATAAAAATAAAGAACATAAATTTAAATAAATTTAATTTTTTTTAAATAAATTTAAAAAAAATAAAGAACAAATTTGGTAAAGCCTAATATTGTTACCAGTGTAAAAAACTTAAAATAATCAAAAATAACTAAAAAAATAAAAAATACAAATTATAATCAGTTTATCATAAAATATTTAAAGATTTAGAAAATAAGCTTCCCATTTATATTAAAAAAAAAAAAATTAAAAAACAAACAAAAAAGCATTTTTGTCTGGTTGTTTTCGTTAGTTTTTCCTTTTTTTTTATGTATAATGTTGGTAATTGAATTAACTAACTTGTATTTTAATTCTTCACTTAATCAGATCGAATTGGCGTATTTGGGAGTAGCTTAAATACAGGTTTATTATTTTGTATCGTTAATCCTTTTTAAAAGATTTGTACATAATTTTTTTGTTAGAATGGTGCTTAAATAAATAGGGAATTCATATTTTTTAAGTGAAATTTTCCTTTCAAAATTTATGATAACAGGACATGATTTTAGTTTGCATGAAATTTTCTAATGATTAAAAGTGCCAAAAAAAATAGTTAAGAGTAAATTGCAAAAAAATGTGATTAAAAAATGTCGCCTGAAATATCGATCGGAAAAAATAAAAATTTCTGTGGATATTTAGAAAACAAATATAGATATAGATATATTTTAAATAAAAAAAATATTATTGTTATATTTCAGTAGTAGCTTCGAAATTTCGAAACATTGCCTCCAAAAAGTTCAAATCCCATACGATGTAGTAACGTCCTAAATAGGTAAAATGATTTTTGGTCTAAAATGATTGTAGACACATTTAGGGGCGTATTTAAAACTCGAAAATAATAGAAGGAATATGCTACTCTGTTGAAGAACTGGGAAATTTTACCACAAATTTGGTAGATCAAAATTTTGTCGCCTTCTTAGACAGCTCCATTTGATACAAAAAACTAAAACGACTTTTCAATCCTCCAAAATAATTAATACAGCCATTTTTCGATGTAGCTCTCAGCCTCTTCATTATTTTTTTCTATATATATTTTAAATGCTCCAACGACTTTCATTTTATGAATTTGATACGTGCTTGAAAAGAAAAGAAAATATTCAAGGTGTGGTAAAATCTGTTGAATAACATAATTCGTGCTAAAATGACTTACGAAACTCTAACTTTAACTATAAAACGACATTTCTTGTCTTCTTTGCTGCATTTAGGCTTTGAGATATTGAAACGAATGGAAAATCTAGAAATCGTGAATATCTCAAGGTATAAAATTTATGAAAAGTCGCTGATTTATAGACTTATAATTTACGAAAAAAATATTCTAGCGTATTTTTTAAATAACAAATTCCTGATTATTTCTTTGATAGAATGTATATTTCGTACATCGAGCTCAATGTTTTTAATATTTTTGAATTTTTTTTTGCTTTTATTTTGATATTTTTGTTAATTTATTTATGAAAATTTTTCGTCTATATCATAGTGTTATCATTTGGAAAATTAGTGAAAATCGTTATTAAAACAAGTTAGATAATTACTAAATATATTTTGTTAATTTCATAAGAAAGGAATTATTTAGGATAATTTTTACATAATTTATGAATGCCTGTAAAATTTAGTACAAAATTTTTACCATATAAAAATTGTCTAGATAGCAAAATAAAATTAAACTGCCAATATATTTTTCATTAAGAATGTACAAACATTGTCAGCGATTTTATAAAAAAAAAGGTCCTTTTTTTTTCATGTAGTTCAAATACATTTAAGCAAATTCTGTAAATTTGAAAGGTTTCATCTTGTTGTTATTAAAAGTAATTTACTTCAAAAATAGGCATATTTATCGTTGGTCCTATAGCAAAACTTCGGAAAATCTAATTTTAAAGATAAGACCGTAATAGCGAAATTTAAGAACGTGATAACCGATTTCATTTAATTATTAATTAAATAAAATAATTAATTAAATAAGGTGTAAAAATGACACTTTTTTTATTTCTTTGTTAAGGACTTAACAGATTTTTTTCACATTCTCGTAAAAACTCTGGTTGAAAATAATGAAATATTTCATCTCAGCGTTTCGATTTATCATAGAATTAATATTTAATTTGTCATGTTTTGAAGTTAATTGTCTACTTTTTATAATAATATCGGAATAAATTTTGTGTGGCCTCTTCAAATTTTTATAAATGTATTAACAGCTCGTAGTAAATTTGAAAAACCGCCTTTTTGTAAAGTTGTAATTTTTGCAGTGATAAAGCATAATATGCGAAGTACAGAAACCACGTTCTGGAAGAAATCAACTCTGTGCGTCATCTGTTTTTATTTATTTGAAATGGGTGTAGTTAAATTGAGTCAAAAGGATAAGTGTTGTAAAAAAAGTTAATAAAGTTTAAAAATTATAGAGGTTCAAACTTTATACTCAAGAACCTTTTTTAAAAAAGTCTTGTTTTCTTTGGCTATTATTAAAAATGATGTAGACGGAGTCTAGAAGTTTTCACACATACACGTATTCATTTCACATACATTTAAATTCATTCAAATTAATATGTGTATTAACATTTTTAACATTTTTAATAGCAAAAAAAGACAAAGAATATTTTTTATATTAAATTTTATGCCATATAATTTTTATTTTAACCTTTCTTTTCTAACTCTTACCTCTTTGATCGATATAAACTCTCCGCCCTTTCAAATGTAAAAAGCTGATGACGTGCACAGTAGATTCTAGCCAGAACATGATTTCTGTACTTTATATATTATGATTTGTCACTGAAAAATTACTGTCTCCTATTCTTTTGACGAAAGTCGATATTAATAGTCGTACATTCTTAAAAAAAAATAAATAAATAAAAACACAAAAATTCCCACTGCCATTGTTCAATCGTATTAAGCGAGTTATTTTTTGTTTGTTTTTAATATCGTTTTTTTTTCGTGTTTGTCGAAAAATATTTTGTAGTTAATTCAATTTTCAAATTATTAAAATAACTATATATAAGATTGTCGATAAGACGTCTTATCGAGTCGAGGTTATTTATATCGACGACTTTTATGTTTGTTCCAAAAATTTTTTATACACACTTAATATCAGTAAAGACTATTATTTATAAATATATATATATATATATATATATATATATATATATATATATATATATATATATATAATATTAAGAATGTCAATGCCTTTTCACAACCATAATACGAGTCAAAAGTAGGATAAAAATTTGGGTATTGAGTATCACATTAGGGGTTATTTAAAAACCATTATTTTAGAAATTTTTTTCGCTGGAATTAAATTTACGCCTGTTATATATAATTCCAATTAATTAAAAATTTCTTTTATTAAAATTATTGTTTTTAATTAAAGAAAATTTGCATTATATTCAGAATCCAAATTTGTTTGGATATATGGTTATGTTCAGAAGGTCAAAATATTTATTATATTTTAAAAAATCGTGAAAAATCATAATCTTAATCCTATATATCTTCAATAAAAATAACTTATGGTAACGACTTTGCGATCGGGAAATACCACCTTAAATTACAAAAAGTGTAAGAAATTATTGAATAGACTTGTAAGAAAATATATGAATAATAAAAAGGCCCACTTCATCCAATAGAATAATTGATTAACTCTTAGTTGATATGTCAATTGTTATTTTATAATCAATTTCTTAATTAACTTTGGGCTTACATCCTTTTACGTTGTTTTGTGAATGTAACCCCGCATTTATCACAATAATGCGGGGTTACATTCACAAAACAACGTAAAAGGATGTAAGCCCAATTTTTACTTAGAATGTACTTTGCACGTCATCAGCTTTTTACATTTGAAAGAGCTGAGAGTTTATATCGACCAAAGGGGTAATCGCATTTATCACAGTATAACGACAGACATTTCTCCTTTAAATAGTAAGATTTTAAAGGAGAATAAACTACTTTGGTAAAGATTTGTATGATTATTTTAAAATTTTCTGTTAATTTCAGAATGGCAAGTCCTCTAGGAAAACTTTAATGCACGATGGAAATCTGAAATTTTTAGAAAAATTTAACTTTTCTGTTTGATTTATCTGAATTTTTTGTTTTTTCCATAAATTAATTCAAAATATTCATAGAACTTTTGGTATAATTATGGCCTGGAGAATTTCATAAGATTAATTCAATCGCTTTGTTAATTTTTTTTTTTTGTCATATGCAAAAATATCATATTATCAAATTTCACAATCTTGAAAACTGAAAGCGTGTCGATCAATTATTCACGAAACAACTTCTAAATATAATATTTAATTTTTATTAAAATAGTTTTCGACACGCCCTCCATTTTAATGTCAAGATTATGCTTATCAATTTTAATAACATTGAATACCTAAATTATTCTTTTGAGTTATTTATGCTCTAAAATTTATAAAAATACAATGTATTTTATAATAGATATTATCTTAAGTATGCAAACCTCCTTTTGTGTGTCAATTTCCTGTAATTGGTATAAGTTTTTAATAGATAATTCTACAGACTCTATTAATAAAGACAATCTGTAATGTAATATACATTTTAATTTTTTCAATTTTCGCGCATAAATAATTCAAAAAATAATTATCCAAATGTTATGTGATTTGGTTTGCACAATCTTGATATGAAAACGGAGGACATGTTAGAATCCTTTCTCGGGAAAAACTCTTTGACATGCCTACCGTTTTCATGTCAAGATTGTGCATATCAAATATCTTAACATTTGGAATAATTATTTTTTGAGTTATTTATGCGCGAAAAATGAAAAAATACAATGTGTAATTATATTAGAAATTGCCTTTATGAATAGAGTCTGTAGAAATCTTTATCCAAAACAAATAGTTTAGTTATTTAGTTATTAAGTTTAGATTTTAAAAATGTATTTGCGACATTTTAAATGTCCCTTCTGATGATACTCGATACTCTTCCTAAAAAAAAAATATCAGTCATAAATGATAAAAATTACTATTAATAATTTTTAAAATCATTTAAAAAATACAAAAAAAAAAAAAAAAAAAAAAAAAAAATAATAATAATTAAATAAATAAACAAATATAATTCTAAATTTTTGTAATTGTTGTTTCATAAAATATAAAGAGAAAAAAAAAAGTATAAAAAAGTATTTTCCAATTTTTCTTATGTATTTTCAAAATAATTTTGTGATTAAATTTTCCGTTTTTTTTTTTTTTTATATTTTCTTTTTTTATAAGCGATAGATTTGTTTCTACGAAAAATTCCATGTATTTGTTCATTTTGTTGTGTGTATAGAAACAGATCTTTTACACATAGCCGTGGTCCAAATTTGATGTTATATTCATATTAGTTCCCGTTTTTCTTTTGTTCAATATATAATGTATGTTTTGATATTTATGCTGTAGTTTCAATTAGCCTTTTTCATCTGAAAGCTTCACTAAATGGCATCACCTCGGGGTGTACAACTATTTTAAATTACGAAATAACAGCAATTTTAAATGTACGTATTAAGCAATTAAATTAAAATATTTGATTTTACTATTAAGTTCATGTCAAATAGAAATGTTCCAGAGTAGAATGGTTATTTCAAAATAAAATTCGGACCACCCCGAACTATGGAAATCAGGTTTATGGAAAGTGTTTTTTTAAATAAACAATCGAATTTCTTAAAAACTATTTATTTCTCAGAATCCAGGCTTCTTGAGCTGATTTAGTATCTTCTTTCCTGAAAATTATTAAAACTTTCGATGATGGCAAAAGTGCTTTTCTATCATATAAAAATTTTCTATGAAGCTTTTTTCAACCAAAAGCCTAGTTTTCTAGATAATCTGAAAAATTAAAAAAATCAAAATAATTTTTTGGAAAATTGAGGTTTTTATCGAAAAAAAAGCCAAATACAAAACTTTTAGGTATTCAAAAAATCTACAAAATAACTTACACAAAATAAATATCCTTTCATAAATTTTCTCCAAAATAATAAAAACCTTTCAATGTGACAATTTATCAAATTATAATAAATTTTGCAATAATTGATTGATAGTTTTAATAATTTGAAAAGGTGCTATTAAATAAGGTCAATAGGTCGCCAAAACATTGAAATTTGAGAAATTCGAATGTTTATTAAAAAGACACTTTTCACAAACCTGAATAGCCCAGTTCGAGGTGAACGGATTTTTATTTGGAAATATCCATTCTACTCTTGAAGAGTTTTCTATTTTGACATAAACTTAATAGTAAAATTTTAGTTTAATGGCTTCATACATTTATTTAAAATTGTTGTTTATTGGAACATAAAAGCTTATTTATTGTGTCCAATTTTTGTTTTGAAACAAGGGGTTTCATTGGTCGGGTTTCTATATGAAATCTACCAGTGGCTTCGTTGACATTCTTACTTTTATTTTATTGCTAATTGTTGGAAATACTTTTCACGCATTTATTAAATCCTCTGCTTTTTTTATTTTGGAAAATATATGGTATCTACTGGTCAGAGACAACCTAGAATAGTAAGAGAATTTTAATATTGTAAAAAAGGGAATTTGGATTTCAATCATTTTCCAAATTTTCTACATTTGATTAAAAATTAATATATATATATAAATACTAAAAATAAAATATATTTTTTTAATATCTGGAAATTATAAAACACTATAAAAAATGGTCTATAAAAATTCAAATCGATATATGAAAATCGGGTATTTAATAAAATATATTTGTTTTTAATATATAAATTATATAACGCCAAAAAAAAAATTGGTCTATAAAAATTCAAATCGATGTCTGAAAATCGGGGTAAAAGTAAAAGTCCGTCGAAATATAATATAAAAGTATATTTTTCCGAAGCGGAATGTTCATAATATATTTGTTATTTGTCATTATAATTTCACCAGAGAATTATTTTGGCTTACTTTGATTTGGGCCTTTCATCCCGACCCTATTATGAATTTTTTCGGAATAACAAACTTTTAGTTAATCACGACCCTATAATGAGTTTTTTTATTATTTTTTGACAAAAATTCCTTATTTTTGAATCGTCTAGTGTAATTAGAGTCAAAAAAATACAGAATTAATTTATTTTACCATTAATCAACTATTTGTGGGTCAAAATAAACGTATAAAAATAGTTTTATTGACATTTAGAACAAAAATGTTTGTATATTTTTCGTAAATTTTTTAAATGTATCCTTTTGAAAAAATCGAGAAAAAATATTTCCGGAGCTATTTAAATACTTCCACTTTTCAGAAATAAAATTTCAGAAGTCCAAATTTGATCATAAATTTCAATTTTATACTAGAATAATACAACCAATCCTCCATTTGAAAAAAAATTAAGATCGTTAAACAAAAATTTTCCGTTTACTTGAAATTTCGTTTTTTGGTCCTATTTTTGGTAATTTGGGAATCTTTATTCGAGAATAATAATATATAATGGTAACAAAAGTGCAATTTGGTCGCTAGAACCTCTGCTTGTGCCCTCCTTGAGAACACTCCATTACCTAAGAGTAAAAATATTTACTCGTGTAGGGTTAAGAGATCTAATAATCGAGTCCTAGAATAATGTAGAAAGTCTTAACTTTCTATACTATGATTATCGAAAAGATGCAAATATAATTTATTCATCACTTTCAAAAATGTGGTGCACGTGGGATTGTCCTTCAATTATGCAGATGATAGTTTAACTAAAAGGATCTTGTTAAAAAAATCATTATTCTTCTCAACTTTACCATTTTTCGAACCTAACTAAATGATCTAATTGTTGTCATATATTAAAGTTATCGAAGATGTATTATTTCATGTTTTTTATCTTTGACGAATTTACCAGAAATATAATCATTTTAAATCATAACAAATCGGAAGTAATACGATTAAAGTTTCTTAAATATTGGGCAATGTTCCAATATTACTGTAAGTATTGTAAGAAAAATAGTAACAACCTCCTTAAATTATATTATTAAAGATGCTACGAGTAGTGTAATGATACAATGATAGTAGTATTTATTTTGCAATTCAAAAAATGATTGAATTTATTAAAACTATAAATTAAAATTTTTCTTTCGGTTTTGAACAGGAATAACATTAAATTTTCTGTAGAAACCACCATGTTTAGCTCGTTAGATCTCATTTCGTTCGGTCAATAACTATGGTATAAAACAATTATTTTTTTCGTTTGTTTCTATCTACCCATCTATGTTTGTTCCGCTATAACTTCCGAACCCCTTGTTCTATTTTGACAGAATTTGGTAAACATGTTGGTCACACTCAGAAAATGTTCACAAAATAGTTTTTTGAAAATTTTTATTTTATCCTTCGAAATTATTATTATAACCGGTTTCAAACACGGGACTCCATGTTTGGAGTCTCTCATCAAGCTAAAAGAGGGTCTCTTATCAGGCTACTGTACTATGTATTTCTTTTTATTTATTACATATAATTAATTTTTTAATATAATATTCAATTTATTTAAGATCATGTTTTGGATTGTGTCAGAAATCTTCTAAATTTTGTGTACGTAATATTTATATAATTTTAATCTACTTGTGAGTGTGGTCTACAGCTTACAGAACGACTAGTTATAAATTTGACTAGTTAAAAAAATATTTTTAGAAAATCCTGCTAAAAATTGTGTGTCTACATTTGTACGCTCTAAAATTGTAACTAGACCTAATATGAATAACACCCAGAACCTCGCTTTTTTTTGTTTTCCCTTTTTCACGTGAAATTGCCTAACCTTTACTGTCAAATACCCCCCCCCCCATAAACTTCTCGCCATGAATTCATGTCGTTTGATGAAATAGTTGATAAAACTTACAGTGTATATCTAAAACATACTAAAAATTGATATATTTAAAAAAATCGGTATACGACATTTTTTATGAAATAAAAAATTTCAGGGGATTTGTTTTACAAGTTTTTTATACATAAATAGGTAATTTCTACCATAATTATCAAGATATTAAATTTTAAGATTCTTTTTCTTTTAATTTAGATTTAAGATTGTTTTTCTTTGCCACATTTTTTTTACATTTGAGAACATTTTTATGGAAATGTTTGGTTTAATCCTTTAGTTTTAATTTCATGAAGCATTTATTCTATATTTGCCTACAAGATTATTTTGTAAAATGAAATCATTTTTAATCCACAATTGTGGTATTCTTTGGTTAAATTTAAAGTTAAATTATCAATGGTGTCAATGTTCTTTAATTTTTCTGATTCTGTGGTTATTTTGTACACTTACGTTTATCTTAAAAAATATTGAGCAAAAAATAAGCTGTAAATACTGAATAATTTAAGAAAATTGATCAACAAAACTAAGAATTGAATTGGATTTTTCACTTTCCGAATTTATATTGTATGTTTGGTTTTCGAAAATTTTATTCCAAATATTTGTTATTCCTACATATTTTTTTCTCACAAAAATTGCTGCCTATTATAATCCGTCAGAGTAGAATCTAATGAGTGAAAAATTAATTTTTAATCATTGAAAGCTTCATTTTGAAGGTTTTATTTTCGAATAAAACCTATTAAAAATCTAATGTAATGGAATATTGCAAAATGCAGATTTTGCAAGTTTAAAATTTATCGACTAATGTGAAACGCCCAATTAATTAAATAAAATGAACAAACCTTTTATGTAAAAACAAAAAGCTCAATTTTTTTTCAGAACTGTGTTTTGGATCATGATCTAATTAATATATTTATAATAAAGTAAAAATATTAACTTTAACTTTAGCCATAATCTTGGTTTGCGAAATATCGGACCTTACAAAGCAATATTACCGAAAGATTTGATAATTTTCCTAATGTGAATTTTACATCTCCCATTAAAAAATAATAATAATTTCCCACATCCAGTTCATATTCTTATAAACAGATTTAGACAATAAAATTGCGATAATTAATCTCTTATTAAGTCAATTTTATTATATCTTGCAAAATTGCATTTTTTTCTAATTAAAATAATTTTCTACAACTAAATTTCATGTATTGGACTTTAATCATTTAATGTTAATATAAGAATTTTTTACGCTCAATTAATTCATTTTTATTTGACAACGAAGGAAAGTTTCCGTTTTTTCGAGAATCTGTTTCGTGCCATATTGCAATTCCATGTATTTTGTTTGGCAGCTTATTGTATCTTGATTCTTTAAACGGTTCTATAATAAACAAGGTAATTTATTAGTCTGTTGTCAAAAGACATTAATATTTGGAATGAGCATTTTTGATATAAACGGTTAATAACCTGAATATCAAAAATGACTAGAATTGAACTTGTGTGCGGTTTACGACATCCGACGAACGACTTATCAGCTTTATTGTTTAAAATGGTCATATAAAGCGATCTTAACAGCTTAAATTAACAACTTTTAACTCTTTTTAAGAAAAAATATGGTGAATTATACCTCCGCGTGTGTATAGAAATGTGAGTGTGTATTAGTCGTGGTACTGGCGGGCTATTTTTGAGAAGGGAAATATGTGTGAATATAAGTAAATGAGAGTAATAATGTGTGTGCATCATGTTTCAAGTACACTGCACTATTTGAAATAGTTCGCATACTCGGCTTCTCAAATATGCCGCCATATTATACTGCAATTCTTAGTTCTGTTTTTATACACGAAGAGTCTAATGCTTTATAAAATCGCGGATAATGATGTTACATACACTCGACTGGTAATTATAAACTACTGTCATATAAGAGGCCTATGTACATCGCTTATATATGAATCTTACCTAAAAGTGTTAAAAATATGGGTGCACATATTTGAAACCATGCATGGAGATAAAGCATACTATTACTACTGATGCATAGATTGAAAGAACTAATTAATTTTCATTTTTAATGAAAAGTACTTATATTTCATTATAAATGCGCCATTGTTATTCCTGATTATCAACTATCACTAGTACATAGGAATAATATATACTGAGTTTTAGTATTATCTCTATGTATAAAATATTATTATCTATGATATTAATATTATAAGATTTATCAATTTTAAAACAAATATTTCTAAGTTATTAATATTTAAATAAATATCAAATAATTAATTTGCTAATATAATTTAAATTATTAAAAAAATTAATTTAACTTGTTTGCGAAGAAAAGGAATTTTATTGTAGTGTATGTGTAGTGGAATTTTATTGTAGTGAATTTTATTGAAGATTTCATGGTGACGCTTGACGCTGGCGTTTAACGTCAATTTCGATCACGTGGGATAATTTCAACCAGAGCGCCATCTGGTTAAATTGTAGCGTCAAACTGTAACGTCAAGCGACACCGAGGAAAGGAATGAGCGTCAAACAAGTAATCAAAATCGAACGTCAACTTATCAATATATATCATAACTTAACCTCAATTTTTAGAAAATTAAAAATATCTATTAATATGTCTTTTGAACTATGAATAGATTAGAATATAACATTTAATTTTTTACAAAGCAAAAAAGATTTACTGTATTTTCATTAAACAGAGATTTATTATTGATGTTACCTCTTCCATATCTATCTTTCGTTTTTTCTAATGAATTATCAAAAATTTCAATTGAAAAATATGAAAAAAAAACACAAATAATTATCGGAAATATTTTGAACTGCTTCTCAAGATCGATTGTGGTTCACTTCGATTTCACTTGTTTGAGCGTCAAGTAAATGTCACCAGCGTTAAAGCTCAACTATTTTTAGCTTTATCGCTATTATTCAACCAGATGACGCTCTGGGGGAAATTAAGTTGTCATGCATGCAAGTAGAGTATACTACCCATCACTACCCACTATTGCCAGTACCGCTACTGATACGTTAATACACTCAAATTTCTATAGGGCTATATGTTCCGTCATGTTTTTTATAAAATGAGTCAAAAAATGTCCATTTAAGCTGACAAGACCGTGAGAAAACAACTTACGCTTTAGAAAAAAATGATATAATGATTCACCCACATGTCTCATTTGAACTTAACAATGACCTTAATGATTATGTTCGATATCGATACATCTGAAGTTTAATATAAAATATTAATGGATTGTAGAAAAAAATTTTAATTTTAAATAGTTCTGTAACTTTTGGAACTATATTATTGCAATAAAAATTCTATAGAATATAGTAAATGTAACAATTAACAGAGTTAATTTTTTAGATACTCGGCATATTATTATCTAAACTTGAGCTAAAATTATGTCGAGCCCAACATTTTATGGAAAAATGTTTCAATACTTGGGTTATGGATCTACTGGATCTAATCGACCGATTTTAGTCATTCACGAACTTGATCTTACTTTTTAAGCCAGAATACGGCACCAAAATTTCAGTTCTCTGTATCTTCGTTTTTTAGTTATAATAACGGGCAGACGTAAATAGTCTAATTCGATGATTCAATGAACACCTATAACAAAATTATGATTTGCGATCAATGTTTGCTAGCGTTACAAACTTATCACTATAATTTATATACTATGCCATCATGCTCTATGTATGTCCAGTATAAAAAGAGTAAATAAAATTGGTCTATATTAAAGTGTGCAATTTTGGCAATAAATAAACATTTAAATCTGTTAATAATAATCGTGGTATAAAAAATATTTATAGAAATATTTCGTTTAATTATTAACTAGGTTTAAAAAATAAAATATATTACTTAAGTAAAAGAATATAATGTTTATTCAATTTCTCTTTTTTTTTTTTATGATTATTAATAATTTATATGGGAATTTTTATGTTTTGTCATTTATTGAGACAAATCAGTGAATTATTATTAAAAAGTATGTATTTAAAAAAAATTCAATATATATTTTTTTGAATACACAATGCATTTACGTTTATTTCTGTATTTTATTCTTTCTATCCTACCCTAGCTTATCCTTAATTCTGAAGCCACGTACACTCGTACAATATTAATTCGTAGCGTAGCACCGTATTGTAAATGTAGCTTTTACGCGTCACAGTAGTGTAACGGGGCTACGTTATACGCGAATGTTGTACGTGTGTTGGCGGCTTACCATAACTTATCTGTTTTATTGTCAATTTTAGCTTTATTTTTATAGTTGCAACTTAAACATTTACGATCGTCTGTCTCAGTGCGTTTCACTTAGCCCTCACCACGCTCAAAATATTGTATAAACCATTTTACAGATCAAACACGCCCGATGTAATCATATCGAAAACGTCATTATTGAAGTTTAGTTTTAGTCTATATTTTGTGGTAAAGTATAAAAGTTTATATATGTGTATGTATTGCATATCTAAAGTATTTTATGAATACTAATCATTTAAAATAGTTCAAATATATATATATATATATATATATATATATATATATATATATATATATATATATATATATATATATATATATATATATATATATATATATATATATATATATATATATATATATATATATGATTTAAAAATTTTATATGAATGAAAACTAAAAATGCATTATTTTCATCTCATATATGAATTACAACTCATTCGTTGAAGACGTACCGGCCATATAGATAATTAAGAGAATATATTCAAACATCACGACGAAATTTTGTGTCCATTATTGCCAGTGTATTTTAATTTTATTCTCAATTATAATACTTCCAACGAAAATGGCACACTGTAAATCGTACTTTCTAAGTAGATTTTCTATTTTAAATGTTTAAATGCTGAGATACTTTGTTTATTGCATTTAAAAGCAATAAAGCATTATTCATTCTTTAATGAACTTTAATTTCAATTAAAAATATTTTTATTTAAGCTGTTTGTTTGTTTTTACTATTTCATATCGTTGAAAACTAACTCGAAATTTCGTGCAAAACCACTGTTAGTCCCATCGTGTTATACATGTCTTAAATATCGTATATTCATCCTTAAATATCGAGTATCTTCATCTTTAAATACCATCCTTAAGGTAGATATGAGATATTAAATTTTAAACTTATTCATTGATATTAAGGATGGATATGTGATATTAAATTTTAAGTTTAATCTTATTGAAATTAAAGTATATTAAATAATGAATAATGGGCTTTCGAATGCAATAAATAAATAACTCACCGTCCATTTAAGATAGAAAATCGATATAAAAAATACTACTATGTTATTTTTGCCGAAAGTCGCGTAATATTTGTTAAAATTCACGAAAATAATATCTCTTATTTAAATAAAAATATATATTTAAAAACTATTCATTTTTTTAGAATCTTTAAAAAAATAAAATATGGTGTTATCGAAGCCTTTGAGGAAAAATTTGAATTTTATTTGGCTTTTTTGACATATCCCGCCATTATTCAACTGTATTATATGTTTTTGTGTTTCGAAAGTATAAAAATGCGTATAAATTTGATAATTAAATTTTCATTAGATTTATGTAAATTATAAAATAATATTTTCACAACTATTTAAAAATAGTTAAAATAAAACCACAGTTCAATTAATTTAAAAAGAAGTGAAAATAAAAACTTACAGAATGAATTGTTTAGATACTCGATATATAGCTTAGTATCAATGTTTAAACTGTTTTTAATCATAGGCGCCCTTAAAACACTCAAAATATCTATCAATATATATATATATATATATTTATTTATTTATATATATATATATAGATATATATATTTATTTATATATATATATATATATATATATAGAAACCAAATTGCTATTTATTTTTGCTTTTGTGATATCTTGGTGCTGGACGAACGGATACGTGGAAATGGGCTAATTAGGTGACTCTATGACCACCTATACCAAAATATTGTTCAATATTTTCTAGCGTTACAAACTTTAGACTAAAATATTTTAACCATTTATTAAAAGTAAGTCCGTATAAATTTTTGATTAAATACACAGAAAATTATTTTGAATATGTTCAAAAGAATAAATATATATTTTGTAAATACACTCTTTTTTAAAATTTTATTATTTGGCAGACCAATAACAAATATTATACATGGCATTAGTTCACTCTTATGGCATGTATAACTGCTAGGGTGATACTATATACTATAAATATAATATATTGAAATATATCAAATATAATTATAATTATAGACGAAAATAATTTATTTAATTTCAAAGGAAGGCACTTTTTGTACGAACCTTTGCTCTATAGAATCCTCCGAAAGATGATTAACGTGACATCTATTTCTATAATAAATGACTCTTATATTTTTATTCAAGCTTAAATAAATTTAAATTCAAACCAATTATTATAGAAAACAATTTTTTAAATACAGATGTCTCATTCAGTATTTATTGAATTTTAAATTATATTGGAAAATGGTTTCGATACTATGTTTTATTAAGAGAAAAATCCGTAAACTCGTTCAAATTTTACATGTTTTTTACCATGTCCAATATTTATTTATTTATTTTTTGATTAATTTAAATTCTTTACTCTTTATTTTCCACATAAATATACAACAGAACCGTAAGTGTATACGTGTACGCACTTGACACCTTTTATCGTCGGAACCTTTTTAGGTGTTTAGTCGGACGGAATATGTATTCAATAACGCATTGTAAAGATGTTGAAAAAATTGGTACTAACCTAGATCTCATCCAATTTTAATTAAATAGGAATTCTAATCATAAACAAATTTTATTTCCTAATCGTTTCATGGTTTTGTAATGGCATATGTTCTCAGAAATAAAATATTTTATCGAATTTCGCAAAAAAATATTCAGAAAGTGTATTAAGTGATTCATTCTAGGATGTCGAAAAAATTGGTACAAAACATAGATCGTATAAATTTCTGATTAAACTGGAATTCAAATAATAAAAATTTTATTTTTTAATCTTTCACAATTTTCTAAAGGCATATTCTCAGTAAAATTCGCAATAAACAAATTTTAAAAAATTATTTCGCTTTTGTTCATTTAATCCAATTTAAGATTATTCCAACGTGAAATGTGGAATAGAATTGAAAGAAAAAACTAGGAGAGTAGAAACAAATGATTTAATAGTGAGTAAAAAAAAGCACTAGACCTAGACTATATTAAGTAATTTTATACGCCTGTATGACTATTATTAATATATTTATATATGGTGTTTCTTTTTTTAAATAAATGTGATTTTTTAATGCATACTACAACGTACGCATTATTTTCTAAAATAATAATAATAATAATAACACAAAAAAGAGAAACAAAAAATTTTTCTTAATTATTATAATTATTAATTTTGTTTTTTTTACTTATAATTTAGTATTTTACATTATATTACAAAATATTTGTAGTAATTAACACGTTTCATAAAATATTTTACCAAAAATAAACAGTTTAAAAAAATATTTAATAAATAAGTTTTTTTTTTTTTTTGTTATTAATTAAGATCGTGTATGATGAATTATTAATTAAGAATTAGATAATGAAGGATCAGCGAAAAACATTAAGACAAAGCTTATATTTCGCGTTTAAATTTATATTATTTTGTATATAATATATATACATTTTGTGGAATTAATTATGTAGAACAATAATCTTAATAATAATACAAATTTTTACTACACAATTTAAACTAAAATTTAGGTTTTATAGCTTGTTTAGAAGAAATCTATTCCAATTTACTTCTGTATATGTGCCGAGATCCACGGCCTGATGTGTTACATGCACTTGGAGCTTCTCTGGTGTGTTAATCTTCGTAGCACACGTCGGTTGATTTGTAATCTATTCATCGAAAATTCTTAGAACTTATTTGACACTTTTGCTTTGGCCTTCATGCCAAATTGGTAACATTATCCATCAATTTACTTAATTGGTAACGACCTGGTACATTCTGAGCGATTATGTCAAATTGTACTCATATTTTAACGATGGAGTCACTAACGGCTTCAGACGTTTTTGTGGTATTTTATACTCGATAGCAACATTATCTTCAATTGTTTTGAGTGTGGATCCTTTCTGTTCGGCTAAATCAGCAATTGCTTTTACCACAAGCTCTACTGCTAGGAATTTATCATCTTCAATATTTTCGTAAACCATTACTAATTTAATTTTGTGCTTCAACCTTTAATTAAAAAATCCCCACGATAATTCTTTTATAATTTTAACATCTTTTCATCTCTTCAAAATTTTCAATGTCAAATTATAATATATGTTTATAATTTTAAATTATAAACATATTAAAAATTTTTAAGAGATGAAAAGATGTTAAAATTATAATAAAATAATCGTGGGGATTTTTAAATTAAAGGTTGAAGCACAAAATTAAATTAGTAATGGTTTGTGAAAATATTGAAGATAATAAATTTCTAGCAGCAGAGCTTGTGGTAAAAACAATTGCTGATTTAGCCGAACAGATAGGATCCACAAATAAAACAATTGAAGATTATGTTGCTATCGAGTATAA
>CM035596.1:17772894-18051312 GCA_020423425.1 Chrysopa pallens
TAATAGCAAGCGAAGTACGGGAAACATATTCCAACAGGAAAATTTTCTACATTTGAGAGGGGTCATATTTCAATCGGGTCAAAAAGCAAGAGTTTAAGAATTTCAGAGCATAAAATTTTAAATAAAAAGGTTTCTTTGACTTTTTTGGCTATTATTAAAAATAACGAAGCTAGATTGTCTAACGAAGATTTCGCTCTGTTATTTTTAATAATAGCGAAGAAACATGAATAACTTTTATGTAAAATTTCTATGCTATAAAATTTTTAATTGAAACATTTTTTTCTAGCTCTATTTTTTTCTATTAAATTGAACTATCATCGTCTTTAAAATGTATATACGAGAATGGTCTAAAAAATTTCCTACCACAACGTTAACATAACAGCTCATAATAATAAAGGTAGTGAATGTAGTTGTGTATCTTTTGACAGTTTCCACCGTTTTTGTAAAAATGAAATAAAATTGAATCAAGCTGTCCTTAAAATTTTTGTTTGGGTTGGGTTGACTCGAAAATCAATTTTTTACATTTACATGGCTCACTTAAATGACTGTCAAATAACAACTACGCGTCCAAAATGGTTGAAATCTTGGTCTGTAACTGTCAAAAGATGCGCAACTACATTCACTGGCGTGTGATCACGTTGACGTCAGAAACTTTTCAGGCGACCCTCGAATAAGCTTGTGACGTGCAGGACTGATTCCTATCAGAATGTGGTTTCCGTACTTCGCTTGCTGTAATTCATCACTGAAAAAAAATTAAAGCCTTACAGAAAGACGTTACTCATACCGTCCACGAGATCAAAGTAATATTAAGAAAAAGTGGAAGGTGACATATTTAGAATGGTCTGAAATGGCTTTCTTTCTGCTTCTTTCTTTGAAATTTACTTATTGTTAAGTTGGTGGCGTTAGCCATATAGCTCCGTAGCATTAAAGTATATTACAGTAATGACCACGGAACTAGAGAAAATATTTTTTAAAAAAATTGGATTTAAATATTAGTGAAAAATTAGGAGGTTCAATTTTACAAATCGTAGTCCATCAATGAAAAAAAGGAACTATACAGATACAGTTTCTTTATATATAAATTTTTTTTGTTTTTTATAATAGATTTTTCACATATAACAGACAAGAAGAAAAATTAAAACTAAATAAAAATTCAAAATCATATATGTTCCTTAAAACTAATTATATTGAAATGTAAATCGAAACTCAATTTCTATTGAATAAAATTTGCCTTTCAGTAAAATACTTGCACTTTCAGTGAAAAAAGTTTTAGAGGAATTTAATAAAGTAAAACAATTAGTGCTGTTCTAATGATTTTTAATTTAAATAAATATAAATTTACTTTTTATATTAAAAAAGCCAACCACTTTCTCTTCATATTTGATTTGTTTTCGAAATGCTTAAAATTGATGGAACACTATAGTTTCCAACATTAAGCACGGTTAAAAATTTTTATTGAAGGAACTAAGAGTTTCGACAAACCTATATTACTGCGAGTGCTTTTTTTGAATTTATTGTGAGATTCAAAGCTCAGCTGTGTTGTCGTGGTTAAATTGTTCTAAATATTTTCCATGTATGTATTTTTTAATCTACCAATTAAAATAAAACATTCCTTTTTTATTTTGGTTAAAAGAAAATCGTTTCTTTAATTAAAATTAGTTTCTACCAAATATGATATTTGACTCTTTGATTTATTTAGAATTATTTTGAATAAGACCCTTATTGAACCTATCGAGTACTTGAAGTTTATAATATGGACTCAACTTCTCGATGTGAAACATCTAACATCAAAATCGGAGAAACTTTACGAACGTTTCAATCAAAAATAGGAACTAAATATGATTGGAATAATTTAATATAACTTATAGCTGCGTCTAATATTTCGAAGTAAATATCAAAGAGGTTAGTTGTTACTAACGAATGTGCATCCCTAGTTGATTTCTTTTGATTTCAATGTTATCAAATATATATTAAAATGATAGAGAGCTATAACAAAGAAATTTGAAGAAATAAAAACTTCTCCATATCTTAGACAGACAAAAATAAGCTTTAATTTTGCAATCCAAAATACATAGCTTAAGGAAATTCTCTCGGCAGTAACAGAAAATAAATAAATTAATAGATAATGATCCGAATATTTAGTATGTTATAGTTAATAAAACATATTTTTATACAAGACAAAAATTTGGGTACCTTGACGATCAATTAAGCTTAATACTTATTAATACACTAAATAACCTTAATTAATAAACTTCTGTTAAGGTTTTGTAGTTAATTTTAATATGCTAAAAATACGGAACGTTACTAATATATTTTTCTATTACTGTCGAGGAAGCTCGTTTAAATTTATCATTTTCTTCACTATTAAATATTTTGTTAGAATAATATTCGAAGGAGTAATAAATCGATATGATTCTAAGCGAAACTACATTTTTTATTTTATACTAGACATTTTATTATAACAACTCATCATTGTTCTAGGCTTAAACTGGCCAGAGTACATTTCAGAAGAGTGGTGGGTCTTCAGACGGGATTGTTTCGACCGAGTTGTCACTTCATAACTAATGAATCTCGGGCGGATCCTATTCATAGGACAAATGAAACCTCTATTCACGTTATTTGCTCCTGTAGAAATGTCCAAGGAGTTATAATATAATAAAAGTTTGGGTCTGAAATTTTGTGATCTATTCATTATAGAAACTATTTCAAGGAAGAAACTTTGTGCAAGCACCGATCACTGGTCTGGATAGGATCCTGTAGTTCTATTTGCTTCTGATAGCACTCCGCGCTAGAAGACATTCTTGAATTCAAATGATGAAGTCTTATATAGAAAGTTAGAATAGGTGCATTCAACTGTGGTTGTCCTCTTATTGTTCTTAATAAAGGCTGCTGCATTATCCATCATCATTAGATATTTTTCGTCACCAATTAAAAATTTAAAGATGATATTTAATAGAGGGAAAATAAAAATTCATTTTAGATATTAAAAATTCAGGTCATTACATTTTTGTTTTTTGAATTGAACAGTTAAATCCAAAAAAGACGCACCAACATGAATATTCAAGTTAACTTAACATTACAAAGTACATACATTAAACAAAAATTCACAGTGAATGAACCTCGACTCTTTGCATGAAACCTACTAGCATAATTTCTACGAAAACTCAGAAGCATGATTTCTACTTAAGTATTATGAGATAATGTTTTATAGTCCGCGTATTTCAAGGTGTTTTAGTCTTTGGCAATTTTAGGTTTGTAAGGAAGAAATTAAAAGATTTTCAGTAACAAATTATTAAAATGACTAAAGAAGTTTCACTTCCCCCGTGATTTTATACAAATAACATTGTAAATTTTATTAAACCATGAAAACTGCAATAGGCGGACCATGTAGCAACGATGGGGGGGGGGGAGATGTAATAGGGTATTTGATATGAAAGGTAATGTTAGATAGTAACATGAAATTAATTGGAATTCAAGAATGAGGAAATTAAAAGAAATCAGAAGAGGCAAGAATCGAAAGAATTCGATGCGAATTCTTACTAGCAGGCCAAAGGCTGAGTAGACTTCTAGCGGAGTGGAGTTGGTTAGTTTCAGGTTCAAGATTTGATTGCGAACTTAAAAAAATAGTACTCAGTAGGAATGATACAAGTTCTTATTCTTTTTTATTATTTCTTTTTTTAAATTAATTTTTGAATTGAAAATAGTCAAACATCATATTTTCGAGACACAAAGGATAACATTTTTTTGTTAATTAATAATAATAAAAATGTTAGTAATACGACAGAACATACACGAAAAAGTTTTAGAAAATAATTAAATTAACTTAAACTATTAAGTAGAATAATTTAAAATTGTCTCACTAGATTTGTCTTCTGGATATGAATATTTTTCATAAGACAATCATGATTTAAAGATGGGATTTTTACAACAATTTCCATTAATTCATTAAATTCGTCTCAAATGGTCAATTAATTTAGCTTGTGCCGTCAATAGTATTTAAATAATCACTAAGTAGGATGCAATTTAAGGTACTATAAGTCGTAGACATCGTTTTAGCAGTACATTATGTTAAATGAAGCTTGCCTTGTTACAAAAGTGTTTATTTAAACGCACGTTACTTTTTTTTTTAACTCAGGGTAATTCTAAAAAAGAACAACATACGTTTGACGTCTGTAAAACGTACGTTTAAATCGATGACAGTGTGACCATACACTTAAATTATTTAATTAATAAATCTAAAATATTCACGTATATCGAAGCATATAGGGAATTAATTCGCCAAGTTAAAATCTTCTTAGAAGTTTTTCTAAAACGATTTTCGTAATAAGCAAATTTATGAAAAATAAATTTTTCTACACTTTCTCATCTGTTCATTATTTTTCCTTAAGTTTAATATTAAAAATATTTACGTGCAAATTTCTATATTTTAGAATTTTGAGTATAAATATTGATCTGCCTGTTAATTTTGCATATTAAACCGAATTTTTACATTTAAAAAAATTTACATCTGGAAAATTACTAGTTTCACATCAGTATATTTTTATTTAATTGAAAATCGCATATTTCGCTTTCTAACGTATTTTAAGTGCCCAAACAATTTTGACAAATATCTTTGATCATAAAAATTCTTAAATTTATAAAAATTTCTTTTTTCTTAATATTAAGTGAAAATTTTTTAAAAAGTAAACATTATAATTAACGGAGGCTTCTTGATTAATAGCCAAAAAATTTTCGACCAGTAATCTTTTACACTTATATTAACTTAACAATTTCGAATTTCTGTTTCTAATATTAATTTCAAGCCATCCTTGGGGATCTAACGAAGGAAAGTAGGTGGGCCCAGTAGCAAAGATTCGTGAAAGGGATTTAAGAATGAGAAGTTATAAAAATTAAAATGAATTTTCCGGTAAAGTGAACCATTAACGTTTAATTATTTAATAAATTTACGTATTACTAACTTTTAACAGAAAAAAGGAAGTAAAACTATTCCAAGTGGATTTTAAGGTGAAAGAAGAGTACTTTTAGAAACCGTTAATGAATTAAGTTGATATGTTACTGAAGCAAAAGAACGAATTTTCACCTTTAAGATAAAATTTGTCAAATATGACTTGATGCACCACAAATTAATTTCAATTGGTATTTCGGCTTAAATGAATAAGCGTTCTGATTTTAATCAAACACTTATTAAATCCGAGCACGCATGGAAACCAAACATTGTTCAGTTTTAACGCTACAAATTTTATCAATTTCTATTTAATGTAAAAAAAAAAAAAAAAAAAAAAAAAAAAAAAAAAAAAACTTTAGAGAAATTACACCAGTAAATACACTCAATATTTAGTAGGTTAAATTTAATTGACTGTAAATATTGATATTTTTCACTTTATTCACGTTTCAATAAATATTGAGGCATTATTAAATTACAATTTTTACTTTTTAAAACATTTATAGAAATAATTTTATTGGATGAAAACTAGGAATTTATTTCGGAATTAAAACTACTTCGATTTTGATTAATTTTTTTCGCTAGTTTTTGAGGTAATAACTTCTACCAAAATTCATTTTCACGATTTTTTATATTCTTTAAAAACGAACCATAAGTTTTCGAAATATTGTTTGTTTTTATATTATTCGACGTTAAATGGTACTATAATTTTCCTCGAACGATTTAGCATTAAACGAGCTATAATTCGGTTCATATTATGTCTATATAAATAATAAACAAATATTTCTCCTTTTTTCTATTAGCTTCATTTTTGTTGCTAAACTTTTTTTCGATAAGTGTGAAATTTTCGATCTATTTATAAAAATTGGTTAAAAACATATGTTTCTTAAACGAACACAGGACACTTTGAATTACGGATAACTAAAAAGTATTCATTGTTCGAAAAACTACATTTTTTGTTTAAAATTTTCTGCTATATCCTTTTCTGTGGTTACTTTTTATGTTTAAATTTTCATCTCTTAGAAGGAGTGGTACCCATTCTTCCCATAAGAGCGTTATTTTTTAAAGTATACAAAATGAAGCATTTTTAATTACCTACATTTAAAAAAAAAAATTCATCAAAATCGGAGTAGTTTTGACCTGTTCCAAAATAACGCACTTTTTTTGTCTAATTTTCTTCCATTATTTTTTAAATAAATTAAAATATATACTTATATTATAGATACAATGGTAACTAAAAAAATATTTTGCAAACATTATGCAAGGATTTTAAACTGTTTAGCACTTAAAACAAGAAAATTAATTGAACAATGCCATATTTCCGGTCTAAATCGTAAATATATCCGGAATACATAAAAAATCACCAAAAATTCCTCCATGATAAAACTAATCTTTTAACATAAATAGCTTTATTCAAATTCACACTTTTTTAAAAACCCATTAGGCTAATTTTGCTGATAATGAAAAAAGGTGGGAAAACAGATATTTTCGAAATGCATTACACAGATTTGTAATCTGCTTGTTGTTATGATCTAAGCCATGTAAAGATTCAAGAGCCAATTTACATTCTGAACATCCCTTTAAAAACTTAGGGTATCCATTTTAGCCCCTACACTGAAATGTATCTTCAAGAAATTTACGAGCCCTTCCTAATTTTTGAACCGAGGGATCTGTTATGAAAGTTATTTAGAGAGAGCAGTATATAGAAGAGAATGGTATCCAAAGCCGTAAATATATTCGCTATTTAAGTTTAGATATGCGAAAAAATTAAAAATACTTTTGTCTGATCAAAAAATTTGATGGTCAATACACACCATCAGACAGTCCTATAAGAAATTTTAATCATACATCAGACATAAATCTTAATCAAGCACATATCATCGGGTACGTACCATTGAACTTTCAAATATTTTAAATTTATTAATTACTTTCTTGATTAATATGTCACCTACTTCAGAAGAAATTATGATGCTACTTCAGATAACATCTTATGTATGCGCACACGATAAGATTTTCTGATCAGAAAATCTGATATCTTATGTAGAATTCTTAGCATGTGCGGGGTATAATCCCTTACTATTATAAATGCGAATGTAAGTTTGTCTGTTACGCTTTCACGAAAAAACTACTTAACCGATCATCATGAAACTTTGCACATAGACTCTTGAAGGTATTAGAAGTAACATACTTTTTATTAAAAAAAAATAAAAAATTTTTACGAAAAATAAGAAAATTGTTTGTCAAAATATCGTCAAATTTAGCTGATTCAACGCCATCTAGCATCATAGTAATGAAGTTTCAACCCTGAATACTGTAATACCGGCCCACTATATTACCGACGGTGACGACAATATCTAATTCAATTGAATATAGTTTCAACTGTTTCTAATTTTTCTATATTAATTTTTTCTTTGGAAGGCACAAGGACAAACATTACAGGTAGCAGGAGTACATTTAGAAAACCCATGCTTCTCTCATGGTCAACTTTATGAAGCCTGTTCACGTTTATCTAATGCCCGGAATTTACACATATTTGCAACCGACGGGAAAACTTATAACATTGTCTATAAAAATATCTTAAATTAATACTTTGTATGTTATTTTTTTAAATTGTTGGAATTCAGAATTATTTATTTTTGTTACGGTGAAATATATTTTAGCATTTGTTGTTGCATTTCAATAAGCATATATTAAGGTGTTGAAACTTCATTGTCTGTAGTAATTTTTAAAAATTGTTGATCTCAGCCAAGCAATAAAATTTAGTTATTATATTGACTCATTTCTATTATTATACCCTTACCCTTTATCTCTCATACTTATTTAATTTCTCCACTGCGGTCGAAGCCGCGGGTAAAAAGCTAGAATAAAATAAATACATGCTTAGAGTTACATCAGATTTTCTGATAAGAAAATCTTAGAATGTGCTTCTACCCTTTAAGTATATAAATTAAATAAATAACATATTTAAGACGCACTCTTCGATGACGACTTTCTATAGTTATATAATTTGACCAATAGACGATCGAAAATATTTCTAGAAATAAATTAAGTAAAAAAAAAAATAAAAATAATAGTAGAACCCATCTAAAAATCGCTTTGCCTTTTTTACAATTAACTATTGTTAGTAAATTTTTCATAAATAAGCATAACTAAACATATATTGGGAGTGACATGCATTAAATAAGGGACCAGCCCTTTGTAAAATCCAGCAGTTCGCTCATAACGCCATGTTTTCACTATACAATCCCATGTACCTTCGTAACTGTGATGTTGATCTTGTAAACGAGCTCGAATTACCTACGGAAAAGAAATATATTAAATAAATCTTACGAAATGACTTAGACCCGTTCTATACAGTCGGATAATCGTGTATAGACTATGTAGAAACATACTTTAAGAATATTTAAAGAGTTACGTCGCTAAATAGTAAAAATCGAGATCGTTATAAATTCGATACGCATATCCGTCCCGATTAAACGGAATAAATGTGAGATAGTCACAATGAACCTCTTCTCTGTTTGGAGTTAGATGGGCGACATTTGGTGCAAAATTGCATAATTTCATTTATCTGCACAGTTTGCGTAACGCAACTGGCTTATTTTTTCGAAAAAGTAGCCAAAGTTTTATTTTAAGGAATAGTATTTTATTTAATCATTTAAACAAGTGTTACGATACACGAGTTCCAAAATATTGAGTTAATCTTTAAGTGCTCAAAATACATTTAACCAATAAATTAAGCATATAGTATTTTAATATTAATAATATTCGAACGTTTAATAGTTTAAAATCAGAGATCAACTTGTACCGTGGGCTTATGAATTTAAAATAAATGCAGAAGCTTTCCTTGGTTAGTACATGAGGGTTTTTAAATTCAAAATCTTTGTTTCGAGACATACGCGAACCAAGTTGTTTGCAAACCAACTTTTTAAACTCGTCGAAACATGAATATTTTCATAGAGGAGGGCGTCAAATCACAAAATTTTTAATCTGAATATTGCGGATTCGAGATGTTTTGAAAGGAAGCAAAGTAGTCAATTTTCTGCATTTTGTTAGATCATCTAATACAATCTTTTAAAACATGTAACAAATTCACGATAATTTTCAGATCAAACGGTGGCTGAGCTATTCAAAATTCAATGATTGTTACTTCGAAAAACTAAGGGCTAAGTTAGACCATTTTAATTTTGGTTACCACTAAAATTCAATAGAATGATATTTAAGACTAATTAAGATATTTTAAATTAACATATTTTCGATAGAACCACCTGTGGGCAGACTCGTGAAGGCAGTAAAAGGTCAAAATATCAGGAGGGTAGTTTTTCGACGGATAAGTTGCGGTTTTCACTCGAACACTGACCATTTTATACGAAAAGGAGTTTTTAGTTTAGATTGAATTCTCGGTTTTCTGTGACGTGCATAAATTAGGCATACCCGAAACCTGGTTCCCTAATATTGTGGTGAATTAGCCGGTACCCTCTGAGTTCCCAATGAAAGTTACTCTAGAATATGAGAATTTCACGTCAATATTCGTCAACTACTATCTCGATAATTTTAGACTTTTTGGCGATTGAACATTTAGATCATAATTGGAAACTTTGATACGTTTCAACCTTACTATTTATATTTGGCAAAATATACAGTCGGAAATACAACTTTTTGGCCAAGAATTAATGTTATAATTTAATATGATTTTTCGTGGAGGAACTCGATTTTTCATTTGCTGTAGTTAAAATTAAAAAATTTAATCAAATATAACTCTAATAAAACTTACTAAAATTATGAAATGATTATTAATTATCATATTGTATAAATTCTTAAATATTTATGTATTTACCTGATATGGGTAAGTCGTGGCGGCAGCAATTAATTTTGATATTGCCGCAAAGAATAAATATTCATGTGTACTCAATTTTGTATCGATTGGCGCTCTTCGATATTGATTATAATAATTTTTCATTTCTTCATATGTCATAAATTGTAATGCACCATGAGTCACTCCAAACATACCTGGTACAAAACCCTGAAAAATATCAAAATCGTTAAAAAAACTTAATTTTTTTTTTTTTGGCTCAGTTGGTTAAACCTTCAACGCAGTATGCGAAGAAAGTGGACTCAATTATTGGGAGTTGCTTTAACTGATAAATCAAGAAAATAATACTGTCGACGTTTGAGTTATGATTCGAGTTGAAAGCAAGATTCAATGGAGAGAGCTATTAAAATTTAGAATCAAAACAAGTGAATTTAATAACTAACAGAGTTAATTGTTTGGGCATATGATTTAGTAGCAATGTTTGAACTTATTTTAAACAATTGCATTCATTAGGTAATCTAAATATTAGTCTATACAACTATAAATATATATATATTATAATAATATGTATTGTATTTATTTATGCACTAAAGAGCTAAATTTAAGCTAAAATTATAGCGAACCTATGCATTTTGCAAAAAAATGTTTCAAACAAGAGTTGCTTGTTTTAAAAACAAACATTTTTGATCCTTAAAATTTTCTTCTATCTTTTAAGTTTATAAGTTGAGTTTTTGTCCTTTAGACCAAATGGACCGACTCATTACTTATTAACGTACTACAACTCAGTCTTTATGTAAAAAATACGTCACCAAAAGTTTCGTTTTGGAGTTATCTTGGTGACGGACAGACTGATATGCGGAAATTAACTACTTAGGTGATTCTATGAATACCTATACCTAAATTTTGTTTGTGCATCAATATTTTCTAGCGTTACAAAGTTTAAACTGCAAATAATATACTCTAACATATTATGTATATGTCGAGTATAATAAATTAAAAATAAACGCATCAGGAGCTTACATAATCATTTGAAGTAACTTTATAAGCAGTTTTCATACGATTTATATCCATGAGAATATAAAATCAAAATCCATGAGAATATAAAATCATAAATTCATTCATTTGTTGATAAAAAATCATGATATTTATATAAGTGAGGATCCCTGAGTATACAATAATCAAGCACCTCATTCTGACAATTGTACTAAGGATCAAATATTAAGGAACCGGAAGTTGCTGATTCAATTTTTGGTCCAAATTTTTCTACACCACCTTTTGATAAAGTATAACGTTTGGATTTACTTCAATTTGTCTAGCAGTTTTTTTTTTTCAAATGCTTCGTTTTCGAGCTATAAGTGATTTGAGATCGAAAAACAGTAAAAACACACCATTTTTAAGTATGGCTTCCTCGACTTTTTTACTAGATACTTTTTATTTTTCAACTTTTTGAAAATACTCGTAAAAAGTTATATTTTCATGTTATACATTTCTCTTTATTACGTATTTTTCTTCCACGTATAATTTTGGTTTCTTTTAGATGTTTTTCAAACTTGCTTATAACACGAAAACGAAGGAATCCAAAAGTGTTATGTTAAATATATTGCGAGTATTGTTAAATAAAATAAATTTAAAAATATCCAGTAATATCCGAGTAACCCATATTTAAAAATGGTGTGTTTTAGTTTTTTCGATCAATAGCCTAACACGATAACGATGCATTTTTCGGAAAAATTGCTAATTGAGTTAAGAAGTTTGCAATTTTTGCCCATTTTACATAAAATAATCATTAAAACGAATAATCTCCAAACCTCAAAAAAATTGGTTCGACAACATCCAAATCCTTAATATTTGAAGTTCTGACTATGCTTAACACAATTCCATTGACAGAATGCGGTGCTAGATTTTTGCCTATTCAAATACTTTCAAACATTTTCTTTAATATGAAATCGAACAAAATCGATCTCTATCTCAAAAGTTTGGCAGGGGAATAATATTAAAAGAATTAGAAAAATATAAGATTAATTATGCTTCACATTTCATTATCGGTAAAAGTAAGATCTATTTAGAATTACACACCATAGGCATACAATTTATAATAGATTAAGTGTTACATAATAGTGCATAGTATTTAATGTACTAACATAATCACATTTTTGTAGTCTATGGAAATAATCAACAGAGTGTAGTTATGAGTGGTTTATATTTTTGCTAATGCGGCACTCAAATAAGTATTATGAACTTTTTCATTAATTATGGGACCTAAATAATGACAAATGATACGCACCTTATATAAACCTCGTACACCTTCATGTTTGTAAATTTTAATAAATGCATCAGTCATGCCACGATATGCGTGAGGACTTTTCACAACCGATTCATATTGTAAACATAAACGTGTTTTAACCACCCATATTGGGTTTGTTATAAATAATGTTAAAACGCCAGCTTCGGCAGCAGCAATCATATGCAGTGTTGGACCTAATGGTTTTCGTGTATTTCCACCTTGAATCCATGTTTTTATGGAATTATAACTGTAACAAAAACACATATTATTAACAATATGCAAGACTTTATAGAATCACATTGATGGTTAATTCAAACACTTAAAATGATAGCACAAGCGTAACAAATTTTTACTTTTAATGGTATATTCACATATCAGTCACGTCACAGTTCAGCTATACCGTCTCAGTCAGAAAAAATATTATTCTGAAAAATATCGAATTAGAAATCCTTATTTTTACATCTAGCATTGTGTAGGTATTATATAAAGGTATATTAAATGCATAGTCCAAAAGTATATGATTTCATTCATAATACTCATTTAAAAATTTATATATGGCTTAAATACGATAAATGTAACAACTGTTTCCTATACGAAATGTGTGTGTGGACTGTATACTATTTCAGAGCCCTTAATATTGTTCGATTACGTCTAAAAAGTTCAAGCTGATGGATATTAATTTTTTTTTTGTCATTGGAATAGCAAGATGCTTCAATAACAAATGCAAAAGCCAATTTGTCTAACACGTAATAAAACAAACTCTTCATTGTTCGACAACCAATAATTGCAATTTTCAAGTTATCGAACAACGAATGGTCACTAGGTTTTATCACATGTTGAACAAAATGGTCAATTAAATAAAAAATTATAAAACAGACTTCGGTTAATTTGAAGTTTTTGAGCACAAACGAAAATTATACGTACTACAAAAAATAAAACAGCTCACTTTTCTGAATTTTCGTAGAGAAAAAAATTGTTACACTAATCTTAATTAAATCAATATACAAATTTTTAGATGTATTTATAAAATCCAGGCTAGAAAAATTAATAATAGAGTTTAAAACACTAAAAAATATTGAAAGTTCTAACAAAATTTTGCCTACCAACTTCAAAGAATTACCTAATAAGTAAATTTTTTTATCAGTATGACCGCTGGTCTGTGGTTATTATAACAATCAAAAAGGAAAAAAGATAGTGAGTTGAAAGTTTGGTCACTTGTTCTAGGGCAGAATACTAACTTGTTGTAACTGACCGTGTGAATATTAGCATTTGTCTCCCTTACTATTTCAGGCTTTCCTTGACAAGTAGAAAATTGAATTTAATAGATATCTACACTTGTCCGTCGCAATAATTCAGTATGGTATCAGTCACAGTTGTGTCATTTTTAAATTCGTTGCTACGATATTTTTACAATTTCACTGACTGCATTTCTTGTTATATGTATATATAATTTTAATAGCCATGCCTTACAAATTTTCCACAATACAGAAAGTCGGCATTATAAAATTAAAATTTAATGTGTGAGATGATAATGCACGTCTAAACTCTTTAGAAGATTTTAAAGAAATAACCGACAATAAAAATATAATGAAAAATCATGCGCTAACGTCATAAGTTCATCCCGTGTAATAGAAAGCGTCTCAATTAAGAATTTTGGTAACTATAGAACTTGCCTCAGTAATAGTACCATATTTTGTTAATGCATTGTATATGAAGATGGGAAACCTATTATATTATACAACCGTGATTACGAATAAGTTTTATAATATATAACTTTATAATCATATAATAAGTTATATGTTGTGAGACATGTAATCATATATCAATCAGCTTTAAAATTTGCCAAGACCGCGCTCCTGACCATGCCGTTCATCGATCCTTTATGAAAGGGCTCAATGAAATTTAAAACTAGTTAAAACTGGTGCAAATGTTTCCGCATTCCGTATTTATTTAAACAAACAAAAAATAAATAAAGGCTAAATAAATTGTTATTATATATTTTTTTAAATTATTATTATTTTTTTTTTTTTATCATATTGACAACAAAACTATATTTTCATATAATATATTTTTACATATAAACAGTAGCATGTGTTAATTTTAGAATAGGGGAAATGTCATACACTAAAAGGTTGAATATTTATAGTATTTTATGAATACTATTTAAAATAAGTTATATATTAATTTAAATAAGTTAACTTATATGTCAAGTATGTAAACCGTTCACTCTGTTAGTTGTTATTTTTGAATTTTGATGACGACCACACATGCAAAACTGGACTTGAATAATTGACCATTGCCAGGTATAGGCGGATAAACGGACATACGGAATGAACTAGATGATTGTATGAACATCTATACCAAAATTTGTTGAGTCTTGAATATTTTCTAGCGTTACAAACTAGACTAAATTTAACACACCCTTTTATATTCTGTATATGTTGGATGTACAAATATTTTTAAATGATAACAGTAAATACATTGTTAGCTCATAATATCAACTGATTCATCTAAAATCATCAATTATTTCGATTATGTCGTTCATACCTTTGTTTTTTTTTGTATGCCATATTGAAGTTAAAAATAATCAAAAAGTTAAATTAAACCAATTGTCATCATTTATTATAAAATTTTTAATTACATTAAACTGTTTTTTTTTTTTTTTTTTTTTGTCATAAATAATAAACAATTATAAAAATTTCTAGAAATAATCACCATTTTTAATAATGTTATTATTGCTATAGGCTTAGGCACATCGCACATGAGGTGATTTAGGTGAAATCGGCGAACTTAGACACACTTTTAAGATCCAGAATATGACACCAAAAGTTCAACTACCTGTCTCTTGTCGTTTTTCAGTTATCTTGACGAACGGGAGACTGAGATGGATTAATACTAATATACTATGACTAAAAAAAAAAATATATATATATATATATATATATATATATATATATATATATATATATATATATATATATATATATATATATATATATATATATATATATATATATATATATATATAAGGTATGAAAGACATAATCGAAATAATTGATGATTTTAGATAAATCTAAAATCATCAAAAAATGTCAAAGTCTAGTAAACGTAGTAAAAAAACGTGTTTGTTTCTCTCGCCACGTATACAGCGTAATGAATTAATTAATGTTTATCATGTTAAAATTTAATGTATGATGATTAAATTAAAAGTATTAAAAGAATATTATGGAAAAACAAAATGTATTTTCGCAATCACAAAAAATGCGATGAATGTTTAATATCTATTTAAATTTAAAATTATAAAATAAATGATTTTCCTGTACAATATATTAATATTTTTAAAAAAAAAATTTACTTAAATCAATAAAAATAAATCTGATTAACAACTAAACACTCTATAAAATTTATATATTTTATAATTAAATAGGTATGAAAGAAACGAGTTTTTTTTTTTTTTTTGTTACGGAGTATACCGTAAACTTATCCTTAAGTATACTCAGAAACTTTTATAACCATTTAAGATTTTAAAATATTCGAATTTTTATGATAAGTCGATAAGTTGTTTTCCCTATTTAATACCTTTTTTAAGTAAATTATTAATATTTTTTTGTTACCATAAAACGTGTTGATAACAGCCCCTCGATTGCAAACTTTTAATCATTATATTTTGATTTCAAAATTATTTTCTTATAAATTTTTTATATATTTTCTCATAAAAAAAAAAATCCGCCTTCAAAAAAAATTGCTAAAAAGTAAAAAAAAAAATTTAATTTTTCCTTGTGATCAATTACCTTCTCCAGTCGACGCTAACCAATCAAGTTTTTAGCTTAGAATATGATTAGCACCGACTTCGAAAAGTAATTGGTTACAAGGAAAAGTAATTGGTTACAAGGAAAAAAATTGGTTACAAGGAAAAAACGCTGTTTTTATCCCTTCATTCCCCTTAGGGATATAATAGATAATTTGGACCAAATTAAAATAGAACCACATGGGAAGCACCAGCTTTCAAAGCAAAAAAGAATCATCAATCAATCGGTTCACCTAGT
The DNA here is from genome assembly GCA_020423425.1 of Chrysopa pallens. Taxonomy (NCBI): domain Eukaryota; kingdom Metazoa; phylum Arthropoda; class Insecta; order Neuroptera; family Chrysopidae; genus Chrysopa; species Chrysopa pallens. The sequence goes on from CM035596.1 coordinate 17,788,977, forward strand.
TGAAAGTGGGTTTCTGAGGTAGCAAACAGATTTTTTTTTAAATACAGTCGAATTAAGAACATTATCCTAGTTTGAAGTCGGTTTAAAAATAAGATCATACAGAAGATGCAAATCGTGGAAAACACGTTGAGAAAACAATCTTCAAAAGAGAATTGTTTTGATTAAAATAATGAAAAAATCTAAAGGATTTTCGTTGAAAATGCTATACAGAAAATTTCGTTGAAAATGGTAACTGTCGTTGGATTCATAATCATATTTTGATGGCTGATGATGTAATGATGTAACACACATTTATGGTGATATTAAATCTTAAATTTAAAAAAAAAAAAAAAAAAAAAAAAAATAAAAAAAAAAAAACGGGGGCTCGCCTTTAAAAATCAATAGGTTATCTAAATATTTGTGTATAATTTTAATTGATAATTTCTCTAAATCTATTTTGTAATTGCAAAAATCAATAATTACTTACAATAAGAAATAAAATCCCCAAGCACTACCGGAACCCCAAACATTTGGTGTAACACCTCGATAGAATCCACGAAGACCCTCTTGCCGAAATATCGTTACAAAGGCATTGGTTAACCCTGAATACTGTGGAACAACTGCAGTCCGTCCATCATTTACTGAAACAAAAAAAAAAAGTTAAATTTATAATAATATTATCTCAGAAAATTAATTTAAGACGGCAGAAAAAATGAGAGCTCTATAATAAAGACAATCAATCTCTGATGTAATATATATTGTAATTATTTTTTCATTTTCGCCAAAATAACAAATGTTATGAAATTATCAGGATGTTCTACTATATCTTGAAAACTAAATTTCCTGATTTTTCCATATTTTCCAGACACTTATTTTGGCAAAATTGGCTAAATTTTTTAATAGCTACCGTGTAAAGGTCTGTATTGAAAAAAAAGGAATTTGGAAGCTTTTATTAATTTTACAAAATTTATCAGGGTGATTTCGGAGTCCAGAATTAAGTTTCAGGCTCAGTCAGGTTTATAAGAAAATATAGTTTTAATTCTTAAAATTGGCTAAATTTTTTAATGACTGCCGTGAAAATGTATGTATCGTAATGAAAAAAAAAAAGGAATTTGGAAGCTTTTATCAATTTTCAAATCAATGAATGGGCATGCTTAATAAATAGAAATTTAAAAAGAATACAATTACTTTCGCATAAATAACTGAAAAAATAATCAACCAAAGTAATCAAATTTAGCAAGCATAGCACAACAATTTAAACGAATGGCGTGTTTACATCTGACTTTTCCAGGTTTTTCAAAGGTAAACTCACGCAAAATGGTAGAACTGACATTTTCATTTTTATTCATATTTATCAAGTAAATAATACTTTTCATATTTGAAAACTTATCGACTTTATTGTTCATTAGTAACTTAAAAGTAAAATTTCCTGATTTTTAAAAAATTGGTGCCTTTTTGGCCAAATTCTCTGATTTATTTCGAATTCTCTGGCATTTCTAGGTTTTCTAGAATTTTCAAAAATGTGGCCATGATGTCTAAAAGAACATTTGTTTTTTTTTTTAATTTTAAATATTGGTATTTATATTTTTATATATATATATATATATATATATATATATATATATATATATATATTTTTAACCAATAAAATTAAAAATCAAACTAATCACGACAAGTAATATTGTGTAACACAAGTAATAAAGTGTAAACACAAATTGTGTTTACACTTTGGTATCAGACGGACTTTACATTTGATAACAAAATTCAGTTGTTTTAAATAACAAAATGTATTTGATTAAATTTAATTGAAAAAAAATTTTTGTTTTCAAATATTTATATAAAAAATATTAAATAAATTTTTCTAAAAAATTAAACCGATTGATAAAAAAGTAAAAAATAATTTAAAATTACATAAATACTTCTAAGAATAATTTCCTGGTGATCAATTTTCATTCGGCGCCAAAGAATATATTTTGTGCTACGGCGGCGTCAACTTCAAATGGAAATTGGTCACAGGGTATTTATTTAATTTTAAATTATTTTGTACTTTTTAATTTATGTTTATACTCGACATACAGAATATATTAATTTTAGTCTTAAGTTTGTGACGCTAGGAAATATTGACTGAACAAACAAAATTTTGGTATATGTATTCATACAAACACCCAATTAGTCCATTTCCGACTGTCCGTCATCACGATAACTCAAAAACGAAAAAGAGACAGCGAGCTGAAATTTTGGTGACGTATTCTTAACAGAAAAAGTAGGTTTAAGTTCGTGAATAAGCAAAATCGATCCATTGAGTCTAATAGATCCTTGATCCAACTTTTAGACTATAAAAGCTAGAAGAAAAATTCTAAAACAAAAAAATGTTTATTTCTTTAAAACAAACAACATTTGTTTGAAAATAGTTTTTCCGGAAAATGTTAGGATTTGCCACAATTTAAGCTTAAACTATCACATATTGGTAATTACAATACATACTAATATACAAGAATATATAACTGTATAGACTGAATATTTCAAGTATTTTATGAATTCTAATTAAAAATAATGTAAACAATGTTCAATCATACGTCGAGTATCTAAACAATTAAATGTTAGTTGATATATTCAATTTTTTGCTATTTAGTTTTTTCGTAAAAATCCATGTGTGACCACCTGAAGCGTTGTCTTTTTTTCAATAAAAAAGCATTCGTTGAAATCAAATATTTCAACATTGCATACATACAGGTCGAATTGATAACCTTCATTTGTGGTAGTCGATAAATAAATTGAAAGGCTATCTTTTCACAACTTACGGGATTTTGATATTTTTGTAACAGAAGGTAATAATTTTGAAAACTAATATTTACAGTAAATGTTTCCTAGTGATAACAGCAAAAGTAAATTAATTAATTGATATTATATATTAAAAATAATCATAAACATTTTATAATTATCATTTTTAGCGTTCCGTTTCTTTCAAATGATAATTTAAGGGGAATTGATCCAAAAAAAATGTGACCCTATTGGGAACTAGAGTTTGTAGAATGAACAATCAACAAACATTCAACATATAATCTATTATCTATGGTTGTGGTTTTAATTAAAGTAACAGCTAATTAAAAAAATAAAATTTATATTATGAACAATTATAAGATGAAAAAATATTGAAAATATGTTATAAAAATAAAAAGCTTTTGATACAAATATAGGATTCGTACTTGCGCTGTCTTTAACACATTGTGTTTGTGTTATAGCATACATTCTTTATTTATAAGCTATCAAATTAAAACAATAACATTTTAAAATATTGATTCAGATTTTTTATATTAATTAATTAATTCTTAAATTGCCGAAAACATATCTGTATTCATGGCAAAATAAAATAATCCACCAAGTTTATTTAAATGGATTAGAACGATTTCAATATGAGTTATAACGAATAACTGCTTGTGACTATCTATAGATCTCAACTGACGACAGTGTTACTGCACTTTCTGTTAAAGTAATTCTTTTTTCAGTAAAAATAACATTATCGGCTGTTTTTCAATTTTTTTTCTCGAAAACCGTTTAGTGAATTTTAATAAATTTACGCTCAATTCGTTTGTCTGGAGTATAAGTTACTTATTATAAAAATTTGAAATTCCTGGTACCTTTTTTCAGTTAATATAAAATCAATTTAATCTGTTCAGCTAACGAATCTTCATAAGATTAAAATTAATATTAAATAGGTTTCAATAAGTTTCCACACGGGAAGCATCAGGTTTCAAAAAAAAAAAAAAATCATCAAAATCGATCCAATCACTCGAAAGTTCTGAGATAACAAACTTAAAAAAAATAGTCTAATTGAGAAATTCGCCCTTTTTTGAAGCCAGTTAATAAAATATTTACATTTTAGGAAATATAATTATTTTTTTAATTGTTTTAATTGTAAGGGAATTGTATAGCAAATGTCAAACAAAAATCATAAAATAATTACAAAAAATAGAATTATATTGTTATTATTGGGTTGAAAATTATGAAAATTATAAAAATAGTTAATAAATTTCCTATGTGTTAAATCGTATACCATTCATAGATTAATATATTAATAGTCCGGGAGGTAGCGTTACAAATGACATAATCATTTCAAGTCGATTTATTCATGTTGGAATTGAATGTTTATTAGTTAGTCATTGTTATGAAAGTAAATTAAATTTCCATCTAAGCCAATCAAATGTTATATTCAGCTGACAATTATTCCACCCGTAAAATTTTCTGCTGACTATTTTTTCTATTTACTACATAGAAACTATCTGTATTATTAATTTCAAGAACTTATAAAACATCATATAAAACCACCATGAAAAATGTAACACACCCTCCCGGACTATAAGTATTTGATTGATAATGTAGTTTTGCGTAAATATAGTAACGAAAGAAAACACTTAGATGCACGGTGCCCAAAATTTGTAATTTGATAGTTGTAACATAAGGGTAGATGGAATTGTGTTATAAATGTCCAGCGCAATTGTGTTTAGTATGGGGGATATAATAACGTGAAACACTTGTTGGAGGATTGTGAAGAGGAATACCTGGAGATTTAAGGGTAGATCGACCCTATAATACCGTTCACAGTTCGATCTCGGTTCGATTTTGGTCTGGTAAAGTCGTATCATGTCCACATTATACAATATGACACAGTTAACGATTCAGTCTTAAATCGGCAATAATCAAAGTGTATTTGGCTCGTAAATAATTAATAACATTAGAAAATTATTGTAATATTTGCGGTGAAAAAATGTCATTGAACTTTTCAATTGAAGAATTAGTAACTATAACTCTTATTCTTGAAGAAGAAAATAATATCAAGATAAAAATAAAACCAATGAGAAGAATGTGGGTGCATACAAGTTTATTGTAACGAAAAATGGAAGGAGAATATTACATTCTCTATCCCCATTTAATTAATAATGAAGAAAAATCCTTACAGTACTGTCGAAAACATTGAAATACTAGTATTGAAATGATTTTGAAAAAAATCACGGTAAAAATAAAAGAAAAAATTGATCATTTCTATTCATTAAAATATAATTCAAAAACAATTAAAACTGTTATATACTTTAGAGCATCGAAGTTAATATTTATAAATTAATGCATTCACACTATCGTTACATGGCGTTCACAGTTCGATCTCGCTTCAACAAAATATTCTTCAAAACTGATCGTGACTGGAATGGGATTGGAGCAAAACTTGACTGTTACGAATAGTATGAATTCACATACATACTTTTTACTTGATAATATTTTAAGATCGAACCAAGTACGACATTATAGTGTGGATCTACCCTAAAAAATAACTGCAAATTGTATTTCAAATCTTGTATGTGTTATTAAATACTGTAATTAACATTTTGAATCACGAATAACTGAAAAAATATCACATTTCTTTTTTCCCTTTAAAGTTTAATATCATATTATTAAATTCAAGGTTTCTGAAGCAATATAATATTTTTTTTGTCTCATACATTTTCATATTACAGAGTGTACAAAAAGTATAAAGCAATTAAGAATTCTATTCCGATTCGTTTGTAACAACTCTCATTCCGTTTATAAATTTCTGAGTACTTAATCGATCGAAAATCGTTTGGAACTTAGAAATAAAATCACAAAATCGCTTGTGACAACATAGTTTTCAAGAAAATTAGAAAAATAAATTTTTATAGTGCCATTTTTTTGAATTTTATTGAAAACTACGTTGCCACAAACGATTATATGATTAAATTTGACAGTCACAAATAATTTCAGATCGATTGAGTACCCAGAATATATAAATAGTCAATTTAAAGAAACTTATAGTTAATTTTTGATTAATAATTGCTGATTATACCGCCAGATGGCTCTATAAAAAAAAATTTTTTTCGAATTTTCTCTTAAATATAAACTAAGTTGTTACAAAATATTTTGTGATTACATGTGCTTGACTATCCAGTGGTTTATGTTGAACTTAATTTTAAAAAAATATTGACTGTTCGACATGCCTAAATTAATCATCGAATTTGGCCTAGGCTAATTAGTCACAAACGAAATAAAGCTGTCACAAACATTCATATGGATCTAGTTCGGTAGTGTTGGGTGCCGAAATTAATCTAAAAAATTTTTAGATTAGATATGTCAATTTGTGGTTATTTTCAATCACGTGAGCGGCTACACCTATGATTTATCATTTCTACTAAAATATTGATCTCGAAAATAGAAATTTATGAAATTATCTTGTTCAATTTTTTAGATTTTTTAACTTTTTTTGTAGTATATTAATAACTCTGTAAACACTGAATAATAATTTTTTTTTTTTTTTAATTTTAATTCAAGGCAAAGCAAACTGAAATTAATTGAAATTGTGTACACTTGCATTATTTCCGTATATATAACACTTCAAATTAGCTGATTTGCATACAAAATTAACAAAAAATTGTCATACATTTTATATTAAATAAAATTCACCAAGCGTTTTCAATTGGCTTGTTCAAATGAATATAATGTGACTATTTTAATTATATTTTACAATAAAATTCAAAAATATTAAACAACTCAAGAAGAAAAGAAATTCTAACAAATGAATTAAAAAATAATTTTAAATTAATTGTAAACTTTAAAGATCTTGCTTGTGACCAATTATCTTTCAAAGTCAACGCGATATATCTACTTTAAGCTAGATTTAAACGTAGTTATTTCTTTGGAAAGCAGCTGCAAAAGTATTAGTATCTACATTCTACGTGTGTATAACACACATACAGTACCCAAGACTGATGGTTATATTTTTACTACGTATTATACTCACAACTTACATTCCAGTATATACACACATACACTCACTTACGTCACTACATACATACATGGAAATAATCTTTTAAATGTTCAATTATTTAAATTTGTTTCACTAAACGACGTGGTCAATTCATGTCTTGTTTTTTTTTTTTTTTTTTTTACTCAGAACATATCCTTCTAACAAATACTAATTTTCATCAAAGCCGTAACATTCTCTTTAGGGCAAAAATAAATATGTCATTTTCTCATGCTTCTCCCATACAAAAAAGTGTACAAAAACTCCAATTTTTAACTGCAATCATCTCATGTTGGATACAGTAAATCTTTAACAGTGTGTGTATTATTCAATTAATTACTCATAATCAACATTTGAAAGATTTCTTAACATTTTGCTTGTATGACCCAACTACCTTAATTAGGAGTAGGTATTGAGAAAACTTTTGTACTACGACTATTTTGACCTAATGTGTCAACTTTTAAACAGTTGGTCCAGGAATTCTATGATCTTAAGTACATCTCCTAATTACACATCATTAATTTCATGTGGTTGGAGATAAGCCCATTCCAAATGAAGGTATTTTTGGGAGAGAGTTTTTTTTACATTCACACACATAATGAATTCCGATTTCTTTTCTTACATGATTTAAATGAAAACCCCATAGTTGGCTTCTGAACGGTGAAAGAATAAACTTCATCGGAAAAGATAGAATTTATAGGGCAGAAAATTTTTTCCTCTAAGTTGTTCAGTAGCCTAATTTAAAAACGATGAATAACAGTTGAGAGATTCAATAATTAAAACAATTATAGTACAATTACGGTACAGCTACAATAAAAGAAAATTTGAACCATCTTTGCTTATGTATTTATAAAAATATTTGATTAATTTTTTTCATTGCCTAAGATAATATGGTTCAAATTTTTGTATGTATGATTGTATCAATTTAATCGTTGTATAAACTTCACTGTATTTTAAATTAGGCTGCCGAATTTCTTAACAACTTAGGAATTGAATACCTCTTTTACGGTGGGCTTTTGGTCAAATTCTCTGTGAGATGAATTTTGTGCATATGTTCGTTGAGTTTGCAACAACGGATTTTTTTCCAAATTGCAAACGTTACGACGTCTTTTGTCAAGTGTTTGCCCAAGACTGATTTAATTCGTGTATTTATTTTATGTTTCAGGATATTTTTACTATCCCAATAAAACTATATGAGATATTTAGTGTAATTCACCTCTTTTAACTAATTCCTCAATTTGTTACCCAGCCAAAGTGCCTTGATTATGATTACCTAAATTATTCAGTGATTCGATAAAGCTCTTTAAAATATTTTCAGCACCAGATAAAATGTGGAACATTTTCGTATTTTCGCTGGATGTTTTCAATTGAGCTTCTATTCATGGTATACAATTCAGTCTGAAATATTATTAAGTCTAAGATGCGGTGGACTTGTTCAACGGAATTTCAAAGAAACCGTTTCATTGGAACGTGTACACAAAAACAACGGTTTTCTATGAGTATCGTGTTGGATTCTGGCGATGATGTGATGAGTGGTGACAAAGAAATAAGGAAAAACGCAAGTACTGAGTTCACCCGTTGATCACAGATCGGCAACCCAAGTGTTTTGTTGCAGTTCACGAACTAAACAAAGATCCCAAAAAGTTTAAGGATTTTTTTCGAATGTCACAGCCACTTTTTTATCGCTTGTTAGAATCCACTAATAACAAATAACACTAATAAAATCTGTCCAAGTGTATTTAATACTAAAATAAAACTGAAGCGACAGGAAACAGATTTAACGATGAAACTTAAGTTTCATGAAATGTTAATATTATTTATCGGATGCAAAAAACTTCAGTTTCATGTTTGACGTAATCAGTTTCAAGAAACAAGTCTGACCAGTGTGGGATAGCTATACCACTGTAAATCTCAGACCATTTGATATTTCCAATAATATATTTAAAACTTAAAAAATAAAGGATAAATAATCGCTGTGTGAATTACCGATAGAAAAAAAAACTTAAAACTATTAGAAATAACAGACTTTTTGTTTTGTTTAACTTAGCAATTTTCTTGCTTATTATAATTGAAAATAATTCATATTAAATCATGTAAATTAATATTTGTTAATAAACAAAATGGGTGCGTGTACGTTATGTACACACGACAGTATTTATACTTCTTTGCATCATTAAAAAACAATTTTTAATTGCATGCAAATAATTAATTACAATAAAATAATAAAAGGACTGGAGAAGGATAGTCAACACAGTCAATAAAGCTCTGTTTAAATTTGAAAAATTCAATAAATAAATATATATTTTCTTACATTAAGTGTAACATAAATCATAACAACAGCTTCAACCTGTGAATTTTTTGTGACGGTTTTAATATAAATTAAAAAAATGAAATACATTTTTATAAATAAAATAATAAAAAGTAAAAAGCTATATAGGGTATTTTTGGTAGTCAAAAATACTGCACAAAATTTGACAAAAATTAAAATTTATGTAAAAATATTCTTAAATATTCTAAATTTGAGTCATACAAGTACATGATTAATTTATTATTTTTAAAATTCAATATTGTTTTTTTTATATCACGTGACCTACAACACTATACTGCTTTAGTGTGACATCATTTTGGTAAAATTATTAGTTATTACTGTTAGGTTATATATATATATATATATATATATATATATATATATATATATATATATATATATATATATATATATATATATATATATATATATATATATATATATATATGTATGTTTTAGTTATCATCAGTCATTCAATCTATCACAGTTGGGTATACCGATATTACGTCACTAAAATGGCGTAAAGACAAGCGTGTTCACTTTTATAAAAAAAAAAAAAAAGTTTTATGGTAAGAAATATTGTTTATTTTGAAAACTTTTAATTAATAAATCGTTATTTTGAAGTACTTTATTTTAAACACGGTAAACTACCCTATTCGTATTTATTTCAATTCATTATATTTAAAAGAATATATTTTGTAAATTCCAAGTTTTTAAAATGGTACTAACCAATTTTTTTAGGGACTTTTTAGTATGAACGTCGGAATACGGGTATTAGAGGGAAAAATAAAAAAAAAGAACCGCCTTCAAAGAAATTAACTAAGAAATAAAAATAATTTTAAATTAACAATATTTTCCTTTTGACCAATTACCTTTCTCAGTCGACGTCAACCAATTAATTTTTTAGCTAAGGATAAGATTGGCACCGACATATTTAGAAACACAATTGGTCACAAGAAAATCATTTATAGACGTTTTTAATTTAAAATAAAAAGCAGTTCACGGATAACTTCGTCATTTATGAATCGATTTTGATGATTCCTTTTTTGTTGGAAAGAAGATATCCTATGAATAGTACCATGATTAGGAAACCAAGATATGATGTAGGATATGGGAGAGAAGGGTCAAAAACAATTTTTAATGATTAAATTTCATCGAAAGAAAAATTTAATTTATTTTTAATTTAAAATATATTTTATTTTTAATTTTTTACATTTTATTTCATTTTTTTATAGGCGTTTCTTTTGTCTTTGAAAAATTTTTATGTTTTACTTTTGAGTGTTTTATACAACCATGAAAAATTTTTCTTTCGATGAAATTTAATCATTAAAAATTGTTTTTGACCCTTCTCTCCCATATCCTACATCATATCTTGGTTTCCTAATCATGGTACTATTCATAGGATATCTTCTTTCCAACAAAAAAGGAATCATCAAAATCGATTCATAAATGACGAAGTTATCCGTGAACTGCCCAGTTAGTTAGTTATTGATATTGATATTTTGCTTAGTTAGTTATTGATATTTTTACAATACTCAAGGTCATTTCATACTTGTATTTGTAACAATGTTACATCAGCCGCATCTGTTATCAATCAATATGACTTATCTATATATTAAATATTTATTTCCTCAATCAATTTATTTGTTACTAACTGTGTCCACCGATTTGCCTAAGAATAGCTTTTTAAAGAGATAATATATAAACCTATTCTGAAAGTCCATTTAAATATTAGTAAACGAATTATTAAAATCGAATTAATAGTTTCAGATATTTCATATAATATCTATCCACTCTGACGCAACGATCTAATCAAATATTGGTAAAATAATTTATGAAATAGGATGCATAGTTTTGGAGATTTTATATTATTAAAATCGAATTAATAGTTTCAGATATTTCATATAATATCTATCCACTCTGACGCAACGATCTAATCAAATATTGGTAAAATAATTTATGAAATAGGATGCATAGTTTTGGAGATTTTATATAAAGTTTAAAGTAACAAACGTCAAGTCGAAAAATTTTGAGGTTATGTGAAAAAAGTGTAAAACAAAAGTTGTAGATCTTTTTATTACCTACAACTTTGCCATCAAACTTTTTTCCATAGGACTTGTAGTATTGCCGGAAATCGAAATAAATCGTGTTTTACCCTTAAAAACTCACCCCCTCACACTTCCCGAACACAAATCGCCCGTAATTTATTTTTATTATATTATCTTGCGTTTCCAATGGGTTTCATCCTACTATAATTTTCTTTCACTTTTTACCATTTTTTAAGGCTTCTACCTCGGTCTATTTTGCAAATTATATGAAATAAAATGTAATAATTTTTGAAATTATATCTGCCACGGAAACGCTTTTTGATTGGTTTCAGCTATGGAGTTGTCCCTCGCTAATAAAGATTGGCATCTAAATAAAGATGCCATGACTGATACTGTACTGTTTTGTTGTATTTACATAAACTGGTGTATTTACTAAACTACTAGCCTGCTACGTCACATAAATCACAAACGTCATAACAGAAACATCCTTTTTTGCGTTATTTTGAAAATTTAATATTTAACATTAATTTTCATTGGTAAAAGTGTAGATTTCCCAGAAATATCAACGTAATGTACTTATTATGCAATAAAGAATTATTTAAATGAATTCCAAAAATTAGGCAAATATCCTATTAAATCTATTATTTATAAAGAATACAATTAATGCAAACAAAATCGCATAATATGTCACTCTCGAGAGGAACATAATTTCAAGCAATTTGAAAATTTCAATAAGTAGAAGTAGATCACAAAACCATGAGAATTTCTTGATATTACAAATAAAATAGCTCAAATCTTACTTGAAATTTTTCCAATTTATACAAATTTTTTTTAAACATGAAATCAAATGGAAAGGATTTAATTTAGTTATTGAATTGAAAATTTTAAGAATGATGATCGAAAAGAAATTGAAATTATGTACAAGTGCAAATAACCATTTAAATTTGTTAATAAACTTTGATAAATTTCGTATGTTTAATCAGAAGTATTTCCTTAACCACAGAAACCCATGGAAATAATTTGATTCACGGTGCCCCATGTTGATTGGGAATATATACTCAAAAATTTTACTCAAATTATTGATTATACGAAAAAATATTCAAACAAAAGTTGCTTGTATTAATGCACACTTTTTGTATTATATTTGTACAGTTTTTCTCTTTCCCGCAATTTTGGAAATTGTATTTTAAATACGGGCCCAGGAACGTAATTAGAGAAGAAGTGAGGACAGAATTGAGGACAGTGAGGACAATGAGTGCCAGAAGTGAGGACAGTGAGTGCCAGCCATTAAGAGGTGCGAGTCGGGACACTTTAGTTATATAAGTTTCTTGTGATTTGTAGACAGGAGTTGGGGGCGATGGACGCCACTTTAGCTCCGGGAGACAATAAGTGTAGATCCCCACCCCCCTAATAATTTTCTACCGTTTGGTAAAATCCGTGTCAAAATTGAATAAGCCGTTATGGCGTGCTGTGCGAACAGGCAGATAAACAGCAATTAGTTTAGTTAATTTTATTTTTAATTTTCAGCCTGCAGAAAAATAATAATCCATAAAATAATATAAAATAACGCATCTATCAAAAGTTTTATTATTGGTATATATTTTAACTTGAATTTAAGAATGAATTAGAGAAAAATATCACAGGTAAATCGAGTCCTCAAAAAATAATTAGCGATATTTCACTGTCTCGTCCAAAAGTTATAAAGATTTTTATTTTATATATCTGAAACCGTCAAGATAAAATATAAGTACTTACTATAACTTTTAAAAATGCTCAGTGATTTCAATTCAAATTTGTTTGACTCGGGTCACTTATGGAAATGTATAAAATTTTCAACTAACTCTCTTAATTTGTTTAAATTGACTCTAATTTTCTGAGAAAAAACACAGTGATTTCACCGAGAATGAATGCATTTACGAAAAAAGTGACTCGAGTTCTCAAAAAAAGAATCAAGGTGAACTTAATGAACATTTGGAAAAAAGTTAGAGCAGATTTTGTTGAAGGGTGGATAAATGTTATCAAATTTTACGACACATCACGTGTGGAAATATTTTATACAAATATAAAAATAAACAAGTTTTGTTATTTAAACTGTGTCCAATTCATCCTTAAAGACACGATTAATGGAAAACGAGACATCTATATTGAAACACCATTTTCGCGAACAAATAAATACTAATAAAAAAGAATTTTCAAAATCTCGAAAGAAATTTCTAAACAAAGAAACATATTTCTTTTAGAAATTTGTTATCCACAAGAAGCTCTTCGTTATGACCTTCAAATTTTATTACATTTTGTTCCTAAAAATATTATATTTTTTCATCCTTAGAAGAAAAAAATGCAAATTTTCAATATCAAATCATTAAATTAAAAAATACCAATAACAATTTTGAAATTATCTAGAGTATAATTGATTTCTAAGAAATTTTAATCTAAAACATTTTCGAGAAGCTTAAAGATTTATCACTATTTTGGGAAATTTATTAAACTTTATTTTTAGAAACTTCGGGGTTTTGTACAAATTTTAATCTCACTTCTCATTGCTTAATTTTATACATTAATTAAACGAAATAAATTGATAAAATATTTCACTGTCTTTCTCTTGAAAAATAGTTGATATATTTTTCAAATTTTTTGAATTAGTTAAATATTACCAATTATCCACTTGTAGAGATAAGTATTTTCTAAATTTGTTTCTGTTAGAATATGATACATTCATCCTTAATAGTACATCAAATCGAAAACATCTATAATCTATTCTGCTTAGAATGTTACTTATTAAAATACCATTATTAATCCTGAATATTTTCTTTTTCTGGTAGATAAATCGGTTTCAAAACTTACCAGCAAAACGAATTTTGATTAAGTCTAGGGGATGCAAAATTAATGTGGATGTAACACCACCGGATATTCCAGCAATCAAATGTTCAATTTTAACATTCGGGAGTACATTTGTTGATCGTGCGGCTGTTTTACTACCATTCCTAGTTGTATTCATTTTTTCAACTAGCATATTACTCAAACACAACACTTAATAAAAAAAAAAAAACAACAAACAAAATATTTTGCTTTAAACAAAAAAATTGCACTAAAAGTATATTTATTAAATTAAATAATTAACCAAAAATGGTTCGGCTATCAAAATTTCGGAGCACATGTTTATGCGACGTAGCACGTGATAATTGCATACTATGTTTGTAAAATACATAAAAGAAATGATAACATTTGAAAGTAAGTAGCCATTGTCATCAGTCAATGAACACGCGACTGTTTCGTAATGTCTCCCGTATTTGACAGTTCAACTGCAAATAAATTAACCCTTATTATTATTATTTTTTTAATAATTATTTGAAAATGATTTCATATAAAAATTGTTTTAAGCAATTATTACACTTTTTGTTTACACAAATTGATTATAAAATATTGTCAAATATATTTTAATAAATGATAAAATTCGAAGTTTTTTTTGATATTATAATTTATCAGTCATACCACAGTTGATGTTATTCCAAACACAATGACACTTTTTAGATCATAATAGATTTATTACGAATTTTTTTATTGTTTGATTTTTTCTTTATGTAACTTATTTTTATATAAAATTATTTTTTTAAATAATTATTTTCGTGATATTCGGAGACAAAAATATTTATCTTTCATTAATAACTAATGAAAATGTGAGCTTGATTCTATGATCATTTATTTTTAAATAGTAATGTATCACAGAGTTCTAATTATGGTCTTATGTAGAACGCTGATACATAATGATGCTGATTTATTCCAGTATATTGATAATACTAATAAATTTGGCGAATTTTGGTAGTAAAAAATAATTTATTTTTGTAGCAAAATCAACGAACAGATTTATTAATTATATCATTTAGAAAACTTTTAAAGTAAACATCCCATTTAAAGTAGACAATTTTTGCTGCATTTGATAAAACTACCAGTAATTGCTCCGAGGATAAAATATCCCACTTTTAAGAATTATCCACCGTTTGCAAAATTTTTGTTTAAGATTTTGTGATTTGAGATTAAGTAGCAGTGCTTCCAGATTATCATGTATTTGCAACCATTCCAATATTCCAACCATTTTTATTTTAATTCACAATTCAAACAAATAATTATCAGTCTATACCGATCTTCTGTAATGAATTCGCAAAGTTATATACACGAGCCATTATTTTGCGATTTTAGTGTTGGTGAATTCATCCACTACATAATTTTTTAGTTGGAACATTGTTACCATAAATTTTCACAATGATTTTATGCGCTTCAGTTGAATTTTCTTTCAAATTTCCTACTAATTTTTAGAAAACCTTTTATTCGGGTTACTTCAGAATATTCTTGAGGTAGATATTTGTTTCGTTGGTAATAGACAATTTGGTAATATTTTAAAGTCTATTTATCGAAAATTTGTTGAGTATTGTGAAGAAAATAGTAGGATTATCTTGATGACGATCAGACAAATAGCAGAAATGAACTAATTAGATAATTTTTGAACACTCATATCAAAATTTTGATATTGTCTTCAACTAGAAGAAGAAGAAATATAGAAGAAAATAGATTACTTCGGTGATTTTATAAGCAAGTATATTAAAATTTTAATAAAGCCTTTAACTGTCTGAGTATGGCTACATATACATTTTATAATAGTGCCATCTGTGATGAGCTCTGTAAATATTTAATTAAAAAATTAATATTAGAACTCTATGAATAAAATGGTAGTTACTTTTCTATACCGCTTTGCACATTTCGGAGTGAAACGTCATTGCCACTGGATTGGCGATTAATATTTCGTTTAAAAGTACATTTAAAAAAACTATGTGCAAATTTTTAAGTACTTGACAAAGTAATTAGTGGTTTAAATAATTGTATAAATCAATAAACAATAAGCAAATATTAAATTTAATATTAAGTGACATTGTAGTTTTTATTCAATAAATAATATTAGTTATAATGGCGGCCTTACCAAGGAGAATTATCAAAGAAACTCAACGTTTAATGCAGGAACCAGTGCCTGGTATAAGTGCTGTACCCGATGAGAGCAATGCACGATATTTTCATGTAATTGTAACCGGACCAGAGGATTCACCATTCGAAGGTGGTTTATTTAAATTAGAATTATTTTTACCTGAAGATTATCCAATGTCAGCACCAAAAGTACGTTTTATAACAAAAATCTATCATCCAAATATTGATAGGCTAGGCAGAATTTGTTTGGATATATTAAAAGATAAATGGAGTCCTGCTTTACAAATTCGTACAGTTTTATTATCAATTCAAGCGCTATTAAGTGCACCGAATCCCGATGATCCATTAGCGAACGATGTTGCCGAATTATGGAAAGTCAACGAGGCGGAAGCAATCAGGAACGCCAAAGAATGGACAAGACGATATGCAATGGACAATTAAACAAAAAAATTTAAAAAAAGTATATATAAAAAATTTAATATCGCTTCTTTTGAATACTGTATTTGTGTGTTGAAAGACATGGAAAAAAAACTAAACCATTTTTTGAAAAAATCTAGTGACCCGAATTTTTTGCTGTGGATAACACATCTGAACACATTTTTACATAAATATCAAAACACACATTCACATACACACGCCATAATATTTTTACATAATTCTATTAAAAGGAAAGAAAAAAATTTGTATAATTATATTTAAAATATTTATGAGAAAAATCACATCAGGTTCCAGCCCGATCAATTAATATCTGCGCTGTAAAATTTTAATATTTAAAAAATTATTGTAATTCTTATAAAAATAGATTGAAAAAAAAAATTGCGGCTTTTACTACATAAAAATGATATTGTCTTTTAGTGTGAAATTTTTGTTAATTTTCAGTCAAACGCAATACAAAAGGTGATAATAATTAACCAATACAAATTATGTTGGAGGATTGTAATTTCTTTGTATAAAATCCCAAAAATTTTCTTATATTCATCTGTAATTTGTAAATATATGTGAAACACTAATTTTCAACATCATCTTTTGAATTTGTGAATGAAATATCGGTAATTATGTAGAATCACAACTTCATCTATTTTAAAAATTTATGTTTAATCTAGTTGTTTTACAATAGGGTGTTTTTTTCATTTAAATATTAATTTCTATAAATTATGATTCTTATTTAAAACGGTTTGGAAAAATTCATATCGGTGTCCTGAAAACCTGGAAAAGCCAAGAAATTATTTTCTCAAAATAAAGTATGCACCTTTGTTATTGCGATACAGAACTTATTACAAATTTTTTAAATCTGAATTTGGAAAAATTTTTTAAATCAATAATTTTTCAGGTTTGAAACAGAATCGATTGCTTGACAGATTTTGGATTGAAATACGTATTGTTTTATAGTAAATCCGCTTAAAAAGGTCAATTTTAGGCTAAAAGAGCTCGTACAAATGTGCCCAGTTTGATGCTCTTTTTATAAGATATATGAGACTAGTTAAAAGTCGTCAGTAAAATTATCAGGAATTAAATATTTTCGACTTTAAATTGGAAATGCTTCGAAAATTATTTTTTCAAATTTATAAAAATTGGAAAATAATATATAATTATTTCAAACCGAAAATAGACAGTCGTGATTTTACAAAATTATCGAAATATTCTTTTTTCTTTTGTTTTATTACCAAGCAAAAAATATATACAAAAATTTGGCTTCTCGAATGTATTGCAATTTTTGATAGATAGAACATTCATTTAATACTTTTTAGGCAAACAGGAATTAAATATTTTCGACTTTAAATTGGAAATGCTTCGAAAATTATTTTTTCAAATTTATAAAAATTGGAAAATAATATATAATTATTTCAAACCGAAAATAGACACAGTCGTGATTTTACAAAATAATCGAAATATCCTTTTTTTCTTTTGTTTTATTACCAAGCAAAAAATATATACAAAAATTTGGCTTCACGAATGTATTGCAATTTTTGATAGAGTAGAACTATTTTATACTTTTTAGGCAAACGGGAAAAGAGTCTTGAATGATTTTATTTTGGAAAAAAGGTTGTTATTTAAAATTGTTTGTAGATAATAAAATTATTTACTACTTTTGTTTAAAACGTTTTATTCTAAAATATATCGTGCAGGGTGGGGTCTCCAAAGATCAGCGTATTTAATACAAACGATTATAATTTAATAAAGAAGTTAGTTTGGAAAACAATGAGAAAAGTAACCTCAATCAAATTTTTTATAAAGTGAATATTTTTTGATAACAAATCGGCAGCTTCTAATTGATTTTTTAATAAAGTTGTACAATATTAACATGCTTGCTGAATTGTCGCTCGAATGCAGTTCATAATTTAAATATTAAATATTACAAGTGAAGATAACAACTAAGCGTGTTAATTGTTGAAATATCTAACGTATGGTTGAACTATTTATGATTATTAAAATTCACAAAGCTTTTACATTTATAAACAAATTGTGATACATTAAAATGTATTATATTATGCATTTATTAAATTGCAAACTTGGATCTTTAATTGTGGCAACTCTAAATTGAATGTAAAAATATTTCGAACTAAAGTTGTTTGTTTTTACGTAAAAAAAGTTTTATTTTTGTATTTAAATTTTACTTTAATCTCTTGCGGCTTAAACGATAGGTTAAAGTCACTTTTAAATCGATAAGCCTAGCTTTTGCATTTTCGTTTTTGATTTATCAAGGGCAGGCAAAGAGTCGAAAATGGATTAATTAGACCATTCTTTGAAAATTTGTTCCATTCAATATTTTCAAGCGGTATTGAGACTAAATTTAATATACCTTCATTAATACTACAGGCTAAATCGATACTTTTTTATCAAGATAATTGAATATCTCACTTGGTAATCTCATTTTTGCGGAGGAAAAGGTTGATCCATGTATAGCTCCTTTGAAATTAATTACCAGAAATTCCTTATGAAAGATTTCAATCAAAAAATTAATAATTAAAGCCATTAGCAACTTTGCTATGATTGGTTCTTTTGTGCTACGAAACTTCACATAATTGACAGTTTTTTAAAAGATGGATTAATGTGCGATTTCATATAAAAACAATAGGCGACAAGCGGCGAGGTGATGCCACAGGTACAAATCTATGAACTATATAATATAATAACTGGTGATTGACAAATTTATGGTGAATTCATGCCTAGATCGCTTGTCGTTCGTCGCTTTTATATTAATTTGCCATTACGGTGAATTCCCACCAAAGCGAAGGGCAGTTACCAATAGGTTTTCAATCACAATTTTTCCAAAATGATGTCCGATGAATTCTATTAAATCTACATAAGTATTTGATAGATTATATTCCAATTATGCATAATATTTATGAATAAACTTTAAAAAATAAAATATTACGAAAAAATGATATAACACATCACTTTGGTAAAATCGCGATTGAAAATTTTGTCACTCATCGTCAGTCGTTTTATTACAAAATCACCATTTTTTTTGTGGTTATTCTCTCCAATGAATATTTTGCGAAGAATAATCTCCCAATCTTGCGAAACAATGCACATCCATAAAATTTGATATTTATTTCATATATTTCATTAGAATGTGGTTATTTGATCACTTTGATGTGAATTCGTTATAACTTTTGAGATAATGATGTACGAATCAGTTAAGAATAAAACTGGCGTTTAGATATTCGGATCAAGAAGTGTTCTAGCGTAATATGTCTGTCATCAATAAAAGAGACGACATGAAAACGAGTGCCTTAGCTAGGAAACAACAGCACTTTCCTCAAATCAGAATGATGATGCCTTTGATGTAATGATCTTTCTTTAGTTAATATTTTTTTCTACAGCGTCGATTTGGGAAAATCTGACCATTTTAATTTAAGGCTTTTTAGGCATCGATGATTGAATTACAAAATAGTCTAATTTATCTTATTTAGGAATTTTCGCACATCAATCAGTCGAAAATTAATTATTTAAATGTAATGAGAATTGGCACTTAAAATCTGAATGCAAAAACAAAGGTAACGATTTTTGTTTGTTGGGTTAAAGTACTGGAAAATAAAAAATTTTATTTTGGAGATTTACAAACGAGTCTTAACCTTTGGAATATTTATTTTTCTACTTATTCGATGCATAAAAATTTACTAAATTTAGATAGTTTATTTTGTTTAAATTATAATCATACAAATTCTTGCACATTACAGATGTCTATCAATGGATGAAATATACATTCGTATAGAATATCGTATGATTGTGGGAATAAAAAAATTTCTCCATGAAAAGGAGCCCCCCTCAAAATATATATTTTAGCATAAAAAGCCAAATATCTCAATGATAAATAAATTTAAAAAAAAAGTTGTGAGATAACGTATTGTTTCAAGTGCCTGAAAGAGATGTTTAAACAATCTATATTTTATTGATTGAGGTGCCTTTTCGTTGCACGTAGAAATAGTTTGGTCATGTAGGTTACAGTGTAAGAAAAGAGATGATAAAAAAAAGATTTAATTAATGTAAAGTATTTGATGAGCAAACACTATAAGAAATTACAATGGACAATACGAGCTTTTTGTTGACTTTCGAATATTTTCATGAAAGCGAGGACTAAGATTGCGTAATTAATTTATATAGTCCTCATTTTGATGAAAATGTTTCGAAGTAAGGTCGCGAACAAAGCTAGTGTTTGTGAAAAATTATTGTCCAAAAAGTCTGATTATATTCTATTGAAATTAAATCGGAAGGAATCGAAAATTTATAGGATTGAATTTAAATTTATTTCATTTTTGATTGAATTTCAATAAAATTTAATTAAACTTTTTGTTAAAGTAGTTTCTAGCACTTATAAATTCTGCCTACAATTTGCTAGAGTTCCTTGACTTCAATTTATTTTCTAGAATATGAATGAGTCTCTTGGTAACAGAGTTTTATCGTAAGATAGGTTTTGAATCCAAATATTAATAATTTTCAATTTTTTTTCAATCTTCAGTTTTGTAATATCCGACACCATAGGTGATAATAAATCTATTAAAGAAAAAAAGACTATGAACAAAAGTTGTAAAGATTTCTATTATCTACAAAATTGAATAAAACCGCAAGCGGGTTTGAAAAATTTTTGATGACACCATTTCTAATCCGTAAGGTCGGTCAAATATCGATCATAACAGGATTCTGCAGTACTGTAATTCAAGTATAGTGATCCTAAATAAATTTAGAAAATTTTAGCTGTTTGCGCGAATCTTTAAATTAAAAACTATTTTCCAAATGTGGTGACCTAATAAAAATTTAGAATTTTTCTTAAAATCTTATTGAAAATGAATACGATTGAATCAGAAAATCATTTTATGGTTAAAGTTTATTTAAGGCTACAGAGGGTAGAGAATAACTATCTGTCCTCAATATTTAAAACTAAGTTGTTTTGAATAGGAAATTATCTCCCACTAAAACCTATTCAAATTAGAAATTGAAGAAAATCTAATTTGAACAAAAATCTAAAAAATTCGGACTTGAGAAATATGGATAGTAGGGCATAAATATCTCTATATAACAGTTTCAATCCTATTCATAATTTTGAATAGGATTGAATAAGAAATAATTTCCTATTGCATCGAAACTTTGAATAGATGTTGTTAGGATTGAATAGGAAATCAGTCATTTTCTCTTTATTATTATGGTTATATTGTGTGCATTGTTTAAATTTTACATTTACCTTGGTTACCCTGATGAAAAAGTCCTTTTAAATCCTATTGAATTTGAATCGGGGTGAATACGAAATTTATTTTCCTATTAAATCCTATTCATACCTTTCAAAATTTTAAATAGGATTCAATAGCAAATTATCTCCTATAGAATCCTATTCAATTTTTGGAATATTTAATTCAATTTCTATAGGATTGAATAGGACTTTATATTAGGGTATGTATGGTAGTGCAGATTTTTAATCTTCTCGATGTCTGAAGATCTTTAAGTGGGTATGTGTTTTTGGGAGAGACATCTACAGACTCTATTAATAAAGATATATAACTATCTGTAATATAATACACATTGTATTTTTTTCAAGTGCTGCGCAAAAATAGTTAGCCAAATGTTATGATATATGGTATGTACAATCTTAACATGAAACCAGAGGATTTT
Source organism: Chrysopa pallens (assembly GCA_020423425.1). Classification (NCBI taxonomy): domain Eukaryota; kingdom Metazoa; phylum Arthropoda; class Insecta; order Neuroptera; family Chrysopidae; genus Chrysopa; species Chrysopa pallens. The sequence continues at coordinate 17,811,202 of CM035596.1, forward strand.
CTAAATTTGGAATATAATTTTGATTTTTACTTTAGAATACTTTTTTTTAGGAAAAATTATTTGTACTGTATATTACAGTACAAATAATCTTTATTAATGGAGCCTGTACTGGTCTCCATTAAAAACATATACCCACTTTAGAAAATTTCGACTTAGGATGAAGAATTAGAATAAAAACCTAACGTTTATTCGTAACTTTCATCGTTTCGAAGATTTTCATAAAAACGGGGATTAAAATGAGATGTATAATATAGACACTAGTTTCACAAACACATAATTATCCAAATGTTATTCACTCACAATCTTATGGTTCGTTAATGAGACATCTGTATTGGAATAATTGATTTTAATAAAAAATAAAAGTAATATTAAATAATAATAAATGTCTCCTTATTCATGTTTTGATGTATTTAAAAAATAAAATAAATCAAGGATGATTCCAGACAGCGATAATCAAACAAAACTAGTTTTAAATGATAATTTTCATTTCTATGAATATATATTTTTTATAGTTATAAATTAAACCGGATTATCCGGAAGACACCAAAGTTTTCTCGTTGATCTAAAAAAAAAATTATAAATAAAAAATAAGTGAAGATAACAACTAACAGTGTTAATTGTTAAGATACTCGACCTATAGATGAGCATTTGTAAAATAATCTAAATGTGCAGTTCATGTAGTTATAAATACATATATGGCGAATCTAAACAGTTTACGAAAAAATGATTCAAACAAAAGTTATTGTTTTTACGTTATCGCTTTTTTTTTTCGTTTTTGAATTCTCTTGATGACTGATGGACAGACCGAAATATACTAATCACATGATGATTCTATGAACATTTATACCAAAATTTAGTTAGTGCCGTCAAAATTTGCTGGTGTTACAAACTAGACTAAAATTAATATATTCTTTATATGCCGAGTATAAAAAGGTCAAAAACTTATTAGCGGAGATAACTTTCAGGCAAATTTGGAGATACAAAACAAATAGAAATTAAAAACAAAAATTGTTTTGCAATTTCACGCACAAATAACTAAATTTCATTACATTTAAATAATTATTTTCTTAGTTATTAGTGCGTTAAACAGTGTCTTTATTATATATGTCTTATTAATTCCCTTTAAAATGGAAATAGAATTGTATCGAAAATGTGTTCTTTTGAGTTTTAACTGATGCAAATACGGTGAAGTAATCTAGCTCAGATGACTTTTAATATATGCCATTCCAAGATAAATTTATACATCATTAGTTTCAGTTTAGAAAGAGACAGAATTTTTCAAGATTTGTTAGTTGGAGCCAAATAAATTACGATATACATATTATTTAGAAATAAATCGGATATAAATATTTGAATTTGGATCATAAAAGAAGAACTTCTTTTATCAATCCAAAGTTTATCCGTAAAACTCGATGCAAAGTTTATCAACTTATTGAAGTCTATTATAATAATTAATTTGATTCGTGGCGCTACTATCAGTGATGGATTACCGCTTAGGCCCGTGAGGCCCGGGCCTAGGGCGGCACGATTTGGGAGGGCGGCAAAATTTTCAGAACGTTAAAATTTGAGAGCCGAAAAAATATACCAAAAATTAATTTTTAAATTGGTTCTGATTTTTTTTTTAATTTATAAAAAATTTCCTATGGACTGTAATTAATTCATTTTTTTATTGACTTTTCAATTTGAGGATGTATTGTTCATATTTTGATGGAATCAATTATAGTCTATCGAATAAGGTTATTAAAAAGAAACAATCAAATTGATAAGCTTTTAATAACATTTGAGAATTTTAATAACAATTGAGAATAAAAATATTTATAATTTTGCTGATCAAAAAAGGCGGCGTATCAGACAGGGCCTAGGGCGGCAATAAGCTTAATCCGCCACTGGCTACTATCGATAAGTGTATATAATTAGAATAGTGATCGCTTCGTTAATAACGTTTTCCATCGAAATTTGGTGCGTTGGTTTTGTGATGACGTAGAAAATGACGAAACTTATCGTGATGTACTAATATTTTTGACCGTTTAAAATTTAATTTATAATTATTGAAATTTTTGCAAATAATAACGAATATTTTTGCTAGGTAATGAAAAATTCTGGCTGAAAATTAAATTATCAAATCCAAGAAATCTTTTAATTTAAAATTGCTTTATTATATATTTTATTTTTTATAAAAAAATCAATAATTAAAATAGGATTCAAAAATTTGATCAGTGCTTAACAATTTTAAGGAGAAATATGTTTAAATTAATCATTACCTACCTAAAATATGGATTTTAGTGAATATTTTTGAATGTATATATTTGATTTAAATAGCTCTCCAGGTACCCAGACGGCGAAACTCAAATCATATTGTTTTATAAGTGAAATTAATTTATATTTGTTTTGTTTGTCTCAAATTGGAGTCAAAAATTTTGGAAAATCTTGAGAATTGAAGTGAAATAATACGTCAAAGAATATCGTCATGTGAAGTAAATTGAATTTAAAGACTGATAAATGTATATAAAAAATAGATTCAAAAAATAATGATAATTATAATAAAATCACACCGCCTGGGTCCAATAAATTATTACAACGATTTTTATGGCCCTTTGATCAATATTTGTTACCCAAAAATGTTTTTAGAAATTTTGAAAATTAAAAACATTGTAAAATTATTTATAATAGTATTGTCAAAATTTTTTTCGCAGTTTTCAAGAATGCTTTCAAATAAACCAGTCTGTACATTTTTGTTTTATTAATTTATGGTTTGAATTTATTGCCATGTTTTTATATTTATCTAAATTATGTTGCAATTTTATTTTCATACTACATTTTAAACTATTTATCTGCAACAGGATGATCGTCTCCTAATAGGTCATGTACACTAGCAATTTGAGACGAGCGATAGATTTTTCAATCGCCATTTATCTTAACGTCATGCGATATGCGATGTATTCTTTTGAATGATAATTCATCCAATGACATTTTTGCAAATTGTAAATCATTATTTTATATATTTTAAATCTCAGAAAGTTCAATAATACAATTGGGTTAATATCTATGAAATCCTTCTTTATGGTTTCAATTGCGCGATCAATTCGAATGTCGGCGCGATGACTATCAATAATTTGCAACTGTTCAGTGAAACCGTCGCTCGGCAATGCATGACCCATAAGTTATGGAGGCTAAATATTTTAAAGGAGTACTATCTCATATTGGGAACTAATTGGAAAAGTGTCCATCTGTAAATAGTAAATAAGTTAAAAAATTTACCAAAAGTGGCGCTAGCACAGGCAAAAGGTTTGGTGAGTATATAGTAATTGTTGACAAATTGAAGTGTGCTGAATTAGGAAGATTGTTATTTTCAGTGGCTATCTGCCAATAAACGTGGGGGTTTGTAAAGTGTGTATTGACTTGTAAAATATTTTTTAAACAAATAAGGTAATTTTTTTCAGAATCTATATGGTAGATTAAGTTTTTCAAGTAATGAATCTGATTAAGCAATTAGAAAAGTGTGTTCCAAGAGCTGTTATCAAGAAGATAGTGGCAATTTCTGAGATAGAAATGGGGTTTCGTTTTGCTAAACTTAACCAATTGGGACAGCAGAATAACTGGTACTCTTAAGCGCTAATTTTCAAATCGAAAATATTAATAAAACATTTATAAACAATTCTTGCTTGAATTATTTATGAATAAAAATTAAAAAAATTAATGTTTTTAATTAAATTAAGAAATGTGTGTGTGTGTACTTATGTACACGCGTTAGAAGTTATATTTCTTTGGCGTCTAAAAAAATAGATTTTTTCCGCTTTCGGTAACGCGGACAAATTTTCGCGTTAGTCATCGGCATCGCATAAACTGAAATGAAAGAAATTATACATGAACGATATAAAAATTATAAAACATACTTTAAAAATGTCATCAAAACTCACTTTTTATTATTCTATTAAACTATTCACGTAAAAATTGGGGAAAAAATCGAAATTTATTCTATATTAGTGTGTTTATTCAGATAAAAATTTATTTTTATTTTTGAAGACTCGAAATATGCATTCGAACGAAAAAAAAGGTTCCTCGAAACGTGGGTTTAGTAGCACACCCCTACTTTACAAAATACCCACATCAAAATAACCAAAAAATCTCTTGTAATAAAATATTCTTTATCAGGATATGAAATCATTTTTGTTAAATTTTTACCATAATAAATCATTCTTGATCGATCTTTTTTTTGGATCACAATAGAATTCTATGGCGTTGCTTGGGATATTGTTAAAAATATTTGATGCTTAAATGTTACGAAATGATAAAGCATGTATTCCAGATAATTTCCTTTGATCATATAATTTGCAACAATATTTCCATTTTTTGTCACAATTTTCTACTGATTTATGAACAAACATTACCCATTTTCCATAAAAACACAAGTTATTAACCATTGGGGTACGAGATTTTATATAGGTATCACTATCAAATAATTGAAGAAACATGCTATTCAATAATCTAACATTATTTTTTAATTTATTTGGCCAATACCATTTGACTAATATGTGATAATGGGTGTGTTCCATTATAAATTACGAATACTGTAAGTTATAATGTCAGTTTAGTATGCTGCGAAGCCGTTTCATTGTAGGAAATGTATGCTAAGATTTCAGCACCGAAGTAGCAAATATAATGACTACTCATAACACACTCAGCTGTCTATTTTCTATAGAGTATATAAATGTGCTTAATTATTATAATATATTATACACTATACATTACTATGAAACACTCCATTCTATTAGAAGTTTTAAGTCTATGACCTACAAATGTTGGTAGTTTTAAATAGTTCGTAATTATACCGGTAGTTATGTATATATAAACCTTCTTATAAAGCTCTTGACAGTTTAAATGAACAACTTTTGGCTCTTTTTATAAATAAACATGGGAAACGCTAGAGTTCTGAAAATAAAAAAGTAAGTGTATTAATATGTGTGTATCAGTAGATGCACTATCAGTAGTGGTTGGTGGATAGTAGTATATTCTACTTGCATACACAGCAACTTGGAAGTGCAGCTATTAATTATACACTTTTTGTCATAATTTCTTAACATTGATTGTCCAAATCTGTAATATTCTGAATAATGAGATATTGTCAAATAAGAAATGTGTAATTATCTTCAGTTTTTCTAATAAATTTAGAGGGATTCAATTAAAAAAAGTAGATTTGTAGGACTCGTCTTTCGATATATACATAAATATATATATATATGGATGCAGGTGAATGACTGTGATCAGGATTTTTTGGGAATTTATGTTGGCAGAATAGAAAAAAAAAAACCAAAAACAAATTTTTAAATACAGTGAGACACTAAATTGTTTATTTATATATTATTTTGTATGTATGCGCCCATACATTTTTGACTAGATAACAAAGCTTTTTGTGTTTTTGTTTATTTTTGGAACAGTATTGAAAATTAATGGACAAATAAACACTGTTTTTTTTCTAGATATCTTAATAATTAATTTGTTCACAAAATATTAATAAAAATTAAAGGATATTAATTAACAATACTGTTATATGTATTTAAATATAAACACAGTATTTGAAAATATTCAATAATAATTTTTTGTTCATTTTTTTTTTTTTTTTATTAATTTTTTTTTTTTTTTTTAATTATTATTTTATAATTTTATGCACTGGATTTTTTTTATCATGCATTTTTTTATTGCATTTTTTAATGATGTATGTATTTTGATAAAAAGAGATAGGTATGTATAATGTTTTCTTTGTTTGTTTTTACGAATATGATAATCGAGTTTAAAATATACACAATTTTTAAATCTTTTCCTAAATTTAATCACACTTTTTGGTTTATTTATTTATTTTTTACTCAGAGCAGTCATGATATTAAAATTTGATTTAAATGTTTTTTTTAATAGTATTTTGATTTTATGAAATTTGAATTATATTTGAAAGAATATTTGATGATATGCTTTTATTTTTTTGTTTTTAATTTGATGTTATTCATAAATTTGAACCGCTCTAGCATGACAATATATGCATGGCATCTCAGACAACTTCTTTTCAAATGTTACCTGTGTCTTTTCGTCTATATTTTTGTCATTTAGAAACATCTAATAAAGTCAAAATATTTATTTATTATAGATTACAGGGGTCAAAGTTCACAAATAGGCAATAAAAGAAATAGGAAAGCTTATATTCTGTGTGTAAAGACTTACACAACGAGGCTCCAAAAAATGATGTATATGAAAATGATAAGTTTAATCCCTTGATTGTGTTCGCAGAGTTTCTATCGATAAAACTGATAGATAAAATTTTTTTTTCGTACCCCATAAGTAGTGTGAAAACAAAAACTTTCCGATAAATATTCTGTTCCAACGCCCTATACATGAAAGCAAAATAAAGAACTGAAAGCAACTTCTAAGTGATGTATTTGAAGATAAATGGCCAAATTCTAAAGAAAAACGATTTAAGAGATTTGTTTTAGATCAAGAAAGCAGGACAAGATAACCAATCTGAGATATTAGGAGACCTAGTTACCATTTTCTGTGTTATAATTAATATTTGCTATAAAATAACGGTGACTTCCTCAACAGATGTCTAACATCTAATTTTGGAATACGGATACCAAAAATAATAAAAACAGATGACATTCAACTGTTTTACAACTACCTTGTCATAAAGATTTTAAATCGAAATTCGCAGATTACTTTACTTGGACTTTTAAGGGTTATTTTTATCGATGTAATCAAAACATTTTCAATTTTAATAAATTGTAATTTTTTCCATTAGTTATGGATAAAATCCAGGTTATGGGACCAGTACGTACCAGTTATTCCGAGGATGATTCTATATTTATCTTAAGCTACTTTTATTGCTATTCGTTATCAAAGTTATCAAAAGACAAAACAAATAAGAATTTCCTAAAGATTAAGTGTTTAGAATTTCGATGAACTTGCGAATCGAAATTAAAATATATTACATAATACTAATATTAAGCTCAAAGAGCTTTGTTTTACCACTTGCTTTTTACAGTTATTCAAATATTCGTATATTTAAGTTAGAATTGTTGATAATATTCAGAATTAATTCCGTCAAATATAATTCATAATTTTTACAGTGTTTTTTTGTTTTTTTTTTTTTATAAAAATATGTGTATGAAAAAATTTAAAAATTGAAACAATAAACGATTGATGAAAATTTTTAAAATAAAATATTCAATTTTGTCAAATTGTATTTTCAAAATTTTTTTATCTTAGCATATTTATAAGCATATGTTGCGAAATCTTTATACGTAACTCAAACGTATATCAACGGTATGCAAAAATATATTGTTTCTGGTAACACCGATGATAAAAACACAAAACATTTATACATTCAACGGTAAAAATCCTTTCAATTACTTATTGTCGCATTTAGTTACGTTTCAAGATTGCCAACAAACATTAAACATGTTGATATGATTGCTTAAAAATATAGCTTAAAAACAAATGAATGAAGTAGAATTATCAAGTGATTTAATTTAACAATTGCTAGGAGAGAAAAATGGTGGATTTTATTTAGTGAAAATGACAAAATTGAAAATGAAAAATTATTACTTAGTCCTAATTAATAAAAGTCTAAATTTAATTCAAGATCAAAATGTTAAGTTATGTTATTTTTGTCTTAGGTTTAGCTTGTTTAAAAATGTGTAGTAATACGAATACCCGAGTTATTTTATTTAGTAGGTTGAGATACATCGCATGAAATTTCACAAATTTCTTTATATCCTAAATACTAAGATTTTCTCGAAAATATGATATTTTTTCTAACGAAATATTGGGATTGAGAATTCTTTTTCCGTATTGATTTCATGTGCAAACCACTAAGAAAGGCAGGCTTACGGTGAATCAGTTTTATTTAAAACAAAGGTGTACAAGTGGTACAAACTATTATTAAAGGAGGCTCGCAATCATCAAAGTTTTTCGAAATTTCAGCTGGTAAATACGAAGAAAAGTTTATATCCTTGTGACGTTAATGATTTTCTCGATTAAGGTTTCATGTATACAAATATTTTTGCTTCCGAGTCGGTGTGGCCGCAAATACTTATAACAGTCCTTACTTTTACAATTCTTATTCGATTTTGATGGTTCCATTGAAATTTCAGGGTTCGAATACTAACTTCTACAATTGTTATCCGATTTTGATAAAATTTGGTACCTAGATCTAGATTGGATCGTAGATGGTCTCTTAAGAAGCGCCGTACAAGTTGAAAGCGCATGCGGGTTATTAAATTCATGCGAACCGAAGATGCGATTAATCGCTAGTGACAAAACGTGGATTTTCGAATTGCTTCAACATTAAAAGACATTATTAAAACATATTTCAAATGATTAAATAAAACATTTTGACCAAAAAAAAATTGTTTTACTATTGTTTGAGCGTTTGACTTTTATTAACTGGTAATTTAGCTCAACCAAAATGTGAATTTTGATAAAAAATTATTAAACAATCAAGACATATAAGTGAAAAAATTTGATTTTAGAATTTAATAACGATTGTTTAATATTAATTATCTTTCGAGTATAAGAAACGAAACAAAAATTTAAAAAAACAAGTCATAATAAACACGTCAGTTTTGAAATTTTGTGGTTCATTTTAAATTATATTGGAACATTTTAAAAATCCTGGTAAATAGAAATCGAACTGGCAATGCTAGTTTGAATAAAAGGACCATTTTTATGGTTTTTATTTTATGAATTATAAATTTAATTGAAAAAAAAAAAAATGTATACTAAATTTGTATAAAATTAGGTCCTGTTCATTTGGACGTAAAGGTGGTGTAGGTATTGAAATCATTTTTGATATATTTGAGTTTAAATCTGAAAAATGATTTACAGTGCGCTCACGTACGCCTATCCGACTATTATAGAACTTCATAAGGATCGTTCGACATAGTCGATAGATGGTTTGCAAATATTCATACGCAAGCGCCTTCCAAGGTATTTTTCATATTCCAGAATTTCGAACACATGAAAAATGAACACCTATTTTCAAGGTTAACGTTAATAATTTTTTTTCCACTGAAATTTGAATTTCGTTTCTTGTGGTATTTATGTAATTACTCAACAATGCTGAGCATCCAACGTACCCATTTTCCGTTTTGATTGAGCTTTAATTCTTTAAAAATTATGTTTACAGCTTTAACAGCATCAATGATAATTTATTTAACTTAACTTTGTTTTTTTACTTACTAAGACATTTACGGGTACCATTAATTATTTTTCCGTCAAATTTTTTTTTTAAAAGCCTTATTTAGTTTTTTTTTTTTTATTTAAATATAAATATTTTATAAACAATTGAAAATTAAAACCATTGTTTAGTTGAGTCAATTGAGGTTAGAAATTCATTAATATTGTATAAGCTCTAAGAACAGAATCAATTTTGATTGTAAAATGTTTTGTTCAAAAAGATCTTGAATTTTTCAATAGTAGCTTACAAGTTATTAAACGCACCAAAATCATATTTGGAGATACGAAAAATCAAAGCTGAAACATGGGTAATATTATGAAAATATTTCTGATTCGAAATATCAACTATCGTTTTATTCCTCATTTAGTCATTTAAATCAAAATTTATAGTTTTCTTCTAATGTTAAGTCAGATTGTTTGTTCAAAAATATAGACCGGGATCTGAAGAAATTTTAGAATGTAAAAATATAAATCATTGACTTTTTGTATTTCTTAGGTCTCTTCAGCTCTCAGTCTGTATTTTATTTATTTCTTTAGTCACCACTATATCATAAGATCTGTAAATTAAATCAATCATTTAATGATTTCAAAACATATGCTCCATTGATCCATTGCCATTGATCCATTGGTAGAATTCATAATACTTTACATAGTAGAAAACCTACATCGCTTGCTCTTAGTTTTAATTCTATTTTTAAAGATTAAAAAAGAAAAAGATATAAATCTCAATTGACTCAACGTTTGGGTACGAAAAATAAAACCGTTATTTTTAATAATAACTACTTTGTTCTTTCTGGGACAATTAATTTACCTTTAAATTTTTGTTTAATTACATTTAAGATTCACTCAAGGCAGCTATTTAATATATTTTTTTTTTTAATTTACCCTCAGTCAACGAGTAATTTATTCTTATATAAATAAAAATTTTCTTTGTTATTTTTGTTTTGTTTTATTCTTTATCTACTTGTTACTTGTTTTTTAATGCATTTTTTATAGGAGCAGATATGACTTTTTTTTTTATATTAATTTTTGAGAATATTTTGTTTCTCAGTTTCTTTTCTTTTTTAAGAGTATATACATAGAGTATGAATCTAATTTTTATCTTTTTTCTACAAATTATTTATTCTTTTTTAATATGAACATAAATGGTTTTATTGATTTTGTGCTGTTGTCAAATATCTACAAACTTTTATATTTTAACAACTTTTGTTATATTAATCAAATTATATAAATTAAAGAAGTAGAATAAACATTTGTTCCTCAGAATTTTTTTATGGAAATGATAAAATAAAGTGAAAATATTACAGAGCTGATCGGAGTTAACTCAAATTGCCGATTTGTTGTATAACTAACTTCAGTACAGAGCTTACTGGATATCTTCACTTCGTTAGTATATTGTCAATTATGAATAAACATAATCAGTCTGATTTTGTTGTTGAATACTGAAATTATTTATTATTAATGTTACCAGAATATCTTGATCCCACCATAGAATATTTTGAGTATCACATTCTTATTAGCTACCAAAAATACACAAGATTTCGTATTATCGATTTTATTTCACAATGAATTTAATGACAGGTCACGAAAATACGCTATACAAAAATAATATCCTGCTCCATATGTTATATTTCTAGTTTTCGGATTATATAATAATAGGGGCGAAACTAGAATGTACACGCTGGGATCTAAAAGTCAGGTGACACCCTGATTGCGACCTGTAAGCTATTTCCATTAGTGAAAATATATACGAATGATTAATCCAACAATTTAAGAGCTGATTACCTGCAAAAATTCTTTCAGGAGGCCTGAGGTTCATTATATTCTCTCAACTGGTAAACCGAATGATTGGAAGTTTAGTGGGTTAAATAACCTTAAATGTTTCCGTAAAAGGTGGAATCTTTAGTTTGGATAAAAACACTATGAAGTAGGCCATATTTAGTAAGCGGAACTGGTACTGTGAGATAAACTATATATATAGAATTAAAGCACCAAACTTGATGTTTATGAGATACTATTACAGCGTTGATTACTTCAAAAATAACATGACGCTGGTTATACAAGTCAGAATACGTTGAAAAGTGTGTACACACTCACCTGCCGAAGCAACTAGACTCGACAATGAATAAGGATGAAGCATTATGCTTATACTCTACCGTCAGTTAGTATTTTGGATAAAATATAAATCTTTTATCATGAAATCCTAACGTATGGGAAATTAACGTGGTGCACAAGACAACGGTTTTTATTCAATCTTCTAATTAACCCTACATCAAAATTAACTTTTAAAATTATAATTTACGCAATATACTTGCCATTAATTCTGTATATTAATCAAATTTTGACTTTATTCACTCAGAAGGATAATTAAAAAAGGCCGAATGAATCCAATTGAAATTGAATTGAATCCGATTTTCGATCCTATTCATTCTGATTTAATCGGAATTTTTAATTAGAGCAGACGAAAATGTACCCCTATAAGAATCTGACGAATGGACTCCCAAAAATGATTACTGGTAAACACACTGAGCTCTAAATTTAACTAAACTCTACAGTGTTTTTTAAACATCACGTGAAGTATAATAGGTAGACGAAATAGGAATCATACGAAAAGTTTACGATACATTTGTAATATTTTAAAGGCGATGGTGCATTCTACAGAAGAGTCTTCCAACCCAAAAAATTACACCTCACTTAATTCTTGATTTTAATTAGAGCTTACTCAAAACAAAAGATAAAATCTAAATTAAATCATCAGTTTATGCGATTGAAACAAATAATCGGTTTATTATAACATACATCTTTGAAATCAGTTTTGAATGCGCCAACATTTTATAAAATTTTCCTCAATTTTGTGCGTTTTTTTCTTTTTTTTTTTTAAACATTTAAATATTACGGATCGAAAAGTTTGATGTCATCGAAATAATTCGAAAAATTATCTCCCAATATATTATTCAACAGAGTGTGCGTAATTTAAAATTGATTTCTTCAAGTTAAAGGTCGCCAAATGGATGCCTTCCCTTTCAAATGCCCGCTTTGAATATATTTCAGGGTCATTTCGAGGTTCAAAAATTCTACATTTAAAGTTGATAAATAACGAACCTAACCTGATATTAAAATTGGAAAATGAAAAAATGCGTATTGAAAATAAGTTGCCGAGTTCGATTCCGGGTGCGTCATAATGTTTTTCGTGCTCTACCATGTCAAAGATCTCAGAAACATTAGTTGAAAAAGTTAAAATTTATACCACCAGAGTAGATTAATAATACAATTTTAACCTCTTTTATGAGCTAAGTTGAGAACTACAAAAATTAGATTCATATTCCATTTATTTTAGCTAAAAAATAAAAAATAATCTTTAAAGATTTTGTTTCAAAATGTTCCCTTCACAGAGTTACGATTCGAAAAAAAAAGTGGAAAAATTGAAAAACACGATCTAATCTGAAATTTGTTTTTACAGATATGTTTGTTTCAAAACTAATTTGTGATTTCAAATATATCATTTTTCCTTCAAATCGTAGAAATTTGGTCAAAATTTAAAAAAAAAAGTTTTTATTTTACAGTGCAAGTAATTTTTTTTTTTATTAAAAATGTGTAGGTTTTGTGCTCAGCATTGTGCAAAAACTGCTTTTGTTTTGTCAAAAAATTATGTTTCGTTATTACTTTTTATAAAAGAAAATGGGTAAGATGCGTGTTATTATTTTTTGAATCAAGATTTAAAAAAAAAAATCTAGAAAATATATTGTCACATCGTCCTGATTTTTTTTATTTTGATTATTAAAGGTATAAAAAGTTGCGTCTCAATTAAATTCATGATCTAAATATTCAATTTAATTGTGCTGAACATGCACTGAACGAAATATATTTAAGTACTAATTTTCGATAGCAAAAATTTTCCACAACTAGTATAATGGAATTTTCTATAAGAAAATCGTAGAAAATAATTCCTCAGGTCATTTTTTCAATAAACCTAATATTAAAAGACATATTCTATCTTCATTAAAAAAAATAAATATATCACATTGCGGATACTAAAATTCGATAAGACTTCCTTTCCCACATTTTGAGTTTCAAGTCGTTGAATTTTACACGTAAAAAAACGCAATAAATTAAAAATGGTGATGATTTTACGATTAGAGTATTAGAGTATCAAATATTTACTATATTCCAAAAGTTCGAAAAAAAAGGCCGCAAATATCAACAAGCTTAGCATTAAGCGACTACCAAATTTGTATACACCTAGGAAATTGTGTCTAAAAATAAAGAATTAGAGGCGACTTCACTCTGGAAGATTTTTCGGATTTTTTAGTCTATAATAGCCAATGAAAATAAACATCGGTTCAAAAAACGAGTGATTTGTTTTTCCTACTTTATAGCATTATAGATGCCAGGCCTCGTAATAGACACATTGACAGTCAGCAATGTTAATCTAGTACTACGCACTAGCTGCAACCTGCTTCTCATGTTTTTGTCTTCCATTAACTGATTATTAGACAATGATTAAACAAGGAGAATTTAAAACTTAAGGATCTTCTTCGATGGAAATTATTGTTTTTTGTTTTACAAGGCTATTCACAATAAATGTAAAATGAAATCGAAACTGTTTGAAACTGAGGAAACCCCAAAAATGAAAAACAAGAGAACCGCAGCTACGTCCTTTGCACCTAGACCTATTGGTCCACTGTACCCTCCTTTAGAACAGTCGATTACCTGAGGACTAAGATGCCTTCTATCTCAAGATACCGGTACAGTAACCACGTAGGCCAACAGATCCTCCGCTGGGATTGTTCCCATGATGAATTGACCCAAAGATTCAGATACCAACATTCTATTTTTAACATTTTGAAGATGTCTATAGGTGAAAATGACGATAGAATTTAATTGTATACAAGTAATCGTCTATTTACGAACTCGAAACATTTAAAACTAATAGATCTTTTAAAAAATCCAAATTTTGTTGAAAATAATCAAATGAAAAAATTTTGATCAAAAAGTTTTAATTAGAAGCAATTTTTTTACCACCCGACCCTCCTGGTACAATAGACTTTTCATTTAAATTAATGATTCATTTTTTCGGGTAGTCAGCAATAAGATTGGCAGAGATAATGGATAATTTTTTTTTACTGTTTTTTGACATTCTCCCTAAAATATTTAAAATGGAAATGTCAAGTATTTTTGAAACAAACACGCATCTTCCCTCTCCGAATAATAATTTTAACTATAGGTGATTATAAAACAACGTGAATAAACGTTCTTTTGTTTTTTTATTGCATTAAAAATTGAAAGCCATTTATTATTCAGCTTCAAGCCGATGAGTTTCATTTGTCTTGTTTCCCTACATAACATTCTCATTTTAAAAGCAATGCATATGTTTTATTTATTAGTCATAAATATTAATTACATTAAAAATTCACCTTACAAAAAAAAAAAGAGAGTAAAAGCACCATTTAATTATGACTTTGATAATAAATATTCATTAAATTATTATTTTTAAGGTTATAATCACCTATAAATTTTTTTTAAATTATTTTTTTTTAATCCAACAAATGTATTGTCAAATTATTATTTTTATTTTTACTAAGCGAAGAAAAACAGAAAAATTATTGGGAATTTTGAAATACGAATAGATTTGTCTTTTATTGGATCCAATTTGAATGTCAATTGCATATTAATTTTGTAGAATTACCTAAAACCATGGGCAACTTGCGTATCGTACAAAAACTTATATCTTCGTTGTTTGTACTAGGTACGAAATAGTAGGTTATTTTCTTTATAAAGAACTTTTAAAAAGTATAAGACTTAAAACTTGTTTTGTTTTACAAGGTATCTTTAAGTATGTCTCAACAATTTGTATGATTCCAAAAATGAATTCTAAACTGTTTAAAACTGAAAAAACCTCAACCTTCCGCCACACCATATATGGTCTCCCATTTCTTAGAGTTTTATAAGAGTTTCTATCTTAGTACATTTTTTGCTATATCGGTCTCAGGTTTGCGAAATGTATTATTCCCATCAATTTAATTTTTTCAGCAACATTTCAATATCCACATTTTTTTGTTCTATGGAGTTCCACAAATTTTAATTTTTTATTACTAGTCAATATTTTGTCGTGACCCTCTTCATATATTTATTAGTAAATACTCGCATGAATGCAGCGGAAATTGAACTACCTGGGTTCACCCAGCCCAAAAAAAGCACTCTGGAAAAATGGTAAAAACACTTCTCTTATATTTGCCGTGGTCTCGTAATGATACGCCGCTACATTGCATCAAGTGTTAGGACCAAAAAAATACAATTATTGCGACACTTTTTTTTTTTAAATCTTGGGACTAAACTGTATTGTTATTGATGTTCAAAATTCGGAGTTTTGCTCTTGGTTGGAGTTTCATCAAACGTAAGATGTTTTTATCTATGACAACGTACGATATCATGTCGTTTCGTAAAATTCCATAAAATTGGGAGCCTATACTTTTTGAACAATTTTGGAGCTGCTTAAGAACAGTAGGAGATATTTGAATTTGGCGGATTTAAGCTCCAATACAACTTCAAAGAATATTTAACACAAGCGGTAGAAAATTATATCTTCTTATTGAAAAATTTGGGCAGAAGATCTCCTGCAGTAATTGTACTGCTCAGACCAAATGTTCTACATTTCCTTACCAATAATACCTGCAACAATAATACGTAAAGACGCCTGTGGAAGGTAATTGGTACTTTCGGAAATCCGATTGTTTTCCCCCGTATATTGAATTGTAAATGCACTAAATTGTACACTTGAATATTTACTAAAGCTTGTGGCCAATTAATCGATACTTCATTCAAAGAGGCTGTCGATCCTCAATTTGTGCTACTTTGGAGGATAAACAGATCTGATACAAGCATTTTATTGCCGCTTGATTTCCAGAAAAGATATTCTCCGACTAAACTCTACAGCCTAGAAAATGGCGCTTTTCTAGCCAAAGATACAATGATCGTGTATACTGTATACGATTGATATAAAACTTAATAGTTTGGTTGTTATAGTATCCTCCGAGACTTATTTTTATATTGCAGAATCTTGTAATAATAAAATTTTTCTAGGAATTTTTGTAGGGATTTTAGTTACTGAAACGAAATCAAAGATCCCACAAAAAATCCCTCTACCACAGCCACGAAAAGTATTCCAAAAGAAAATAATGTATATAAATTGAAAGATCGGGAAATGCACCTGCCGATAATGCCTCCTTCTTATTAATTCCTTCAGATTTCATAGATATATCGAAGAAATTTTCAAATTACTACACTAATAGCCATTTTACTTGTAATATAATAGTTTTAATAAATCCCCTTATATACCCTTTTCATTTTAAATTGAGCAATCTTTAGATTTTGCGAAATTTTATTTATTTATTCTATGAATGAAGAAAATTATTTTCAACAATCAATATCATTCTGTATACTATTTCAAATGAGGAACAAATAGAAAAAGTGGCGTTAGCATAGGCAAAGGGTATGGTATGAAAAAGGCAGTTGTTGACAAATTAAATTGTGCCGAGTTAGGAAATTTGTTATTTTTAGTGATTAGAGTAGATAGTATACAGAACTTCAACTATTTTCGTAGTCCGAAATAATTTGTTAAATATAACCTAAAATAACTTTTGTCAGAAAACGCGGAGGTTTGTAAAAATAGTGACTGCTAACTTGTAGAATACTTTTTAAGTAATTAATGTTATGAAAAGTTGACCTAGTTGACATAAAATTGTATTTTATTATTCTGTTTTTATAAATTTATATGCACTTTGAAATTTACCCAATTGCTACTTTAGCGCCATCCTAATTTAACGTATTTTGATGGACAGTTTTTCATACATTGATAATTCTCTTTTCCTCTACCGTCCATAATTTATAGAATAAATAAATGTATTTTCGCAATTATGAAAATGGCTCAATTGAAAATGTTAAAAAGAGTTAAATTTTTGTAGTTGATTACATTTCCGAAATAATGGTTATTCGACTAGATATCGCCTAATAAATAATGAGATAACTTTTTTGAGAAATTAGGCGAGGTTCAATTAATTCATAATCGTTCGATGTATATACATTTTGTTACTTTCTGAATACTTTTGCTGGTTCCTAAAAAGAAAATAAGAAGTTTTCAAATTTTTTTTAAATTATATGTTGGGTACTTGGATGAACACGGGAAATGCATTTTGATAATTGTTCAAACAAATTGGATACAATATTGTATGAAAAATTAAATTCGTTATTCAAAATTCAAAAATAAAATTATTCCTATCTGCATCATTTTTCAATTCCGATAATTCAATATTTGTTTTATTTATACATTTTTTTTTTTTTTAAATCAGAAATAGTCTGTTTTTTGTTTTGTATTATACACTGTGTTAGCCCCATTTTTGTTTTGTTTGTTTTTTTTTTTTAATTTTTTTATTTAAAATTTTATCCATTTTTTCTTATTAATATTATATATCTATATATAAATATTTAAGTATATATATATATATTCTTACTATACACATAACATCGGTTATAACCACAAATTTGTTTTTTTGAGAAATAGAAAGAGAGATTTTTAGAAAGAGATAGTTTGAGTTATTTGTTTTTGTTTAGGATGATAAGAGAGAGGGGAAAACACTCTTACAATGATATATATATACTATTTTATAAATTATTTGTTTATGAATATATTCGTACTTAATTTGTATATAAATAAAACATTTATTGTTTAACATATAAAAATTTTTTTAATTTATTATTTCAGTACTGATATATTCATTTTTTTTTTTTTACTTAATTGTTCATTTTTTTAAGTATAAATTTTTTTGCTTTCCTTAAGTATTGTCGAATTTGTGGAGTTATTTATTTATTTATTTATTTTTTGTTTATAGCATTTATTTTGAGAAGAATGGCAGGGATGCATTTTCTTTGTTTTTAGTTTATAATTTTAAAGTCTACACACACAGTACTGTAACATACTATATTCGGTAACCGGACGACTTTCTATTTCTCATGTTTATTAAAAATTATAAAATACATGATTTATATTTTGTGTTAATTGTTTTCCACATTTAATTTTCTTTATTAAAGTAAGACCTTCATTTTAGTCTGAATTTAGTGAATTTTATAATTTTAAATAATAATGAATGGTTCAGGTCGGTGTGTTTTTTTTGCTGCCGTTTATACTAAATTAAAAATTGTATCTATTAAATTATCAAAGATAACAATAGTTTACAAAAGCACAATTTTAACTTGTCAAAAAAATACTAAAATCAAAATTCTTTAATGTGCACTACTCCGTCTTCATGTAGATTACGCATTCTAAATTTCTTCATATTTAAAGTTTTTCGTTTTGAGTTATTTCTGCGTAAAAGATCACCGGTCCAATTGTTTCGGAGAAAATGAAAATTGGATTCTATACGGGATCGCTCAAAATTCGTTACATTTTTTCGAGATGAAAACCGAAAATTATATGAGATGCAAACACTAGTGGTTTTACTTTTAAATGTACTTAATTAATTTTTTACTAGATAATTTAGGTATGTATACTGATAATGTATAAATAACGTTTTTCTAAAGAAAAAATGATCTAATCATTGGGACGAATTTGAAATTTATTTCAAATATCTTAATTAATTTATATATTTTTTTAAACTTGTTCCACAACTATTTAGCCAACAAAACTTTTCCCAACATTTTGTAAAGTTATATCTAAAAACTCTGTAAAGACAGGGAATTTTTTCATAAGGCTTTTTGATTATAAAGTTTTAGCGCAAATTTCAAAATTTTGAGTTACTCACGTTTGAAAATGGACAACAATTTTGCACAAATAACTTCAAAAATTTAAATTTTATTAAAAAATTGTTATTCTGTATTTTTTTTAAGGAATGCCTAGTTTACACAAATCAATTAATCGGTCAAGTCAGTGTACTGCTTATGCATAAATACACGAACGAGTTAAAATACTATTTCCGTATAAACTTAGCTCGGGCGAACACTGGTCCCTGGACCCGCTTTTTAAAACTAGACATAATATTCAGAAGCTTTGATAATTTAACAGTCAAAAAATTTTACCAAAAACTCAAAATTTCTACATCCCTGACTATATTATTTTTTGCAAGGAAGAATTAATAAATTAAGGTGAGATGATGTACATTTTGTTGTTTTCTCTTCGTCTAGTATACAATAGTTGGAATTATCAGAAACGAGAAGAGAGATGGGGATAAATATTAAAGAGGAATTGATGTTTTCTTAGGTTTGAAATATGTTGTTTGTTGTTTTAAGGAGAACACATTAATAATAATAATCATAATAATAATAAGTTATTTTTTAGAAATGTTTTTTTTAAACACACATACACTCCTCGAGGCACTTGCAGGTCCGACAAATAGTACATACTAAATAGTTGCACAGCTTATTTTTTATATTAAAACTTGCACATTATTATTTTAAGTTACGATTAAATATACACTGGATTTTCTTGTCCGGTTAGAAGTCGAAACATTGATGTTGGCATTGTTTTCATTAATATCTGTAACAGTTGTTTTTGAATCATTTTAATAACTAGTAGTGGAAGCAACAGGGAGTAAAAATATTTTTTTTTTAATGTGAAAATAACAACAAAAATTGTTTAGATAATAAATATAAGGTTGAGTATCAATGTTTGACTTATTTTTAATTATTAGAATTCATAAAATACTGTAAATATGCAATTTATATAGTTATAAATATACATTTAATAATAATATGTATTGCAATTTTATATATATATATATATATATATATATATGTGTGTGTGTGTGTGTGTATTAGCTATTAGCTGAAATTGTGGCGATTTTAAGCAGTTTACGAATAAAGGTTTAAAACAACAGGCTGTTTGTTAAGAAAAAACAAAAATTTTTTGTATTTAAAGTTTTCATCTGTATTTTATGGTTTAAAAGTTGTATTTATCCATCGGACCCAATGGATCGACTTTGTTCATTCACGAACTTAAACTCAATTTTTATGTCTTAGAATACGTCTGTCTCCAAAATTTCAGCTCGCTATCTCTTTTCATTTTTGAGTTATCTTCATGACGGATAAATGGACAAATGAAAGGACGTATGGAAATGGACTAAACCAGATGATTCTATGAACACTAATATCAAAATTTTGTTAGTGGCTTCAATATTTTCTACCGCTGCAAAGTTTAAAATAAAATTAATATACTCAAATGTACAATGTTTTGATTGAAAATTATTTTTTATACCTAACCAACGATGAAAAACGTGTTTTGACCGAATTGTCCTGGAGCTTTCTATGTAGAAATTTTTTCAACATGTTACCTATGTTTTTTGGGTTTGTTTTAAGATTCTTCGGTTATTTTTAGGGGATTGAAAATTAGAGAGTTAGAAACATATCAATTCCAGTTATCACAAACGAAAAGATAACCCTAAATTTGCGATCGAAGCACTGAACTGGAAATACAGCGCTATATAAACAAGTTTAGTTACAATGATTGTTCATTACGCTCAAATGACCCATGTTTATTAACAGATATTATAAGGTGATTTCTTTTCAACTACAAATATAACTTTTTTGGTAATATTTCTTCCAATGACCTGTCACATTACTAGAATATTCTATTGCAATTGATAATAGATAAAACTATTTACCTCGCCAACAGATGTTGCCAAAAGATTTACTATTTTTTCGTGAGGTACAGCCACAACACTTTGATTATTAATTTCTATGATACGATGGCCAACACGAACTCCACCACGTTCTGCAATTCCTCCACGAAGTAAACTACATATCTGTATAAAAAATTATTGTAATTGCAATTAAAGTTAATTTAAAGAAAGGATCCCTCAAAAAAAAAAACTCCGATAATAATTCTAATACACCATTTAATAAGTTTTCAGGCTAGCTAAGATAAACAAATTTGTTTTTGAAAGAAAGGGTATCGAATATCGACGAATAACGAAAAAAATAATTATTTGATATTTTCTTTATATATTTTGAAATTGGCTTGTATGCTTAATAAGAAAATATATTTTTAGAAAAAAGAAACTACAATTAATATTACTTGTAATGTCAAACTTCGGCCTAACTGTAATTTTCGTTACTAACTTTACATTTACTGTAACATTTCAACTTTAGAGTATATTAAGAGCGGAACCGTTACCGCGTCATTTGAACCTAAATTTTTTAATCCTCTGTACCTTCCTGTTGAACACGCAATCACCTGAAGGCAAAGATGCTTGTAAGTAGTATAAGGCGACCATTATATTGTTTTTATGTTATTGTTGGAGCCGGTCGCTTCAGTGTGATCAATTAACTGCTCCTGTTATATAATTGATTCAACTGCCGCTGCATGAATTCGAACCCGCATTTTGTAATTTAAGTAGTCAAATGGGCAAAGGTATTAGTTCTTTTAAAAAATCGAAAAAAAAAAAATAGTTTTCGAAAGGACGGATATTGATAAGACCTAATTTCCGCCCCAGAATAACATCAAAATAAATACATATACCGTGAAGTAACATAAGAAAATAAAAATAAAATAAAAAAGAAAGTGATTCTTGTATAAAAAATATATAAAATATACATTTAAAAAAAGTTTAAAATGTTACTGAAAATATAACATTTAGAGCGAAAATTACAGTTAGACCAAAGTTTGGCGTCCTACAAGTAATATTAGTTTTTTTAAACATAGTCTACTTTCAAAATATATAAAGAAAACATCAAATCGTATTTTTTTCATAATTTTGGGGTGGAAATGAAGTCATATCGATACCCCACTTTGAAGGATACACATAAACGCAGTCTCCTTCAGCAGTGATTCACTATAAATTTTCGATACATTTTTTGTAGCAAAATTGGTCTTGACTCACAAAGAAGCCTAAGTTTTAGAAATCCCTTTAAGACCTTCAAAAGCTAATAATTGTTTCAGGCCAGATCTGATGACAGTGATTAGAAAAATGATTCGGAGCATTCATTTTAACTATTGTTTTTCCCGACTTATGGTACAGTGTGTCGCCACAACAGTGCCCTATATGTGCCAGACCGGAGACTTATTGCGTGATGTATTACAAGTTATTCTCTGAATTTAAGATATATTTTCAAATTGAAAATACATAAAAATTAATTCCCAAAAGATTTGAGAGGGAACACTTTTTTCGCGTGAAACTTACAACACCATTTTGAACACTGAATCCAAGTTGATATTTAGTATCTGGTCGTTTAATTTTAACTTCAACAACGGGAGCACAAGGGACTACTGTTAATTTAACTACAGTTTGATTTTTAGAGTTTTTAATATAATTTTGACACGTTGATAAAGGTAAACCAACTAAACTGACACCATTTATAGCAATTATTTGATCACCAATATTTAATTGTCCACAACGTGCTGCCGCACCAGCTGGAGCTAAATTTGCAATAACTACTGTTGGAAGCATTGATCCCCAGCCAGATTCGACAATAACAACACCTAATATTTCACCTTTTGACTTTGGTACAACCACCTATAACAAACAGAATTTATTTATAACATGTGAGAATCACGTTAATCATTAGCATTCATAAAATACACTCAATACTTAGTCAATACAGACTTATATAATAATAGTAATTATATATTTTTAATAGCTAAAATTGTTTGTTTTGAAGAAATAAACATTTTTTGTATTTATAATTTTCGTCTATCTCTTATATAGTCGAGTGCAATTACACTATTAAATAAAAAGTTTACCATTTAAAATTTCCCGCTTTTAATTTTTTTTCTCCACGGGTTTCTCCAAGCAAATAACGTTAGATCTAATATAGTATATTCGTTTTACAGCTAAATTTGATTGCTTTTTCAACGATAACTTTCTTAATCTTTAAGCTATCTAATACAATTAAAAATTATTTTTCAAATACTTTTAGTATTTCAATTTTGTATTTCAATTAAGTATATAAATATTTCAAATAAGTATTTCAATTTTGCTTGAACAACACTTTCAACGAATTATAATTTGGTTAATATTGCATTTACAGAAATGAAAAACACATTTTTTAAGCAATTTTTCACATGAGCTTCATTTTTACATTTGCATATTTTTTGATAAAATATAAAAGTTATTGAGATATTCTTGAAAAATTCTTGCATTTTTTAGTGTTAAATCGTCATTTTTACCCACGGATAACTAAAAAAGTAATAACTTTTCGAATAAATTTTATGCGACATTTTTTCTTACAATTAGTTATCAATTTAGGATGTTATTTGAATGTAATTGGTAATTAAACTAAGTGTAGAGTAGTTTTAATATTTTTTTAATTAAATATATAATATGTCAAAAATATTGCGTGAAAATTTCAAGTGGATCGGAACAAAATTAGGACGTTATGAATGTTTAAGCGTTTGTCCGCTGTTTCTCCCTCGTATAAACCGAACTGAAAAATAGACTAAAGAAGGCAGGATTCAGTCAAAAAGATGCTTCAGACATCATGGATGTTAGCAACATTTTTTAAGGACCTGGATCCCAAATTCATTATGAGGTACTCGCTTAAGAACGTTTTCATTTATTCCAAATTTTTTAGAGTTCAAAATTGTAAAGCGTTTTCCCCACAACTCACGTTTTCAAAGTCGGTATTCCTAATAACTGTAAAACTACTACAAAACCCTATGAAATTTTGAACACTAATTCTATATTCAATTTGCGAGGTAACGCTAAAGAATTTTTTCAAATTAATTAGTATTTTTATTTTAAAATAATAAATTAGCCGATTTTTTTCACAAAATCATGTTTTTAACTTAAATGTTCCCAACAATTGGGAAATCGAAATTTATGAGTTTTTGATTTCGAATGATCCAGCACAGAGTTATGAGGGTCACCGCAATTCTATTTTTTCTAGGACGCTTCCAAGTAATTGCCGCTATTGCCGTATTTTTTAACTTGATGTCAGCTAAATTGCTTTTAAGTGTGATTAAGTAATTTTTTTATAATGACCAATAGCTTACCTCTTTTTGCATTTCTTTCTTGGCAAACATTTGTAATTCATCACCAAATATCTCTTGAGAATTTAACACTTCCTGATAATCCATTTCTTTCACAAAACTATGATCCTCAATTCCATTCGCTTTCAAGAATTCCATATATGCAACTTGAAATGCCTGTCCAATTGATTGTGCGATAAATTGAGCTTCCTCACTTTCAAACACATGACATATCATTTTCGGTGTACGATTAATTTTTGGTGGATCCTCCATTTCGTGTGGAACTAATCGACGTCGCGCCATTAATACAACTAAATCACCAATATCCGCAATATATGAAATTGTTCGTAACGCATGATCCATCATAATTTCCTTCAGATCCGTATTTAATACCATTATTTTTTCAGTTGATATAAATAGATCTACTTCTGTACTTGGTTGCGATTCGCCATCAGGTGCCTAATTTATAATAATTATTCGATTAAGATAATTAATTAAATTAGAATCTATCTATTAGAAATGGAACCAAGGGCGTAAAAAATAATGAAAATTTATTTTAACCAAAAATACATTTTGGATTAGAAAATTGATAGAGATTCGATAGATATTTTTTCAAGATATTCGATATGCTAAAACCGACATATTCATCAACCAATTTTCTCATGCCGCGATTTTGTATACCCAATACCCAAAGCGTTTGTGGATTGCCTAAGGTCTAGTGTGAATTCAAAAATTATTCTCACTAAAATATTTATATTTCTTTATATTGATTTGGTTAATAAGTTTTACTAACGTGAAGAACGGTGAAGCAGTGAAATCGCTGACATGAGAGTAATTGGGACAAGCGCACTTTCAAAGTAGTATAATAAGTCAGATATACATCTTTTTGGTCTAAAAATGTGGACATTCGTTTTTAGAGGGCTTTCAGTAAAAAGGTCTTGATAGAATATTGTAGTTCGATTTGAAAATAAACTTGCAAAAACTGAGAAGATATTTTTGGCTTTAGAAGACCTTGCTTTCAACAAAAATACAGAATGTTTACTGATTAAGAAGTTAGGGTCATAAATTGCGGACTATTATTTCTAGCTTTAGAAGACCTTGCTTTCAACAAAAATACAGAAGGTTTACTGATTAAGAAGTTAGGGTAATGAATTGCGTACTATTATTTCTAAATTTTTATTTGCTACTCACTTCTCTTACTTAAAAACCGTTTACTACTATATCCTAAGTACTCGAGGAATGACACCTTTGAACGTTACTGGAATGGTCCAAAAATTCTCCTATTATTTTAGCAAGTAAAATAACAAACAAAACATTGCGGAAAACGCATTAGTAAATATGACCAAATATGAGAACAAGCCGCGTATAAGAGAGTGTATACGACGTTAGTAGCTATCGTAGCTAAGCAAAATTCTGCACAATCAAATTGCAATGCCGTTATGCGTTACGATTTTATTACCAGAAATGTCAAACACATAAATTGACCCAAGCAGTATTTTAATTTTTAAGAAATATTATTCACTTTAGAAGAATGTTCATTGTAAATTCTATAGGACTTCTCGAATCATTCTGAAAGCTAAAGGAAAATTTTTAAAATTCAAATAAATCAACTTACCAATGCCTGATTATCCACGAAAGCGAAATAGGAGAAAAATTTTTTAAATTATCCAATTAATTAAACGAATTTAAGATCGAATCGATTCTTTAGACTTTATTTTTTTTCTTAGTAAATTGATTCTGTTAGAAATCGTATAACATAAGCATAAAATAAAAATAATACAAATTTTTAATATCAGATATCTTTTGAAGTATCGAATAAATAATATGAAATGAACTCTTAATGTTACATCTCTGCGGAATTTTGAACCATGTAATTTAATAAAACCAGATGTGATAAACTAAGAAGAAAGAATATATCAATTTTTGAGATATTAAGAAATTTTCGATGTTTAAAGACAAAAACATATTAATAAATAATATTAAATTTCAATAAAATATATATATTTTTTTTGCTAAGGGAGCGTGAATAGTTTTTCGATTTCCTTTCAAATGATGCGGTTATTAATATTCAACTTTTGTTTGTAGTAAAAAAGCATACTAAAAGTCTCAAGCATAAATCGAATAAAACGATGTATTAATATTTAATCTCTTAGCTTATTTGGTTCAGGATAGCTTAAGATGCTCAATAAGTGGAGTGAACGTTAAAAGATTATGTTGCATCCATATGAATAGATCTACCGCAAACTTATAAGGTAGTTCTGCTACAATATTGTAAATATGTTATGCAACATAACCACTGTAAGAGTAGATAAGAATGAGTATAATTTATGTTTGACACTGTACTGCAGTACTGTCAGTGTAATACTGTATGTGTTGTTTGTGTAGGTTAACCACATACTACTATATTAATCATATATATGTATATCACACATACTATTAAACTAGTATATTTTTTCACGCATTGTTGAATTAGATAGTCCGGGAGGTAGCGTTGCATTTTCATGGTGATTTCACGCCGATCAATTTTTTGAATGTTGAATGTTTATATGAATTTGATAATCGAATGGTGGTTCAACAGGCGCACCCAAGGTGAACGGACGGGATAAAAAATTTTGATTATGTAAAAATAGAAAAATCAAAAAACCTTTTCAGGCCGCTCAATAATTTATTCATTGATTGTGTACATAATATAAAAAATTATTACAAAACTAGTCAGCAGCATAGAGAACGGTGGATTACACACAACAGATTTTAAAAAAATTACCTTTGATTCATTTCAGGTCGTTGTTAAAAATTTTTTTTTTTTTTAATCAGGTGTACATTGACTGCTGACGTGTAGTGCAATCCACCATTCTCTATGCTGCTGACTTTTTTTGTAATTTTTTATATTATGTAAACAATCACTGTAAATTATCCGAATCTTTTAAATAACTGTAAATTATCTACATAACGAAAGTCGTATGTTGCTTAGTTGTACGCAAGCATATTTCTACCCATTTAAGTCATATATGAAAATAAATGTTAAAAATACCATACGCTTGCGTACGACTACCCGACATACAACCTAAGTTTATATAGACGGATTCTAAAAAACTTTAAGATCTTTAAGATTAAAAAATATATAAATAAGGAGGTACCCTATTATAATTATGTATTTGTAGGTATAATTTTATGAGCTTATTTCTCCTTTTTGTTTTATCATATTTTGTATTTTGTTTTTATTTTACCGATTTCTAACAGAATCCATAATTTAAAAGCTGACGCTAACGTCTAAGGAATCTTAACATAAACACCAATATATTTCAATAACAAAAGATAAGGAAAAATTTGCTATACTAAATAAAGTAAAATTATTTTTTGTTCTATTTTTGCTCAAAAAAAAACTACATTTACAAAATTGAATGTGTTTTATTTTGGACAGACCTTAATTTTTGTAACAGCTTCTTCGACCATAACTTTCTTGAGACGTTTACGTCGTTTTCTTCCACCTTCCTCATCCACTTCAACTGATCCAAGAAATTGGAGACGAAAAACCGTACCAGTTGCCCCAACACCCAAAGCCATGGGTGGCACAATTTGTGATTGTGCTGGGGATACTGGCATCGTTAGATGTGGGATATGACTTAACACAGAAACATCTTCCACGGGTGTTGTCATACTGTTGACAGACACCGGCGGAGCTATATTGTCGCAACTATCTCTATCATCATTATCGTCAATATTGTCTTCCATTCCTGTCTCATTGTCGTAACTTCCTAAGGACGTCATACTGCTGTGGCCGTACTGGCGATAACTCTGACATATTTGGTTGGATGCCTCCTGTAATATTGGCACTTTTTGGTGGATAGAGAAATGCGAGTTTTTTTGTCTAAACTATTTTATAAATTCCTCCTATTAAGTTGAGATTAATATATATATATATATATATATATATATATATATATATATATATATATATATATATATATATATATATATATATATATATATATATATATATATATATATATATATATATATATATATATATATTCATAAGGCAAAACATCGGAACCCGTCTTTAGTAGACGAATTTTGATAATTATTGTATGGTTTCATTTCTAAAAAACTCATACCTTTTGTATGAGTATAATTTTTATATCGAAAAATTTCTGTTTGCGGTTAACACCGAAATGGGATAAGAAAAAACAAAGATAATATTTTAATTTAAAAATAGATTAACAACTACTAAATTTTTCAGAAAAATGTTTATAAAGGATGAAAATAAAATTGATTTTGAAAGATCGGAAACTTTCACTGATTTAAAGTGTTAAACGTAGAGAATAAACAATACTTAATTTCGAGAATTTATTTGGCGTAATAATCGCTTGACAGGAAAAGTGACTGAAGAAGATTTAAAAGGTTAGCCCCTTCATTGGCCAATTTCCGACGAATGTTAGTTTGGAATTTATTATAAAACCATATTAGAATACATCGTTTCAGGCCTAAGACCCAATGTATCGATAAAAATATTCAGATGGACAATATATTTTGATATCAAAATAGTTGGAAGTTAGAATCCGAATATTTTTTCAACGAACTGCACTTTTAAAATTCGAAGAAAAATTAGCATTTTTATGGTAAATATTTTTGTAATTTAAAGTATTACTTTATCCGATCCCAATTTCATGAAATGGAATTTGGACAGCAATATGCAAATGCTACACGAATATTCCTCCCCAATTTTCAAACCATATAGAAATTTTATTTGACAATATGTTGTAAAAAATATTTTCAATCCATTTAATTTATATCAGTTTGAAACTTATAATTATGTAATATAAAAATCATCCCCTTCGCCTTGATTATCTTTAGGTTCTTAGGGGAAAAATTCTATAGAAAATTTAATTTACCATGCTCATTTTAGCTACATTTTAAAGTTAATCAAAAGTGGTCATTTTGGAAACAACGAGTTTTTTTTCCAATAAATCTGAAATTATCAAAATTCTTCTATTGTAGTCTGATTACGAGGTCTAAGCCTAGCTTCACAGGAGTATTTTAAACACTTTAGTAGTGCGTTGACTCACATCATTAATATAATAATAAAACAACACTGAACAATGTGAAAACGACAAAAAATTTTCCAATGTGCAACAGTATTTTCAAAAAAAAAATTAATTTTATTGATTTTGTACAAAGCAAAAAAAAAAAATAAAATAAAAAATAAATAAATAAAAAATTGAAATAAAATAAAAATTAATTTCAATGTTTTTCCGATTGAAAATCATTGAATTTTCATTTGATAATTGTCATTTATGTCGTTCTTTCATTTCAAAACAACTGAGTGCGGAATTATAGTGAATCCTGTCTAAATGTGCAGACTAACTCTACTTAAGTACAGTTAAACTTGTTTTGCATTCATCTCATTCGATTTTATTCTAAAGAATTCTTTTTTATTACCATGTATTTCACCGAGCATGCAACATACGAAATCGAATGTGTAAGACTAATAAAGGGAATATTTTTTTTTTTTTTAATTTAATTTTTAAGTTATGAGACAATATTTCTTAAACAATATTTTATTATGTTTAATTAATCTAATTTAGCTAATAAATTTAAAAAAAAGTCTTAATTTTACGACAGAATATTACAGAAAAATCTTGTAGTATGAAATAAGTGGAATGGAATTTATGTAGTAAATATGGATTCGATAGCCAGTTTTTCAACTGGACAAGAAAGTTTGTTTTCTAATAGAGGTTAAAGATATTGAAAGGCAAATTTAGGTGATGAACATTCATCTACTCGGAAAGCCAAATTTCTTTTGAAACCATGTGTGTGATTGAAGAAACGAATTAAGGTTTCCTGTGAACGAGCACACTTCTATTTTCGCTTTGAACTACTAATGGTGAAGTGTATGAACACAAAATTATCCATGTATGGGAGAGTGGGAAAAATATTGAGAGGACGGCTTGATTAGAGGTTGAAAAAGGATCTAGTAAAGCCTATTTCCCAGATTTCAAGTAAGTCTTACTAGATTCCCTTTCTATTATCTACTTATTATAACTAAAAAAAATTAATCCGCTAAATTTTTCTTTGTTTACTACAACGAAGTAAAAATTGATTTCATTAAAAGTGGCTTTTATAATGCATTTTCTGTTTAACCGTTTTATAGAAATAATTACAAAGATTTGAATTAAAAAAGTGCAAAAAAAAAAAAATGAAATATGTAGTACAAATTTGTAAGTCTCTTTGTAAATCTTTGAGAATTAATTGGGGATGGTTAACTAATAGAATCGTTAGCTAAGTTATCTGATTTCAAACATTTTAGCGGCAAAATAAATGGAAACTTTAAATTAAAAAATAGTTTTAGATTTCTCCACACGTATTTGATTTTCAGATTGCTTCCATCTAGCGGAACAAAATTGATGGAATAAGTTTCTGCATCTTTTAATTCTATTTAATCTATTGTACACCACCACCTCTAACATGGAATAATATAACTAACCACTCTGAAAACCAAATATAAAATCCTTTAGCTCCTTTTATATGTCCGCAAAGTAGCCAAAAATTATTCTTCCTCTTAACCTGATATAATTTCTTGACTGTAAGGATATTCCAAGAAAATACGAAGCGGGTAATCACAGATATCGGACAGAAGCATTGCTAAATACCCAGTTGGTATTTAGCAAATTGGATCTCTTTTAATTATTTTTATAAGTATTATTGTAACGGATTTTACAGGATACTAACACAATCATGTAGACTTTTGAATCCTGCAAGATTGATGAAAACTGTTCCGAGTCCGCTCAACCGTTCAATCTGGCCGATTTTAACATTTTTTTAAAAATTAAATGTATTTGTGTTCTTATGAAGCATCAATCATTGGATTACATCATTCTTTTGCGTTCTTAAGCTCAAACGCGATGTTGCGATAGTTTTATATTCCAATATCCTCTGTTCTAATCAACATAGAAAGTACCTGAGAACCATTCAGTGGCTCAAGGCATATCATTTGAGCTATTAAAAACTCATTGGATGAGTTAGAGATTGTTGGGAGCACATGAGACACTCATTATATTTTGTGTGTGATTTGAATGATTAATAGTATCAGATCTGTTTGGAAAATGTCACAGTTGCTTTGAAAATATATATATATATATATATATATATATATATATATATATATATATATATATATATATATATATATATATATATATATATATATATATATATATATATATATATATATATATGTGTGTGTGTGTTTTTGTAATTCTACGGCTGCGAAGTACCAGTTTAATATGAAATATTACAAAAATAACATTTTCTAAAAAATATTAAAATATAATTTTCGCTGTGTTAGATAAACACGGTTAGCTGGGTGGAAATTTTTGTGCTATGTTGTATAAATCAATTTAGCTATTGACGATAATTGATATTACGATTGAAATATCAAGAAGTAAATTTCTTATATTTTTTAAAAATAAATTTGCAATCCTCAGATCGAAATCAAAAAAATTCTTATTTCTATTTCCAAAACACTTTTATTTCATTTTTCACTAGACAATTGTCCACAAAGAATTAAAAACTAACTTGTAGTTTGACGTTTCTATTGCAGAGTGACTCCACGATCTCCGGCATTGAAAACCAAAAAAGAATATGTAATTAGAGGCTGCTAATTTTAGAGAACTATACTTTCGCGTCATCGACTGAGCGAGACAGAAAACTGTATTTTTGTTTGATATGTGGATGTATGTAAAAATATAATAAATACTCACAGACTTAAATATTTGTGTAAACAAGACTACATTGTTATAAAAAATACAATGGTATATTAACTCAGGATTTAAAATTGTTTTCAAGAATTCTGGTTATAATACTTAGCCTAAAGTTGATAAAATGTAGAATATTAAAAAAAATATTTTTTTGTTTGAAAAAAGGCATTTAAAAATATTTCAAAACGGGGCATATTTACAAAAAAATGTTTCAAATAAACGTGATAGAGCATTAAATCAATACATTAAAAGTTTGTTTGTATTGTTTAGCTAATATTAAAGATAACGATGCTATAGTACCTAGAAGTTATGATTTGTTGAGCACACATAGATATACACAGATACAAAAATATATTATGCATATAAAAAACACAACTTCAAGACGTTTCAAGTTTTGTTATCTTTTTTTTTATTAATATCTAAAAAAGACAAACTTCCTTTTTTATTTAAAGTTTTATGCCTTACAGATTTTGAGGTGTGACAGCTGTTTATTGAACATTCATTACCAATAATATGATTTCCAAAATGTGATTAGTTATTAAAATATATTGAACACTACACAATATTATGAAACATTCTATCAATTACAATTTTTATGTCTATGGAGCTTAAATATTATAAATAGTTCTTAATATAAATAGGTAATTATAAATAATTCTTAACCGATAGTTAGAGTCTTGATTAGCATGAATGTCCAATAGGCACAAGGATTTATATTATAGGTCTGTAATTTACACATGTCACACATGCGTATTAGTTTCTTTGACCACAAGATAAAAGAGACGGGAATATATGCTCTTCGTCTGTAGGCAGGCGACAATCTTTTCACTTGATTTTTCACTATGTGGTCAATAAACATACATATATGTATGTTTAGAAAACAGTTCGTTCTTGGAAAATTTAATCTATGTATGACAAAGATAGAAATACGTATAGCATCAAAGATGAACATTTCAACACAATTTTTTTTTTCATTTCAAACTATGCTTTTAATATTTTTGAAACTATAATAAAATTTTTTTTCATAAATACATGTAATATCTGTCGTAAAATTTGTCACTAAAAAAAAACTCAAAAAAATTTTACAAAACTAAAATAGACGTCAGTAAAATTCGCACGTTGTATTATTTGTGAAATAATCGGTATTAAGAAAAACAAGTACGACACATGCAGACCTAATAATTATAGGAATAAATTTTTATATAATAACGGACTTCACACCATTTAAGGAATTAAAAAAAAAAAAAAAAACAAAACAAAACAAAAAATAATACCCCAGTGAATAAAGGCAAAAATGTATTAAATATCCCGCAAAATCAGATTTAAGACTAATTTCTCGTATATAGTTTCATTCTGAACATTAAAAATTTCACCCGAATATCGCATGTTAGTTTACAAAAGATGGTAGAAAAATTCTCGATTATCTCAAACTATAATTTTCAAATTGTTCTATTTTACGTGCGGCGCACTATCCATTTTTTGACCAAAGTATTCATTAATGAAGGGATCTAACTTTTAGAGAACAATTCAAACAATTTTTTTTCCCAAATCCCATTTCAACATGATGTAATCCAGCCAAATTATGAGCATTTAAAAATACTAAAAGTTGAAATAAGGTCAAAATGGTATCATTCGAGATATTTTTCTTTGAAAACTCAAAACAGTCAAATAATCGTCCGTTTTAGAGTTTTAAACGTCCGTATAGCCCGGTAAAATGGATCCATATCTAAACGAGATCCACAATAAAAGTGGTATTTTCTTATTCTCCACAAATTTCATTCCTTTCTAAATCCATCGAAAATAATTATTTCGTTTAGAAGTTTTGAAATGTCAACATTTTTCACATTTTAAAATGGACGGTTTGATAGATATTTTATTAATATTTTGATATTAACGACAATTAATCGTACTCAAAGATATGTTATTTTAAGATTAATCTCATTCAAATGGGATTTTCAATACAATTTGGATAAATGTAAACTCAAAAATATATATAGCTAGGAGTGGATTTTAAAGTGCAGAATGAAGTTTTTGTGTCGAAAAATATCTCTAAATTTGATTTTGGAAGTGAAAACCTTTATTCATTGGGTTTTAAAATGAAAAACATAATGTTTATTCAAATTGTTCAGCACACGTTTACGAAATGATGCGAATAACCAACAGTGAAGACAAAGATATTATATATATAAGAAATAAAACAAATAGAGACAGAAATAGATAGAGAAAAAGAATACATGTAGTATAGCAGGCAGGAGGCAACCAACCAATAAAAGCGTGCGTTCGCCGCACAATTTTTAATTATGCGGTTCATATAAAAATTTGGATTAACTATTATTTATGTGTTTTTTTTTCTGATAGGGTAAAAATGGGCAAAGGTTCAATTAATTCAATTAAGTAAACCGGACAGACGGATAGTCGTTTTTACTTTAAAAAAATCATGGATAGAAAGATGTGAAAAAGGGATTTAAAACACCAACCATTTTTTATCTTTTAAAAACAAAAAATCTAATTCTAAATAAAAAAAAGTCTTATGGCCGTTTCTAAAGTTTCGTATTTACATAATAAAATTATGGCCAGAAGTATTGTTACAAAAAATTACAGGTCTTTCGTTTTTTTTAATGTCTTCAAAATTGCATTGTAATTTCTACTGTGCTTTTTTTAACTATTCGGGAAAAGATGAAGCGAGTGGCTGGTTTTACAAACTCGTTTAATCTTTTTTTATTTATTTAGGGTTACCTAAAAAAAATAAATAAACGTCTATTGGATCAACATGATTTCCAAATTTGGAACGCACATAAAATTTGTTCCATGCTTTAAATATAAAACACACATGCGTAAAATAAAAATTAAGTTATTTTTACTTTTGGAAATCAGTTTTTCTTTTTTGGAAATAATTTTTTTTTTCTTTTGGGTCTTTGATTTTGATTTTTTTGGTTACATGTAAAAATATAGTGACAACAAAATTTTGAAGCCTGAAACTCCAATAATGCCCACAACATAAAACACACACAATTTAAAAAACAAAAAAAAGTTAAAAACTTTTTTTGAAATTTTATGAAAATGATTTGTAAAAATAAAAAATACAATTTGGAATCATATAAAAATTTGGATTGGGAATAATATTTTAGGATCCAAATATTTATATGTTTATAACAAAATGAACAAATGATTTTTTTAGCCCTCTGACAATCGCCAATGCCCAGAAAATTAAAACAATACGTGATTTATAGAACAGGGTCCTTATTTTGATTGTAGAAAAAAACATCCCGTATAAAATTTTTTACATAATATAGACGTAGGTATTTTCTGCCCATTAGTTCATACAAACCTTCTAGTAAATAATTATGCTAATATACTTAGGCAAATAAGTATATTAGCATAATTATTTACTATAAGGTTTATTTATTGATCGAACGAAGTGAGGTCTATGGTTTAACTTGACGAATTTGCATTTCCGTTTGTCTGTATCTATCTAAGTTTGTTCCGCTGTAACTTTCGAACGCCTTGTTCGATTTTAACGAAATTTGGTATATACTTTAATCACGCTCAGGAAATTCACTGTATACCTTCCGAAAAAAAAACTTTTTAAAAAAAAATAAACTTTTTTCTTAAAGAAATAAAAAAAAAATAATAATAATAACCGGTTTTGAACACGAGATTTCATTTTCTCTCAGCACTAGGCTACTGTACTATGTATTTATATGCTATACTTCTTTTTATTCAATTTATATATTTAATTTTTTGACATAATATTTAATTTGTCTAAGTAGTATCATCTTTTTGATTGTGTCAGAAATCTTCTAAATTTTGTGTAAGTATGCTTCTTTTTATAGGTTAATTTTTTCTTTGTCCGGTTACATTTAGTTTTTATCTCTCTATAATGGTTGTATAACATGCTTTAGCACAGTGGTTAGGCATTTGGACAACAGTTTATTTTTCCAATTAAGATTTGGTGTCATCTGTACCTTAGTCAGTTTCCTATCTAATCGCATGGAATTCGCGAAATCCCACTAATCGAGATGTGCCATAGCCTGGCTAAAGAGATGCTTGAGGCGACTCTTCTTTTCTTTGCGAATTCACTGCCCCGTTTTCCTTTTCGTCAGGGTGATCCGGAAATCAGATCAATCTAACCGCGTTCTGACCCTCTCGAAGAGAAAATACCGAAAAGTGCTCCACGGTAGGTAGCCCTTCATTTTACAGATCTAGAAGCTTCTCAACAAAGCGAAGGATTTTGAATGAAAAGTTGGTTCATAAACTCTTGCTGAAGATAACAGTTCAGACTCTTGAACTACGTGTGTAGACATCCGTACCGGAAGGTGGAGCCACATAAAATTTTAGATAAAAGAATATTAGCAATATTATTATATAAAAGATAGTTCTATTTTTTCTCTCGAATTAATTCGATAAGCTTTTCTTCCATTAATTTTATGATTTTATACTTTATTAAAAATACTTTAAGGTCCTAGAATGGTGGAAAAGATTTATCCAAGATTTTTCAGGTAAAAATCTTCGCTTTGTTGAAAAATTTATAGATTTTTATCGCGAAAAATTATAGAAGACGTTATATATCAAGTAACTTCGACTTTTATATCAGAAGACTTTCTCTAGGCGGCAGGATTTTCTCAAGGACAACATAAAACATCAACAGATCTAAGTTCTAGGGTTCCAGTTGGGATTTCCTCTCATTCTATTTATGGATTTATTTTGATTTCTATCGAAAACCCATAATCCTTTTTCAATACTCCTCGGTTAAGTTTAGCAAAACGCGTCTGATTCGTTCATGGAAACATCAATATTAGCTTAACGCATTTATTTCACAATATCTTTTAATCCTAGGTGAATACGTGAAATACCAAAGTCCTTATTCTTTAAAGTGTAACAATGACTCGAGCACTAAAGTGGAAGGTAGAAGGTTACAATATGCTAAATATTAAGACCAAATTTAAAGATTAAGGCGATTAATTAAAAGCGGTAATGATCACGTTATAATTTCTTAATATATTGAATTTTTTAGATATCTTTGAATAATTTAAAGATCATTTTAAGCTCTTGACAAAGGAGAAATGCATTTTATATCATAAAACCTACAGGCTTGGAAGTCATAACAAATCACGTAATTAATTAAGCGGCGCAGATCCGAATATATTTTTTTTTCGAGATGATTTACTTATTTATCAAATTCAAGGACCCTATCCTGTTTAAACATTAAAAAAACTTTTAAAATTTTAACCCAATAAGTAATAACACCCCACCCCTACATTTTGATTAAAATAACTGCTTGAAAAATTTACAAAATTAGTGCAAAGTAATGTATAAACATAGCGAATGTCGTGGGGGCAGAATTTATTATCGAAAGCGTAAATTTATTTATAAAAAAACAAAAATAGATTTAAAAAATTAAAAAAAAAATGAAATAATAATTTTTGGAAATACCTTAATACGTGAAACGGCTTCTTCTGCTTGCATCATACGTGTACTTTTTGTTGGTTGACCTTCACAGACTAATTGCGTTGATCCCAAATATCTCGCACGAAATAGAACTCCTTCAATTAATACTGATGGTTCATGAAGTCCTAAATGTAATATTTTCCTTTACTAATTAATTCAATAATTTTCATTTGGAAGTTGACATAGCCAATAATACCATATAATAAAAATTTTTTGTAAATTTGTGTAATTTGAATGAAAGATGTCATTACAATTATATTTATATATCAAAGTCTACTTTTCCTAATCCAAACACTTGAGAACGGTTTTTTTTATAGAGTTTTGAAATAACTCATGATTCGAATTAAGGATATGCGAATTGTTTGTTTTGTTCCTTATTTTCTTTGAAAGGTTTTTAGATAGAAAAATTTGGTGTTCGTTATACTTCTGGGTTGAATACCGATAATATACTGCAAACAAAACAAGCTTTACGAATGTTATGCAAATGGGTATCAAAGTATATGGGAGAGTAAAGGAAATGTGGTGGGCAGAAGTTTGTCTAGTATGCGCAGTATTTTATATACCCGATCTTTAACGGAGAGATCTTTTTGGTCGCGCACTATTAACTGAAAAAATATTTATCCAAATGTGATGAAATTTGGTTTGCGCAATCTTGACATGAAAACGGAAGACATATCGCTAAAATAATTTTAGGGGTGTTTGGGAGGTATATAAAAATAATATGAGGCGAGAAGAAATTTTTTAGAGCGTTCATCATTCTAAATCACCTGTATAAATTACAGACTGATTCACTAAACTATTAAAAACTTGCAATTTAAAAAAACTGTAATTTTACATGTAATCTTATGGAGATTCGTTAACAGAATATATTAAATTTATTTTTATTAACTGAAAAAAAGTTACCAAGAATTTAAAACTTATATAATAAGTCACTTGTACTCTAGAGAACTAATTAAGCATAAATATATTAAAATTCACTAAACGGTTTTCGAGATAAAAATTAAAACTAGCTGATAATGTCGTTTTTGATGGAAAAAGTAATTAGTGCATAAAAAATTATGGCAACACGGTCGTCAGCTGAAACCTATAGACACTTTCAGTTGTTGTTCGTTTTAACTCATTTTAATTCGTTTAAATAAACTTTCTGGAATATTATAGTATTCTGTCATCAATATAGGCATGATATAGGCAATTTAAGAATTTTAATAATAATGTAAAAATTTTAAATAATATTTTTCAATGTTATGGCTTTAATTTGACATTTTTTAAAAATAAGAACGTATGTTATCACAAACACAATACGTTAAAGAGAGCGCAATATATATAAATAGTTATATTTTATATATAACTATTTATAGCGTTGGCTGGATATCATACGATAAAATAATTAAAGATATTATTTAATTAATGTATGAAAATATGTTAAATGTGTAAAAAAAAAACATTACTAATCGTAATGTATACTAAAATAATTTAACCAGCTTAAAAAATCGAATATATTTTTCTGTTTGGAATTGAACTCTACATGCTGAGACAAAAGTTTTTTATAAAATATTTTAAATATACATAATTTCATTTAAAAATGTGTTGAAAACAAACAAACAAAAAATTATTATAATTTTATAATTTACGAGACTCAAATTTAAGGGCACTTTAGTGAAACATTTTTTTACTTTTGCTTTAATCGTCAATTGAAATAATGAGTTCATTCCATACACTTTTTCCGCCACTTGAATCTCCCAAATATTACTCCTTGATATGCACCGTTTGTTTTGTTAAGATTGAGAAATTCCAAATTTTATTAAATTTGGATAAGTATTTTTTCAGTTAATTGTGCACGATAATATTGCTAGGATAATTGTATATTTTTAATATTGAAATACGTTTTGTGTGCCAACATTTTTATGCCAGATGTCTCTAGATGTTATAATTAAAAATGTATAAAAGTACTGAAACATTTATTTAAATACAGATGAAGTATTTAAATAAAACTTATGAAGATTCTCTCCGTTAATTAGTACTTTTGAGAAAACTGAAATTGCCCTGCGAAGCGGGCGAGTAACGGCCTTTTCATTCAAATTGTCTATTATAACGCCCGAATTGCCTTATATGATTATTATCAGATTATGGAGAATAATAAGATTATGTTTAGCAAATCACTGTAAAATCAAAGTTTGAAACCAAATTGATATTTCAAATATTAACATAAAAATTTATCATATAGATGGCATTATATATATATCATTGAATTTGTCAACTCCCTAATTTAGCCTAAGCAATATACTTACGAATCATTTTATCCACAATGTAAGCATTTTTTTTAAAACAAATCATGATTAATTTTAAAAAATATATAATTTAGTAATGGATTCAAAACAATTTAATTGATTAAAATGACGGACATCGAGTTTCAGCTCGTTGAAACTAAAGAGAGCAATTCGAGAAGCGCAAACGAAAAACAAATTCGTGTTTAAGTCTATATTTTAGAAGAAAATGCGACTAAATAGTAATCGGAAAATCTGAATATTCGAAATTTAATTTCGTTATAAATATGGTCCTTTTTTGGAGCCGATGTTTCGTACGATAATGATTGTCAAAGGTAACTAGTAACCGTAAGTTTTTATGAGATGTTGTAGTTATTTATGCGATTTAATCGAAAAGAGACTTTTGATAACTGCGTCCTCATTAAAGTACAAAAATTGAATATAAATAAGAGATTCATATTTTCTACAAGGTATAAAAGCGTAGAATGAAGTGGATTTAAGGATTCAAGGCATGTATATAAACTATTGAAAAAAACTTCATAATGGTTGACATTATTTTCTTCCAAATAAATCATTCATTTCAATACTCATGTTGTTTAAAAAGATAATTTGCTACCAAATATTTACGGAGCTTTAGGAAATTGACGTAATATTTTATAAAATAACATAATAGGATTTACCTTCCTTATTTCGTCCTTTCTTTTTGTTTTCTTTGTCCTGCGTAAAGCATAAAAATAAAAACATAGTATTAGATTATTTAAAAAAAAAAATTCAAATTTTATAAAATTGTAAATTTAAAAATAAAAAACCAAATTTGGTTTTTTTTGTATTATTATTTTTTTTATTTTTATATTGATAAAGCCATAACTAACACTAAGCATTGTTAGCATGCGTTGGGACAATTTTTTTTTTTTCACTTTGAATTCATGCAATTTCGTAAATGAAAACATGCGCACGATTGAAAAATAAATTCATAGCACTTATTAAAAATATATCTAGAAAAAAAAATTTTCTTTTGCCTGAAAAAAAGAATGATTACTAGAAAAAAATTTATTGTATTTTTAGGCCATTCCTTTCCAAAAAGCCACATAAGCATAGTTATATCATACTACTCAAAAATATATATTCAAAGCGAAAAGCTTTAAGCAAATCAAAAATATTAACTTTTTTTAATTTTGGTCTGCCTTTTGTCGTTGTGTCAAAAAAAATTTTGCACACTTATTCATTTAGTATGGTCAGCATAAAGAAAAAAATAAGCAGAGATAGATTATATATTGAATGTTTC
Source organism: Chrysopa pallens (assembly GCA_020423425.1). Taxonomy (NCBI): domain Eukaryota; kingdom Metazoa; phylum Arthropoda; class Insecta; order Neuroptera; family Chrysopidae; genus Chrysopa; species Chrysopa pallens. Next base: position 17,852,131 of record CM035596.1, read on the forward strand.
GGAAGAAATTTACTAAATTTTAGAACTGCATCAATTTATTCGTCATGGGATTGCTTAGTTACGATAATTCGTAGATTTACTTTTGGTGAATAAATCCTTCTGTTAACAAAGTCCTGTCCTAAAAGACAATATGAACTATAATTTAAAAATTTTTTAAAAATCAGACGATTACAAGCTTTTGGAGAACGATGAAACCTTTATTTATGTTAATTACACCTGTAGAACAATACAGGGAGTTCAGAATAAAAAGTTTGGTTTTGAAAATTTAGATTAATTTAATCAGAGAACAATCCGGACAGGGAAAAACTGAAGAACCCCGCAATTGCATCTGCTTATGGTATTTTCATCACAACATCCTACTACAATAGGAGACATCTTTACCTCCTTCATGTGAGAAGGCTTGATGATCTTAAGAAGGTCACAGAGAAACCACAGGTATAGATTACTAAGAAATCCATTGTACCCCTCCCATTGCTTAGTAAATGTTTCTTTCAAATTGATTAAAATGTTTTTAAAGATAATTCTGGTCGTAAATTTATGGCAGCTGTTTTTTAAAATCGGACAATACAAAATAACAATCCGGGCTATCTGGTCTGATATTTTGATATTGGCTAGAAGTATCCAATAATATCGCAGTAAATACTCAAGCGGTAATTAAAAATCGATTTGAATTATTAATTAAATTTTTTCGATGTAGTTCTAAAATATTGGAAATATCTTCGAATATTCGAAATATATGTACCAAAGAAAAATGATCGAATTACGATATTAAAAAAAATAAAGAAAAAAAACAGAGAGCAAACCTCCGATATTAAATAAAAAATTGTTAATGAAACAACAAACACCTTTTTAGATTTGACAGATGTATTGGACCCTTTCTGGCTTTGTGGTGATAAATTTTTGTCTGATGGACTGCCATTAGACTGCTCAGTTAAGGGACTTGTGGATTGTGGTGGTTGAGGTGAGGATGTACTATTATTATTATTGGCTGTTTGGATTAATGGATTATTATTTGTAACAATTGCGGTACAATTCAATGGTATCCCATTACTACTATCATCACAACCATTTGTACCAGCATTTGAACCACCCCCCACCGTTTGTTGTTGTTGAGTTGGTGATAGTGCTAATATAGGTTTTGGAGGGGTTGATTTTGTTGTGGATGAAGGCATTATGGTCCTGGATTTCGGTTTTCGCCATTCCTATTTAACCAAAATTGGAAAATACCAAAAAAAAGAATATATATAGATTATTTTTTACAACAAATTAAAGTTGTAAGAAATGTTTTTTTTGTATTTATTTTTAAAAGCGTGTTTTAAATTCATTTTATTTTGTGTAGACGTTTTATAATTACTGTTTGTTTGTTTTTCAGTTTCTGAAAATAATGTGTATTGTATCTTTTTTTTTTTTTTTTGTTCACCCAAAAATGTATGTAAAGTTTAAGATATGTATAAAATTGTTTCTATCCAAATTTTTCTAGGTATACAACAAAGTTCCTCACTGCGATTTTACTATTGATACGATTTTTGTGCAACTATACACTGTGCATTATCTACAATTTCTACATTTCATCAAAAAAATCCCCATAAAATGATTTCACGGGTTTTATATAAAAAATTTTTTTCTTAAAAACATTTTTGATATTTTCCGAGAATGTATGTTAAAATTCATTTCAAAATGTGTATCAAAATCATATTTACAAATAAAGAAATTTATATTTTTTCTTAACAATTTTCTTTTTTCAAAATATCGGATCGGATCCAAACCTAATTCGAACCAATAAACTTATTATTCGAAGTTACATATTTACAACTTTCTACCATTTATAATTTCAGAAACAGTTATGCGATTTTATTTATTTATTTATTAACTCATGGTCTATTTTTCGAAACAAGTTTTTTTTTATTTTTTTTTTTAATTTTTTTTTTTTTTACAAATTTAAAATTACGATAGTCAATAGAGGTTAAAATAAGTACAATAACTCTCATAAGGGGTACTATCAGCAGCTGTATCAGCAGAAGTACACTCCTATATTTATTATCTTTCAATTTTCGCGTACAAATAACTCCAAAATTACTGATCTGAATGTTATAAAACTTGATATGCATAATCTTGACATGAAAACAGAGGGATTATAAAATAAAATCTTGATTTTAACCTCAGAAATTTTCTTTCGAGAAAATCTCTTCGACAAGTTATCCCTTTAATGTCAATAAAGTGCACACCAAATTTCATAATATTTAGATTGGAAGTATTTTTTGAGTTATTTCTGCGCGAAAATTCAAAGATATTACACAACGATGTGTGCTTCTAACAGTTGTTGATAATCCCGCTTAAAATTCGTAATGAGGACCTTAAAATGTTCCACCGACATTTCTGTATCATAATAAATATCGCATCTGAATAATAACTGAATAAAAATTGTTAACGTATGCTTTTCTTGGTAAGATCAACAAGTTCTTGGAATTTCCTTTCGTTAATGGAAAATAATAAAGAAAATTTGATTTCTAAAAATTATAAATTCTTTTCGATATCCTAGTAGCCATAAATTTTCTCAGTTGTAGATATTAAAATTTCTCACAATTGTGCTTGAAAAGCTCTAAATTTGAACACAATTCGCTAAGCGGGAAATTTTGAAATGGAAACTTATATTGACGAAACATTTTTGAGATAATAACACACACTTTCTTGTTGTTCATTAGCGAATAAAGTTTGAGTCGCTCAAAAGGATAATATTTTACAATACCTAAGCAAAAACTACAGCTTCAAATGATGTTTCAACTTTCAGCTTTCTATACAATTATTTTAGAAATTACAGCAGTTTAAATAAATAAGTAGTTCAAAAAAACCTCTGTTTGCGTTCGTGTTGACTTTCTAAGTGTATAGGAAATAAAGCAATTCTTTTTCTCACTTTTTCAAATTTCGATACAAGATTGTAAATGGTGGAAAAAATTCATTAATAAACCTGATTTGAAAACTAAAAAATTTTCAAATACGCTATAAAAGATTCTGAATTGTCTCAAATTAAAAAAAAAAAAGTTTGATGTTTAAAGATTTAAAGATGTTTCGAATTATGAAACGTTTTATACAAAATTTGTATACAAATTTTATACATATCTTAGATGAATTGCTATTGGCCAAAAAATTCTAACACCTGGCTAAAAATTGTTAAATACTCAAGCTAAATATTGCAAATTAGCGTAATGATTAGTGTTCCACTCCCAATTAAAAATAAAAATTGTACAAAATAAAAATAAAAAACAAAAAGTTAAAGAAAAAAAAAATAACATAAAAAACTATAAACTTACCAATTTATCGTCATAAAATCCTTGGTCGTCAGTTCGATGTTGTCCTAATAATCGATCTGTTTCTAAATCTGTATCCGCTTCTTCTAGAAATAAATATTATTTATAAATAATAATATTTTTGAACTTTGATAATGAGCTTGTTTGCATTTATAATTTTAGAACTTTAACAAGTTTAAGGTACATTTTGTAGACTTAAAAGAGTTTTCTATAATGGACCCTAGGTATAGACCTGAGGAGTATCATTAATTAAACTATCAAAATTTTTATAAACTTTATTCAAATCGGTGCCTAGAAAAAAATTATTGTATTTTTTATTATGTGCCTTCCTTAGAGTAGAAGAAAATTACGAAATTATTCCGGAACAGGTAAAACTATAACATAATAAAAAAACAATAATTTTTTTCTAGGCACCGATTTGAATGAAGTTTAGAATAAAATTTTTTTCTGATTTTTAAGACGCTCAAGAAAATTGCAAAATATCAAGAAAATTTGTTTGTCTCAAATTTCGATGAAAATTGTTTACAAGGTAAATTAACTAAAATACAAACATTTCAAAAAACAAAATCAAAAATAGAAAATTTTAAAAATTTGCTGAATTTTACCACAATTTCCAGACCATAACTTTCTCAAAAAATTAATTTCAAGGCTATTTGAGATTTTTACTAACTAGGTGGTAGCCTTAATCGAAACACGGATTCAAAATCAAAGAAATTACTTACATTATCTCAAGTCAGTATATATTCCATCGATTCTATCGACAGAAGGATAAAAATAGGTATTCAGCTGTAAATAAAAGTTTCTGAATTGAACGACATTTTTTATATTTTTTTAAACTCTGAATTCTGAAATTCTTCAATCGGTATTAAAAACTAACAGTCTAAACCCAGCAAATTTATTCAGTACCAAACGTTATATGAAATACCACAAATTTCAGGTTTGAGGAAATAAATTTAAAATCAACAAAATAAGTTCTAGAGTTCCAAGTATAACTTCGCATTACAACTTAAAATATATACCTTCATCTCCAGCTTCTTCGCCACTTTGTGCTTTCCGTTCAACAGAATCTGAATCGCGACTTGCACCAGACATACCTCGTTGTCTAGGTACCCATACAGGACTTGATGAATCCTGTTCAGTCGGACTTACTTGAGGTGCAACATTTGTTAATGTGAAAGGCAGTGTTTTGGTACGTTGAAGTGCAAGACGTATATCTTGTATTGCCGCTTCGACACGGTCCGGAGGACTTTCTTCAATTTCAGTAATTGCTACATCACTTGGTCGCCTATGTGGAGCTGGTGCGGGTGGAGGAGGTGTAACTTCTGATACTAAAATAGATATTTATTGGCAATTTTTGCAAATGATATTGAACTGTCGCAAACGAATTATTTGAAGCATTTGGGCTATAACAGCTTTAGGACAATTCATATAATCTTTAAACTATAACAACATATTTGGATTCTTTGTATTAAAAAAATTTTCTGTGTGATTCATCATCTGGGAAATGCTTTCTAGTTGCGAGTTCTATTTCGTTCGAACCTAGCGACGTGGTATAATTCTACAACTATTTTACCGATACTTCTATTATAAAATTAAATCAATTATGTTTCGTTTTCAAAGACTATGAAAGTATCCATTATAAAATAAGATATACTTCTCAACTGCGCCCCAGCTAATCTTGATCGAGCACACTAAAATAGTCGAACTATGACTATAAAAAAGGAAAATTCTGAATTTTTAATCTTTCTGGTCAAATGATCTGGCGGATGTATTGATATAAGAGTTGTTGCTCCAAACGTTTTCTTCGCCTAAGCAAATGATTCCTATACCAAGATGCTCCCTACATCAGGAGATATCTTTTACTACAGTTGAGGTGTTCTCATTAAGGACACAAAAGACTAACGGATCTGGATACTAAGAACCTACTCATTGCTTATAATTTTTAACTATTCGTAGTCAGAAGTGCTAGTAGATAAGGTACAAACTACAGAAATTCACCCCACCCTCGTCAAATTAAAATTCTGAATCCGTCTAAGTAGCTAACACAAAGGCGTAAATCGGAAAAATAATTACTAAATTAAATTTTGCTGTAAGATGAATTTAACTTACCAAGGGGATCAATATTATGTAATTCAGTCTCATTTTCTTGGAAAGAATTGACCGAAGTTTCATTACCAATGAGTATTTCAACAGGTGAACTTCGATCTAACGATCCATTTTCTTTAGAATTATTTTCAATTAATTTCGAAGTTGATGATAAATTGTTATCGTTTAAATGACTTCTTTGTATTATTTCACGTTCAATTTCGGTAATTTGTCGTTTCATTAATATTACCGTTGGATTATTATTATCTGTATCACTAGCATGTCCTGACGATAAACCATCCTCTAAGACAGGCATACTTGAATATAGTCTTAATGAATCGGTTGGCGCAACTAAATCACCACTAGAACCTAAAAGTCCGACAGCTGATGGACCTAATTCATTCTCCATCAGCATTAATGACATTTCACTGTCTAAATCACCACAATTTGAATCACAATCCGTTGTCTCCGGGGATAATGTAAAATTACGACTATGGCCCACTTGTAAACCTACTTCTGTTTCACCTAGATCACCACTTGAACCTGTACCCACTGATAGATCCAAGAAATTGTTTTCATGTTCTAACACTTCATGATCCTGAAAATTAAAAATTTTGTTTAATTTATTAAATATTTCAATTAAAAAATCTCAAATTTCAATTTGTTATTCCATTCCAAATAATGCGTTCATTCTTCTATTTATCTGGATGTTCAAAAATTTCGGACGCCAGAATCACTTTAAAAATGATTTTAGGAAAAAATTATACATAAAAATAGTAATTATCGACGGGAAGTAATCATATTATGACGATTAGGGCCGTATGTGGGATTTTCAAGTAGAAGACTGATTATAAAAAAGAATCGGAACTCACATTTTAGAAAACACTTAAACAAAACTTTTACTCAGGATTTCCAAACAAGAGACGGGTAATCGACCGATATTCATCTCAAAGAATGGACCGATGATCTGGCCCGGTCGCTACTCACGTAAATCATAGGTATTCTTCAAACAACAATCCTAGTAGATATTTGCATTGAAATATAACGATTTGAAAAACAAAAGATAATGGTGTGTGGATTACTGACCGTTCCTTGAATTTGCAACGCATTTTAAAAAGATGGACTTTTATTTAACAATCCACCTTGCCTTAAACCATAAAAATTTAGAAGTCCTTCATTAAATTTTGTTTTCTTTATAATTAGGGTAAAATGCGAGCAAATTCAATTTAAGAAAAATAAATAATCGACGAATCGCTATTGGTCGAAGTAAATTTCGGTGAAAATAAATTAGAATTGTTGTTTGGAAGATTCTCGAAAATTTATAATAGTGGTTTTATAATAAGGAGGTTGAAATGGAGTGCTACAGTTGTAACGCACTGAGCTCCGATGTTAATGGTTCCAAGTTCGACACAATTTTCACTCAAATTTTCTGGATTCACCCAGTTCAAAAAACTGTGTACACGGTTGTTAATTGAAGAAAAATCAGACTGGAAGAAGTGCTGACCACACTTCTTCTATAAATGCCGTGGTCTCGTAAATAGTTACCGTTTCAGTGAATCGACTCTTGAGGCCAGCAAAGGGCTTTATACTCCTAGTTCTGATATTAAAATTAGAGTTCGAATCTATTTTTCTGGTAAATATCAATTTACTATAATTTTTCATCATTACATTAAAATAAAAAGTTGGTTAATCTACTATATAAAAATAAGTCGGGTTTTCCTTCCTGACGCTATAACTCAAGAACGCACGAACCGATTTCCACGGTTTTGCATTCGCTGGAAAGGTCTCGGGCTCCGTGACGTTTATAGCAAAGAAAATTCAGGAAAAATTCCAACAGAAAATCGGGAAAAAATCTTTTTCACGTACAGCGCCATCTATGATACATAGCATGTACTACAAATCAATATTTTAAGTAGATGGCGCCGGTGCGTGATACATTGTTTGACAGGTACTCATTGTTCTCTGCTCAGTTTATTTCATGTGACAAACCGGTATTGTGTTCACTGTGAAATTGTGAAAAAATAGTATAAAAAAATAAGTTATTCGTTTCCTAACATTTCAATTGGCAACCATCAAATCAATCACGTGTATTGTGCAAATTTTTATTCAATTTCAACAGCAGGCATTTGTCTTTAAGTTGGTAAGTTGAACTATGTAAATTATGTGGATCGTGCATTTGAGGTTAAATTCACCAATCTGTCCATAGTCCAAAATGCCTAGAGGACGACTTGCGAACATCGGTCGCAGCACAACACATACAAGCCAGCAACAAGTGTATTCACATAATTTAAGCGAAGAAAGACAAAATATAATAAGAGAAAATGCCCGATTGAGACAACGCGTGAGCACACGAAGATCATTGGCATCATACAATCGCTTGGCATTCCAATATGATCCCACTGCGAACTACAGTGATGATGAAAATTTAGATATTGGACCAATGACGACTATATGCCGATATTGCAATGTGTTAAAGTTCAAAAGAGAAACGGCTGGATTGTGCTGCGCAAGTGGAAAAGTCAATCTGAATCCATTACTTACACCACCACAGCCACTGAAACCATTGATCGATGGAAGTGATCCCGATTCCAGCCATTTTCTTCAACACACCCTTGAATACAATAACTGCTTTCGCATGACTTCCTTTGGAGCTAATATCATTCGAGAAGGCGGCTTTATGCCGACTTGCAAGGTAAAAGATACAACCCACATAACCAATCACTCACACCAACACAATGAATTGCAACACATAACAACTACATATACACCACACACTACACCATCACACGATCAGAAGTTACACCGTATTCTTCAACAAATGATTGTTTGCAATTACAGATACAAGGACAAATATATCATTTGCACACACTACACCATCACACGATCAGAAGTTACACCGTATTCTTCAACAAATGATTGTTTGCAATTACAGATACAAGGACAAATATATCATTTGCATGGTTCAATGGTGCCAACACCAGATGAACCGCATCAATTTCTGCAAATATATTTCATTTTGTCGAATGTGGATCAGCTGAATGTGCGGTGCAATATACAGGGAACACAACAGTTAAAGAGACGAATTATTGAACAGTTGCAAGCATTTTTTCACGCTAATAATGCTGTGGTTAATATGTTCAAAACAGCATTGGAACGAATGCCATCGGATACGCACAAATTTGTCATAAGAGCGGATTGTACCCCAACAGGTGAACATGTGCGAAGATTCAATGCACCTACCGTTAATGATGTTGCTGCAATTATTGTTGGCGATCCAACTAAATCGCGCATTGTCGTTCAGCGAAGAAGCAATATCATGCATCGTGTAAACGAGACACATCGTTTGTACGATGCGTTACAATATCCAATCATTTATTGGCAAGGGCAAGGCGGATACGACATCACGTTGAAGATGGTCGATCCAAACAGGTACAATATTCACACACTAATTATTGCTATTATTGGTTTCCATTAACAATTCATTCAATTTTGCATTTTCAGGCGTATCAACGAATAAAAATCTAAGCGCAATGAATTACTATGCGTATCGTATGATGATTCGTACACATGAGGAGAATGTCATTCTGAAGTGCCGTCGGCTATTCCAGCAATTCGCTGTCGATATGTATGTCAAAGTCGAGAGCGAACGTTTAGCGTTCATCCGATTCAATCAGGCTACGATCTGAGGACTATATACACTTGCGTGATGCTATTCATTCAGATGGTGATGTTCAGAATATTGGACGTCTGACGATTCTCCCATCATCTTATATCGGAAGCCCACGCCACATGCACGAATACGCTCAAGACGCTATGACGTACGTGCGAAATTATGGAACTCCGGATTTATTTATTACGTTCACATGCAATCCGAAGTGGACGGAAATTGAACGTGAGTTGGAACCGGGCCAAAAACCGCAAGATCGCCATGGCATAATCGCCAGAGTATTTCAGCAAAAACTCAAGGTTATGATGGATGTGCTTACTAAGTATCGAGTTTTTGGTGACACACGTTGTTATATGTACTCGGTGGAATGGCAGAAGCGTGGACTACCGCATGCTCATATCCTAATTTGGTTGCTGAACAAATTACATTCAAATGAAGTGGATGACATCATATCAGCTGAAATTCCTGATCCAGTCACTGATCCCCATCTACACGACATTGTGACGACACATATGGTACATGGACCGTGCGGTGCATTAAATCCATTATCGCCTTGCATGGCTGATGGAAAGTGCACAAAACGATATCCGCGACCGTTAGTTGCTGAAACAGTCACAGGGAACGATGGATATCCAGTTTATCGTCGGCGTTCAAAAGAAGATAATGGTCGAACTATCAAAGTTAAAGTTCAAAATCAAGAGATTGAGATCAGAAATGAATTCATTGTACCATATTGCCCGCTGCTATCACGAATTTTCGAAACACATGCAAACGTTGAGAGTTGTCATTCGGCCAAATCAATCAAATATTTGTGCAAGTACGTCACAAAAGGCAGCGATATGGCTGTGTTTGGTATTGCGTCGGAAAATGCGAATGACGAAATCAGCAACTTCCAAATGGGCAGATACGTCAGTACTAATGAAGCACTGTGGCGATTATTGTCATTTCAAATTCATGAAAGATATCCCACAGTTGTACATTTAGCAGTGCATTTGGAAAATGGCCAAAGAGTTTACTTCACTGAGGCTAATGCGGCACAACGAGCTGAGAGACCACCATCGACAACATTGACTAGTTTCTTTGCGGATTCAGTTGTTTCATCAAATGCGTACCAAATACGAACGCTGTTCGCAATTATCATCACCACATGTTTTCCTTCACAACCAATTCAGTTATGGAACAAATACAAAGACGACATATGTGAAGATATCTTGCATCGATTGCGCATTCAAACGAATAATCCTGACATCCAAATAACCGATGAAATCTACAATGAAGGATTGATTCTGATTGAGGATCAATGCTTGACTATTGCAAACAAGCTACTTATTGAAGTAGGAATGATTGCGCCAAATCGATCGATGCACGATGCATTCAACCAAGAATTAAATCGAGAGTTGCAATACAATGTTGATACATTGCAGGAATTCGTTCGAAATAATGTGCCGTTGCAGAATGAACAGCAAAAACAAGTATACGAAACATTAATGCAAGCGGTGGACAATAATACTGGTGGTCTATTCTTTCTGGACGCACCTGGAGGAACAGGGAAAACATTTGTCATTTCATTGATTTTGGCCACTATTCGATCAAGATGTGACATAGCTTTGGCGTTTGCATCATCTGGAATTGCGGCGACTCTTCTAGATGGCGGTCGTACTGCACATTCTGCGCTTAAGTTGCCACTCAATTTAAACACAATTGATACTCCAACATGCAATATTTCCCGATCCAGTGCAATGGGAAAATTGTTGATGCAATGCAAGCTCATTGTTTGGGATGAGTGCACAATGGCACATAAGAAATCACTTGAAGCACTTAACTTCACACTGAAGGATCTTTGGCGAAATAACAACATCTTTGGCGGCTTGATGATATTGTTGGCAGGCGATTTCAGGCAGACGTTTCCAGTAATTCCCCGTGGAACGCCTGCAGATGAATTGAATGCTTGCCTTAAGGCATCACCTTTGTGGAATAACGTAAAAACATTATCGCTAACCACTAATATGAGAGTTCAACTTCAAAATGATCAAAGTGCTGCACAATTTTCCAAACAATTGTTAGCTGTTGGAAATGATAAAGTCCCAGTTGATGCGACATCTGGATTAATTACTCTTACCAACGACTTTTGCCGATTTGTAGACTCTCAAATAGCTCTTATTGAAAATGTTTTCCCAAACATTAGTGAGAATTATCAGAATTATGCTTCGTTAAGTCAACGAGCAATTCTTGCCGCAAAGAATAATGATGTACACGCACTGAATTTCACCATTCAATCAAAAATTGCTGGCGATTTGGTGAAATACAAATCCATTGATTCCATAACAAATCCCGATGATGTAGTAAATTATCCAACGGAGTTTTTGAATTCTCTGGAGTTACCAGGATTTCCACCACATAAATTGCAACTCAAAGTTGGTACAGTTATTATGATATTGCGTAATTTGAATCCACCGCGACTTTGCAACGGTACTCGACTTTCGGTAAAAAGACTTATACCGAATTTGATTGAGGCAACCATTATTAACGGAAAGTACCCAGGTGAAAATGTATGTATTCCTCGAACACAAATGATTCCGACTGATCTTCCGTTTGACTTCAAACGATTGCAATTGCAACGATTGGCGCAAGGCCAATCGCTTAGTGTTTGCGGGATAAATTTAGAAAATCATTGTTTTTCACATGGGCAGTTATATGTTGCGTGTTCACGAGTTGGGAAACCATCCGCTTTGTTTGTGTTAACGTCAGACAAAAAAACAAAAAATGTGGTTTACCAAAGAGCACTTCAATGTAACGGATAATTTGCGGACTTTCATTTAATTAGAGAAGTTCAACTAAATAACACTTCATTTTTGTAATCGAAATGAATTCATTACTGTTGTGAAATGAAATAAAATTTTTCCTTTTCAAATATAAAACAAACCAAAAATTTTTCTTCATCTTTTAATCACCAAACGAAATGTTACATAAAACGAAGCCAACTGGTGGCAAAACGGAGTTCGCCGGGTTTGCTAGTGATTTATATAATAAAACTGGCTACTGACTCAAATCGTTCAAATTTCTTTCGTGAATTCAACCTTACAAGGTCAAATTTTGCAGATTCTTTCAAAAGGCAACTTTTGTAAATTCTTTCCAAATATTATTATATTAATATTTATAAAAATAAATGCTCACCTGTATTCTTGGAAAATCAGATACATTAGGTTTTCTTGGTGAATCCATATGTGATAAATATTCATTTTGATCAGCACGGACTTTTGCTAGCCGTTGACCAACATAGGAACTACCTGAATCACCAGATCCACCCTGTCTATGTAACTCATAATCTAAATCTTGGAATGATGTTTCCTCTAATAATGAGTTTTCATTCTCTGGTGGACATTTAAAAAATTCCTCCAATACTTTACGCGTCTCCGAAAATTCGTACAAATAATCAAATGTTGAATTAACTGGATGTACTGTGTTATCAACATCTGAGGTAGGTGAATTCATTTGTTGTGGTTCATTCTCACTAGGTGTGGTGACCACACGTTGTGGGAAACCAGGTCGTGGTGGATACACAGATGGTGATGCTAATAAACTATGCGCACTAGGTAATGTTGGATGATTTGATTGGGTATTCGTTTCAGGCTGTCGTGGTCCATAGCGTCGCGGTGATCCTTCATATACAGCAATTGGTAGATTACCTTCATCGAAACAGAAATTATTAATTTAATAAATAAAATTTTTACTATCAATTTTAAAAGAACAAAATTAAATTCGTTTAATTTTGATAAGATTTCGATTTACTTTTCAATATTCTACTCTCTGATGGTTAAAATTGGGTAAATTATTTTGTGTCAAAAAAACGAGTAAAAAAAAAAAAGTTTGCAAATTCGATTGATATCAGGATGATTTTCTTTGGTTCATAGTTCAATTACTATGTCTTTTTATTCAAGTAACGTCCAAAAAAATCGCCGCTTTCTGAAAAATGCCAAATTAATGTTAATCATTCGCAGATTTTTTCTCATAGTAGAAGGGAGAAAATAGAACCATAATTAAATTTGAAAGGAACTAGCGTCAATTATGTCTATACGGGAAATAAGGAACGGTCATATAATTTATCCTGAGACATATGTAACTAATCATGAATTTTTCATCAGAGTATTGAAGTGTGTTTTTTTTTTTAAAAGAAAACGGAAATATTTATAAAAATGCGAAACTTATTTCACTCAATTAATTTACTTAACGAAGTTATGATAATTAACAATTTATGATGCTACATGTTTCAGCAATGAGCCTATAATCAACTACCGGTAAAAAACTTTAATTACTGAACTCAATCAAAGTTTATTTTAAGCAAATTATGAGGATCTTTTTTCAACAGTTTTTACTCTGTACCTTTTCTGATTCATTTCGCCAAGCTCATCCTTTTTACGAAAAAAAAGATACAGTTTAATTTTATCTGGGATATTAACTGCCTTTACGGTTTTGCCAGTAAGCCAGATTGATATTCTCTACAGCCTGATATCTTTCTCTATTTTCTATTCATAGATTTCCACTCAATCATTGAGACCGGAGGAAGTCCGCCTTCTCGTAATACCTAAATAAAAGTTCCGGTTTTTTGACATGAGAGGTCTCTTCACGGGGCCAAATAATAAATCATAAAATTTATCTATATACATACCAATCATTTGAGCAACTTTATTATTCGGTTCCGGTGACAAGGAATCAGCATCAAAATCCGACACTGAAGTAACAATTTTAAAAAAGTCTGTCGTAGTTCGATGATACTGTGATACTTCGTTTGGTGAATCCTCTCTACTTGATTGTTCCGTACCTCGATCATTACTTTCCGATGAGGGTAATTTCACAATTTGTTGTGACGTTTGCTGTTGCTGTGTTTGTTGCTGTTGTTTATTATTGTCTTGACATAAATCAAGTCGTAAACCTTGCCAATTATCACCGATATCATCGAATACAACAACTTCACCACACGATACAACAGTCACATTTCTGGATGGACTAACAACTGTTGCCTCTGTTGTTGGAATAACACTATTTGCTTTTGTATATACATTATTTGAATGTACGTTAGGTCGCTGATGCCGCACCTGTAACGATTAATTACGGTTAATAAATATTATGTCATTTACTTTATCAAAATTAAAGAAACAAAATTTGTTTGGTACTCAACAAAAATTTAGAAAAACTGTAAAAGCAGTTTTCTAGAAAAGAATAGAAAGAATTTCTTTAATATAGCTCACTGTATACGCAAGAATTCATTGATTACATTTTTAAAGATCAAAATCTAAGGAACACAATTACTTGAAACTAAAAGCATCAACAAAATTGACTGAATTCTTTAATGGCTGCCGTGAAAATGTCCGTAGCGATATGATAAAGAAGGCTCAATTTTAATCCTTAATATTAATTTAAGAAAATTGTTTTAAAAAAATTACTTTTTACGGTTAAATTATTTGGAAGCTTTTGGTCTTTTGAAAAAGCAAAACGAATGTATGATTAATCGACTTGTAACAGGTAATATTTAATTGGGAAAATTGGGTATACATAAGATTGGACGTTTTGGCAATTTTCGTAGTTAGGCGATTTTGTAAATCATCGTAAAAATAATTTTTACAGCTTTCTTTCTTAAATATTTAAAAATTTCAGTAAATAAAAAAATTCTGATTCTTACTAAAATTTCATAAATTCCTTGACTATTTCATGACTTTTTACACAAAATTAAAATTCCCAGTCAAGTTTTCCCTGACTAGTAGGATGTTTATACAATGTTTATTGTGCCCGTAGCTTCATCCACAAATGGCTCTTTTATTTTAAAGACATAATAAATAACTCTATATTGAAAGTCCGTTTTAAATATTAGTGTGAACGAATTTTTGAAATCGAATGAGTAGTTTCGAATATTTCATACAAAGTTCAACTTGCTCCTCGAAGTTTAGAAAGTGAGATATTATACAATTTTCGTGCTCTAGACTAAAGATTGGTATAATTTGAAATAAGATGCAATGTTTTTCAAAGTTATAATTCCTGGATCTTGAAGGACTATTCTAAACATTGGTGAAAACTTTTTGAAATCGTATGAGTAGTTTAGGAGATTTTTTACTACTTGACTATCTTTAATAAAAGTCGTTTAAGAATATTTTAATTTAATCGATTATTTATAACGAATACAACTTCTGTACAGTAGTTATGTCACTCTCGAAATTTCCGGCAATCCATTTGATAATCTCAAATAGTACATCGCAAAACCAAGAATATTTCCTGGTATATCTATTGATTACACATAAAATAGCACAATTTATACCCAATTTTTAGGAAAATACAATCAAATGAAAAAGATATGTTATTTTTTTTGGAATATGTATATTAAAATTTTGCTCTATTGATTATATGAAAAAATGTTTCAAACAAAAGTTGTTTATATTTTTAAAAAATGGCCCACCTACCCCATTTGATGGCGTTGAAATCGTCAGATTATTCACTTTTGAGCATGTAATTAACCTACCATACCTGAATCTGACACGCTCGCGTAAACCCAAAAAATCCCCTATTGGGCTCTCTACTATGATATAATAATAGGCTTACTGTCCAGATTAAATTTTTTTTTGCCACACTTTCTTTAAATTTCATAAATAAAATTTACTATATTACATACCGAACATACTTCTGTTGAAAATACAGTTTCCGTAACTTCACGTGGATTATTATGTTTTAATGAATCACTACAACGTGTTCGTACATCCCATACACCTTTCTTCTTATCCGCATAATCACCAATATAACGTGACTTACGAGCTGCCTTTGTACGACTTTGTGAATATATTTCACGACCACCCGCTATTTCAATTACTCTACAAAAAACAATCAAATCTTTACTAAAAATTATAAATTTTGGAAAAAAATTATTTTTTGAATATGGAGCAAAGATGCATGTATTTAAAAAAATTATCTAGCATTACTGGTTTAATTCAAGCATAAATTTTAGTTTGTTGTAACGATTCGAAATACTGATAGTGGAAAAAAATAATGATAAATTTGTAAATTAAATATTTTGAAATTTTATTATCAATTTTAGCTAATAATTGTATTTCTTCAGTTCCAATCCTAGAAATTGAAATTTCGATTAACAGGGTATAGAATTTTAACCCCCCCCTCCATTCTTCTATAAAATACGTAATTTCTATTTGTAGAGGAACCGCCATTGCGCTCCGAGAACTCTTCACCATCTGGCGATATAAATATCTCCAAGAGTAGAATGACGTGATAAGCAGATTAATATACAAGATGGTATTGAATCTTGAGATAAAGGAAAAATAAGAAAGATGATATTTGGCAGTGTTTCACCAAAACACTCACCAATCTTTAAAACTGAATTCTAGCTAGTTTCAAGCGGACACGGAAGAATATTTAAGACATTCTTATAAACAACTTAGCCTGCCTGTTGAATGCCAAACAAGAAATCCTAGCAAACGTGGTGTGCACGTCTTTGCTACATCTTAATACAGAGCAGTTTGTTATAAGTGTTTGGGACGATCCTTCCTATGAAACCCCTGTCTTGAAATAACTCAGCACCCATATTAGTGTATAACAAATAATACAGGAAAATTCTTTGGGCGAAAATAATTTATTTAATAATTTTGTCGTTTTTATCTCTGAAAATACTATTGCTTGTGAATTATTTACAAATACGTACACTTTTGTGTTATTGCATTTTTTTAATTTTTTTTTATACATATTTCAAATTCTCAGAATAGCGACTTCTACAAAACGAATTTAATTATTTGGACAAAACTAACGAGTATACTTTCCACAATTTTTCCTAATGTAAAATAAATTTCATATTTATATATTTATTTGAGAGAAAATCCTAAACTCATCCACGTCAACGCAAATTGAGAGTATCGCGTCTAAAAGGCTACGCTAGGTTATCTTAAAATAATTACCAAATATAACTTTTTTGAAGATGATAAGATAATTAATTGATTGTTTCTTTTAGTCCCCAAAATAAGATCTAAATTTTCTAATCCCAATTATCAACTACTTAATTCAAAGATAATGTATTATAGATAAAGTTTAGGCTAAGTGATTAAAATTAGCTAAAATTGAAAACAAAAATCTGTGGAAAATTGTACATAATTTATCCTACTATGAAAAATATTTTATCCTACTCATAGAAAACAAAAAGCTTTATTTACAAATATGGCCATAGAAATATGAGTATAAATGATACACTAGTTAAGAGTGATACTTATCACGTTAGCGCTACAAGTGCAATCTTAAAGCAGCGGTTAAAAATTTCGTTAAGTTACTTTCCAAAATACATGTATCTTTGCAACGATCGTATACAAAGGTGTCAAACGAATTTTTCAACAATGATCTGTCAAAAACCTATTACTGTCACTAAATATTTGCTTTTAGATCAGTAACGTAGCCAGTAAAGAGTTACCTGATTAAGTGTTTTTTTTTTTACTGTTAGCCCCGTTTTACGTAAACAGTAGTCATTTTTCGAAAGCCATTTTTTACATTTGTGTTCATTTTGTGTCCATATATATGCTTTAAAGGGTTTGTAATGAGCTTGCATAAAATCATCCGAGAATCGATTAACATTTATGTAGAACGAACCTACTAAACAAAACCATTAAATCAGGTGACTTCTTATTGGAATGCCTTAAAGCAAACATTTACTATGTAAACTTAATTTTAAGATAGCTTTTTGTCTTATTTTTTGAGTTATTGTTCGCGAATATCTTAATGTCTAAAGAGACTTTAGAAAAATAGTGTTACCTCGATAATTAGATACTAAGCATTCGTGGTGGCGAAAATTTACATATTTTACATAAGAAATTTTGGTACTTTTATTTGATAGCACTGTTTTCATGTGGTACAAATTTATTCAATTTTGTTATAATTGTTGGTTGTGTTTGCTTTTTAATAGAAATTTTATATAAATTTCAAAATTAGGCCATTTAGTGTCTTTAGTAGTTTTAGTAATAACAAAATAGCTTCAATAAACATAAGTTTACGAAGGGGGGTTTTGTTTTTGATAAAGTGCTCTATAGTCAAGATTTTTAGTTTCATAACATTTGAATATTTATTTTTTGTATTATTTGTGCTTGAATATTACATCAGAGATTGCCTTTATTATAGAGCTAATAGATGTCTCTATTAAAATCAGAACTATAATTAAATATGAAATATATTATATGTCACATATGAACTTAAAAAATGGCCAAAAGCCGCGCGATTAGTAGTTACACAAGTTATAACAGAGGTTGTAATTTTACATAGAAAACAGCGCCAACATCTCCATTATGTACTAAAAAAAAAACTTTTGACTTTTATTAATGTATGCTATTTTATCAAATGGTTAAACCTATGTATACGACCGTTAATTTTTTTAAAATGAATATTTAAATAACGAGCAAACACTGCTTATAAAACTTTTTAAATACGAGACAGTACGAAGATGAGAATGATATTTAGAAAAAAATAATACAAAACTCATGCTGTTTTAATATTATAAAAATGTAAAGTTAACCAAATAAAAAACGAAACATATTTACTATTTCTAAAGAAGTGGTTTATTATTTTAATTCTAAATAAACAGATAATACTAATAGAGTTAGAGGTTTTAGAAAAGTTGATAAATATTATTACTATAGAAAAACAAACTAAAATGATTCTTTTTTGTCTTTTTTATTTCTTTCAAAATTTCTTTTTGAAATAAAATATGTTGTGATGTGCGAATTTCTTTTTGTATTGCGCATGTGTATACAATATTTGTTTTTATATTCTCTAAATACAATGAAAATAAAACATTTTTACTAAAGGAAACTGGGAAAAGTGGTTTTGAATAGTGATTTTAAAGAAATTTAAATCTCAATATTAGATTATTGTCAATGAATTTGAATATGGAATTCTTATTCGTGTTTTTTTTTTTGTGATAATCTCAGAATTCAAATATGTTACTTTTTGTTAGCATTTACTAACTTGAAAATAAATATCACATAATTAATTCGCTTAATATCAGTGAAGACTGAATTTATCAACGCGTAATGCCAAAAAATATTCTTGTAAAAAATTGTCCCTAAGACTTTCGCTTGCCGAACACGTGTCATACCACACAAATATACCTGATTTGAGCTGACGTGAGGCACGTTATTAATAAATTTAAGTCGCACGCAAGCGCAAGGCAGGCTACACTACATTTATGTAATACTTAGGTTATAAAACGTATTATAAATGTCGAAAATGGGTTACACTGCAATTTCGTACGTCTTACGACATACGACGGTTATGTAGAACAATCCTCAAGTGTCATATTAAATTATATGCGGTCGAGTGGATGTCTTACCACTCGACTTGCAAACAGATTATTTCCTAAGAATATTCTTAGACATTAACCTTCACAATTTCTTTTCGTGAATGAAATAACGTGTCAGGCGGAAAAGGGGATTCAAATGTTATGTGTGAAAATTACAGATAGAAAAACTATTTAATTTTGTTCAAGAAGTCTAATTTATTTTAAATTCAACAACAATAATCTGGATTCGTGAGTTTTGTCACTTAAATTTCCCAAAAGATTTTTTGTATAGGTTTTATCAATATCGGATGTTATCCTGAAATAAATAGCCGATATATGTATAAATAATATTCTCAAATAATATGCAAAAAATTGGATAAACTTAATCAATTTTGCAATAAAAATAAAAATCTTAATGAACAATAACAAAACAACCATCCTAACCTACCCCCTACCCCTACGTAGGAATATTTGTTACATATCATTTATTGACTAAAATTTTTATAAATAATGAAAAGAGTAAAATACTTCGAGTTAATAGAAGACCATTGGGCTCATAAAAATATATAAAAACCAGAGCAAGCAAGTTTCAAAGCTATTATCTAAAAAATATCATAGAGTCTCGGCTGCGAATCAATCATTTCAAAATTTTTTACAGAGTATATTAAGAGGGGAACCGCAATCGTGTCCTTTGTACCTAGACTTTTTGGACCTCTGTACTCAAAAAATTTGTTTTGAGTAATCCATTGAATACTGATTTTTTTAAATATTATCTAAATATGTAGAGAATTTTTTCAACTAAAAATATTATTTTGAGCAGACTATTTCAAAATATATTTTTTGAATTAAGTAGATTTACGAGTACAATAACGAATTAAAAGTGATAGTTTATACAGCAAATATATTATGCTTTTGAATTTTTTAACTAGTTATGAAAAAATTTTGTTTCCTGTTTAAAACCGGAACTAAAACTTAAATAAAAAAAATAAAATTCAAATTTTAATTACGAATTCGCTATTTTGTCAAAAACCGATATTTCGATCATTCCTTCGATCAAAACTAGTTTTATCTAGTTTTATGGTCTTTTGATTTCGGATTTACTATACCGTTGAAATCGTGTTCACCACCAAGAACCTTCTCGTGGAACACCTTCAACAGATCATTTTCAGGAGTACACCAGATTAATATTTTTACCACTTAATGTAACAATACTTTTTGGTTTTTATACTCGACATGCATAATGTGCCAGAGTATATAAATTTTAGTGTCAAGTTTGTAACGCTAGGACATATTAACTTGCTTACTCTGTTTACAGAAAAAAAAACATTGATATCACATGCATTGAATACTTTTAGGTTGTTTTTGTTTTTTTTTTTTTAAATTTAAAAAGGGCATAAAAATAGAAAGAGGAGCTACGGTATTGTGTTTTGGTTAAAAAACTAAATGAGGAGGCAAACGAGTCGGCATGATGTATGAGTATGCACATGCACCATGCGCACATCACTATATTTATAGGAGAAATCATCAAAAATATAAAAAAAGAAAACAGGATGAGTGTGATGGTACCTGGAGTCACGCATCTTATACGCTCCTCCTTTATTATTGGTAAGTACAATAACATCAGTGTTATCTAGATCACCATCTTCAGACGAGAGCTCCTCAGGGCCAAGACCCAACTCGTCTACAAGACCATCATCTTCTTGCATACCTTCATCATTATCAATATCTACCTCATCATCATCATCATCTAAATCAAGATCATCTTCTGGTTGCACATGGGTTTCAGTGCTCTTGTTCCATGTTTCAGATCTAGCGGATTATAGGGCACTAGTCAGATATACGCCAGAGAGGCATTCATCACTCAATTAGGGTATACAATTATGTTATCTTAACCAAAAATTTACAATTTATTTTAATTATTTTCCGGATATTTCATGTCAAATTGCAAAAACAACTTTCGCAAAACTCTGAAAATTTTTAATAGCATAATTTTACGATGACCTTTTGCAAAACTTCGGGAATTTTACAATACACGGGAATACAATAGAAAGAAAACTGAAGACAAGAAATCAAGACTGTCTTAGTCTTCCCAAATAAAATTTTGGATTCTTTGTCGGAATAAAATTAGGAGGATTTATCAACAGCTGTTAAAGATGTATAATTTTCCAGCACAAATACCTCATAAATACTTATTCTAATGTTTGAAATTTGATATGCACAATATTGACATAAAAAACCAGTGCTTCTTGAAGAGTTTAAAAAAAAAAAAAAAAAAAAACATTTCTAAAAATTTTGATTTTTACCTTAGAATTTTTTTTCGGGAAAAACTCTTCTACAATCACTAGGTTTTCAGGTCAATATTGTGTATACCAAATTTTAAAACATTTGGATAAGATTCTTTTGAGTTATTTGTGCTGGTAAATACAATGTATATTACATGTTATTTAAGTCAACAGCTGTTTTAGAAGCACACTGCTTCTTTATGTCAGGATAATAGCTGTTGATAAACCGCCTTAAGTTAAAGTTTACATACCAATGGAAATAAATATTTAAAAATATATTTATGCGCAAAATATTCTTAAATATTATTAAAAACGTATTAAAATTATCTTACACACTTGGAGCAGTAATTCTTTGACGTTGCCTCAGAGTCAACACCTGTAGACTTAAAATCTTACTATTCTGCAACAGTTTCAAATAGATCAAGAAGTGGGGACTTTCTCTGGAGAAGAGACGATCTTTTCTCAATCAATAAATTGAGGCTTATGACTTAAGTGTATCTAATTCGAAATACTCCAGCCAAATCTACTTATTTAGATATAATTGTTTCCAATGGTATGGGAAACAATATTTTGAACAGTTTTGGGTATAATTTAGCATATTTTCAGAAATATTTTCATATCAACAAAGTTTTTCTGATCAGAAAAGGTTACAAATTTGTATGTTCCCGATAATTTTGCAGATTTAATTTTAATTCATCTAATCATTATATATTACCTTTTCAGCTTGTATTTTTTGACAGGCTTATAGAATATCCTGTTTGAAATGAATTTAGTAATACTATATTTTATAATTATATATGGTGGGCGGAAATTATTTTTAAATCCACCTTAAAATATTAAATCCAATTAAATTAAATGTAATCCTAATCATTATTTATATAAAGACAAAATTAATTAAAATTAATCTATATCAATTTTCAAACTATAAATTTTCAATTATCATTGAAAATCTATTAATTTGTTTATTTTTAATTAATTTTTTTCTGAGTTGTCGATTGAAACAGTTAAAGAGATATCATTCTCTTTTAAGCGATATCTAAAAAACCGCGCATTAAATCCTTAAATAGATTCGGTTTTTGTAAATTTTGGGCACCCTTAAGAATTTTGACCCATACATTTAAAAATAACATTATTTAACAATTGGATGCGTAGTTTTTAAAATATTGTATGAAATCATTTTCAGAAATTGATATTTCATGCGATATCATTTTCCAGTCGGTCAATCAATCGTAAAATGAATATTTTTGTGTTTTGTAGATCTTGATTATTCTAGAAACCTCAAAAACAGAAAAATTAATATTTTTTTTATATTTTGGAAAATTCGTAAAATTTATTAAAAAAGGTTAATTTTCTAATCGTTAAAATTGACTCGGCTTTTGCAATTTTGGGTCAAAATTAATATATTAATGGAGTTTTATCGAATTCTAAAACAATTTTGTTCTTAATTTTCTCGGTTTTTTAAAAGGGATAAAAATTATGCAAATTTTTTTCTGCTTTTCGATTAAACTATGTTAATTTTGGATAATTGGATACGTATTTTTTGTGATTTCACTTGACATACTTAAAAAAAAAAAACCTATATTTCGGAGCTATTTTTTGGTTTCCTGCATATTTTATGACTACACAAAATTAATTTCTAAAATCCCTGACAAAAATCAATTTCCAGATTTACGAAATACCGATTTACAAAAAAAAAAGGTAACAATAAAATTTTCTAAAGGTAAGATAATTGTATATCCTAAAATAATGTAAACGGCCAAAAATGTTTGCATAAGCATGATTACGCGTAAAAAACGTTTATTTGATACCAAACGATATAGCCTACATTAGCCTTGCCTAGCTGGATGAAAGCCAAGGCTATTTATTTATTAAAAAAAATTATAAAAATTCATAGTATTAAAAAATTTATTTGAAAATGTAAAAATAAAACAAACTTACCTATCTGCTTCATTTAAATCTTGAATACTAATTAACGGTTCCGGAGTATCTGGCGACAACATTGTGGGCGGTGATGTATTCATATCATCGTGTTCGTTATTGGAAGATGATGTGGACCGAACTACCACTAACGGATTTAGGTTCACATCAGCTCTAGGCCGACATTTTGGAAATAATTTTGTTATTTGTTCAGCACTATCGCATCCCGTTACATTTATCTGAAAATTGTTTTATGATTATAAATTTATTATAAATAAAGTAGAATCTAAAGAAAGGTTTATTAAGGTAGTTGTTCTGCTATAAGATTGTAAAAATATTATGTATGATATGCGCGGTAGGAGTAGATTAGTTACTAGTAAAAATGAATATAGTTCTTGTCCGAAACTGAACAGCAGTATTGTCTGCGGGTACTGTTTGTGTGGTATGAAACGATTAGTCACACACTACTTGCTGGGTTTTTATACTCGACGTATATAGAATATATAAGAGGATATTGGTTTTGCTGTAAAGTTTGTAAGGTTAGCAAATATTGATCGCACAAACAATATTTTGGTATGGGTGTTCATAAAATCACCTAATTAGTCCCTTTCCGTTTGTACCTATGTTCGCCTGTCTGTTATTAAGATAGCTCAAGAGATACAGAGATGAAATTTTAGTGTATTCTGAATCTAAAAGGTAAATTTAAGTTTTTGAACGATTAAAATCCATTCATTGGGTCCAAAGGATCCATGATCCATCTTTCAAATAATCTTCTAATAACAAAAAAGTTTTGTAATGTTCATAATTAATATTTAAAAAATTAATGACAACTTATTGTAAAATTTATAAAATAACTCGACATACATATGATTGAATTTCATTGCTTGGACTATTTTTAATTAGCATTCATAAAATACTATAAATATACAGTCTATACAATTACATGTATAATAATAATACTTGTGGCTAGGAGTGAGAAATTGATAATCAACTGTAATTCTAATAGAAAAGAGTACTAGTCATTCCGATTGATCGTTGCCAATTAATTCAAATTCCAAAGTTCCAAAGCTCAGGATGTCTATCGTGTAAGATAGACATCCGGATACAATCTGGCGATTATTAATATGTTTGATCCATGTATTACGATCGAAATATGAACGAAAGCTATGCCTCATTTCGGAAAAAATTAAAAAAAATATTTTTAATTATAATTTTAAATATATTTAAAAAATATTCTTCGGACATTGCTCTTTGTGATTTCTGATAGTTCCGACGGTTGCAACACGATTTCGGAAGTAACGATTCACTTTTTCGCATAATTAAAGAATTAAAATAATGAGCTCTTAGTTAGAATCACTTCAAAATACGAGACATGAAAAGTGGGACTATGTACAATCCAGCAATTGGTAAGCCTGTTGATTGATTCTGTTCTATAATAAATGCAATTTGACCACAAGAAAAAAAAACTAATTTTTACTCCCAATAGAATACGGTGTAGCGAAACTCAGATAAAAGCTCTGGTCTTGGCCCATTATGAATATGATAAACAAATAAAAAAGATTTATGCACAAACCGTTCCAGTTGAAGTATTATTTCCAGTTGTTCCGTTGGAGGTGTATACATCTCCATTGTCAAGTTGTTGTAAACTTACGCTGGTCATTTTCCGTAAATTGTACGCTATTACAACACCAAATGTTGTCGTTTACACTTGCATAAGTGATATCCACTATTTGATTATTCATACCAATAGCAATGGGTATAAACCCAAACATTCATTTGATTTGATTCTTGTATTTACCAACATATCCGTTCAATCATTTTAGTGGATTCAACAATTTTATATCCACATTCACTGCAAAAAAATCGAAATACACTAATTATTATTTAGCACATTACTGCACAAAATAATTAATTCCAAGAATTAATACTTTTAATGTCATTCAAATGATTCAGTATATTGAATCGATTTCATTCAAAATTATAAGGTGTAACAGAAATCACGTCAAATTTCTACGAGATAAAATAAGTCCAAAGAGTTTTTGAAAATTTAACACTCGTTTATTATTATGATAGAACACTTCGATAATTATTACGTGTATATATGAAATACGTGAAGGTATTATAAATTTAGTACAAAGTTTATAACGATTATAAAACTATACATATGAGGGTTTATTAAATTAAGTCAACGGTTTGTACTTATAAATATTGGAATTAGTAACAAAATTTTGATATAGGCTAAAAGTATGAGAGAAAAATTAGATAAGTAATAGGTGGGTGTAAATCCATTCAGGCGAAGCGTTGTATCAACTGCGTGAAAGTTTGATGGATAAGCGATGTACTTTCTCATCGGTTTATCAAACGATTTGTTTTTAATTAACTTAGGAGGCGCCAATAAACGAAACTCCTACTACGAGAGGGGAGGGGAGCTACGTAATTTTTATTTATTTATTATTATTATTTTTTTTTTTTTTGGTACAATGATAATTCAAAAAAAAAAAACTGGAGAAAGAAATCATTTGGCTATAAGTGAAAAAGTTATTTATCTACTAATAATCGATAATTTACATATGAAAAAAATCAGTTTTGTTTTGAACCAAATTGTTAACAGAACATTTAGTTCTTAGTTAACAGATTATAGAAAATTTCTTCTGGACTTGGTAATAAAAAAAATTATGTTCCATCTGACGGTGTGGGACATAGGAAAATTTGCGTTAGGCTAGGCTATATGCGGATACAGAAAATCATAATAGCCATTATCAATATGAATTAGGTAGTTTGGAGACCGATTCCAAATTAGCAAGGACTATAATCTCCTCGGAGACACTGCGGGCTAATTCATACTGATGATGACTGCTTTGTAGTAAACAAACAAAGTAATTAATTGTAAAAATGTAAAAAAAAAAAATTTAAAACAAATATAATATTTTTTAAAAGGATTTTTACAAAAAAAATTCGAGAAAGAAAACGATTTCTCTTTTCGTGACAATAATAATCTAAATTTTAACTAATTTCATTTGTTTTTATGTTTCTATCTATCTTTCTATGTAACTTTCGAATGTAAAAAACAAAGGTTCGTTGGCGCCGACTTCGAATAGTAAAATGATCACAACTAAATTATTTGTAGAAATATTTATTTAATTTAAAATTATTTTTTACTTTTTAATCCATTTTTTATCTTATTATGTTTCTATTTCTAATTCATAAATTTAATAATATTTCCTGGTTTTCCAGGTTTGTGGCCACCCTGATGACTGATTAGAGTCGCTACTAATTTTTAAGTAAAACTCTTTAAAAATGGTCAAGAGTGAAAAAAAATTATAGTACGATGAAACCCATGGGAAACGGAGAGATATAACAAAAATGAAAGAAAAAATATTTTACGGGCGATCTGATATAGGGAAGTGAAATTGGGTTAGTTTATAAGGGTAAAACACGGTTTGTCTCAATTTCTGGCAAAACTACAAGTCCTATGGAAAAAAGTTAAATGGTAAATTTGTGCGTAATAAAAATCTACAACTTTTATATGTACACTTTTTTCACATAACCTCAAAATTTTATCGATTGAAAAATTATGGTGCTTTTTCGATATTTCTTCAAAATAAGATGAAAAAATAAATATTTTAAATCAAAAAATTTACAGTGTATTTGAAACATAAAAAGGTAAGTTTTCAACATATTTTGTGGAAAACAAATTGTTTTTGTAAAAAATAGAAATAAAAATCCAAAAACTTGGTAATTTCAATTTTTCACATAAATTTTGAGGTTATGTGAAAAAAGTGTAAATACAAATGTAGATCTTTTTACCTACACCTATGCTTTTTAACTTTTTTCCATAAGTTTTGTAGTTTTGCCGAAAATCGAGATAAACCATGTTTTAACCTTAAAAACTCACCCCTTCCACTTTCCGAACTCGTAAATTATTTAATATCGATCGTATATTATTTTGCCTTTCATTCTTATTATATTCTCTCCCATTTCCAATGGGTTTTATCCTACTATAATTTTTTTTGGTTATTATCGACCCTGTTCTATTTGTATTTAAAGCACATAAAATGAATCAATTCTTAAATCAGAATAATTATGCAATCCACAACATTAAAAAATTTACTATCTATAATAATTGTTTTTATATTTTATTAAAAGTCAATTGTTGACATTTAAACTTTGCAAATTGACCTTTCAGTAAAATGATTTAAGTATTTTCCGCTCTGAATAATTCTATAATTCTATTCGATTTTTTCCCATTCATACGTTTTCCAATGTGTGTGTGTGTGTGTGAAAATATCAGGAAATTAAATTTAAATGCATTTTCTATTGTTAATGAAAATATGATATTTAATTGATAAAATGTTGATAAGGTTGTTAACATTTATTCATCGAAAATTTTGTGAAAATGTCAAATATATTTGTCGAAATATTTTTTAACACTTTAATTTGTAATTTCCCGATAGGAAATTAATTTATTGAGTTTAAAAATGAAGATAAAATAACAAATAACAGTGCTAATTATTTAAATACCAGGCATATAAATTATAATTAACTTATTATACAATAATATGTTGTATAATTATATATTTTTTGATTTTTTGGCTTTGGGCTCGAATTGTGGCGAATCTAAACAAATTTTGAAAAAAAATTTATTAAATAAAAGTTTTTTGTTGTTAAGAAATATTATTTGAATTTTTCTTATATCTATTACATTTTATCAGATGAATTCATGGATCCAATTTATGAACTTTATTCATCCATGGAGTTTAAGGACACATTTTCGATCTATAATTCGGTACTCGATAATTTCTCGTAAGTTTTTGATACCGACGAAAATAGACTAAATAAGATTCGAAAAAAAATAGAACGAAACATTTTTTTTTCTTTCAATATCTTAAAACTGGCCTCAGCTAATTCAGTCATACAGCCATTAACCAAATAAAATGGGACAAAAACAATTTTTAGTGATTAAATTTCATCCAAATAAAAGTTTTTTTAAAAAAAGGAATCGCCTTCAAAAAAATGAACTAAAAAGTAAAAAATTTTTGAATTTTTTTCTTATGTATAATATAATTAAATTTTATTTTTACAATTATTAATTAAAATTAACTTATAATATCAAGAATAATTAAAAGAAGTTGGATTAATCGAACGATACGCTAAATCAGATTCTCTTTAATAATTAATTTATTAAATTTTTATTGTATATTTTGTAAAAAAACGTTAAAAAACTAATTGTAGAGACATCTATATTTAAAAATTAGACATACACAATAAACAAAATATATTTTCACAAAGTTCAATCAAAAATAAATTAAATAATAATCCCAATTTTATAATTATTAATGGGAACTCTAGGATTTTTCGAATAAATTTCGATTTTTTCCCCAATTTCCTAGATCAAAAAATCGAAATTTAATTATCCCAATGTAATTAAATTTGGCATGTATTTTTTTCGTCACATGAAAATGGAGAGCTTGTCAAAGAGATTTTTTCGAAATAATATTTCTAATATAAGATTAATAAGAATTTTTGCACGCCAAGATTTTGGCATATGTAATCGCCTTTATTCCTCTAAAGGAATATGTCTTATATTAATATGTAGGACAGCTGCGCCATTCGTAAGAAAATCAAATTTGATTCTAAATATTATTTTTAATAGCTACAGGATGCTACTCTATCTTGAGAACCAAATTACCTGACTTTTCCAGGTTTTCCAGAAACTAATTGGGATTATTACAGATCTTTATTTATATGAGCTGGAATAAAATTGACTGAATTTTTTAATGACCGTCGTGAAATTTCCGTATCGATTTGAAAAAAAAAAAAAGAATTTGAAAGATTTTATCAATTGCGCCGCACAGAAATTCAAAGGTGGTTTCGCAGTCCTGAATAAATGCTCAGTCTTAGTCAGGGCTATAAGAAAATACAGTTTTAATCCTTAAAATTAAGAAAATTGTAAAAAAAAAAATGTATCAAATGTTAACCGGTAATATTCAGTTGGAAAAATTTTGTATACATAATTTTGGACGTTTTAGCTAATTTACTTAGACAGAAGGTTTTGTAAAATAATCATCGTAAAATAATTTTTACAACCTGAATTAAGTATTTAAAAATTCCAGTATACTAAATAATTTCCTGACATTTACTAAGATGAATAAATTCTTTGACTATTCCATGAAACATTAAATAGATATTTAAAAATTCCAGTAAATTAAAATATTCCCTGACTTTTACTAAAATTTCACAAAATTCTCTGTCTATTCCATGACTTTTTACACAAAATAATAAAATTTGTTCTAGGTTTTCCAGATTTTCTCTGACCAGTTGACACCCTGAACTAAATTAATGTAATAAAATATAATAGTTCATATTTTGCCGCCAGATGAATTGTTTAGTTATAACAATGGAAAATCTAAGTATCAATATTTCTTGTTCGAATTGAAATTTGATTATTTATTTTATTGTATACTATTATAGTTTATAAATATAAGTGAGCATATAAACTTTGAACTAGTATTATTGGTCCAACCTCAGTACCATCTGGTGACAGAAAAGCATGACACCAATTTTCTAAAATTTTCAATACAATTTAATTTAGAAATTAATTGGTTCTAGGAAAGCAATTTAACTATATATATATTCTTAACCAATCTAAATAATTTTAAGAATTTTAGTGACACATGTGACACAAATAAAACATATCAATAAAATAGGGTTGCTTATGCAAAAAAAAAAAAAAAAGAAAAGAAAATCAAAACCGGATGTAACTGATATAAAAAATTTGTAAAATAAATAAAATATTGAAAGTATAGGGGGGTTTGTTTTTATACGATACATGACACATATCATGTGTCATCAAAAATAACGCCAATTTGATATTTATTCCCCTTTAAACACGTGTACACTTCAAGATGATGTCATCAGACATATTTATTTACGGGTTGAGGGGGTATGTAAATTACTTATACGTACAGTGTGTCCCGTATCATGTGCATGACTATCCTTCCTTATATTTTTAAATAAACCATTGGAACTTTACTAAAGCGAATTTTATCTGTTATCTTGAAAAATAATTGTAGCTAGTTTCACGAAATTTAATTACACAAAAAAAAAAAATATGTTATCATACACCAAACTATATAAAATATTAAATGTACTCTAAAATTAATATAATATATTAACTCTGGCATATTATGTATGTCGAGTATTATAAAGGGCTATAAGAAGAATTTTAAACAATTTTTGGTCGTAAAAATTTTTATTTATTTATTTATTTTGACTTGTTCTACAACGTAGGTATGTATGCTATCATTGAATAAATAAAAATTATTATTACTACTCAAAATACGACAGTGGTTACATTTGAAAGCGGGCGAAACGTGTGGTGGGTGACACACTGTACAATGTGAATAAACATGGCTTTTTTTTTGAGAGAGTAATTGATCCCATGAATTGGTGTAATTTAATATATCAAAGAGTTGTCAGATATTTTTTTTTATATGTTGTATTGCGGTCATTTAGAAACTAAAAAAAATTTGTTACATAAAACTAGTCCAGAAAAGATGATAAAACAAACCATGGTGGTGGATATTACCCTTCGTGGATATATCTATGGCTTTCTGATTCAGAGCATAAATCAATTAACAATGGAAGGATAAAATTTTAAAATGGATTCTTATGGAACTTATTGAAAATTACGATGAGAATTTTTCAAGATATTGATGATTGAAAATAAGATTTGTTAAGTATTTTCTAAACGGGTAATGAATTTTAATCTCTACCACGTAAATTTTTCATATACGAAGCATTTTTGAAAAAAATTTAGAAATTATTACTACAAATTTTGTACGAGGAATTAAAATTTTACTTTTCGAAGAGGACCGGAGATTAGCCGAGTCATTTAGTCGAAAAAAGGTTCAGGCCGTAAAATGACAGATAAAGTGATCCATTTTCTTTAGAGAAAATTTTTTCATCTTTATATGTATTTATAATTGTATGGATTGCCTATTTAGTGTATTCTATGAATGTTAATGATTAAAAATAGTTCAAAATTAATTCTGTTAGTTGTTTCCTATAAACGGTTTCGATTCGACACAATTTCAGCTAATGAATGTATGTTATTTTTTTATATGTATTTATAACTGCATGGACTGCATATTTAGTGTATTCTATGAATGTTAATGATTAAAAATAGTTCAAAATTAATTCTGTTAGTTGTTTCCTGTAAACGGTTTCGATTCGACACAATTTCAGCTAATGAATGTATGTTATTTTTTTTATGTATTTATAACTGCATGGACTGCATATTTAGTGTATTCTATGAATGTTAATGATTAAAAATAGTTCAAAATTAATTCTGTTAGTTGTTTCCTGTAAACGGTTTCGATTCGACACAATTTCAGCTAATGAATGTATGTTATTTTTTTATATGTATTTATAACTGCATGGGCTGCATATTTAGTGTATTCTATGAATGTTAATGATTAAAAATAGTTCAAAATTAATTCTGTTAGTTGTTTCCTGTAAACTGTTTCGATTCGACACAATTTCAGCTAATGAATGCATGTTATTATTTTATATGTATTTATAACTGTATAGACTGCATATTTAGAGTATTATATAAATGTTGATGATTAAAAATAGTTAGTTGTTATTTTTACTTGTTTAAAACTTTCTATTCTATAAATTAACATTCGAATTGATTTGAAATAGTGTTGGCAAGTACAACACCACTGTTATTAAAAAAATGTATCCAACAATTCATAGATTATATGAATAATGAATTTTGTTTAATTGAAACTTTTCATTCTATCTGCCACAAATGTCTAATTAATAATTCTAACTAGACATTAAGTGCTAGAAATTATTCATATCATTGATAACGTCTACTCTAAACTAAACTTATTATGAATGAGATATCTATACTAATACCGATAAAACAGCAAATTATTTCTTTGATTTCAAAATTTGCAAAGATTTTAGTTTGTCGTATTAAACACAGTCTCGAAAGAAGGCACCTGGCTTCATCAGATTTGTTAATTTTGCTAGCTAATTTAAATCGCCAACACGAGAGATGAAAATCTCCTGTTGAAAATTTCTCAACTTCAATTTCTCTTAGAAAAAGGTCAAATAATCAGATTTGATAGTGTCAAAATTTGAAAGGTTTATAGTTAGTTGCGTTAAACACAGTCTCGAAAGAAGGCATCTGGCTTCATCAGATTTGTTAATTTTGCTAGCTAATTTAAATCGCCAACACGAGAGATGAAAATCTCCTGTTGAAGATTTCGCAACTGGAATTTCTCTTAGAAAAAGGTCAAATAATCAGATTTGATAGTGTCAAAATTTGAAAGGTTTATAGTTTAGTTGCGTTAAACACAGTCTCGAAAGAAGGCATCTGGCTTCATCAGATTTGTTAATTTTGCTAGCTAATTTAAATCGCCAACACGAGAGATGAAAATCTCCTGTTGAAGATTTCGCAACTGGAATTTCTCTTAGAAAAAGGGCAAATAACCAAATTTGATAGTGTCAGGTTTGTTCCTTTGAGACTATTTGTTTACCACAACAAATTTTTCTAGCCCTCTTTAGTTATTTTCATAAATTTTTAATTTTACGAGCAAATTTGCTTTAGAGTTATTCCATACTCAAATTAAAACATCCATTCTACTCGGCTATTTCCGATTATCTTAAAATTTGGAATACTTATACCAAGTACTAAGGATAATTAAAAAAAAAAAAGATAGACAGCTCAGCCCATACATGTCCTATCTTTCAAACCATAAAATAAAAAATAACAATTCAAATACATGAATATTTATTTATTAAAAACAAAAAACTTTTGTTTGATTCATTTTTATTCCGTTAATTGTTTAAATTTTCCATTTTTCCAGCTCAAATTAAGCTAATTACTTACATAATTAATTATAATAAGTGCATATTATTATATAATATTGTATTTATTTATGTTAATAATTAAAAATATAAGCTGAACCATATGTCGGTTATTTAAACAATTAGCACTGCAAACTCATACACTCAATAAGAATAAATAAAAATTTTGTTTTAAATTGTGCAAAAATTTGTTAGCAAGCCGATTTTCATTTAAATTGTAGATTTTGTGTTTCTCTAAATATAAACTCCAAGAGTAAACAATTTTTTCAAATACAAGAAATCTGTACTCTTGAATACTTATATTATTAAATTGGTAATTAAAGGAAAAAGGGGTTATAGCTGTTTTTATCTATCCGCATTCTTTAAAAAAAAAAAAAAAAAAAACTACAGTTAAAACAGTATGCTCAAACAATTTTAACTTCAAATGGGTGGCATATCAGTCTTATCAGGCATACATTTGGGAAACTAGCAAATTTTCCGGAAAATATCAATTAATAACAAGAAGAGAAAAAAGCTGCTTTTTACCCTTTTTAAGGGGGTACAAAAAGTATAAAAATTTATCAAATTTCACATTTAATTTTTTCGAAAAACATCCATATTAACCAGAAAAAAGGAATATACATTTATTCACCCCCTATAAAGGATCATTGCGTGGTAAACATTGGGTATTATAATTAAAAAAAAAAAAAAAACTTAAAATCTACAATTTAACTCGAAAAAGGTTTACATACGAAAATTTTCATACAAAATATCGATTTCTCTCAGGCAAAGACCAAGAATTGCTCTACAACATTGCTAATTTTTA
Source organism: Chrysopa pallens (assembly GCA_020423425.1). Classification (NCBI taxonomy): domain Eukaryota; kingdom Metazoa; phylum Arthropoda; class Insecta; order Neuroptera; family Chrysopidae; genus Chrysopa; species Chrysopa pallens. The sequence continues at coordinate 17,886,380 of CM035596.1, forward strand.
ATAAATCACAAATAAATTTATTTTTGAAATTTTTTTAAAATTAAAATCTCAACAAAAAGTTAGGTTTAAATCATATTATTCTTATTTCATAAATACACGAAATATTAAATCAATATATAAAAAATTATACTTGAAAGTGAATTTTTTCAGGAAAATTTACGGCAACACTATGAGAAGTCACTTCACAATCAAATTCACAAAACTAAAAAAAAAATCAATTTCCGATCAAATGCTAGGCAATACACAGAATATTAATGTAATATAAATTGCATTAAAGGAAACAATTCTTAAATTAATAATTTTTATTTAACTTATTATTTGACATTCGACAATAAACTTTACATTAATGTAATATATATTGCCTACATTAAAATTAACATAAAAAATTCACCTCACAATTTTTTTAAATTTAGATTTAAAACAAAAAACGAAAAAACTATTTGCTCACATACGTTTAAAATGGATAAAAAAATTTCACAAAATATTTTTTTTTTTAGATAAAAATGCAACAATCAATTTTCCCACATAACACTATAAGAATATCATTTTCCACAAATTAGACAAGGACACTATGATATATACATTAAACAATTGAGTTTAAGTGAGACAACACTACACACAAAATCAATAAATTCGTATAAAAAAAATGGTTGAAAATTTTCTGGCCAACAGAATATTTTAATTTTTTGGATTTTCAATTCAAATTTTTAAATAATGAGTATAGTGTGATTTTTTATTGAATCGTGTATTTTGGTGAAAAATGATGGTTTAAATAAACAAATATATCCGTTGTCAATTTACCGTGTTGGGGGGCCTCCGTCGTAGTGTTTTAGTATCTATTGTACCCTTGTACATATATACCCCAATGCTTATTATATCTTTAAGGGTTAATCACGAACTTTGTCAGTGGTTTACGTCAAAATATATCATCGTGTATGCCGGTCTTGTCCGGGTAAGTTCGTCGCACCCGATCGACTATGTTTTAAAACTCCATATAACACGACAACGGACGCCTAGCGTCGCAAATGTATTATAGACTAGTAACATGTAATAGGCAAAATACACTCTGATTCATTTAAATTGAACTATCTGAAGATTTTTAACAATATCTTTTATTTTAAATATCACAAATAAAGTATTTTCAGTTAATGTATACATTCACTAGTTAATACATGTTTCTACGTTTATATGAGATGAAGAATCAATTTAATACTAAAATGTACACTTTATCTAGCAAAAGTATAGCTGTATTTTTATTCTAGGTAAAGTAAGAATGAACAATAAGACCTTAGTTGTGTAAATATGATTCCATATAAACTAATGTCAAAGAATATTAGTTTTAGTTTAAAATTTGTAAAGCTATAAAATATTGAAGCCATTATCCTCACATATTGTGGTATATGTGAAACACAAACAACGTTTGTTTGAATCATTTTTATTCCGTAAATTGTTTAAATTCGGCATAAGTCCAGCTCAAATTAAGCTAATTACTTACATAATTAATTATAATAAGTGCATATTATTATATAATATTGTATTTATTTATGTTAATAATTAAAAATATCAGCTGAACCAAATGTTGAAAAAAAACCGTGTTATGTAAGAAGGGCGAAAAAAGACTAATTCCATACCTAAGCACTCAAAATTTAACATATAACAATGTTTTTGAGCTTTGATGTTAAAAAAAAACACTTGTTCTTGGCGGCGATCGACGCGGTTTTAGAGCTTTAATAATTATTCTATTTCATCAAAAAACACAAGAAATGTCGGAGTTACGTAAAAAAAAACACTCATTGCCAAATATTTCGTCAACGATATCTTTCGAACCAATTAACTGATTTTCACATTCTTGGTGGCGATCGACGTGGTTTTTTGAGTTTGAATAATAATTTTCTTTTGTTAAAAACGGTCCGAAAAGAAATGTCGAAGTAATTTTTCGTTTACGATATATATCTCTGGAACGAATCAACCGATTTTAACCGGATTGATGGCGATTGACGTGGATTATCAAGGTTAAGAGCTGATTATTTTTGGAGTTGATCGATAGAGCCGTTTAAAAGTTATTCCAAAAAAATCACATTAAAAATAAATTATTTTTCTTAATTTTTTTGAGATTTCTCTAAATCTGCCAGTTCGAGTTTATCTAAATTGTATTCAAATCTAAGTTTGGTCAAGTCCTTTCGAATGGCACCAACCACGATGAAATCGATCGAGCCGTTCAAAAGTTATAAGCGGTTCACATACTTTCACACATACATACATACAGACATAGTGACAACCTCGCAAGCGTTATCAGTGGAGCTTCCTGTAACCTCAAAAAATTGAGATCTGATGAAAACTCGATTTTTTCAAAACGGGATAAAACCAATAACTTCCCGATTTTTGAAAATCTTCGATTTTCTTAGCGGGAAGTTAAAATTGTTCGACGGTAACCACGATTTCTCTGTTATAGTTCATTCGAAACCAAAAAAAAAAACCTAAAAGATTCTTTTAGTGGATAGATAATTTTTCACAAAATGACAGCAGCTTCGTAAAAATAGAAATAATCAACCGAAATCATATTCCTTCGATTCATACCTGAAGAATATAACTGAGAAGGTTGTGTTAAAACTTCAAACCCGTCGGTTGAACCGTTCTTAGAAATCGTTAGCAATTATTGAAGACACTAACAAAATTTTCGTAAAGGTGTTCATAGAATCACCCAATTAGTCCATTTCCGTTTGTCCATTCGCCTGGTTATTATTAACAGAAGAAGAAAATTTGAAAACGAATAGATACTCAATTGAAATTTTGAAGACGTTTTGTGGCCCGAAAAAGTAAGTTCGTGAATAAGCAAAAATGGCCTTTTGGGTCGAATGAATCCAAGACCGTACTTTTAAACCATAAAGATAAACGGAAAATTCAATTACAAAAAATGTTTGTTTAAAAAAAAAAAAAACTTTTGTTTGTGTCATATTTTCGTAAAATGTTTGGAATCGCCAAAATTACAGTTCAAATTTAGCTAATAAGCATACACATAATTATAGCACATTTTATTATTAATATGTATTTATAACTGTATAGACTAGATATAGACAATTTGATGAATACTGTATTAAAAATAGACGATACTCAATGATATGTTGAGTATCTAAACAATTAAGTTTGTTAGTTGTTATTTTTACTTGTTTTTTACCTATTATACAAATTTGAATCTTTTTTTTTTTCCTCAAAATTTGATAGACCGTCAGCTCTCTGCTTTATGCTTACTTCCGAGTAAAATTCAAATTTACATTTTCTTTTCATGAAGGAATTGTACTATTTCATTATGGAACTGCCTCCATGGCCGGCGCCAGGAAATTTAATATTGGACTCTTATAGCCGGCGTCGGTAATTTCATTAGTAATCGGCAATTGATCTGTAATCTGCGATAGCATTAATTTTTGATAGATCTACAATGGTTGATAACTACTCATAAAAACAATCATTATTCAACATGAAATTTAAAATAGCACAAAAATATAATATTTTGAAGAATTAATAGAAAAACTAGTAATTCCTATCATATAATATTCTTGGAAAGTATTTTTCTTATAAATTTCCAATTTTTCTATTAACTTTTCATAGTGGTTAAATTTTCCTTTTTTTTTATAATTATTAATGAGAACAAATTATTTTGTATTTTATAAATACGTATTTCAACTTCTGTTCTTTGTTAATTGTTTCTTTTGGATTTGCTAGTAGTCCAAAAGAAAAAATTAACAAAGAACAGCAGTCAAGAATTTCTAGCATTGGATGTCAAAATTGTTCGATGGAATATATAGGACAAAGTAGAAGACAAATTGTTACTAGATTCAAAGAGCACATGGCACACATAAGATTAGCTGATCATGTCATTAATAACAATCATAAAATCGACAAATCAAATTTAAAACTCGGTACCCAATCCAACCGAACTAGATGCATATGAAAGCATCTACATTCAAAAATATGACAAAGAGGCGATGAACTCTTTTTTAGTTTTGTACGTTCAATTTTTAGTTTGAGATTTTTTAATTGACAAAAACCACGTGGTCCAATATCATTGGCCGATAACTAAACACGTGATCGATGCTGATTGGTTGACGTAGCAATTTTATAGATACTTGAAAAGTATAAAGTGCGCATACGCGAACGAACAAGTGCACAAACCGTCACCAAATTAGAAACGAGTAACATCTGCTCAGAGAATCATTACAACTAGCTAATTTATACTGACGATGACTACTTTGTAGTCGAAATACGTATTTATAAAATACAAAATAATTTGATCTAGGATGTTAAATTTTCGACTTTTTTCAAAATTCCAGGATAAATTTGAATTTTCAAATTGATTAATATTTTCTGAGTTTCAATCATGAAATATTATATCAAAAACTATTAAAATTATATTTAGTTAAAAAAAAAAAAACAAACGATATGAACCTTAGATTGAACTGTATATTACAAATATATTTGAACTAGCGCCATCACATTATTGAAAAAAATAACTACTACCCGATTATTAATAAAATGACCCCGACGCCGGCATTATTAGTTGAAAATGTACGTTTTCGGCAGCGGTTATGGAGGCAGTTCCATTTCATTATACATTTTACAATTCTCCTATTTTATAACGATTTGTAGATGATACATCGAAACAAGTGATCGTGTTTTTTTTACGTTAATCAAAGACAGTGAACACAATTTTATAGTTTTATTGTGTCTACACTGATATGACTCAATCTAACATTAGGGGATAAGTTCAATGCATACGTAATTCATGTTAGAAAAACAAGATTTTACTATAAATAAGAAACAACTATCAGTGTTAATTGTATAAATACCCGATATATGATTGAGTATCAATAATCAAATTCATTATAGACGGCTTAAATTCACACACTTACGAAGAATTACTCTGGAGTATTCATATTCAAGATCAAATCAAAAAAAAATTTTGCATTTTACATTGTATTTATATTACAATCGAAAAAAATTTGCCATCTGGTATAAACTGATGGCACTTACACCAAATAAGTAACGTACACTGCCATCTTTTAGAAACTAATTGGACTTATAGACAAAAACGAAAATCGTTAATTCTTCAATAATACAATGCAAATAATTGGAATAAAACTTTTACGAAGAACAAATTCTATATTAAAAAATAAATAAAGTTTAGATGGGATACGTATTATTGAAGTCCATCGAGGACATGTTTGTGACACGTCAATTTTATATAGATGTATTTTATAAAAAAGATGTTAATGAATTTGAGCTAGAATTGTGGTGTGATTAAGAATTTTATGAAAAAACGTTTCAAACAAAGGTTGCTCTTTTTACGAAAAAAACATTGTATTTGAATCGAACAATTTAAATACGACAACTTTTTATAACTGGGTTCCGAGTTAAAAACCTAATTATACCCAACTAATGAAACAGAATACTATCGATTTAAATAATTTGATTATATAACTTTCTTAATACAGTTAGTTGTATAGTCTTTCCAAATAGATTAGAAGATTCTTCTGAATGATGTCTCTTACAATCTTACATTTATACTAATATTATATTTGAAACATTTGTATTTTTGTACGTAACGAATAAATTTAAAAATTAAAAATTCGTTTACCATTAGGAAGCTACACTATACCCGTGTAACATACACGATTTTTTTCTCTCTGTATTTCCACCGGAACGGGAACTACGATTCGTATGAAGTTACTTATTTGTAATATTAAAATCCGTGGTGACTATTACCTTTTGAAAACAAACAAACTATAAATTTTAGTTCGAAGTAATAAATAAAATTTGATTATATGATAATAAAACTTATAATAAGCGATATGCAACTTTACTCATATTTATAGAAAATATAAAAGTAAGACAAACATAACTATTGGGGTGTGGTGTAATATTTGTACCATCTGGTGGTACAAAAATGAACTAGTGATGAAGGATAGGTTAATCATTTGGTGCATCAAAACCATGTGACATATTACAATCTTATGACCGTGGTACATAGTCAATACTAGCTTCGAAATCGTTTTTTAATCAAAACTTAAACTAAAATGTGAGTTATATTTATAGAAGTTTGTAAATTTACATCAACTACATCCTTTTAGGTAAATTAGCTGATCGGACAACCGTTATTGTGCTTCAACTACAAACATAAAGAAAGCTGTAAATATTTCAATGAATATTTAATAATTGGGAATTAACTTTAAATAGTTTAGTAATTTATAATACTAACGAGGAAGTATATAATGATTTTGAGTAATATTCAGGGAACACACTCGCATTATCAGTAACTTTTTTTTTTTCATTTCTAGAATTTTAATCGAAGCCTGCTATTCAATTTTTCTAGATTAAACAATTTTTACGAATTTTTTTTTAATGAAAATTTTTGAAAACGTACTGTTTCATGTTGTGAAACATGAGTTTTACATTCATCAAAATTACAGCAGGTACGACTTTTAGTTTTACGATAATTCTATACTTGTATCAATAATAGTAGTTTTTTACATATAACAAAAATATTTCTCAATATTTTATCAACTGTTGAGCTTATTTATTTTCATAATATTTAAACTATTTTTGTAAATAAGCGGTAACTGTCATTAAGACCACTGCCATAGATAATAGATTGTTGAATAGTTTCAACAATCTATGATTATAGTGTCAATTTTTCAGCTCTGGTTCCTATTTATTCCACCAGACAGAGTATTTAAATGCTCAGTTTCCAAAGACAAGTAAAGCTTAGTAAAGCTCTGTTGTTTTTGAATAAAATATATGTATCGAATTGAATGTAATATTCTAAATATTTATTGAAATAATTTAACGGGTATATCAATTATTGTTTTTCAGAAACGAAAATTAAATATCTTAATACAGTTGTATTTATTGAATTTAATATAAATCCGTATTATTTATCGAAATAATTTAGCTCTATTCGATACTGTTTCTCAGAAACGAACCTTAAATATATTCTTACAATTGTACTGATTGAATTCAATATTGTATCATTATTATTTATTGAAATAACTCAGCGTAACTATTAGATATTGTTTCTCAGAACATAGCAATTAATTTTCAAATATTGATTTCTGATGTTAGTTTAAATATGTAAACATTTAAGCATCTATTGAAATGAAACAATTAATTTAATATTATTTTACAAAATATAACACAAATCAGTGTTCAAAGAAATTACAACTAAAAACCAGACATTTACAATAAAGACAATCTCTATTGTAATCTAAATTGTATTTTTTTAAATTTTATATTATCAAAAAACTTAAAATTCGATAAAACACAGACTGGGGCATCTGTATTTGAATAATTGGAGGGCTGGACTAAATTTTATTCCTTCAATTGGAGCGTCTTTACTTCGTGGATATGGTAGTGTAGTTTTTTATTTAAAAATAAGCAAATTATGGACCATCGAAATTCTTAATCAAATAAAAGGAGAACTACCTACGTATGACGTCAACTATAAGTATCTCCATATAAATTACATGTTAGATTACGTTTAAGAAAGAGATGGAAAAGAAAATTATATTTGATAGGTTATAAAGTCTATGTTTTGAATCAATTTTAATATTATTTTCAAGTTTTGTTATGGTATTGAGTCTTAGGGCGAGCTTATACCGTAAGATTTTCTGATGAGAAATTCTGATCAGAAAATCTGATGGTCAACGCACACCATTAGACAGTACTATAAGAAATTCTTATAAGAGAATCTGATCATACTTTAGATAAAAATCTTAAACAATCGCATACGTACAATCGAATACGTACCGCGAACCAATAAACTTTCAAAATTTTTAAATTTATTAATTACATTATTGACTAACAGGTGGCCTACGGTTGCTAACATCATAAAAAATTATGATGCTACTTCAGACAGCATCTTATGTATGCGCACACGATAAGATTTTATGATCAGAAAATCTGATGTCTTATATAAAATTCTTACTGTGTGCGAGGTTTAATAATATAAAATACATGTACAAGAGTAACAGCAGATTTTCTGATCAGAAAATCTCACGGTGTGCGCTGGCCCCGATAGTTTCACATTTTGATATGGTAATTAATATAATAATAGATGTCTCTTTTTTAAGCTGGATTCTCTTTGATTTACATAAACGAATAAATTTCGATTTTTGCCCCAATTTCCTAGATCAAATCATTTTGTATTTTATAAATACGTATTTCGACTACAAAGTAGCCATGATCAGTATGAATTAGCTAGTTGTAATGATTGTCTGAGGAGATGTTACTCGTTGCAAATTTGGTGACGGTTTGCACACTTATTCGTTCGTGTATGCGCATTTTATACTTTCCAAGTATCTATCAAATTGCTACGTCAGCCAATCAGCATCGATCACGTGTTTAGTGTTCGGCCAATGATATTGGACCACGTGGTTTTTGTCAAATAAAAAATCTCAAACTAAAAATTGAACGTACAACGTACTTGGTTATTTCAATTTTTTACATAAATTTTGAGGTTATGTGAAAAAAGTGTAAATACAAAAGTTGTAGATTTTTTTATTACATACAACTTATATTTAAATTTTTTCCGTAGGACTTATAGTTTTGCCGGAAATCGAGATAAACCGTATTTTACCTTTAAAAACTCATCCCCCACCACCTGCCGACCTCAGATCGCCCGTAAATTATTTTTGCATCCTACTATAATTTTTTTTGGCTCCAAAAATTATCGACTCTGGTCTACTATTACTACTAAAAGTAAAGGCATGTAAAAATTAATTAAATGTATTACGGAATTCCATGTGATATTTATCGTTAATCATATTTAGTGTTAATATCGTAAACAAGCTTAAGGAAACTTATGTACTATTATTTAAAACGTGTCAAAAACAATACTTATATCTTTGATAAAAAAAAAAAATGGACGGAACACTTCATAGAAAATAATAAAATTAAATTAATAATAAAATTCAATTATTTTTATAAAAACGTGCCTTTGAATAAAAATTATTATTCATTGTTAAAAAGAGGGGATTTGTAAAAAGACCCGCAAATAGAATTTAGTAAAAAAGTTCACTAACTGTGATATATTATATTCGAGCAAGATCTGGAGGTACTTGAGTACAAAAATCGATTATCGTATTCTATTAATGGAATTATGCTAAGAATAGTTCAAATATTGAGAATATTATTGAGCCACATTTTTTCTCTCTCGTTTTTTGACAACCTATAATACCAGGAGTCATTATTAAACGAAAAATTGACGAAAATAAACACTTTTGAGCTTTGGAAATTTAAAAAAAAAAATGCTTTGTTTTCGAGCTATAACCGATTTAAAATCAAACAGCAGTCAAAACATGTCATTTTTAATTATGATCAATTCGAATGAATAGTTTGTAATTTTCTTCATTTCTTTTATGCTATATATTCGTATTTTAGTTTTTTGGTGAAAAAGATTAAAATTATTCGGGTTTAGAGCCAGAAAAAATTCGAAGTATTTTAAATTGTTTATTTTATGCAATAATACATAAAACAATCAATTTTGAGCTCTGTTGATTATTTCGGAAAAATTTAGTGTTCGTATTAAAAGGAAAAAAACAATTGCGTGAGAAAACAAAAATATATAACTTTTTACGAGTGAAAATTAAACAAGTGAACATAACACTGTTAATTTGTTCAGATACTCGACATAAGTATCAATGTTTGAACTATTTTTAATCTTTAGCATTCATAAAATACTGTAAATATATACGACAAAAAGAGGAAGTCAATATTAAAATACATTTATATAAAATATACACATACATATTCACAAGAAAAAAAAATTCGAATCAGAATCCGTTTTTTAGCAGATATTAAATCGATTTTTTGCATTATATTTACAAGTATATGTAGCAATAAAATACTGTTAAATCCCATGAAAATAGTATTTAATTCTTAAAAATTTTATATTTGGAAAAAATTTTATAATTTAACTCTGATTGTAGTGAACTAAGTGGTAATTCTAATACCTTCGTTATTTTCATAACGTATTTATTAGTTATTACACTATCAAAATTCAAATTTATGATTCAAATTTATTATCAAATCAAATAATATTGCTAAGTGATATCACAAATCACATTTCATTCAATAAACAATCACATTTTAAGGGATGTCAAAACATAATACCGATTCATTGGGTTGAAAAGTAAATATCCATATTCGTATCCGCGGATCTAGATATAGATTATCCGTATTCAGATCCATGTCCGCGAATCTCCATTTTTAAAGATTCAGCATATCAATGAAATACATATAACAATAATTTACGTTCATAGATAATACTATAATTATGTGCTCAACACAAAACTGACATTGTTTATTTTTAAAAAATTTAAGAGGCAGATAGGGGGATTGTGTATTATAAATAATACAAACGTAAGTTATTTTTAATTATCTATATGTGTATATTATATGTATGTATATTTTAATAATATTTCCCCTTCCCTTTATGCCATATGGAACCATCAGGGACCCAATAGACCCATTTTACTCATTAACGAACTTAAACTCATTTTTCATGTCTAGAATACGACACCGAAATTCCAACTTGCTATCTTTGATTTTTTTCTTTTTAGTAATCTTGATAATGGACGGAAGGACACGTAGAAATAAACTAATTAAGAAGATTAAGATTAATTAAGAAGACACCAACATTTTGTTTGTGGCTTTAATATTTTCTAGTGTTACAAACTTTAAACTAAATTAATGTCCTCTGACACAATTTTATATCGAATATAAAAATATTCAAAATCAGTCCAGTAAACCATATTTAAAAATGACGTGCTTTTCATTTTTTTAGTCTTAAATCGCTTATAGCTCGAAAAAACGAAGCATTTTTCTAAAAAATTTCTAAAATGTTTATTTTTGTTCATTTTGCATAAAAACGATTTCAAACCTTAAGGTCTAATCGAAAAAGAAGAGGGAGAAAAAACTTCATTGGCAGAATGCAATATTCGATTTTTGTATACTCAAGTACCTCCAAATTCTGCTCTATTATTATATTTACCATGTGTCTGCATATATATCTTTTGTAAATACATAATTATACATCACAAATCAATTATTTGCAAATCAGTTTTAAGAGTGATTATGCACAGCTATTATTGATATAAAGGAGTGTACTTCTAACAAGCTGTTTTCTTAAATTATATGTAATATACCATTGTATTTCTTTCAATTTTCGCGACCAAATAACTCAAATACACTTAATACAAATATTATGAAATTTGGAATGCACAATATTAACATGAAAATGGAGAGAATTGTCGGAGAATTTTTCTGGAAAAGAAATTTCTAAAATAAACATCAAAATTAATGCATAAGAAAGTCCCACAACACTGTCGATAGCTAAGATCTATAATCACTAACAGCTGTTCGTTTTAACTCGTTTTGAAATCGTTTTTAATTCGTTTAAACAAACATTGTGGAAAATTACTTTATTCTGCTATCAATATTGACATAATTTAGGCAATTTAAGAATTTTAATAATTAATATAAAAATCTTAACCAATATCTTTAAATGTTATAGCTTTAATTTGACAGCTTATAGATAAAGAAAGCATATTATCACAAACAATATGTATTAAAGGGAGCCAAATATACCATCTTTGACCTATGTACTAACATTATAATTTTATAACTATTTTACGATGTTGACTATATTTCAAACGATAATATAAGATTTTATTTAATTAAATATGAAAATAAATAAGCTAGCTATTCCTATTTTTCAGTTTGAAGTTGAATTCAAGTCTTCTACATACTGAGACAAAAAGTATTTTATAAAAGATTTAAAATACTGGTTTAAAGATTTAATAAAACTGAATTGGAACATTTTTGATTTATTTTTATATAATTATAACCGTCAAATGAAATTATGAGTTCATTCCATACACTTTTTCCGCCACTTGTATCTCCCGAACATCCTAAAACTTAATTCTAAATTCGTAATCAGCGAACACAAAAACTCTAGGTACGAATTGTTTCAACCGTTTTTGAGGGAATCTAAACAATTCATTAATTACATACAAAAATTGTGTGTCAAAAATCGCAAACATCTATCTGCTGGTAGAATTCAGTTCACAGTTTTTTAATAAAAATGATTAATTATAACAGTTAAATACGTTAATATTGAATTTTGATTTTTTTTTTTTTTTTTTTTTTTGTTTATGACAAAACAGACTATCTTTCCTCTTGCCTATCATAAAAATTAATAATACCGAGTCAGTGCCCACCTTCTTTTAAACACGTTAGGTAATTTATGAATTGCTCCTAGGGTATACAACACATATATTAATCCTAGAGCCCTTTAGGTCAACACCTCTAAAAATATCCAATTGTGTCCACGTATATGTTACTTCTTGTTGGTACTTTCAGGCTTAAGATAAGATAAGATAAGATAATAAGAGAGGAAACCGCATCTGCTTCCCTTTCATCTAGACCGTTTTTTCTTCTGTATCCTCTAAGATGCCTTCTGGCGCAAGGTGCAGTGAAAGAACCTTCCAGAGCAGATGATGGTATAGGATCTTATCGACACCAGTGACCACAAAAAATGATCACAGCCTCTCCGCCTGAATTGTTCTTATAATGAATGGATCCAAAGTTTCAGACCCGAATATTCTATATCGGACATTTTGAAGATTTCTACAAATGACGTGAATAGAGATTTCATCGTCCTGCAGGCACGACCTACAAGTACGATCGTCTGAGAATCCCAAATTATGAAGTTACTAATTCAACCGACAGTGTCCTATCAGAAGAACCACTATTCTTCTGAACTGTACCCTGGTGAATTTCAACTGGGAACAGTTAAATAGTTTAGCTACATGGTAACACAAAAAATAATTCACCGTCTTACTATATAATATACATGAACCAAACATCTAAAGAAAGATTTCAACGAGTGGCATAAAAGTGTCTGAAAACACTTTTATTCCACTCATTGAAATCTTAGTTTAGAGAGTATTAGTTTTAGTCTAAAGTTCGTAACACGTAACAGAAAATATTGACTACTAAAACAAAATTTTGATAAAGGTGTTCATAGAATGGCCTAATTAGTCCATTTCAAAATGTCTGTGAGATTGTTCAGATTTCAATAAACACAGAATTAACATAAATTTTACTTCTTACTTTTTTATTGCTATATCATGCATAATATTAAATAATTTTTACAAAGTTTCCAACGCAATTTGATTTTTTAGCCAATATTCAATAAAGTCAAACATTAGGCTTCGGATTCGATCGAAGATTAGAAGTAGCGGCAAATAATCGACTTCGACCAAAATCAGACATTCGGTCAGACACTAAATAATATAATTGTTTTTTTTTTTTATTTAATGCCAACTCTCGGACCATAATAATCGTCATCAAAATTTGCTTTAACAGGTATTGCCACAAAAAATTGAGGCCTCGATTATAAAGATAAACTCATAACTGTATTTTTTTCAATTTATTTGCTGATTAATAACTCAAAAAATACTTATCCAAATGTTATGAAATTTGGGTATTGGTATGCACAATATTGACATAAAAACGGAGGGCTTGTCGAAAAGTTTTCCCGAAAAACATTTCTAAGGTAAAAATCAAAATTTCATTTTATATTAATATAGACCCACATACATATAAATAGAATGTAGATTTAAAGTCATTGACCCGATAGGCGATATATGGCCATCAAATATTTAATTTTTTAGACTTATAGTAAAAAAAACGTAACTATTTGACCTAACTGATTGATTGAATCTAACAAGAGTAGTTTCTTAAAGCACGTAAAAAATATACTGTTGGATGCCGCTCCCATTCTAATGTATATTTAAAAGAAAAAAATTAATATTTATTTATTTAGAAATGTTTTTTCGATAAAAATTCTTCGACAAGACCTACGTTTTCGTATCAATATTGTGCATACTATATTTCATAACATTTGGATAATTATTTTTTGAGTTATTTGTACGCAAAAATTGAAAGGCATTACATTAAGGAGTGTGTTTATTATATTGGTAATAAGGTAATATATAAACAGTTATTCTAATCCTGCAATGAATGCAGAGAAATGTGTCAAGATGTCGCGCCGCAACGAGGGTATTAAAAGTACTAACGACTACCAAAACTACGAAGTGTCCATAGTTGCCACTGTTTATTGTTTTTTTATATTAATAAAGAATATTATTTTAAAATATTATAATGATATTAATTGTTTGTATTTTCTTATAATTGAAACTTATTTATACTAACTCATTAATAATAAAGTTAATTAAAACTATGTATTTTAATGACAGTTAAAACTTAATATAATAATTTTTTGAATACTTTGTCATATTTATAATAATCTAATTAGAATTTGGATCTAAACCTTTAAAAATAAATTTTTACATAAATATTTCAAAAACATTCATTTTCAATTTTTTTAATATTTAAAAAAAAAATTTTTATTTAATTTATTATTTTTAAAACTTTATAATGTTAGCACGTAATAATTTTAAATAATTCTAAAATAGTGCTTTAAATAATATTTTAATTGTTATACTGTATAAATAATAATATTGTCCAGTTTTTAGTTAATAATTTTATATATTATAAAACAAACTGAAGTATTTAATTTATTTGTAAAAGTTACGATCCAAATCTTAATTAAATTCTTACAAATAATATAACGCAATCAAAAAATATTTTTCACATTGCTTTACAGAGAAAATTAATTATGCACCTATTATTAAAAGAAATAGTTTTAATTATCATTATTAATAATTAGTTATTATAAATAGAGGCTACTATAGATATTTCCCATTATGCCAGCCAGGATAGGAACCATTTATACATGTTAGTACTTTTGACACACTTGTGGCGTCGCCATAAATTTCATGATTCGATTACCTAACTATATAATATCTGAAGCGATAACAATTTCCCTTAAGAAAACTTTCAATTATAAACAAATTTAACTACATCTATCGAACTAATCTAAAAAAAATAATTCATTTTTCTTTTTAAATTACCTGTTAATAATTAATGTATATTTTTCAATTTAATAAATGGAGTTCAATCTGAAAAAAAAAAAACAAAAAATTAATATATTATAATAACATATTGCCCTTATGTAAGATGAGTCATTGTAAGTTATGCCATAAATTATAATGAATGCATTTCACATAATAATTACTTTATTTTCAAACATACACAAACAGATCACTAAGTGAGTCACTAATAAAAAAGGATGATCCATCAAAAATATAAATAAGTAATATGTCATTAAAATTTGTATATTCAACATATATAAAGATATTAGCTGGGTACCGGTAAACAAGTCATTTGATAAATACACTTCTAAAATGGTTTAGTTATCAATAGTGTAACAACTTTTTCCTCTATAAAAATTATAAAAAATGAACAGTTTTATTTTTCGGAGCCCGTAAAATTTTCGAATGTTCCCACAGGCCTCCAATTGACAGAAATCCAGTGTTTTGTTATGGTAATCGGAAGATCATACAATAACAAATGTAAAAACCATTTTGTCCGCTACGTCCAGAAAACATTGAATTTTTTAAAAATTTCATAGAGAAAATAGTTATTACACTAACGAGAATTAAATCATATACAATTTTTTAGAAATGTATTTATCAATGAGTTCATGGGATGAGGGACTCCGTGACTATATAATATGTCAGAGTATATTAATTTTAGTATAAATTTTGTATCGTTTGAAATATTGACCTCACAAACAAAATTATGGTATAGATGTTCATAGAATCAGCTAATTAGTCAATTTTCGTATGCCTGCCCTTCCGTCCATGAAAAAGATAATTCAAAAACGAAAAGAGAGAGATATAAAGATAAAATTTTGATGACTTACTTTAGACATAAAAAGTAAGATGAACTTCGTTTTAACGATCTATGATCCAACTTTTAAACCATTAAAGATAAAATCCAAAGACAAAAAATGTTTGTTTTTTCAAAACATATAACTTGTTTGAAACATTTGTTTTTGAATAAAAATATTATATAAATTACACTAATATTCAAAAACTTTGTTGAGCCCTTTTTCTATAGAAAATGACCGCTTATCGTAGAATCACCCATAAAACTTTTTTTGCAATAAAGAAATGGAAAACAATCTTTAAGAGTTTGTAACTTATTCGCTTTTAAATTAATTTTAATTTTCGAATTTTGATTGGTATTGAGCCTAGTTTCACATTTTGATGGGTAAAATGGCAAATTTGTTTATTGCAATTTCCCTATTGCAATACATATTATTATATTTGTGTTTATAACCGTATTGACTGCATATTTAGAGTATTTTATGAATGCTTATCATTAAAAATTGTTCAAATATTGATACTAAACCATATGTCCAGTATCTAAACAGTTTACTATTGAATATTGAATTATTGAATAGAAAACTACTCTATTCAATTTGTTGTGCTCGAAAATTTTCCTCATTGGATTATATCATTGTTTAAGGATGAATAATCGATAATAAATTTTAAGTTTATTAATTGAAAATAAAGTCAATTAAAGAATACTTAACGAGGTTTCGAATGCAGTAAAAAAATAATACCTCTTCATTAATTTAAGAGGAGTAATCTACAACTGTTAGGAGCACAGTCCTTTATGTAAAATCTTCCGATTTTCGAGCACAAATAACTCAAAAATTACTTATCCAAATGTTATGAACATTAGTATACATAATATTGACATGAAACCGGAGGACATCGAAAAGTTTTTCTCGAAACACTTCTATATATAAAATGAATTTTTGACTTTTATCTTAGAAATTTGTTTACGAAAAAAACTCTTCGATAAGCTTCCGTTTTCATGTCAATATTATGCATACCATTTTTTTTATAACATTCAGTAAATATTTTTGGACTTATTTGTGTGCGAAAATTAAAAGAAATGCGATGTATATAATATTACATGTTACTTAAGTTAACAAGCACACTCCTTACATATAGTAGTGTGCTTCTAACAGCTGATGATAATCAGCTGTTTATTTACCGGAAATAATCAAAAAACATATTTCCATATTTAGAATCATTCAAAAAAATTAAAATAAGATGTTATCGTTGTCTTTGAAGAATTATTTGATTTTCATTTGGCATTTTTGACATTTCCCACAATTATTACACTGTTTTACTCAAAGTTACTCATAAAAGCATCTAGACATTGGAATTAAATATTAATTAGATTAATTTAAATTATAAAATAATATATTTTGATTTGAAGCCATCTTGCGGTATAATTGCCAATTATAACGCAATGAGATGGTTTAAATCTTAAAGAAAATTTTAATTTTTCATATTCATCCGATAATTTGATTTCGATTGCAAAAAAAAATTCATTTTCCCTATTTTTCCTCACAATTTGAAAATAAAAGCACATCTCTAGCTTGTACAGAAAAAATATTTTCATAGATTTTTACCAAATCATTTTCCCAATATTTCCTGACTATTTCACATTGATTACAAAAAACTGGACATTCCTAGCTCAGCAATAAAATAGTTAGAATTTTTTGGAGATACTTCCCAAAAAAAATTTCCTGTTTCCTTTAAGTGTATCATTTCGTTTCACATGGGTTGGAAAAAGCCGCATCTTCCTAGGCTTTATAGAAAAAATGGGAGCCCCTTAGCGTGTCAATGTTATAACAAAAAAAAAGAACCAAATGTGTGTCGTTGCCATTTTATTACTTTTTCTTAAAGTGGTCATAATATGGCAAAATATCGGAGCATTTTTCTGAGAACCAGACAAAAAATTTTAGAGTTTTAGCATAATAGCTGACACTTCGACACCATGTACATATATTTTTTGATAAGAACTTAATCCTGGTACAAAGGCGTTCGCTTACGTCCATTATCTCCTTCCGGAAGGAATATCCTTGTAAGCCAATCTATTTTCTATGAATACTTTAATGGTAGGCGCTAAGCAACCTACCATTGAATAACACATTTAGACTGATTTGCCCGTAATGAAAAGTTCTCTTAAACATTTTCTTAACCAGTGGCCCGATTAAATTTCAAATTAAAGAATTAAAATAAAAAAACGCTAAGATATTATTATTTCGCATGACGAGCCTTCTGACTACTCGCATTATTTTATTTAAATACCAGGAACTTGGATCAGAAATTTTGGAATTATCTAGCATTGGAAAAGAAATGCCAAAAATGATATAGTCCGTATGTACCGCGACTAGCTTCGATAGAATCTAATATCTTCAATATATTCAAGAAAACTCTACGTCGAATAATCGAAATATTGAAAATTTTAACAACTAAACAGGTGAATTCATGAAATTTATGAATTAAATAAAATCTAATATCTTAAATAATCTATATATTCTAATAATTCTCGGTTAAGAACGATATTTTCTTAATAATACGTTTATTTCCGTAAACAAACACTAAGATAAAATCTAAATAAATAGACAAATTGATTACTCAAAAATGATTTAAATTTAAATAATGAAATAAACAAACTTAAGTAATTTGAACAAAAGTCGGTAAAAATATTAAAACACATAAACGCGCAAATATTTCAAAATATAGTTGCGTTAAATTACTAATTAATTTCTTTTTAATTTAATCAAGCAAAAATTACATACCCATAAAATTAAAATTTTTTTAATCATATTTACTTTCTCTAATAACAGAAGAAAGTAACTTAAAATATAAAAATATCAAACCGAATTATTGTTGAAATCTGATCTGTACAATATCCAAGCAAACAAAACCACAAAAATATAGTTTCACTGTAATTTCTTTCAATACACAAAATAAACGACTTAATAATTTTCTAAAACATGAATTTAATGATAAAACAAAAAACAAACATCACTACAATAATCTTATCTAAAAAAATTAATTTCACTGTAATTATTAATCACGATTATTTAAAACACGAATTTTTCGAAAATGTTTATGTTTCTAAAACAAAAAAATATTCGACGCAGATAAAAAGTAAAAACAACTACCAAATTTGGTCAAAACTATCAATTCAACCATATTTGGTGGAAACAAACTAGATTGTGTTTTGAACTTGATCACAAATTCAATGTTAATTGTTGAATTCTACAAAAATATGTCAAAATTCTGGTTGTCAGTATTTATAGCGAAATACACATTTTGTCAAATGGTTTTAATAAATTTGTATTCAAATATAACCAATCTTTTTAATTGATTATAATTAATTTATTCATAATTAAATGAAAGTTCGTTGTAGATAATAAAAGTGCAGACTTACGTTCATAAAGTCTTGATAATTTTTCATTAATTTTCAATATTTTCATAAAATTTTACGTTAGGTTTGTTGCAATTAAGTGACAGGTCGCAGTGATTTACAAATTGTTACTAAATAAAAAAAAATTAATATAGAGGGGCTAAGTGTCGTTTTTTAATCGTCAACCAGTGGCAGCGTATGGTTTTCAAACATTTCCGTACTAAACAGGTGAATTGAATACTAAACAGGCCAATATGAAGTGGTTGTTATCATATTTTATGGTGGATCCGTAGATGAAATTAAGAATCTTCTGTCTAATCAAGACTCTCAGAAAAAACATATATGGGCTGATTGTCAGCGTCAATATTTTATATTTATAATGAAGGTATAATTTTTGTTGTCAATATTTTTCAGTTTATAGGCTGGAATAATTATTCATTATTTACTATTATTATTTTTATAATTAGGCAAGCAATGCGACCATGCAAGCCTCTCTATTGATAAAAATTGTAATTTTTGTCTTAAGTAAATTCAAAACATAATTATTCCTCATTATTTTTAAATGTATTTCAAATAATTATTTCAAACACAAAAAATTATCCTTAAAAATAATTTGTGTGAATAAAAAAAATTTATTTTTACATTGCCTATAAATGCTTTTACATTGCCTATAGATGATAGATGCTTTGATATTTAATGAACTTCATACGAAATTACTCCATCTGTGAATAATTTTAATATATATTATATAATAAATCATTCTGCATAAACATTCTTATTTTGTGTGTTTTAATGTTAATAATTTTAAGTTCTTATAATTTTAAGGAACTCCTTAATCGATTGATGCGCTACGAGTGTCTAAAATTTGTAATAAAACATTCACATCCTAGAAAATATAATTATTTGTTCAATTTTTTGCATGTAAATTGTATAGCAAATATCAAATAAAAATTATTGAATAATTACAAAAAATGACATTTAATTAAATTTATTGGGTTGAATAAATTGTATTAGTAATTATTTTTAATTGTAAATATAAATAATTATTCATTTAAATTAGTTATTTTGAGAAATGTTAAATCATATACCATTCACAGAGTTATATCATTTGATTGATACTGTGGTATTTCGTAACCATAGAAACGAATGAAAACATTTTGATGCACGGTACCCATAATGATGTATTGTATTATGTTACTATTTGATTGTTAACAAGATTAAGCCTCCAGACTATACAGTTTCCATAAATAAACTTATAGTCTGATTGACAACTCTCTTGAAGTTAAACTTTTTTCACTGCCTCCGAAAAATATTATCATGGTGTCATTCGATTTGAAATGGCATTTAGAAACTTTTTGAAAAAATTGGACTTCCGAAAAAAAACTTGTAAAATGTATAAAAAATTTAGTTAAAAAAAGTAAGGGTTTTGTTTTTTGCGGATATCTCATGAACTGTTACAGATATTTGAAAACCAAAAAAAGATTCTTGAACTGCATAAAATTTCCCAAAGAAACACTTTTCGGAATTATAGCACTAGTATTTATACTTTGAATTGAGTGATATAAATAGGGTAAAAAAAGGTTGATCTGGTCACCAACGGAAATAATATTTTAAACCTTCAATGGTTAGATCCAAGAAGTGGAACAAAATCTCAGATTTTTGGTTTAAAAATTACCATGGTATTTATGTTAGTTTGCAACTTAGAAAAATTACTTTATAAAAGCATAAAAAATATTTTTATCTCTACGGATTATTGTTAACTAACGTATCCAGAATACTCCTAAATTTTTTTGTTCCGTAATGTTCATATTTAATGAGTTAAAATAGTATACAGAACTTATTCGTTGAAATATTTCACACATAATTTTAACCCTTTGTCCTTGCCACAAAGTAACCAAGGGCATTGTGTGCAGCTTCTCCCCATCTACAAATACTATTCTCCAAATATTCTTTTGAAGAAGTATCAACAAAAATAGTACCATTTTTTATTGAGATTTTTATACAAAAATTCTATTTAAATTTCTAACAGATTTTTACATACAAAACAAAAACAAAAAAGTCGAAGAATCTGATAAGCCGTTGTCAAAAGATGAGCTTTCAAACATTGATCAATTTATTTTTATTTTAATTATAAGAAAACACGTTATTGCATGTGGATTCGAAAATATTATGATAATTTAATCACAATATAAAATCCATCGTTAAAAAGCGTAAATTGCTCCTTGGTGCTCGATATCAGTTTTATTGGTTGATTTAAAGAGCATCCACCCACGATTTTTAACATTAAATTATTTATGATTAGTATTTTAGAGTTCACATGAAGGAAACATTTTGTAAAACTACACGTTATTTATAAAATATTTTCCGTTATAGTTTCTGAGTGTTGGTAAAAAATAACGGGTTGATTGATTTGATATAAACTTTTCCACATGAAAAACAAGGCTTCTAATTACAAATACTAGTTTTTACAATTTTTTATTTATTTTTATTAACACAATGTTAACATAAAACAATTCAAAATTTATTCCATTTTTTTGTAGAAATCTTCGAAAAATAAATTTTTTTTTAATTTGTGCAGCTTATCGCTTGTCGAAATAACTAGAATACTTTAATTTTCTTCTTCTCTTAAAAGAAATCCATTCGTTAATTCTTCCCTTTCCAATCTGTTATCTGTAATTATTTTTTGATGGCATTTAATTAATTTTCTTCCACTTTTGTGTAACTCATTTTTGATATTTCAACAAAATTAATAATCATCTGAGAAACAGTATTTTAAGAATTAAATGTATCACTTCCAGAAACATTATTTTGTTTGTGTGTTCTCTTTGACATTTCAATTATACACAACCTAAAACAATAAAAGAAACAAATTATCTGTTGTTGTTGCTAAGTTCTGCTCTCTTCTGGCAAAAATGAGAATTAAACTCTAAATATTAAAAATAATCCTCCTCTCACTAATGACACACACGTTCCTTAATGTTAATTTATATATTTGAATAATAAATCGAGCGTAATAGTTTGTGATGTAAATTTTTATTTTTCATATTGTAAAAGTTTATATGTTATTTTGTCATTATTTTAAACTAGGATCGATTCTAAAAATTAAACAAATATAATTAGAGAATAGGTGTAAAGATGTAAGCACCACATCATTATGAAAATCTTTCAATTTTCTGACCCAAATAACTCAAAAAATGCGTATCTACATGCTATGAAATTTGATTTCGCACAATATTGACATGAAAACGGAGTGCTCGTCAAAGAGTACCTCTCTCGTCGCTTTCATTAACTTGATAAAATTAAAATGTTATTCTTCCATTGTTATAACTTACTACTGGTTTCAGAAATTTCTATAAAATTTGATAAAAGATTAGTCAACGTTGTTAACTGGTATGAGGTAACGTAACCGGGTGCTGCTGTTGCTGACTTTCTATTCAGCTTAACACACTCAGTTTTGAGGCCTTTGTACTTTGATGTACAAAGTCTAGTGGTTTCCCAGTTAACATCAGACTAATCGATATGATGTGCCGTTGAAAGACTATATATATCTAAGATATGAGAACATGTCACCTTCGCGAGTTCCAAAATTTCATTTTTAATTTTCCATTTTCATTTTTATCAAATTTAATTGATTGTAAGTAATTGTAATCAAGAAAGTTTTAATAACCCGCAACAGATTTATCGATATAATATTTAATTTTCATTATAAATCAGTATAACACTAAAATTTTCGGGATTTTTTGAGAATAAAAATCGGTTAAAATTCAAGTAGAGACGCTGCAGTCACTAAAGACATATTTTCATTTACTGAAATAAAAATATAAATTTATAGTCATAATGAATGAATCTGTAGAATTAACAACAACAAAAAATCTTCTAATTAAATTGCGTTTCCATGGATTCAGTCAGTAACCGATATGACGTGTCGTTAAAAAACTATATATATATCAAAGATATGAGAACATGTCACCTTCGCGAGTTTCAAAATTTCATTTTTATTTTTAAACCGTATACTGAAGATAGCTTCCAAAAAGTGCTGGTTTTAATTAAGGAGGACAGTTTATCTTAATGGAGTGCTTCAAAAATTTTTCAAATCGATAAATCTAAATCAAGTAGACCCAACATAATAAAAACGTTTCTAAACGTGGTTGAAAACAACTTTTATCCCAGGAACAATAAACGGATTTAAACGGAAAAATTTATGATTTTTAAAATATGTTCCTAAATTTAATTTTCCAGAAGTCTTATAAAAATAAATCCCTGAATGGTATTTTATAACTTAACCAAGCAGTCTTAGAGCTACCCAAGCTTAAAAAAGTTTAAAAAATGAGACAGAATAAACACATTTTTCTAGAAAAAATACGTAATTTTAATAATCTCAACAGATTTCAGAAATTTCGAAAAAAATGTATATAAAATTAGTCAAAGTTGTTAACTGGGGTTATAAGTAACCGTTGATTGTTATCATGCTTACATCAATCAGCTTTTAATGCCTCCACATGCAAACGAGACAAGTTTCTCAGTTAACGTCAGACTAATCTAATATAATGTGTTATTAAAAATTATATATATCGAACATGGTGGAACGTGTCACCAGTGAGAGGTCGATTTAAATTTTCACTTTCATTAGCTTTCCATTGTCATTTTTATCAATTTTAATTAAATGTAAGTAATTGTAATCAAGAAAGTTTTAATAACCCGCAACAGAATTATCGATATAATATTTAATTTTCATTATAAATCAGTATAACATTAAAATTTTCGGCATTTTTTAAGAATAAAGATCAGTTAAAATTCAAGTAGAGACGCTGCAGTCACTAAAGACATGTTCATTTACTGATGTAAAAAGTATAAATTTATAGTCATAATGAATGAATATGTAGAATTATCAAAAAATAAAATCTTCTAATTAAAATGCGTTTCCATGGATTCAATCAATAACCGATATGGCGTGTCGTTAAAAAACTATATATATATATATATCAAAGATATGAGAACATGTCACCTTCGCGAGTTTCAAAATTTCATTTATATTTTTAGCTTTCCATTGTCAGTTATATCAAATTTAATTAATTGTAAGTAATTGTAATAAAGTTTCTAAACGTGGTTGAAAACAAATTTTATCCCAGGAACAATAAACGGATTTAACGGGAAAAATTTATGATTTTTAAAATATGTTCCTAAATTTAATTTTCCAGAAGTCTTATAAAAATAAATCGCTGAATAGTATTTTATAATTTAACCAAGCAGTCTTAGAGCACCCAAGCTTAAAAAACTTTAAAAAATGAGACAGAATAACTCTAGGATTTTTCGAATAAATTTTTCAGATAAATTTCGATTATTTCCCCAATCATCTAGATCAAATGATCAAATTATTTGATCTAGATGATTGGGGAAATAATCGAAAATTCATCTGAAAGATTTATTCAATATAATGAGTTATTAAAAATTATATATATCGAACATGTGGGAACGTGTCACCAGTGAGAGGTCGATTTAAATTTTCACTTTCACTTTTGTTATTTGTATAATGTTAATTGTCATCGTATAAAAAAAACAATTTAAATCATAGCCAACTTATTTATGAACATGGCTAAATTATTTTAGTCATGTCCATAAATAAAATTGGTTTATTGCATAAATTTGTCTATAAAAAAAAATTGATTTTCGTAATATAGTTCTGTGTAATTTTAGTTTTCAGTGATTCTGTAGTGGTTCCAAAAATGTTGATCATTAGCGGCGCCATCATGTATAAGAAACTCGAACTAAAATACACGGTTTTGTTGATGGATTTGAGTCTTAACTAGTATACAGAACTTATTCGTTGAAATATTTCACACATAATTTTAACCCTTTGTCCTTGCCACAAAGTAACCAAGGGCATTGTGTGCAGCTTCTCCCCATCTACAAATACTATTCTCCAAATATTCTTTTGAAGAAGTATCAACAAAAATAGTACCATTTTTTATTGAGATTTTTATACAAAAATTCTATTTAAATTTCTAACAGATTTTTACATACAAAACAAAAACAAAAAAGTCGAAGAATCTGATAAGCCGTTGTCAAAAGATGAGCTTTCAAACATTGATCAATTTATTTTTATTTTAATTATAAGAAAACACGTTATTGCATGTGGATTCGAAAATATTATGATAATTTAATCACAATATAAAATCCATCGTTAAAAAGCGTAAATTGCTCCTTGGTGCTCGATATCAGTTTTATTGGTTGATTTAAAGAGCATCCACCCACGATTTTTAACATTAAATTATTTATGATTAGTATTTTAGAGTTCACATGAAGGAAACATTTTGTAAAACTACACGTTATTTATAAAATATTTTCCGTTATAGTTTCTGAGTGTTGGTAAAAAATAACGGGTTGATTGATTTGATATAAACTTTTCCACATGAAAAACAAGGCTTCTAATTACAAATACTAGTTTTTACAATTTTTTATTTATTTTTATTAACACAATGTTAAAATAAAACAATTCAAAATTTATTCCATTTTTTTGTAGAAATCTTCGAAAAAAAAATTTTTTTTAAATTTGTGCAGCTTATCGCTTGTCGAAATAACTAGAATACTTTAATTTTCTTCTTCTCTTAAAAGAAATCCATTCGTTAATTCTTCCCTTTCCAATCTGTTATCTGTAATTATTTTTTGATGGCATTTAATTAATTTTCTTCCACTTTTATGTAACTCATTTTTGATATTTCAACAAAATTAATAATCATCTGAGAAACAGTATTTTAAGAATTAAATGTATCACTTCCAGAAACATTATTTTGTTTGTGTGTTCTCTTTGACATTTCAATTATACACAACCTAAAACAATAAAAGAAACAAATTATCTGTTGTTGTTGCTAAGTTCTGCTCTCTTCTGGCAAAAATGAGAATTAAACTCTAAATATTAAAAATAATCCTCCTCTCACTAATGACACACACGTTCCTTAATGTTAATTTATATATTTGAATAATAAATCGAGCGTAATAGTTTGTGATGTAAATTTTTATTTTTCATATTGTAAAAGTTTATATGTTATTTTGTCATTATTTTAAACTAGGATCGATTCTAAAAATTAAACAAATATAATTAGAGAATAGGTGTAAAGATGTAAGCACCACATCATTATGAAAATCTTTCAATTTTCTGACCCAAATAACTCAAAAAATGCGTATCTACATGCTATGAAATTTGATTTCGCACAATATTGACATGAAAACGGAGTGCTCGTCAAAGAGTACCTCTCTCGTCGCTTTCATTAACTTGATAAAATTAAAATGTTATTCTTCCATTGTTATAACTTACTACTGGTTTCAGAAATTTCTATAAAATTTGATAAAAGATTAGTCAACGTTGTTAACTGGTATGAGGTAACGTAACCGGGTGCTGCTGTTGCTGACTTTCTATTCAGCTTAACACACTCAGTTTTGAGGCCTTTGTACTTTGATGTACAAAGTCTAGTGGTTTCCCAGTTAACATCAGACTAATCGATATGATGTGCCGTTGAAAGACTATATATATCTAAGATATGAGAACATGTCACCTTCGCGAGTTCCAAAATTTCATTTTTAATTTTCCATTTTCATTTTTATCAAATTTAATTGATTGTAAGTAATTGTAATCAAGAAAGTTTTAATAACCCGCAACAGATTTATCGATATAATATTTAATTTTCATTATAAATCAGTATAACACTAAAATTTTCGGGATTTTTTGAGAATAAAAATCGGTTAAAATTCAAGTAGAGACGCTGCAGTCACTAAAGACATATTTTCATTTACTGAAATAAAAATATAAATTTATAGTCATAATGAATGAATCTGTAGAATTAACAACAACAAAAAATCTTCTAATTAAATTGCGTTTCCATGGATTCAGTCAGTAACCGATATGACGTGTCGTTAAAAAACTATATATATATCAAAGATATGAGAACATGTCACCTTCGCGAGTTTCAAAATTTCATTTTTATTTTTAAACCGTATACTGAAGATAGCTTCCAAAAAGTGCTGGTTTTAATTAAGGAGGACAGTTTATCTTAATGGAGTGCTTCAAAAATTTTTCAAATCGATAAATCTAAATCAAGTAGACCCAACATAATAAAAACGTTTCTAAACGTGGTTGAAAACAACTTTTATCCCAGGAACAATAAACGGATTTAAACGGAAAAATTTATGATTTTTAAAATATGTTCCTAAATTTAATTTTCCAGAAGCCTTATAAAAATAAATCCCTGAATGGTATTTTATAACTTAACCAAGCAGTCTTAGAGCTACCCAAGCTTAAAAAAGTTTAAAAAATGAGACAGAATAAACACATTTTTCTAGAAAAAATACGTAATTTTAATAATCTCAACAGATTTCAGAAATTTCGAAAAAAATGTATATAAAATTAGTCAAAGTTGTTAACTGGGGTTATAAGTAACCGTTGATTGTTATCATGCTTACATCAATCAGCTTTTAATGCCTCCACATGCAAACGAGACAAGTTTCTCAGTTAACGTCAGACTAATCTAATATAATGTGTTATTAAAAATTATATATATCGAACATGGTGGAACGTGTCACCAGTGAGAGGTCGATTTAAATTTTCACTTTCATTAGCTTTCCATTGTCATTTTTATCAATTTTAATTAAATGTAAGTAATTGTAATCAAGAAAGTTTTAATAACCCGCAACAGAATTATCGATATAATATTTAATTTTCATTATAAATCAGTATAACATTAAAATTTTCGGCATTTTTTAAGAATAAAGATCAGTTAAAATTCAAGTAGAGACGCTGCAGTCACTAAAGACATGTTCATTTACTGATGTAAAAAGTATAAATTTATAGTCATAATGAATGAATATGTAGAATTATCAAAAAATAAAATCTTCTAATTAAAATGCGTTTCCATGGATTCAATCAATAACCGATATGGCGTGTCGTTAAAAAACTATATATATATATATATCAAAGATATGAGAACATGTCACCTTCGCGAGTTTCAAAATTTCATTTATATTTTTAGCTTTCCATTGTCAGTTATATCAAATTTAATTAATTGTAAGTAATTGTAATAAAGTTTCTAAACGTGGTTGAAAACAAATTTTATCCCAGGAACAATAAACGGATTTAACGGGAAAAATTTATGATTTTTAAAATATGTTCCTAAATTTAATTTTCCAGAAGTCTTATAAAAATAAATCGCTGAATAGTATTTTATAATTTAACCAAGCAGTCTTAGAGCACCCAAGCTTAAAAAACTTTAAAAAATGAGACAGAATAACTCTAGGATTTTTCGAATAAATTTTTCAGATAAATTTCGATTATTTCCCCAATCATCTAGATCAAATGATCAAATTATTTGATCTAGATGATTGGGGAAATAATCGAAAATTCATCTGAAAGATTTATTCAATATAATGAGTTATTAAAAATTATATATATCGAACATGTGGGAACGTGTCACCAGTGAGAGGTCGATTTAAATTTTCACTTTCACTTTTGTTATTTGTATAATGTTAAATGTTAAAAAAAAAAAAAAAAAACAATTTAAATCATAGCCAACTTATTTATGAACATGGCTAAATTATTTTAGTCATGTCCATAAATAAAATTGGTTTATTGCATAAATTTGTCTATAAAAAAAAATTGATTTTCGTAATATAGTTCTGTGTAATTTTAGTTTTCAGTGATTCTGTAGTGGTTCCAAAAATGTTGATCATTAGCGGCGCCATCATGTATAAGAAACTCGAACTAAAATACACGGTTTTGTTGATGGATTTGAGTCTTAACTAGTATACAGAACTTATTCGTTGAAATATTTCACACATAATTTTAACCCTTTGTCCTTGCCACAAAGTAACCAAGGGCATTGTGTGCAGCTTCTCCCCATCTACAAATACTATTCTCCAAATATTCTTTTGAAGAAGTATCAACAAAAATAGTACCATTTTTTATTGAGATTTTTATACAAAAATTCTATTTAAATTTCTAACAGATTTTTACATACAAAACAAAAACAAAAAAGTCGAAGAATCTGATAAGCCGTTGTCAAAAGATGAGCTTTCAAACATTGATCAATTTATTTTTATTTTAATTATAAGAAAACACGTTATTGCATGTGGATTCGAAAATATTATGATAATTTAATCACAATATAAAATCCATCGTTAAAAAGCGTAAATTGCTCCTTGGTGCTCGATATCAGTTTTATTGGTTGATTTAAAGAGCATCCACCCACGATTTTTAACATTAAATTATTTATGATTAGTATTTTAGAGTTCACATGAAGGAAACATTTTGTAAAACTACACGTTATTTATAAAATATTTTCCGTTATAGTTTCTGAGTGTTGGTAAAAAATAACGGGTTGATTGATTTGATATAAACTTTTCCACATGAAAAACAAGGCTTCTAATTACAAATACTAGTTTTTACAATTTTTTATTTATTTTTATTAACACAATGTTAAAATAAAACAATTCAAAATTTATTCCATTTTTTTGTAGAAATCTTCGAAAAAAAAATTTTTTTTTAATTTGTGCAGCTTGTCGCTTGTCGAAATAACTAGAATACTTTAATTTTCTTCTTCTCTTAAAAGAAATCCATTCGTTAATTCTTCCCTTTCCAATCTGTTATCTGTAATTATTTTTTGATGGCATTTAATTAATTTTCTTCCACTTTTATGTAACTCATTTTTGATATTTCAACAAAATTAATAATCATCTAAGAAACAGTATTTTAAGAATTAAATGTATCACTTCCAGAAACATTATTTTGTTTGTGTGTTCTCTTTGACATTTCAATTATACACAACCTAAAACTATAAAAGAAACAAATTATCTGTTGTTGTTGCTAAGTTCTGCTCTCTTCTGGCAAAAATGAGAATTAAACTCTAAATATTAAAAATAATCCTCCTCTCACTAATGACACACACGTTCCTTAATGTTAATTTATATATTTGAATAATAAATCGAGCGTAATAGTTTGTGATGTAAATTTTTATTTTTCATATTGTAAAAGTTTATATGTTATTTTGTCATTATTTTAAACTAGGATCGATTCTAAAAATTAAACAAATATAATTAGAGAATAGGTGTAAAGATGTAAGCACCACATCATTATGAAAATCTTTCAATTTTCTGGCCCAAATAACTCAAAAAATGCGTATCTACATGCTATGAAATTTGATTTCGCACAATATTGACATGAAAACGGAG
Source organism: Chrysopa pallens (assembly GCA_020423425.1). NCBI lineage: Eukaryota > Metazoa > Arthropoda > Insecta > Neuroptera > Chrysopidae > Chrysopa > Chrysopa pallens. The sequence continues at coordinate 17,916,839 of CM035596.1, forward strand.
TGCTCGTCAAAGAGTACCTCTCTCGTCGCTTTCATTAACTTGATAAAATTAAAATGTTATTCTTCCATTGTTATAACTTACTACTGGTTTCAGAAATTTCTATAAAATTTGATAAAAGATTAGTCAACGTTGTTAACTGGTATGAGGTAACGTAACCGGGTGCTGCTGTTGCTGACTTTCTATTCAGCTTAACACACTCAGTTTTGAGGCCTTTGTACTTTGATGTACAAAGTCTAGTGGTTTCCCAGTTAACATCAGACTAATCGATATGATGTGCCGTTGAAAGACTATATATATCTAAGATATGAGAACATGTCACCTTCGCGAGTTCCAAAATTTCATTTTTAATTTTCCATTTTCATTTTTATCAAATTTAATTGATTGTAAGTAATTGTAATCAAGAAAGTTTTAATAACCCGCAACAGATTTATCGATATAATATTTAATTTTCATTATAAATCAGTATAACACTAAAATTTTCGGGATTTTTTGAGAATAAAAATCGGTTAAAATTCAAGTAGAGACGCTGCAGTCACTAAAGACATATTTTCATTTACTGAAATAAAAATATAAATTTATAGTCATAATGAATGAATCTGTAGAATTAACAACAACAAAAAATCTTCTAATTAAATTGCGTTTCCATGGATTCAGTCAGTAACCGATATGACGTGTCGTTAAAAAACTATATATATATCAAAGATATGAGAACATGTCACCTTCGCGAGTTTCAAAATTTCATTTTTATTTTTAAACCGTATACTGAAGATAGCTTCCAAAAAGTGCTGGTTTTAATTAAGGAGGACAGTTTATCTTAATGGAGTGCTTCAAAAATTTTTCAAATCGATAAATCTAAATCAAGTAGACCCAACATAATAAAAACGTTTCTAAACGTGGTTGAAAACAACTTTTATCCCAGGAACAATAAACGGATTTAAACGGAAAAATTTATGATTTTTAAAATATGTTCCTAAATTTAATTTTCCAGAAGCCTTATAAAAATAAATCCCTGAATGGTATTTTATAACTTAACCAAGCAGTCTTAGAGCTACCCAAGCTTAAAAAAGTTTAAAAAATGAGACAGAATAAACACATTTTTCTAGAAAAAATACGTAATTTTAATAATCTCAACAGATTTCAGAAATTTCGAAAAAAATGTATATAAAATTAGTCAAAGTTGTTAACTGGGGTTATAAGTAACCGTTGATTGTTATCATGCTTACATCAATCAGCTTTTAATGCCTCCACATGCAAACGAGACAAGTTTCTCAGTTAACGTCAGACTAATCTAATATAATGTGTTATTAAAAATTATATATATCGAACATGGTGGAACGTGTCACCAGTGAGAGGTCGATTTAAATTTTCACTTTCATTAGCTTTCCATTGTCATTTTTATCAATTTTAATTAAATGTAAGTAATTGTAATCAAGAAAGTTTTAATAACCCGCAACAGAATTATCGATATAATATTTAATTTTCATTATAAATCAGTATAACATTAAAATTTTCGGCATTTTTTAAGAATAAAGATCAGTTAAAATTCAAGTAGAGACGCTGCAGTCACTAAAGACATGTTCATTTACTGATGTAAAAAGTATAAATTTATAGTCATAATGAATGAATATGTAGAATTATCAAAAAATAAAATCTTCTAATTAAAATGCGTTTCCATGGATTCAATCAATAACCGATATGGCGTGTCGTTAAAAAACTATATATATATATATATCAAAGATATGAGAACATGTCACCTTCGCGAGTTTCAAAATTTCATTTATATTTTTAGCTTTCCATTGTCAGTTATATCAAATTTAATTAATTGTAAGTAATTGTAATAAAGTTTCTAAACGTGGTTGAAAACAAATTTTATCCCAGGAACAATAAACGGATTTAACGGGAAAAATTTATGATTTTTAAAATATGTTCCTAAATTTAATTTTCCAGAAGTCTTATAAAAATAAATCGCTGAATAGTATTTTATAATTTAACCAAGCAGTCTTAGAGCACCCAAGCTTAAAAAACTTTAAAAAATGAGACAGAATAACTCTAGGATTTTTCGAATAAATTTTTCAGATAAATTTCGATTATTTCCCCAATCATCTAGATCAAATGATCAAATTATTTGATCTAGATGATTGGGGAAATAATCGAAAATTCATCTGAAAGATTTATTCAATATAATGAGTTATTAAAAATTATATATATCGAACATGTGGGAACGTGTCACCAGTGAGAGGTCGATTTAAATTTTCACTTTCACTTTTGTTATTTGTATAATGTTAAATGTTAAAAAAAAAAAAAAAAAAACAATTTAAATCATAGCCAACTTATTTATGAACATGGCTAAATTATTTTAGTCATGTCCATAAATAAAATTGGTTTATTGCATAAATTTGTCTATAAAAAAAAATTGATTTTCGTAATATAGTTCTGTGTAATTTTAGTTTTCAGTGATTCTGTAGTGGTTCCAAAAATGTTGATCATTAGCGGCGCCATCATGTATAAGAAACTCGAACTAAAATACACGGTTTTGTTGATGGATTTGAGTCTTAACTAGTATACAGAACTTATTCGTTGAAATATTTCACACATAATTTTAACCCTTTGTCCTTGCCACAAAGTAACCAAGGGCATTGTGTGCAGCTTCTCCCCATCTACAAATACTATTCTCCAAATATTCTTTTGAAGAAGTATCAACAAAAATAGTACCATTTTTTATTGAGATTTTTATACAAAAATTCTATTTAAATTTCTAACAGATTTTTACATACAAAACAAAAACAAAAAAGTCGAAGAATCTGATAAGCCGTTGTCAAAAGATGAGCTTTCAAACATTGATCAATTTATTTTTATTTTAATTATAAGAAAACACGTTATTGCATGTGGATTCGAAAATATTATGATAATTTAATCACAATATAAAATCCATCGTTAAAAAGCGTAAATTGCTCCTTGGTGCTCGATATCAGTTTTATTGGTTGATTTAAAGAGCATCCACCCACGATTTTTAACATTAAATTATTTATGATTAGTATTTTAGAGTTCACATGAAGGAAACATTTTGTAAAACTACACGTTATTTATAAAATATTTTCCGTTATAGTTTCTGAGTGTTGGTAAAAAATAACGGGTTGATTGATTTGATATAAACTTTTCCACATGAAAAACAAGGCTTCTAATTACAAATACTAGTTTTTACAATTTTTTATTTATTTTTATTAACACAATGTTAAAATAAAACAATTCAAAATTTATTCCATTTTTTTGTAGAAATCTTCGAAAAAAAAATTTTTTTTTAATTTGTGCAGCTTATCGCTTGTCGAAATAACTAGAATACTTTAATTTTCTTCTTCTCTTAAAAGAAATCCATTCGTTAATTCTTCCCTTTCCAATCTGTTATCTGTAATTATTTTTTGATGGCATTTAATTAATTTTCTTCCACTTTTATGTAACTCATTTTTGATATTTCAACAAAATTAATAATCATCTAAGAAACAGTATTTTAAGAATTAAATGTATCACTTCCAGAAACATTATTTTGTTTGTGTGTTCTCTTTGACATTTCAATTATACACAACCTAAAACTATAAAAGAAACAAATTATCTGTTGTTGTTGCTAAGTTCTGCTCTCTTCTGGCAAAAATGAGAATTAAACTCTAAATATTAAAAATAATCCTCCTCTCACTAATGACACACACGTTCCTTAATGTTAATTTATATATTTGAATAATAAATCGAGCGTAATAGTTTGTGATGTAAATTTTTATTTTTCATATTGTAAAAGTTTATATGTTATTTTGTCATTATTTTAAACTAGGATCGATTCTAAAAATTAAACAAATATAATTAGAGAATAGGTGTAAAGATGTAAGCACCACATCATTATGAAAATCTTTCAATTTTCTGGCCCAAATAACTCAAAAAATGCGTATCTACATGCTATGAAATTTGATTTCGCACAATATTGACATGAAAACGGAGTGCTCGTCAAAGAGTACCTCTCTCGTCGCTTTCATTAACTTGATAAAATTAAAATGTTATTCTTCCATTGTTATAACTTACTACTGGTTTCAGAAATTTCTATAAAATTTGATAAAAGATTAGTCAACGTTGTTAACTGGTATGAGGTAACGTAACCGGGTGCTGCTGTTGCTGACTTTCTATTCAGCTTAACACACTCAGTTTTGAGGCCTTTGTACTTTGATGTACAAAGTCTAGTGGTTTCCCAGTTAACATCAGACTAATCGATATGATGTGCCGTTGAAAGACTATATATATCTAAGATATGAGAACATGTCACCTTCGCGAGTTCCAAAATTTCATTTTTAATTTTCCATTTTCATTTTTATCAAATTTAATTGATTGTAAGTAATTGTAATCAAGAAAGTTTTAATAACCCGCAACAGATTTATCGATATAATATTTAATTTTCATTATAAATCAGTATAACACTAAAATTTTCGGGATTTTTTGAGAATAAAAATCGGTTAAAATTCAAGTAGAGACGCTGCAGTCACTAAAGACATATTTTCATTTACTGAAATAAAAATATAAATTTATAGTCATAATGAATGAATCTGTAGAATTAACAACAACAAAAAATCTTCTAATTAAATTGCGTTTCCATGGATTCAGTCAGTAACCGATATGACGTGTCGTTAAAAAACTATATATATATCAAAGATATGAGAACATGTCACCTTCGCGAGTTTCAAAATTTCATTTTTATTTTTAAACCGTATACTGAAGATAGCTTCCAAAAAGTGCTGGTTTTAATTAAGGAGGACAGTTTATCTTAATGGAGTGCTTCAAAAATTTTTCAAATCGATAAATCTAAATCAAGTAGACCCAACATAATAAAAACGTTTCTAAACGTGGTTGAAAACAACTTTTATCCCAGGAACAATAAACGGATTTAAACGGAAAAATTTATGATTTTTAAAATATGTTCCTAAATTTAATTTTCCAGAAGCCTTATAAAAATAAATCCCTGAATGGTATTTTATAACTTAACCAAGCAGTCTTAGAGCTACCCAAGCTTAAAAAAGTTTAAAAAATGAGACAGAATAAACACATTTTTCTAGAAAAAATACGTAATTTTAATAATCTCAACAGATTTCAGAAATTTCGAAAAAAATGTATATAAAATTAGTCAAAGTTGTTAACTGGGGTTATAAGTAACCGTTGATTGTTATCATGCTTACATCAATCAGCTTTTAATGCCTCCACATGCAAACGAGACAAGTTTCTCAGTTAACGTCAGACTAATCTAATATAATGTGTTATTAAAAATTATATATATCGAACATGGTGGAACGTGTCACCAGTGAGAGGTCGATTTAAATTTTCACTTTCATTAGCTTTCCATTGTCATTTTTATCAATTTTAATTAAATGTAAGTAATTGTAATCAAGAAAGTTTTAATAACCCGCAACAGAATTATCGATATAATATTTAATTTTCATTATAAATCAGTATAACATTAAAATTTTCGGCATTTTTTAAGAATAAAGATCAGTTAAAATTCAAGTAGAGACGCTGCAGTCACTAAAGACATGTTCATTTACTGATGTAAAAAGTATAAATTTATAGTCATAATGAATGAATATGTAGAATTATCAAAAAATAAAATCTTCTAATTAAAATGCGTTTCCATGGATTCAATCAATAACCGATATGGCGTGTCGTTAAAAAACTATATATATATATATATATCAAAGATATGAGAACATGTCACCTTCGCGAGTTTCAAAATTTCATTTATATTTTTAGCTTTCCATTGTCAGTTATATCAAATTTAATTAATTGTAAGTAATTGTAATAAAGTTTCTAAACGTGGTTGAAAACAAATTTTATCCCAGGAACAATAAACGGATTTAACGGGAAAAATTTATGATTTTTAAAATATGTTCCTAAATTTAATTTTCCAGAAGTCTTATAAAAATAAATCGCTGAATAGTATTTTATAATTTAACCAAGCAGTCTTAGAGCACCCAAGCTTAAAAAACTTTAAAAAATGAGACAGAATAACTCTAGGATTTTTCGAATAAATTTTTCAGATAAATTTCGATTATTTCCCCAATCATCTAGATCAAATGATCAAATTATTTGATCTAGATGATTGGGGAAATAATCGAAAATTCATCTGAAAGATTTATTCAATATAATGAGTTATTAAAAATTATATATATCGAACATGTGGGAACGTGTCACCAGTGAGAGGTCGATTTAAATTTTCACTTTCACTTTTGTTATTTGTATAATGTTAAATGTTAAAAAAAAAAAAAAAAAAAACAATTTAAATCATAGCCAACTTATTTATGAACATGGCTAAATTATTTTAGTCATGTCCATAAATAAAATTGGTTTATTGCATAAATTTGTCTATAAAAAAAAATTGATTTTCGTAATATAGTTCTGTGTAATTTTAGTTTTCAGTGATTCTGTAGTGGTTCCAAAAATGTTGATCATTAGAGGCGCCATCATGTATAAGAAACTCGAACTAAAATACACGGTTTTGTTGATGGATTTGAGTCTTAACTAGTATACAGAACTTATTCGTTGAAATATTTCACACATAATTTTAACCCTTTGTCCTTGCCACAAAGTAACCAAGGGCATTGTGTGCAGCTTCTCCCCATCTACAAATACTATTCTCCAAATATTCTTTTGAAGAAGTATCAACAAAAATAGTACCATTTTTTATTGAGATTTTTATACAAAAATTCTATTTAAATTTCTAACAGATTTTTACATACAAAACAAAAACAAAAAAGTCGAAGAATCTGATAAGCCGTTGTCAAAAGATGAGCTTTCAAACATTGATCAATTTATTTTTATTTTAATTATAAGAAAACACGTTATTGCATGTGGATTCGAAAATATTATGATAATTTAATCACAATATAAAATCCATCGTTAAAAAGCGTAAATTGCTCCTTGGTGCTCGATATCAGTTTTATTGGTTGATTTAAAGAGCATCCACCCACGATTTTTAACATTAAATTATTTATGATTAGTATTTTAGAGTTCACATGAAGGAAACATTTTGTAAAACTACACGTTATTTATAAAATATTTTCCGTTATAGTTTCTGAGTGTTGGTAAAAAATAACGGGTTGATTGATTTGATATAAACTTTTCCACATGAAAAACAAGGCTTCTAATTACAAATACTAGTTTTTACAATTTTTTATTTATTTTTATTAACACAATGTTAAAATAAAACAATTCAAAATTTATTCCATTTTTTTGTAGAAATCTTCGAAAAAAAAATTTTTTTTTAATTTGTGCAGCTTGTCGCTTGTCGAAATAACTAGAATACTTTAATTTTCTTCTTCTCTTAAAAGAAATCCATTCGTTAATTCTTCCCTTTCCAATCTGTTATCTGTAATTATTTTTTGATGGCATTTAATTAATTTTCTTCCACTTTTATGTAACTCATTTTTGATATTTCAACAAAATTAATAATCATCTAAGAAACAGTATTTTAAGAATTAAATGTATCACTTCCAGAAACATTATTTTGTTTGTGTGTTCTCTTTGACATTTCAATTATACACAACCTAAAACTATAAAAGAAACAAATTATCTGTTGTTGTTGCTAAGTTCTGCTCTCTTCTGGCAAAAATGAGAATTAAACTCTAAATATTAAAAATAATCCTCCTCTCACTAATGACACACACGTTCCTTAATGTTAATTTATATATTTGAATAATAAATCGAGCGTAATAGTTTGTGATGTAAATTTTTATTTTTCATATTGTAAAAGTTTATATGTTATTTTGTCATTATTTTAAACTAGGATCGATTCTAAAAATTAAACAAATATAATTAGAGAATAGGTGTAAAGATGTAAGCACCACATCATTATGAAAATCTTTCAATTTTCTGGCCCAAATAACTCAAAAAATGCGTATCTACATGCTATGAAATTTGATTTCGCACAATATTGACATGAAAACGGAGTGCTCGTCAAAGAGTACCTCTCTCGTCGCTTTCATTAACTTGATAAAATTAAAATGTTATTCTTCCATTGTTATAACTTACTACTGGTTTCAGAAATTTCTATAAAATTTGATAAAAGATTAGTCAACGTTGTTAACTGGTATGAGGTAACGTAACCGGGTGCTGCTGTTGCTGACTTTCTATTCAGCTTAACACACTCAGTTTTGAGGCCTTTGTACTTTGATGTACAAAGTCTAGTGGTTTCCCAGTTAACATCAGACTAATCGATATGATGTGCCGTTGAAAGACTATATATATCTAAGATATGAGAACATGTCACCTTCGCGAGTTCCAAAATTTCATTTTTAATTTTCCATTTTCATTTTTATCAAATTTAATTGATTGTAAGTAATTGTAATCAAGAAAGTTTTAATAACCCGCAACAGATTTATCGATATAATATTTAATTTTCATTATAAATCAGTATAACACTAAAATTTTCGGGATTTTTTGAGAATAAAAATCGGTTAAAATTCAAGTAGAGACGCTGCAGTCACTAAAGACATATTTTCATTTACTGAAATAAAAATATAAATTTATAGTCATAATGAATGAATCTGTAGAATTAACAACAACAAAAAATCTTCTAATTAAATTGCGTTTCCATGGATTCAGTCAGTAACCGATATGACGTGTCGTTAAAAAACTATATATATATCAAAGATATGAGAACATGTCACCTTCGCGAGTTTCAAAATTTCATTTTTATTTTTAAACCGTATACTGAAGATAGCTTCCAAAAAGTGCTGGTTTTAATTAAGGAGGACAGTTTATCTTAATGGAGTGCTTCAAAAATTTTTCAAATCGATAAATCTAAATCAAGTAGACCCAACATAATAAAAACGTTTCTAAACGTGGTTGAAAACAACTTTTATCCCAGGAACAATAAACGGATTTAAACGGAAAAATTTATGATTTTTAAAATATGTTCCTAAATTTAATTTTCCAGAAGCCTTATAAAAATAAATCCCTGAATGGTATTTTATAACTTAACCAAGCAGTCTTAGAGCTACCCAAGCTTAAAAAAGTTTAAAAAATGAGACAGAATAAACACATTTTTCTAGAAAAAATACGTAATTTTAATAATCTCAACAGATTTCAGAAATTTCGAAAAAAATGTATATAAAATTAGTCAAAGTTGTTAACTGGGGTTATAAGTAACCGTTGATTGTTATCATGCTTACATCAATCAGCTTTTAATGCCTCCACATGCAAACGAGACAAGTTTCTCAGTTAACGTCAGACTAATCTAATATAATGTGTTATTAAAAATTATATATATCGAACATGGTGGAACGTGTCACCAGTGAGAGGTCGATTTAAATTTTCACTTTCATTAGCTTTCCATTGTCATTTTTATCAATTTTAATTAAATGTAAGTAATTGTAATCAAGAAAGTTTTAATAACCCGCAACAGAATTATCGATATAATATTTAATTTTCATTATAAATCAGTATAACATTAAAATTTTCGGCATTTTTTAAGAATAAAGATCAGTTAAAATTCAAGTAGAGACGCTGCAGTCACTAAAGACATGTTCATTTACTGATGTAAAAAGTATAAATTTATAGTCATAATGAATGAATATGTAGAATTATCAAAAAATAAAATCTTCTAATTAAAATGCGTTTCCATGGATTCAATCAATAACCGATATGGCGTGTCGTTAAAAAACTATATATATATATATATCAAAGATATGAGAACATGTCACCTTCGCGAGTTTCAAAATTTCATTTATATTTTTAGCTTTCCATTGTCAGTTATATCAAATTTAATTAATTGTAAGTAATTGTAATAACGTTTCTAAACGTGGTTGAAAACAAATTTTATACCAGGAACAATAAACGGATTTAACGGGAAAAATTTATGATTTTTAAAATATGTTCCTAAATTTAATTTTCCAGAAGTCTTATAAAAATAAATCGCTGAATAGTATTTTATAATTTAACCAAGCAGTCTTAGAGCACCCAAGCTTAAAAAAGTTTAAAAAATGAGACAGAATAACTCTAGGATTTTTCGAATAAATTTTTCAGATAAATTTCGATTATTTCCCCAATCATCTAGATCAAATGATCAAATTATTTGATCTAGATGATTGGGGAAATAATCGAAAATTCATCTGAAAGATTTATTCAATATAATGAGTTATTAAAAATTATATATATCGAACATGTGGGAACGTGTCACCAGTGAGAGGTCGATTTAAATTTTCACTTTCACTTTTGTTATTTGTATAATGTTAAATGTTAAAAAAAAAAAAAAAAAAAACAATTTAAATCATAGCCAACTTATTTATGAACATGGCTAAATTATTTTAGTCATGTCCATAAATAAAATTGGTTTATTGCATAAATTTGTCTATAAAAAAAAATTGATTTTCGTAATATAGTTCTGTGTAATTTTAGTTTTCAGTGATTCTGTAGTGGTTCCAAAAATGTTGATCATTAGAGGCGCCATCATGTATAAGAAACTCGAACTAAAATACACGGTTTTGTTGATGGATTTGAGTCTTAACTAGTATACAGAACTTATTCGTTGAAATATTTCACACATAATTTTAACCCTTTGTCCTTGCCACAAAGTAACCAAGGGCATTGTGTGCAGCTTCTCCCCATCTACAAATACTATTCTCCAAATATTCTTTTGAAGAAGTATCAACAAAAATAGTACCATTTTTTATTGAGATTTTTATACAAAAATTCTATTTAAATTTCTAACAGATTTTTACATACAAAACAAAAACAAAAAAGTCGAAGAATCTGATAAGCCGTTGTCAAAAGATGAGCTTTCAAACATTGATCAATTTATTTTTATTTTAATTATAAGAAAACACGTTATTGCATGTGGATTCGAAAATATTATGATAATTTAATCACAATATAAAATCCATCGTTAAAAAGCGTAAATTGCTCCTTGGTGCTCGATATCAGTTTTATTGGTTGATTTAAAGAGCATCCACCCACGATTTTTAACATTAAATTATTTATGATTAGTATTTTAGAGTTCACATGAAGGAAACATTTTGTAAAACTACACGTTATTTATAAAATATTTTCCGTTATAGTTTCTGAGTGTTGGTAAAAAATAACGGGTTGATTGATTTGATATAAACTTTTCCACATGAAAAACAAGGCTTCTAATTACAAATACTAGTTTTTACAATTTTTTATTTATTTTTATTAACACAATGTTAAAATAAAACAATTCAAAATTTATTCCATTTTTTTGTAGAAATCTTCGAAAAAAAAATTTTTTTTTAATTTGTGCAGCTTGTCGCTTGTCGAAATAACTAGAATACTTTAATTTTCTTCTTCTCTTAAAAGAAATCCATTCGTTAATTCTTCCCTTTCCAATCTGTTATCTGTAATTATTTTTTGATGGCATTTAATTAATTTTCTTCCACTTTTATGTAACTCATTTTTGATATTTCAACAAAATTAATAATCATCTAAGAAACAGTATTTTAAGAATTAAATGTATCACTTCCAGAAACATTATTTTGTTTGTGTGTTCTCTTTGACATTTCAATTATACACAACCTAAAACTATAAAAGAAACAAATTATCTGTTGTTGTTGCTAAGTTCTGCTCTCTTCTGGCAAAAATGAGAATTAAACTCTAAATATTAAAAATAATCCTCCTCTCACTAATGACACACACGTTCCTTAATGTTAATTTATATATTTGAATAATAAATCGAGCGTAATAGTTTGTGATGTAAATTTTTATTTTTCATATTGTAAAAGTTTATATGTTATTTTGTCATTATTTTAAACTAGGATCGATTCTAAAAATTAAACAAATATAATTAGAGAATAGATGTAAAGATGTAAGCACCACATCATTATGAAAATCTTTCAATTTTCTGGCCCAAATAACTCAAAAAATGCGTATCTACATGCTATGAAATTTGATTTCGCACAATATTGACATGAAAACGGAGTGCTCGTCAAAGAGTACCTCTCTCGTCGCTTTCATTAACTTGATAAAATTAAAATGTTATTCTTCCATTGTTATAACTTACTACTGGTTTCAGAAATTTCTATAAAATTTGATAAAAGATTAGTCAACGTTGTTAACTGGTATGAGGTAACGTAACCGGGTGCTGCTGTTGCTGACTTTCTATTCAGCTTAACACACTCAGTTTTGAGGCCTTTGTACTTTGATGTACAAAGTCTAGTGGTTTCCCAGTTAACATCAGACTAATCGATATGATGTGCCGTTGAAAGACTATATATATCTAAGATATGAGAACATGTCACCTTCGCGAGTTCCAAAATTTCATTTTTAATTTTCCATTTTCATTTTTATCAAATTTAATTGATTGTAAGTAATTGTAATCAAGAAAGTTTTAATAACCCGCAACAGATTTATCGATATAATATTTAATTTTCATTATAAATCAGTATAACACTAAAATTTTCGGGATTTTTTGAGAATAAAAATCGGTTAAAATTCAAGTAGAGACGCTGCAGTCACTAAAGACATATTTTCATTTACTGAAATAAAAATATAAATTTATAGTCATAATGAATGAATCTGTAGAATTAACAACAACAAAAAATCTTCTAATTAAATTGCGTTTCCATGGATTCAGTCAGTAACCGATATGACGTGTCGTTAAAAAACTATATATATATCAAAGATATGAGAACATGTCACCTTCGCGAGTTTCAAAATTTCATTTTTATTTTTAAACCGTATACTGAAGATAGCTTCCAAAAAGTGCTGGTTTTAATTAAGGAGGACAGTTTATCTTAATGGAGTGCTTCAAAAATTTTTCAAATCGATAAATCTAAATCAAGTAGACCCAACATAATAAAAACTTTTCTAAACGTGGTTGAAAACAACTTTTATCCCAGGAACAATAAACGGATTTAAACGGAAAAATTTATGATTTTTAAAATATGTTCCTAAATTTAATTTTCCAGAAGCCTTATAAAAATAAATCCCTGAATGGTATTTTATAACTTAACCAAGCAGTCTTAGAGCTACCCAAGCTTAAAAAAGTTTAAAAAATGAGACAGAATAAACACATTTTTCTAGAAAAAATACGTAATTTTAATAATCTCAACAGATTTCAGAAATTTCGAAAAAAATGTATATAAAATTAGTCAAAGTTGTTAACTGGGGTTATAAGTAACCGTTGATTGTTATCATGCTTACATCAATCAGCTTTTAATGCCTCCACATGCAAACGAGACAAGTTTCTCAGTTAACGTCAGACTAATCTAATATAATGTGTTATTAAAAATTATATATATCGAACATGGTGGAACGTGTCACCAGTGAGAGGTCGATTTAAATTTTCACTTTCATTAGCTTTCCATTGTCATTTTTATCAATTTTAATTAAATGTAAGTAATTGTAATCAAGAAAGTTTTAATAACCCGCAACAGAATTATCGATATAATATTTAATTTTCATTATAAATCAGTATAACATTAAAATTTTTAAATTAAAATTATTAATTTTAAGAATTAAATGTATCACTTCCAGAAACATTATTTTGTTTGTGTGTTCTCTTTGACATTTCAATTATACACAACCTAAAACTATAAAAGAAACAAATTATCTGTTGTTGTTGCTAAGTTCTGCTCTCTTCTGGCAAAAATGAGAATTAAACTCTAAATATTAAAAATAATCCTCCTCTCACTAATGACACACACGTTCCTTAATGTTAATTTATATATTTGAATAATAAATCGAGCGTAATAGTTTGTGATGTAAATTTTTATTTTTCATATTGTAAAAGTTTATATGTTATTTTGTCATTATTTTAAACTAGGATCGATTCTAAAAATTAAACAAATATAATTAGAGAATAGATGTAAAGATGTAAGCACCACATCATTATGAAAATCTTTCAATTTTCTGGCCCAAATAACTCAAAAAATGCGTATCTACATGCTATGAAATTTGATTTCGCACAATATTGACATGAAAACGGAGTGCTCGTCAAAGAGTACCTCTCTCGTCGCTTTCATTAACTTGATAAAATTAAAATGTTATTCTTCCATTGTTATAACTTACTACTGGTTTCAGAAATTTCTATAAAATTTGATAAAAGATTAGTCAACGTTGTTAACTGGTATGAGGTAACGTAACCGGGTGCTGCTGTTGCTGACTTTCTATTCAGCTTAACACACTCAGTTTTGAGGCCTTTGTACTTTGATGTACAAAGTCTAGTGGTTTCCCAGTTAACATCAGACTAATCGATATGATGTGCCGTTGAAAGACTATATATATCTAAGATATGAGAACATGTCACCTTCGCGAGTTCCAAAATTTCATTTTTATCAAATTTAATTGATTGTAAGTAATTGTAATCAAGAAAGTTTTAATAACCCGCAACAGATTTATCGATATAATATTTAATTTTCATTATAAATCAGTATAACACTAAAATTTTCGGGATTTTTTGAGAATAAAAATCGGTTAAAATTCAAGTAGAGACGCTGCAGTCACTAAAGACATATTTTCATTTACTGAAATAAAAATATAAATTTATAGTCATAATGAATGAATCTGTAGAATTAACAACAACAAAAAATCTTCTAATTAAATTGCGTTTCCATGGATTCAGTCAGTAACCGATATGACGTGTCGTTAAAAAACTATATATATATCAAAGATATGAGAACATGTCACCTTCGCGAGTTTCAAAATTTCATTTTTATTTTTAAACCGTATACTGAAGATAGCTTCCAAAAAGTGCTGGTTTTAATTAAGGAGGACAGTTTATCTTAATGGAGTGCTTCAAAAATTTTTCAAATCGATAAATCTAAATCAAGTAGACCCAACATAATAAAAACGTTTCTAAACGTGGTTGAAAACAACTTTTATCCCAGGAACAATAAACGGATTTAAACGGAAAAATTTATGATTTTTAAAATATGTTCCTAAATTTAATTTTCCAGAAGCCTTATAAAAATAAATCCCTGAATGGTATTTTATAACTTAACCAAGCAGTCTTAGAGCTACCCAAGCTTAAAAAAGTTTAAAAAATGAGACAGAATAAACACATTTTTCTAGAAAAAATACGTAATTTTAATAATCTCAACAGATTTCAGAAATTTCGAAAAAAATGTATATAAAATTAGTCAAAGTTGTTAACTGGGGTTATAAGTAACCGTTGATTGTTATCATGCTTACATCAATCAGCTTTTAATGCCTCCACATGCAAACGAGACAAGTTTCTCAGTTAACGTCAGACTAATCTAATATAATGTGTTATTAAAAATTATATATATCGAACATGGTGGAACGTGTCACCAGTGAGAGGTCGATTTAAATTTTCACTTTCATTAGCTTTCCATTGTCATTTTTATCAATTTTAATTAAATGTAAGTAATTGTAATCAAGAAAGTTTTAATAACCCGCAACAGAATTATCGATATAATATTTAATTTTCATTATAAATCAGTATAACATTAAAATTTTCGGCATTTTTTAAGAATAAAGATCAGTTAAAATTCAAGTAGAGACGCTGCAGTCACTAAAGACATGTTCATTTACTGATGTAAAAAGTATAAATTTATAGTCATAATGAATGAATATGTAGAATTATCAAAAAATAAAATCTTCTAATTAAAATGCGTTTCCATGGATTCAATCAATAACCGATATGGCGTGTCGTTAAAAAACTATATATATATATATATCAAAGATATGAGAACATGTCACCTTCGCGAGTTTCAAAATTTCATTTATATTTTTAGCTTTCCATTGTCAGTTATATCAAATTTAATTAATTGTAAGTAATTGTAATAACGTTTCTAAACGTGGTTGAAAACAAATTTTATACCAGGAACAATAAACGGATTTAACGGGAAAAATTTATGATTTTTAAAATATGTTCCTAAATTTAATTTTCCAGAAGTCTTATAAAAATAAATCGCTGAATAGTATTTTATAATTTAACCAAGCAGTCTTAGAGCACCCAAGCTTAAAAAAGTTTAAAAAATGAGACAGAATAACTCTAGAATTTTTCGAATAAATTTTTCAGATAAATTTCGATTATTTCCCCAATCATCTAGATCAAATGATCAAATTATTTGATCTAGATGATTGGGGAAATAATCGAAAATTCATCTGAAAGATTTATTCAATATAATGAGTTATTAAAAATTATATATATCGAACATGTGGGAACGTGTCACCAGTGAGAGGTCGATTTAAATTTTCACTTTCACTTTTGTTATTTGTATAATGTTAAATGTTAAAAAAAAAAAAAAAAAAACAATTTAAATCATAGCCAACTTATTTATGAACATGGCTAAATTATTTTAGTCATGTCCATAAATAAAATTGGTTTATTGCATAAATTTGTCTATAAAAAAAAATTGATTTTCGTAATATAGTTCTGTGTAATTTTAGTTTTCAGTGATTCTGTAGTGGTTCCAAAAATGTTGATCATTAGAGGCGCCATCATGTATAAGAAACTCGAACTAAAATACACGGTTTTGTTGATGGATTTGAGTCTTAACTAGTATACAGAACTTATTCGTTGAAATATTTCACACATAATTTTAACCCTTTGTCCTTGCCACAAAGTAACCAAGGGCATTGTGTGCAGCTTCTCCCCATCTACAAATACTATTCTCCAAATATTCTTTTGAAGAAGTATCAACAAAAATAGTACCATTTTTTATTGAGATTTTTATACAAAAATTCTATTTAAATTTCTAACAGATTTTTACATACAAAACAAAAACAAAAAAGTCGAAGAATCTGATAAGCCGTTGTCAAAAGATGAGCTTTCAAACATTGATCAATTTATTTTTATTTTAATTATAAGAAAACACGTTATTGCATGTGGATTCGAAAATATTATGATAATTTAATCACAATATAAAATCCATCGTTAAAAAGCGTAAATTGCTCCTTGGTGCTCGATATCAG
Organism: Chrysopa pallens; assembly: GCA_020423425.1. NCBI lineage: Eukaryota > Metazoa > Arthropoda > Insecta > Neuroptera > Chrysopidae > Chrysopa > Chrysopa pallens. The sequence goes on from CM035596.1 coordinate 17,933,756, forward strand.
TTTTATTGGTTGATTTAAAGAGCATCCACCCACGATTTTTAACATTAAATTATTTATGATTAGTATTTTAGAGTTCACATGAAGGAAACATTTTGTAAAACTACACGTTATTTATAAAATATTTTCCGTTATAGTTTCTGAGTGTTGGTAAAAAATAACGGGTTGATTGATTTGATATAAACTTTTCCACATGAAAAACAAGGCTTCTAATTACAAATACTAGTTTTTACAATTTTTTATTTATTTTTATTAACACAATGTTAAAATAAAACAATTCAAAATTTATTCCATTTTTTTGTAGAAATCTTCGAAAAAAAAATTTTTTTTTAATTTGTGCAGCTTGTCGCTTGTCGAAATAACTAGAATACTTTAATTTTCTTCTTCTCTTAAAAGAAATCCATTCGTTAATTCTTCCCTTTCCAATCTGTTATCTGTAATTATTTTTTGATGGCATTTAATTAATTTTCTTCCACTTTTATGTAACTCATTTTTGATATTTCAACAAAATTAATAATCATCTAAGAAACAGTATTTTAAGAATTAAATGTATCACTTCCAGAAACATTATTTTGTTTGTGTGTTCTCTTTGACATTTCAATTATACACAACCTAAAACTATAAAAGAAACAAATTATCTGTTGTTGTTGCTAAGTTCTGCTCTCTTCTGGCAAAAATGAGAATTAAACTCTAAATATTAAAAATAATCCTCCTCTCACTAATGACACACACGTTCCTTAATGTTAATTTATATATTTGAATAATAAATCGAGCGTAATAGTTTGTGATGTAAATTTTTATTTTTCATATTGTAAAAGTTTATATGTTATTTTGTCATTATTTTAAACTAGGATCGATTCTAAAAATTAAACAAATATAATTAGAGAATAGGTGTAAAGATGTAAGCACCACATCATTATGAAAATCTTTCAATTTTCTGGCCCAAATAACTCAAAAAATGCGTATCTACATGCTATGAAATTTGATTTCGCACAATATTGACATGAAAACGGAGTGCTCGTCAAAGAGTACCTCTCTCGTCGCTTTCATTAACTTGATAAAATTAAAATGTTATTCTTCCATTGTTATAACTTACTACTGGTTTCAGAAATTTCTATAAAATTTGATAAAAGATTAGTCAACGTTGTTAACTGGTATGAGGTAACGTAACCGGGTGCTGCTGTTGCTGACTTTCTATTCAGCTTAACACACTCAGTTTTGAGGCCTTTGTACTTTGATGTACAAAGTCTAGTGGTTTCCCAGTTAACATCAGACTAATCGATATGATGTGCCGTTGAAAGACTATATATATCTAAGATATGAGAACATGTCACCTTCGCGAGTTCCAAAATTTCATTTTTAATTTTCCATTTTCATTTTTATCAAATTTAATTGATTGTAAGTAATTGTAATCAAGAAAGTTTTAATAACCCGCAACAGATTTATCGATATAATATTTAATTTTCATTATAAATCAGTATAACACTAAAATTTTCGGGATTTTTTGAGAATAAAAATCGGTTAAAATTCAAGTAGAGACGCTGCAGTCACTAAAGACATATTTTCATTTACTGAAATAAAAATATAAATTTATAGTCATAATGAATGAATCTGTAGAATTAACAACAACAAAAAATCTTCTAATTAAATTGCGTTTCCATGGATTCAGTCAGTAACCGATATGACGTGTCGTTAAAAAACTATATATATATCAAAGATATGAGAACATGTCACCTTCGCGAGTTTCAAAATTTCATTTTTATTTTTAAACCGTATACTGAAGATAGCTTCCAAAAAGTGCTGGTTTTAATTAAGGAGGACAGTTTATCTTAATGGAGTGCTTCAAAAATTTTTCAAATCGATAAATCTAAATCAAGTAGACCCAACATAATAAAAACGTTTCTAAACGTGGTTGAAAACAACTTTTATCCCAGGAACAATAAACGGATTTAAACGGAAAAATTTATGATTTTTAAAATATGTTCCTAAATTTAATTTTCCAGAAGCCTTATAAAAATAAATCCCTGAATGGTATTTTATAACTTAACCAAGCAGTCTTAGAGCTACCCAAGCTTAAAAAAGTTTAAAAAATGAGACAGAATAAACACATTTTTCTAGAAAAAATACGTAATTTTAATAATCTCAACAGATTTCAGAAATTTCGAAAAAAATGTATATAAAATTAGTCAAAGTTGTTAACTGGGGTTATAAGTAACCGTTGATTGTTATCATGCTTACATCAATCAGCTTTTAATGCCTCCACATGCAAACGAGACAAGTTTCTCAGTTAACGTCAGACTAATCTAATATAATGTGTTATTAAAAATTATATATATCGAACATGGTGGAACGTGTCACCAGTGAGAGGTCGATTTAAATTTTCACTTTCATTAGCTTTCCATTGTCATTTTTATCAATTTTAATTAAATGTAAGTAATTGTAATCAAGAAAGTTTTAATAACCCGCAACAGAATTATCGATATAATATTTAATTTTCATTATAAATCAGTATAACATTAAAATTTTCGGCATTTTTTAAGAATAAAGATCAGTTAAAATTCAAGTAGAGACGCTGCAGTCACTAAAGACATGTTCATTTACTGATGTAAAAAGTATAAATTTATAGTCATAATGAATGAATATGTAGAATTATCAAAAAATAAAATCTTCTAATTAAAATGCGTTTCCATGGATTCAATCAATAACCGATATGGCGTGTCGTTAAAAAACTATATATATATATATATCAAAGATATGAGAACATGTCACCTTCGCGAGTTTCAAAATTTCATTTATATTTTTAGCTTTCCATTGTCAGTTATATCAAATTTAATTAATTGTAAGTAATTGTAATAACGTTTCTAAACGTGGTTGAAAACAAATTTTATACCAGGAACAATAAACGGATTTAACGGGAAAAATTTATGATTTTTAAAATATGTTCCTAAATTTAATTTTCCAGAAGTCTTATAAAAATAAATCGCTGAATAGTATTTTATAATTTAACCAAGCAGTCTTAGAGCACCCAAGCTTAAAAAACTTTAAAAAATGAGACAGAATAACTCTAGGATTTTTCGAATAAATTTTTCAGATAAATTTCGATTATTTCCCCAATCATCTAGATCAAATGATCAAATTATTTGATCTAGATGATTGGGGAAATAATCGAAAATTCATCTGAAAGATTTATTCAATATAATGAGTTATTAAAAATTATATATATCGAACATGTGGGAACGTGTCACCAGTGAGAGGTCGATTTAAATTTTCACTTTCACTTTTGTTATTTGTATAATGTTAAATGTTAAAAAAAAAAAAAAAAAAACAATTTAAATCATAGCCAACTTATTTATGAACATGGCTAAATTATTTTAGTCATGTCCATAAATAAAATTGGTTTATTGCATAAATTTGTCTATAAAAAAAAAATTGATTTTCGTAATATAGTTCTGTGTAATTTTAGTTTTCAGTGATTCTGTAGTGGTTCCAAAAATGTTGATCATTAGAGGCGCCATCATGTATAAGAAACTCGAACTAAAATACACGGTTTTGTTGATGGATTTGAGTCTTAACTAGTATACAGAACTTATTCGTTGAAATATTTCACACATAATTTTAACCCTTTGTCCTTGCCACAAAGTAACCAAGGGCATTGTGTGCAGCTTCTCCCCATCTACAAATACTATTCTCCAAATATTCTTTTGAAGAAGTATCAACAAAAATAGTACCATTTTTTATTGAGATTTTTATACAAAAATTCTATTTAAATTTCTAACAGATTTTTACATACAAAACAAAAACAAAAAAGTCGAAGAATCTGATAAGCCGTTGTCAAAAGATGAGCTTTCAAACATTGATCAATTTATTTTTATTTTAATTATAAGAAAACACGTTATTGCATGTGGATTCGAAAATATTATGATAATTTAATCACAATATAAAATCCATCGTTAAAAAGCGTAAATTGCTCCTTGGTGCTCGATATCAGTTTTATTGGTTGATTTAAAGAGCATCCACCCACGATTTTTAACATTAAATTATTTATGATTAGTATTTTAGAGTTCACATGAAGGAAACATTTTGTAAAACTACACGTTATTTATAAAATATTTTCCGTTATAGTTTCTGAGTGTTGGTAAAAAATAACGGGTTGATTGATTTGATATAAACTTTTCCACATGAAAAACAAGGCTTCTAATTACAAATACTAGTTTTTACAATTTTTTATTTATTTTTATTAACACAATGTTAAAATAAAACAATTCAAAATTTATTCCATTTTTTTGTAGAAATCTTCGAAAAAAAAATTTTTTTTTAATTTGTGCAGCTTGTCGCTTGTCGAAATAACTAGAATACTTTAATTTTCTTCTTCTCTTAAAAGAAATCCATTCGTTAATTCTTCCCTTTCCAATCTGTTATCTGTAATTATTTTTTGATGGCATTTAATTAATTTTCTTCCACTTTTATGTAACTCATTTTTGATATTTCAACAAAATTAATAATCATCTAAGAAACAGTATTTTAAGAATTAAATGTATCACTTCCAGAAACATTATTTTGTTTGTGTGTTCTCTTTGACATTTCAATTATACACAACCTAAAACTATAAAAGAAACAAATTATCTGTTGTTGTTGCTAAGTTCTGCTCTCTTCTGGCAAAAATGAGAATTAAACTCTAAATATTAAAAATAATCCTCCTCTCACTAATGACACACACGTTCCTTAATGTTAATTTATATATTTGAATAATAAATCGAGCGTAATAGTTTGTGATGTAAATTTTTATTTTTCATATTGTAAAAGTTTATATGTTATTTTGTCATTATTTTAAACTAGGATCGATTCTAAAAATTAAACAAATATAATTAGAGAATAGATGTAAAGATGTAAGCACCACATCATTATGAAAATCTTTCAATTTTCTGGCCCAAATAACTCAAAAAATGCGTATCTACATGCTATGAAATTTGATTTCGCACAATATTGACATGAAAACGGAGTGCTCGTCAAAGAGTACCTCTCTCGTCGCTTTCATTAACTTGATAAAATTAAAATGTTATTCTTCCATTGTTATAACTTACTACTGGTTTCAGAAATTTCTATAAAATTTGATAAAAGATTAGTCAACGTTGTTAACTGGTATGAGGTAACGTAACCGGGTGCTGCTGTTGCTGACTTTCTATTCAGCTTAACACACTCAGTTTTGAGGCCTTTGTACTTTGATGTACAAAGTCTAGTGGTTTCCCAGTTAACATCAGACTAATCGATATGATGTGCCGTTGAAAGACTATATATATCTAAGATATGAGAACATGTCACCTTCGCGAGTTCCAAAATTTCATTTTTAATTTTCCATTTTCATTTTTATCAAATTTAATTGATTGTAAGTAATTGTAATCAAGAAAGTTTTAATAACCCGCAACAGATTTATCGATATAATATTTAATTTTCATTATAAATCAGTATAACACTAAAATTTTCGGGATTTTTTGAGAATAAAAATCGGTTAAAATTCAAGTAGAGACGCTGCAGTCACTAAAGACATATTTTCATTTACTGAAATAAAAATATAAATTTATAGTCATAATGAATGAATCTGTAGAATTAAACAACAACAAAAAATCTTCTAATTAAATTGCGTTTCCATGGATTCAGTCAGTAACCGATATGACGTGTCGTTAAAAAACTATATATATATCAAAGATATGAGAACATGTCACCTTCGCGAGTTTCAAAATTTCATTTTTATTTTTAAACCGTATACTGAAGATAGCTTCCAAAAAGTGCTGGTTTTAATTAAGGAGGACAGTTTATCTTAATGGAGTGCTTCAAAAATTTTTCAAATCGATAAATCTAAATCAAGTAGACCCAACATAATAAAAACGTTTCTAAACGTGGTTGAAAACAACTTTTATCCCAGGAACAATAAACGGATTTAAACGGAAAAATTTATGATTTTTAAAATATGTTCCTAAATTTAATTTTCCAGAAGCCTTATAAAAATAAATCCCTGAATGGTATTTTATAACTTAACCAAGCAGTCTTAGAGCTACCCAAGCTTAAAAAAGTTTAAAAAATGAGACAGAATAAACACATTTTTCTAGAAAAAATACGTAATTTTAATAATCTCAACAGATTTCAGAAATTTCGAAAAAAATGTATATAAAATTAGTCAAAGTTGTTAACTGGGGTTATAAGTAACCGTTGATTGTTATCATGCTTACATCAATCAGCTTTTAATGCCTCCACATGCAAACGAGACAAGTTTCTCAGTTAACGTCAGACTAATCTAATATAATGTGTTATTAAAAATTATATATATCGAACATGGTGGAACGTGTCACCAGTGAGAGGTCGATTTAAATTTTCACTTTCATTAGCTTTCCATTGTCATTTTTATCAATTTTAATTAAATGTAAGTAATTGTAATCAAGAAAGTTTTAATAACCCGCAACAGAATTATCGATATAATATTTAATTTTCATTATAAATCAGTATAACATTAAAATTTTCGGCATTTTTTAAGAATAAAGATCAGTTAAAATTCAAGTAGAGACGCTGCAGTCACTAAAGACATGTTCATTTACTGATGTAAAAAGTATAAATTTATAGTCATAATGAATGAATATGTAGAATTATCAAAAAATAAAATCTTCTAATTAAAATGCGTTTCCATGGATTCAATCAATAACCGATATGGCGTGTCGTTAAAAAACTATATATATATATATATATCAAAGATATGAGAACATGTCACCTTCGCGAGTTTCAAAATTTCATTTATATTTTTAGCTTTCCATTGTCAGTTATATCAAATTTAATTAATTGTAAGTAATTGTAATAACGTTTCTAAACGTGGTTGAAAACAAATTTTATACCAGGAACAATAAACGGATTTAACGGGAAAAATTTATGATTTTTAAAATATGTTCCTAAATTTAATTTTCCAGAAGTCTTATAAAAATAAATCGCTGAATAGTATTTTATAATTTAACCAAGCAGTCTTAGAGCACCCAAGCTTAAAAAAGTTTAAAAAATGAGACAGAATAACTCTAGGATTTTTCGAATAAATTTTTCAGATAAATTTCGATTATTTCCCCAATCATCTAGATCAAATGATCAAATTATTTGATCTAGATGATTGGGGAAATAATCGAAAATTCATCTGAAAGATTTATTCAATATAATGAGTTATTAAAAATTATATATATCGAACATGTGGGAACGTGTCACCAGTGAGAGGTCGATTTAAATTTTCACTTTCACTTTTGTTATTTGTATAATGTTAAATGTTAAAAAAAAAAAAAAAAAAAAACAATTTAAATCATAGCCAACTTATTTATGAACATGGCTAAATTATTTTAGTCATGTCCATAAATAAAATTGGTTTATTGCATAAATTTGTCTATAAAAAAAAATTGATTTTCGTAATATAGTTCTGTGTAATTTTAGTTTTCAGTGATTCTGTAGTGGTTCCAAAAATGTTGATCATTAGAGGCGCCATCATGTATAAGAAACTCGAACTAAAATACACGGTTTTGTTGATGGATTTGAGTCTTAACTAGTATACAGAACTTATTCGTTGAAATATTTCACACATAATTTTAACCCTTTGTCCTTGCCACAAAGTAACCAAGGGCATTGTGTGCAGCTTCTCCCCATCTACAAATACTATTCTCCAAATATTCTTTTGAAGAAGTATCAACAAAAATAGTACCATTTTTTATTGAGATTTTTATACAAAAATTCTATTTAAATTTCTAACAGATTTTTACATACAAAACAAAAACAAAAAAGTCGAAGAATCTGATAAGCCGTTGTCAAAAGATGAGCTTTCAAACATTGATCAATTTATTTTTATTTTAATTATAAGAAAACACGTTATTGCATGTGGATTCGAAAATATTATGATAATTTAATCACAATATAAAATCCATCGTTAAAAAGCGTAAATTGCTCCTTGGTGCTCGATATCAGTTTTATTGGTTGATTTAAAGAGCATCCACCCACGATTTTTAACATTAAATTATTTATGATTAGTATTTTAGAGTTCACATGAAGGAAACATTTTGTAAAACTACACGTTATTTATAAAATATTTTCCGTTATAGTTTCTGAGTGTTGGTAAAAAATAACGGGTTGATTGATTTGATATAAACTTTTCCACATGAAAAACAAGGCTTCTAATTACAAATACTAGTTTTTACAATTTTTTATTTATTTTTATTAACACAATGTTAAAATAAAACAATTCAAAATTTATTCCATTTTTTTGTAGAAATCTTCGAAAAAAAAATTTTTTTTTAATTTGTGCAGCTTGTCGCTTGTCGAAATAACTAGAATACTTTAATTTTCTTCTTCTCTTAAAAGAAATCCATTCGTTAATTCTTCCCTTTCCAATCTGTTATCTGTAATTATTTTTTGATGGCATTTAATTAATTTTCTTCCACTTTTATGTAACTCATTTTTGATATTTCAACAAAATTAATAATCATCTAAGAAACAGTATTTTAAGAATTAAATGTATCACTTCCAGAAACATTATTTTGTTTGTGTGTTCTCTTTGACATTTCAATTATACACAACCTAAAACTATAAAAGAAACAAATTATCTGTTGTTGTTGCTAAGTTCTGCTCTCTTCTGGCAAAAATGAGAATTAAACTCTAAATATTAAAAATAATCCTCCTCTCACTAATGACACACACGTTCCTTAATGTTAATTTATATATTTGAATAATAAATCGAGCGTAATAGTTTGTGATGTAAATTTTTATTTTTCATATTGTAAAAGTTTATATGTTATTTTGTCATTATTTTAAACTAGGATCGATTCTAAAAATTAAACAAATATAATTAGAGAATAGATGTAAAGATGTAAGCACCACATCATTATGAAAATCTTTCAATTTTCTGGCCCAAATAACTCAAAAAATGCGTATCTACATGCTATGAAATTTGATTTCGCACAATATTGACATGAAAACGGAGTGCTCGTCAAAGAGTACCTCTCTCGTCGCTTTCATTAACTTGATAAAATTAAAATGTTATTCTTCCATTGTTATAACTTACTACTGGTTTCAGAAATTTCTATAAAATTTGATAAAAGATTAGTCAACGTTGTTAACTGGTATGAGGTAACGTAACCGGGTGCTGCTGTTGCTGACTTTCTATTCAGCTTAACACACTCAGTTTTGAGGCCTTTGTACTTTGATGTACAAAGTCTAGTGGTTTCCCAGTTAACATCAGACTAATCGATATGATGTGCCGTTGAAAGACTATATATATCTAAGATATGAGAACATGTCACCTTCGCGAGTTCCAAAATTTCATTTTTAATTTTCCATTTTCATTTTTATCAAATTTAATTGATTGTAAGTAATTGTAATCAAGAAAGTTTTAATAACCCGCAACAGATTTATCGATATAATATTTAATTTTCATTATAAATCAGTATAACACTAAAATTTTCGGGATTTTTTGAGAATAAAAATCGGTTAAAATTCAAGTAGAGACGCTGCAGTCACTAAAGACATATTTTCATTTACTGAAATAAAAATATAAATTTATAGTCATAATGAATGAATCTGTAGAATTAACAACAACAAAAAATCTTCTAATTAAATTGCGTTTCCATGGATTCAGTCAGTAACCGATATGACGTGTCGTTAAAAAACTATATATATATCAAAGATATGAGAACATGTCACCTTCGCGAGTTTCAAAATTTCATTTTTATTTTTAAACCGTATACTGAAGATAGCTTCCAAAAAGTGCTGGTTTTAATTAAGGAGGACAGTTTATCTTAATGGAGTGCTTCAAAAATTTTTCAAATCGATAAATCTAAATCAAGTAGACCCAACATAATAAAAACGTTTCTAAACGTGGTTGAAAACAACTTTTATCCCAGGAACAATAAACGGATTTAAACGGAAAAATTTATGATTTTTAAAATATGTTCCTAAATTTAATTTTCCAGAAGCCTTATAAAAATAAATCCCTGAATGGTATTTTATAACTTAACCAAGCAGTCTTAGAGCTACCCAAGCTTAAAAAAGTTTAAAAAATGAGACAGAATAAACACATTTTTCTAGAAAAAATACGTAATTTTAATAATCTCAACAGATTTCAGAAATTTCGAAAAAAATGTATATAAAATTAGTCAAAGTTGTTAACTGGGGTTATAAGTAACCGTTGATTGTTATCATGCTTACATCAATCAGCTTTTAATGCCTCCACATGCAAACGAGACAAGTTTCTCAGTTAACGTCAGACTAATCTAATATAATGTGTTATTAAAAATTATATATATCGAACATGGTGGAACGTGTCACCAGTGAGAGGTCGATTTAAATTTTCACTTTCATTAGCTTTCCATTGTCATTTTTATCAATTTTAATTAAATGTAAGTAATTGTAATCAAGAAAGTTTTAATAACCCGCAACAGAATTATCGATATAATATTTAATTTTCATTATAAATCAGTATAACATTAAAATTTTCGGCATTTTTTAAGAATAAAGATCAGTTAAAATTCAAGTAGAGACGCTGCAGTCACTATAAAAGACATGTTCATTTACTGATGTAAAAAGTATAAATTTATAGTCATAATGAATGAATATGTAGAATTATCAAAAAATAAAATCTTCTAATTAAAATGCGTTTCCATGGATTCAATCAATAACCGATATGGCGTGTCGTTAAAAAACTATATATATATATATATATATATATATATATATATATATATATATATATATATATATATATATCTATATATATATATATATATATCAAAGATATGAGAACATGTCACCTTCGCGAGTTTCAAAATTTCATTTATATTTTTAGCTTTCCATTGTCAGTTATATCAAATTTAATTAATTGTAAGTAATTGTAATAAAGTTTCTAAACGTGGTTGAAAACAAATTTTATCCCAGGAACAATAAACGGATTTAACGGGAAAAATTTATGATTTTTAAAATATGTTCCTAAATTTAATTTTCCAGAAGTCTTATAAAAATAAATCGCTGAATAGTATTTTATAATTTAACCAAGCAGTCTTAGAGCACCCAAGCTTAAAAAACTTTAAAAAATGAGACAGAATAACTCTAGGATTTTTCGAATAAATTTTTCAGATAAATTTCGATTATTTCCCCAATCATCTAGATCAAATGATCAAATTATTTGATCTAGATGATTGGGGAAATAATCGAAAATTCATCTGAAAGATTTATTCAATATAATGAGTTATTAAAAATTATATATATCGAACATGTGGGAACGTGTCACCAGTGAGAGGTCGATTTAAATTTTCACTTTCACTTTTGTTATTTGTATAATGTTAATTGTCATCGTATAAAAAAAACAATTTAAATCATAGCCAACTTATTTATGAACATGGCTAAATTATTTTAGTCATGTCCATAAATAAAATTGGTTTATTGCATAAATTTGTCTATAAAAAAAAATTGATTTTCGTAATATAGTTCTGTGTAATTTTAGTTTTCAGTGATTCTGTAGTGGTTCCAAAAATGTTGATCATTAGCGGCGCCATCATGTATAAGAAACTCGAACTAAAATACACGGTTTTGTTGATGGATTTGAGTCTTAACTAGTATACAGAACTTATTCGTTGAAATATTTCACACATAATTTTAACCCTTTGTCCTTGCCACAAAGTAACCAAGGGCATTGTGTGCAGCTTCTCCCCATCTACAAATACTATTCTCCAAATATTCTTTTGAAGAAGTATCAACAAAAATAGTACCATTTTTTATTGAGATTTTTATACAAAAATTCTATTTAAATTTCTAACAGATTTTTACATACAAAACAAAAACAAAAAAGTCGAAGAATCTGATAAGCCGTTGTCAAAAGATGAGCTTTCAAACATTGATCAATTTATTTTTATTTTAATTATAAGAAAACACGTTATTGCATGTGGATTCGAAAATATTATGATAATTTAATCACAATATAAAATCCATCGTTAAAAAGCGTAAATTTCTCCTTGGTGCTCGATATCAGTTTTATTGGTTGATTTAAAGAGCATCCACCCACGATTCTTAACATTAAATTATTTATGATTAGTATTTTAGAGTTCACATGAAGGAAACATTTTGTAAAACTACACGTTATTTATAAAATATTTTCCGTTATAGTTTCTGAGTGTTGGTAAAAAATAACGGGTTGATTGATTTGATATAAACTTTTCCACATGAAAAACAAGGCTTCTAATTACAAATACTAGTTTTTACAATTTTTTATTTATTTTTATTAACACAATGTTAAAATAAAACAATTCAAAATTTATTCCATTTTTTTGTAGAAATCTTCGAAAAAAAAATTTTTTTTTAATTTGTGCAGCTTGTCGCTTGTCGAAATAACTAGAATACTTTAATTTTCTTCTTCTCTTAAAAGAAATCCATTCGTTAATTCTTCCCTTTCCAATCTGTTATCTGTAATTATTTTTTGATGGCATTTAATTAATTTTCTTCCACTTTTGTGTAACTCATTTTTGATATTTCAACAAAATTAATAATCATCTGAGAAACAGTATTTTAAGAATTAAATGTATCACTTCCAGAAACATTATTTTGTTTGTGTGTTCTCTTTGACATTTCAATTATACACAACCTAAAACTATAAAAGAAACAAATTATCTGTTGTTGTTGCTAAGTTCTGCTCTCTTCTGGCAAAAATGAGAATTAAACTCTAAATATTAAAAATAATCCTCCTCTCACTAATGACACACACGTTCCTTAATGTTAATTTATATATTTGAATAATAAATCGAGCGTAATAGTTTGTGATGTAAATTTTTATTTTTCATATTGTAAAAGTTTATATGTTATTTTGTCATTATTTTAAACTAGGATCGATTCTAAAAATTAAACAAATATAATTAGAGAATAGGTGTAAAGATGTAAGCACCACATCATTATGAAAATCTTTCAATTTTCTGGCCCAAATAACTCAAAAAATGCGTATCTACATGCTATGAAATTTGATTTCGCACAATATTGACATGAAAACGGAGTGCTCGTCAAAGAGTACCTCTCTCGTCGCTTTCATTAACTTGATAAAATTAAAATGTTATTCTTCCATTGTTATAACTTACTACTGGTTTCAGAAATTTCTATAAAATTTGATAAAAGATTAGTCAACGTTGTTAACTGGTATGAGGTAACGTAACCGGGTGCTGCTGTTGCTGACTTTCTATTCAGCTTAACACACTCAGTTTTGAGGCCTTTGTACTTTGATGTACAAAGTCTAGTGGTTTCCCAGTTAACATCAGACTAATCGATATGATGTGCCGTTGAAAGACTATATATATCTAAGATATGAGAACATGTCACCTTCGCGAGTTCCAAAATTTCATTTTTAATTTTCCATTTTCATTTTTATCAAATTTAATTGATTGTAAGTAATTGTAATCAAGAAAGTTTTAATAACCCGCAACAGATTTATCGATATAATATTTAATTTTCATTATAAATCAGTATAACACTAAAATTTTCGGGATTTTTTGAGAATAAAAATCGGTTAAAATTCAAGTAGAGACGCTGCAGTCACTAAAGACATATTTTCATTTACTGAAATAAAAATATAAATTTATAGTCATAATGAATGAATCTGTAGAATTAACAACAACAAAAAATCTTCTAATTAAATTGCGTTTCCATGGATTCAGTCAGTAACCGATATGACGTGTCGTTAAAAAACTATATATATATCAAAGATATGAGAACATGTCACCTTCGCGAGTTTCAAAATTTCATTTTTATTTTTAAACCGTATACTGAAGATAGCTTCCAAAAAGTGCTGGTTTTAATTAAGGAGGACAGTTTATCTTAATGGAGTGCTTCAAAAATTTTTCAAATCGATAAATCTAAATCAAGTAGACCCAACATAATAAAAACGTTTCTAAACGTGGTTGAAAACAACTTTTATCCCAGGAACAATAAACGGATTTAAACGGAAAAATTTATGATTTTTAAAATATGTTCCTAAATTTAATTTTCCAGAAGTCTTATAAAAATAAATCCCTGAATGGTATTTTATAATTTAACCAAGCAGTCTTAGAGCTACCCATGGGTAGCTAAAAAATCAAATTAATGTTATTATGTCAATTCTTGTTTTAATTGTTACATTGTACTTTGAGGTGTTGTTTAAAAGGAATTAACTTTACATATTACATCGACCAAAAGTTTCTCAAATCTGGAAAAGAAATATTTAAACTTCAGTGTAAGATTTTTTTAAATATAAGCTTGAATTTTGAACGTTCCATTCACGACTCGATAAATGCGTAAAAATTGTTCTCTTAGTATTTCGTCCGCAAATTCCGAGTAAAAAATTGAAATTTCATTCTGGGTAGCATTACTTTACAATACAGTTCATATTCATAAAGGTAGGTACTGCTAATAAAAATTAAAAAGATTATTTTTATTATTAATTTTTAGTTAAAAATTTGAAAAAAATTTCTCAATTATCTTAATTAAAAAATCAATTTTTAAACTACCATCTCAGTTAATGGACAATAGTAAAAAAATTGTATGTCACTTTTTTTCTGTCTTCAGAATATTTTTAAAAATAAAAGATCTGCAAAAAAAATGCATTTTTTTCAACATTTTCTAGTACTTATTGAATTTTTTACTCACATAATTTTATTTCATTGAATACATAAATGTTATTATTTTAATAAAAACCGTATATATAATGACCATCAATTTATTTAGTGGATCAAAATTTTATGGAAGTGAATGAACTAAAAAAATATATTCAATATATACCTATATATATATATTCTAAAAAATATTGTTCTTCCGACCTTCACAATATTTTTTCAAAACATATTCATTTCAATTGAGCTAATTGTTCTCCGTTAAATTAGGATCATTCAAGTAAAGTAGGATTTGTTATTAAATGAATTTTATGAAAAAATTAAAATACCCATTAAATACCAATAATTTTCTGTGAAAATCAAAGCGGTTTAATATGTGTCACATACATTGTTAATATCTGTTTTAAAATAATAAGCTTAATATCGTAACAATTGCTTATATAATATATATTCAATTTCCGTATAAAAGCATATAGTTAAACTTCTCTAATTGATACATATAATTGAAACACACACAAACAAATATATATATACTACATTAATAATTTTGTTTACCTACAAATGTGTTATCCGAATATATTCAGATACATTATGAAATCTATACATACTCGAAATATATACTTATAGTCCAACATTCCAAAACCGTCAGATCTTATTTTCTCAGAAATAAAATGTATGAAACAAAGTAGTGCTATTATGTATACTCATGGAATAAAAAAACGTAACGATTTGAATCTTCCACACATACTTAAAATGATAAAATACACTAATTTTATGGTGTATTTTATATTATTTTCAGTCTAAAATGAATGTTTTAGACAGATTAAAAACATGAATTCTGATAAACAACTCAACGAAAAATAAAGTATTAATTGTTTTAAAATGAGTAAAAAAATGAAAATAGGTAAAATTTTTTGATTCCACGAGTATACTTTCACTTTATGCATACTTGCAATCTTGTACCGACGCCCAATTTACAGGTACATGTTGCTAAAGGTAGATAAAAACACAACTCACTTTTCTCATTGTCTCAGGGCTGATTTTTATGAATAATGCATTATGCATTTTTAAAGAATATTTTAAAAATGCATAATATATCCTGTCAGACACTTCCATTGAGCGATAACCTTTGCCAGGCGTTTTTCTTAGTCTTGATTTTTATATATGATACTCAGGTAAGTATTTCCATACCGCCTATGAGCAGTCAAACCAATCGTAGGGCCAACATCTCCTTAGGCACATGCATTCGAAATTTACAGCAGAATAGATATAGACAGACGGAATACAATGCAAATAAATTGAATAAAAAATCGCCTAGTTGTACCATTTACCTAAAATCACTATGTTCGGACAGGTTTTTATAAAAATTGATAGATATGTTTATCACATTCACGAAATTTATAGTGTTTGGAAAAATTTCATCGACATCTTTTATACACACACTAGAAAGATGCGTTTGTCTTTCAATTGATGTGAAATGAAACTGTATAATTAGAGGAAACTAATTTGTTTATTACACCCAATGACAAATAATCAGGAAGAAATAAGAAATGTTTAATTATTCTTCTGCGAAGCCAACCCACCCTGTCCGAGTTGTAAATTATTTTAAACTAGGAAGGTACGATATTTGAAATGATGCGGGAACATTGGAAAACTGTGTTTTTTAACGTCTTCATATTTTGGAAAATCCTTTAAAATACCAACTTATTTTTCTAAGTGATCTATGAAGATGGTGTTTTTTCAGGATCAGGACAAACAAAAAAGAAACAGATATATTATGAAATCTATACATACTCGAAATATATACTTATAGTCCAACATTCCAAAATCGTCAGATCTTATTTTCTCAAAAAAGAAAAAATTATTTTCTTTTGAGACCGTCTCCACTGTTTTGTTTATAATCAAGGATGATGTGAAGTATGATAAGTTTTCATAGCTGCGTATGTGTACACAAAACGAGTATTATTTTTCAACGGGTTTACCGCCTTTTAATATACATAACATAAATGTTTATATAAAATATTACATAATGGACTAGGTCTATATAGGTAATTGACCCCATTCTCACACACATTACAACATGTGACCCTAACAGTTGTGCCCTAACTTAACTAATTATAAGTTCTAACTACTAAAATACACGCGATATAATATTTATTCAAAAATGTTAATTTTATTTGGTTATTTATTGATTTCCAGAAACAAAAAAAGGAAAAGTGAAAAGTTTAAGCGTTAATATTTAAATTTTTGTATGATTTTTAACCCAATTTCAATTTAATTTTAAAATCCTTATTACAAAAAATAATCGTTACTGGATTAAAGATTCATGCGGATTTATGTTTGTCGACACTTAAATCTGATATGAATCTTTTCTATTTCTTTGGTTTTTGAAGTTATTTCTTTCCACACATGCATAACATGCTCACGGTTTCATACTTTCGAAGATTTGCAGTGTGCACTACAAATTTTGTAAGTAAAAAAAATTCGTAATGTGCTTCTCCCCTCCTCAAAAAATAGCACGCGTGTTATAAAAATTTTTTGACGTTTAAAAACCGCTCTAATAAAGACAATCTCATAATGTAATATAGAATTTTTTTGTTTTTAATTTTCGCTCACTAATACCTCAAAAAATAATTATTAAAATTTTATATGAAATTTATTATGCAAAAATCTAATATTAACACAGAGGGCGTGCCGAAGCGTTTTTCGTGAAAAAACATTTCTAAATATAAAATAAAATTTTGATTTTTACTTTAAAATCCTTTTTTCGAGACACCCTTCCTTTTCATGTCAAGATTGTGTGCATGCCAAATTTCATAACATTTGGATAATTATTTTTTGAGCTATTTGTGCAAGAAAACTGAAAAAAATACATATTACATTATAGATTATCTCTATTATAGAGGTTTCTATCGAAAACATAACCCACCTTAAAACTTGACATCGGATAGTAACGCTTATTTTATCTTCAGCATTATAATTCATCCAATAGTGAGTGTGACTAATAAAAGTGAAACACAGTTGATTATTGCTGCTAACGAACGCCTCATGGACTGTTAGAAAATAAAGATAAAATAAATTGTCAGTAATAACAAACTTTTACGCGTAGCTAGCAAATCTAGCATTTGCCAATTGGGGAAGTTTAGGAAATTGGATAGTTTATAGAATACATCTGGTAGGTCTCTCTTAAATTACAGCTGGCGGATGATACTTGAAAGGAGGGAAGGTTCGAACATGTAGGTTGGCCGATGTGATATAGAATATTGCTATATTCCTGTGGAATATAGCTCCAATAACAGTCATAAAATTCTTTATTTTGTTTTTAGTATATTTTCCAGGTTTTAACATTTTCGAAACAAATTTGTTTCCGATATTTTTAATTAAAAACAGAGCATATCTTCTGATTTTAATTGTAAAAAAAGGAATTTGCAATTAAATGAATTATCTGAGACAGTGAACTCAAACGAGTAAATTTTTAATAATTAATAAATTAGATAACATACAGCAAAATATAAATATAAATTAACAAAAAATTTACTAATATCACAAAAATATTTCTCAAAAAGAATCAAATATGTTAAAATTGTTCATCAAATCAGAAAATTTATCTTATTTTATCAATACGTATTTCAATTACAAATTTTCCCTTTTTACTAAAGCCTTGTTCATAGTGATCAAATAATTTAGTCAAGTAACAAGTAATTTAGTACTAAACACTTCGAATTCGGAGATTCTAATTCGAAAAAATTCGCCTCCGAATCTTATATCTGGTTATCGTTTTTTTTTTTTAGTTGTTAAAGCTCGCTTTTACACAGTCTGCAGTCTGTTGTCGGGCAGTCGTATGCTAGCGTAATACAATTTATTTTTAATACTTTTGCCCGTTCAAAAATAATTGCATTACGATTGCGTACGACAAGCCAACAAACTACTATCCCACTATGTAGAAAAGGTATAAGCTAGCTTGTTTCCTTACGGATAAAATTTCAATGTTCACTCAACGAATACTGAGAGCAGCATTCCAATTGTTTAAAACATAAACCGACAGCGTAGTTATAGAAAAGTGATTTTTAATTTTCCATGTGATTTCAGGTTTTCCAAGAGATTTAACATATATTTTCATTATTTGGAAATTATAAAAGTATTTACAATTTTTATTGTACTTTTTTAACACAAAAATTTTTTGGTCTCATTTTTCTAAAAACTAAACAATTTTTATTTTAACTACGCACAGCATAGCGTTTATTTTTACTATATGGAGCATAAGGATATCGATCGTACTAAAATGTGATTTTTCATTTATTTACCGCTATCTCATCGATAAATAATCGCAAAGGAAATAAAAAATTTCTACATTCAAGTATCTACAACCAAGAAGCTTTTTCATTTTGTAAAAAATAAATTTATAAAACATAAACTAGCTGATAAATTTTGAAATTGATGAATGGATGAATCACATTATTATTATTATTATTTTTTTTTTTTTTTTTGATTATTCTAATGAACTACTTTTCTGACATAGAATAGATTTGTATGTCAGAATAAATCGATCGAAATTTATAAATAAATAAAAAATTTGTAAGTAACTTTGTTCTTATCTGGTATTCAACGACACCCACGGCTGAATTTTATCAATTTTTCAACATATAACTGAAAAAAAAAAATCATCCTAATGTTATGAATTTTATTTTGCACAATCCTGACATGAAAACGAAGGGCATGTCAAAGAGTTTTTAGCGAAAAAACATTTCTAAATATAAAATCAAATTTTGATTAATACTTAAAAAACTTTTTCGAGAAAAACTCTCCGTTTTCATGTCGGGATTGTGCATACCAAGTTTCATAACATTGTATAATTATTTACTGAGTTATTTATGCGATCCATCTTGTCTTTTGGCAACTTACTTTGTTCCTCATATAATATAAATATTATTAGAAAAATCACCTAATTAGCTCTAGTAACAGTATAATGACTAATATCAAATTCGTACTTATGATGACAATTCGAAAAAGCCATTTTCATCTTTTAATTACAACTTATCATTATCAGTAAAAACGAATAATCATTAATCGAAATTATTATCCAGGGGATACGTTTTATCGAAATTGATTTAATGACGTAATAGAAAAATTTTTAATTTAACTTATTCGTTTTGAGCAAAAACAGAAAACACTAAAATTGAGATTAATTAAAGTGATTTAATTAATTTAGTAATTTTTCCTTAAATAACAATAAAGGCTTAATGAAATAATGCTGAGCAAATATGAATTTGATGAGAATACTTTCTTAAGTATTATGCCTTGCTTGTGACATCATTGATTCCACACGATTTGCTGTTTCACGTACAACATCAGATAATTCGGGTAATTCAGGTAAATCTAATGTAATATGTGCTGATAATCGTTTATATACAGAATTTGTTTCTGGCTTTTTACGACGTGCTTCTTCATATTTTAACTGTTGCTTTAAGAATATTGCATTTTTTAACATGTCTTGAACACTTTTCAATGTTGATTCGGCATTATCCATTGCTTT
The DNA here is from genome assembly GCA_020423425.1 of Chrysopa pallens. NCBI lineage: Eukaryota > Metazoa > Arthropoda > Insecta > Neuroptera > Chrysopidae > Chrysopa > Chrysopa pallens. The sequence goes on from CM035596.1 coordinate 17,953,910, forward strand.
CAGTGCACTATAAAAAAAATCAACTATCATTAGAAAATCAATCCCAATTTGTCTTTTTCCACGGAAAAGTTTAAAAAGAATTCAGTAGATAGTACTAACCCGGGAGTACAAGTATTTTAAAAAACCTATTAACAGCAATTTTAAATGAACGTATTAAGCAATTAAATTTAAATATTCGATTTTACTGATAAGTTTAAAATAGAACTCTTCAAGAGTAAAATGGATATTTCAAAATAAATATCGGACCACCTCGAATTGGAAAATTCATGTTTATGAAAAATGTCTTTTTAAATAATCAATCGGATTTTGAGAAGTTTTTCATCAAAATCCAGGTTTTAGCCATTTATTGAACTTATTTAGTAGCATGTTTTCCGAAATTATTAAAACTTTCAATCAATAATTGCCAAAGTTATTACAATTTGATAAATCCCCATATTTTATTGGTTTTTTAATGTTTAGGAATTATATTATGAACCGATTTTTATTTTGCGTAAGTCATTTTGTAAGTTTTTTAACCTCTAAAAGTTTTGTATGAAGCTTTTTTCGATCAATTAAAAAAGAATGCAAAAAACAAACTTTCATGGGTTTTTGGAAAATGCAATGTCTAATCAGGAAAATTTTTTGATCGACCAATATTAAACGTGATAGTCACTACCCAATGGTTCCACAATAATTTTGAGAATTAATTTAAAATTCGCAATTTTTTTGTTAGACAAATATCAGAAAATTAAAAGCTTTCTGATTAGAAATACATTAGACCCCACACACTGTAAAAATTTTTCATAAGACATCAGATTTTCTGATCAGAAATTCTTATGAGACTATTTGATTCTGTGCGCATGCAGACGATGAAATAGCATCAGAATTTCTTACGATGCTATCTGAAGTATCATCAAAATTTCTAAAGTAGGCCAGTTGTGAGCCAAAACATAATTAATAAGTTGAATAATAATAGAAAGTTAGATTACTTTTGTACAAAATTTTTTTATACAACTGTCTTATAATATGAGTCAAGCTAAAGACGGATTTCCACTGAGGCAACATGTAGCATACTGACGCATCCTGCACACAGTTTTTCCATGGAAGCAACACTAAGCTACAAAAAATATGTCTCCTTACCATATGCAACAAGTTGGCAGTTGTCGCCTGTTGATTACGTCACCTCTCGACGTGATTCAACATGTTGAACACTGTCGTCGTCTATCCAACATGGAGTGGACAAACAATAAAACTACGTCTTTTATTGACGATTACAATAATTCACCCGAATTATGAATAGAAGATATAAGAATGAAAAACAATAGTTGGAACAATTATCGGATAAATATAATTATTGTACGGTGCTGGAGGTAAAAATAATTAGTTTATTTATTATATAACAATAATTCACCCGAATTATGAATAGAAGATATAAGAATGAAAAACAATAGTTGGAACAATTATCGGATAAATATAATTATTGTACGGTGCTGGAGGTAAAAATAATTAGTTTATTTATTAATAGTTAATTTATTTCCCCTGGAATAATTCGAAAAATGCTTGGCTCATATATTCGAAACAGATATAAGTGATGGATCACCCGTAGTCAAATATTTCAATTTCACTTATAATATCATTTTGCTACACTAATGTACGACAAATCGCATGCGATGTGAGCCACGAAATTCCCCCAGCATCATTAATTAAATTTTATGCCACATAGCCGAACGCCTAAAATAGGCAACACTAGAAAACGGATATCAAGCAACATGGCGTACAGTGTTGCGTCAGTGGAATTCCTCCTTAAGACGCTGTCATAAGTCAGATTTTCTTATATGAATTTCTTATGATACAAAAATCTTACGATGTTGATCCTTATACGAATTTATAAAGAAATAATTTTTAAAAACTTTACCTAACGGCATATTCAACATCGTAACATCTTCCTTGTAACTCATATTGTAATTTTGTAACTTCAACACGACGATCCACCATTGGTGTTAATGCTTTTCGTACATGTTCTTGTAAACGATAAAATGCTAAAGATGGTTCATTTGCCACTATATGCATATTTTCAGAAATTCTTTCAGTTGCTGAAAAAAATAATTTTTTATTCGATTAATAATTTTAAACCTATAATTTTATATTTGAAAAATTGTAAGAGATACAAAAACGATTTACAAAATGTTTCTCATAAAAATACTAATATCCTGTATTTATTAAATATGTTCTTGATAATTCAATGAAGTAGCACAAATCGTGTGATATATTTATTGTAAAATTTCTGTTATTATTTAAAAATCAGCCAAAAGTCAGCTAAAAATTATTTTACAATTACTATTAGAAGGCTAGTTTTTGAGATATTGCTTAGAATCGATACGGCATATTGGTATCCGGAGAGAGTTCCAGGCTATATCTCAAAAACTACGCTTCCACAATCGTTAAATCGCGTTATGTTATTTTTGAAATTTTTGGATCAAAATTACTTTATAAATACAGTTTTACTAAATTTGGAGTCAAAAATAAAATGTAATTAACTTTTCTAACTTAGACAACTTAAAAACAATTTTTTTTAAATTTTGTTCAATATTAATAAAAAACAATTATCAAATTAATTATTATTGAAAAATTATTAGAAAAGAACTATTACCCTATAAAAATCACTTTACCATTTTAGGGGAAGAGAATATTAATGGGGAAGAATAATATACAATATAATTTGTAGGGGAACAAAAAAAAAGTGTTTCAACCCTTCGAGGTATCCAAAAACTTTAAGGGGTATTTTATAGGCAATTACGCGCAAAATTATAATTCAAAAACAAAATTTGAACGAAAATAATATACTTAGGGAGTATTTTCGCCATAAAGGGTAGTAAAAATCTTTGGAAATCACAGTCCTATGCAATATGAGAGAAAATTTCCCCTTTACAAATCGAAAATTGGTCCTTAACTTCTCGTGAAAAACGAGATATTTTTTCAAGGTGGATTCCAAAATTTGTCTGTGGTAGAAGAAAGTAAGAAGTAATAGCCAGAGATTATATATATTTGATAGAAGAAATGCAACAATTATCCACATTCATTATAATTGGATTTCAAGACTTAGAGTATTTCTTTGATCATTATTTGTAATCATAACGTTCGTTGTTATCAAACATATATAAAAAATTTAAAAGAAAATAGTCAAGTATTAAAAACTAGGAATTTGTTCGTAAATAAATAGTATTATCATGAATAAAAATTGAGGTTATGAGGTAATTATATAAACAAGTTTACCTCTTTTTACTTTATTCTCTAATTCGGGATCACTTTGCCAAGTTGCCATTTTTCTTATACACTAATTGATTAAATTTTAATTTTCTGCAAAATATTCAATAAAAGTTCAACAATATTTCACAATTAACAAACAAAATTTGACATTCATTTGTTTTATTTACTATTGAATTTGATTGAAAGTTATCGATTTGACCACGAAAATCATAACAAAAACATTATGGAATAACAGTGATATGCTGTTATTTGCCAATTTATTAAGTTTATTATCATAAACAAGACGTCAATAATTGTTATCATAAATTAGAAAACAATTTTGAAAGAAAACTTAGTAATAATAACAAAAACTAACTAAATTTTATTTTGATGGTTATTTTTTAGCTTATTCTTGACAGAAAATAGTTTTAATTTATCTAGGTAATTTTAACTAAATAATTGTAAATGGGGATGGTAGGGAAAAACAATCCTGAGTCGACTAACTCAGCGTGCATTCATAATATTCCTCTACTTTTTTACGTCCAGTTTATCCTATGAACCCAAAAAGGTAACCAAAATTACATTAAATTTAAAATTTTACAAAATAAAAACTAGAATTAAAAACATTAATGAAGAAATATAACTCGAAATAATTGTAAAACGTTCACTAAAGTAACGTATAATAAGTAAGAAAAATGTTGCAGTGTAATTTACTTAATAAGAAAGCTATTGGTGTTATCTCTAATGGCCATGCGTACCGTTTTGTGTGTATTTAAATTCAATTGTTTGGCGAGCATGCGTATTATCAATTAAGTGAAAAGTTCCACGGGATCACATAACGTGGCAGCGACTCAATCACTGTTGGCAATTTATAAATAATATTCAATTGACTTGGATGAAGTTAAAAATTGTGGATTCTTTACCAAAAATCTACTTGAGTTGCGTGTTTGTGTGTATTTAAACATCTGGTTTAATTGAAAATTTTTGATATTTAATAGTGAGTATTATAAGTTTTAATCAATTTTCAATGATTTTTCATTCATTATTTTTATTGTCAAAAATGTTTTGGTTATTTCGTGCAAATTTCATTTAATGTATTTGTAACATATTTTCAATTTTCTGTGAATTATCAAAATTTATGGCTGTTTTCAATTTTCAAACATATTAAAACCGGTCCTTATTTTATAAAATTTTTAATTTTTCACAAATCGTAACGATTACTTTATGGCACGATTTGTTGTTATACAAAGAATGTTCAGGTTGTAATTCAAAAACCTGTGAATGTTCAGGTTGAAATGAAATGTAATTTTATAATATTTTTAGTTTACTAATTTTTCTAACTTCAATCGAACGAAAATCTTCAGTTGAATAATTTTTAGATATTTCAGTAAACTCAATTTAAAACTTTTGAACATCTTCTATCTGTAGCACGATTCTTGGGGGTAAATCATCATTAAGTATTTGATTTATCTACTAATTAATTTAAATAATTTTTTATTGTATATTTCGATCAACAAAGAAGTCATCATCATAAATCTAACATTACTAGTAGCTAATATGGTTTCAGTTCTATTAAAATTATCCGGCTTCTCAATTATCATTTAAATAGGAATAAACAAAATTAGCCTAGACAATGTAATGGAATAGATAGTTTTTTGTCTTAAAGTTTAATCTAAAACACCTATACCTAACCATTTACTTTAACCATTTCCTATACTTAATTAAAGTGAAAGGTTCCTTATTAATTTATAAAAACGCCAGGTTTACAACTGGTCAGGCATAATTCAAACCTGGCCTAAAGGATCGATTACTTTACTTCCTCTCTAAATTAATAATTTAATTTTAATAATACTTTTTTAACTTCTAGATGTTCGTAAAATTGTGTATCGTTCTCTTATTGGGAACTTTATGTCATGCTGATGAAGAAGAGGCTGGTGCAAAATTATTAGTATCCAAACATGTTCTCAACAAATATTTGGTAGAGAGTATGGACTTAGTTGTAAAATACACTTTGTATAATGTGGGTAATGCAGCTGCAACAGATGTTGTAATCACAGATCATGGCTTCCACCCCGAAGTATTTGAAACAGTTGCTGGTAAATTGAATGCACGATTTGATCGAATCCCACCACAAAGTAATGTATCACATACTGTGGTATTACGTCCAATTAAATATGGTTACTTCAATTTTACGGCTGCTGAAGTAAAATATAAACGTTTTGAACAATCAACTGAGGTAAGTTTCGATTTTTAGAAAAGCATGCTAGCCTAAAATATTTGATTGACGTTTCCCTAGCAATTCGAAATAATATTCAATATAGATTTTGATCGATAAAAATGTTTTATCACGTAGAATTTTCGAAAAATTTATTCCTGAATGTAAGAAAAATACGTTTATTCGATATATTTGAAGTTATATTCCTTCAAGAGAAAATAGTGCTTTACAGCATCTGAAATTATTAATTAGTCTCTTGGTAATTTTCTTGGAAACACTTCGAAGTTGAATAATTGAACACTAAAATTGAATTTTGAGGAAAAATATTTATATTTACAAATGCTGTAAATCATTTAATGGAAAAGTTATCTTGCGACATAGCATAATTTCAAATATGACAAATGGAATTTTCTTATTTTTTAGAATTAAATTTCTCGAAATGTCGAATATGCAGTTTGACTTATTTACTCAAGTTTTAAAATGAATTCGTGATAGAGCAACACAATACCCTTTAGGCCTCCGAGTGATTGTTATCACTACCGACAAGCCTTTTTATCCTAACCTAGCTTGAAGAATATGCAGTTAGTATTATTTAGCGAAATTTAATTAAAAAAATTCAATCAGGGACATAAAAAAAAACTGAAAATGGTCATTTTTTTAGAACATTTGAAAAATAGTAGGTTTAAGGTGTTTCCCAGAGTATACTTTGTTTCAAAAATAACTAATTTCCAATTGCCTGTGCTCATGTGAGATAGGCTAGCAGAAATACGTACGACTTTGCAGTAATTTAAGTGGGTATGTGTTTTTGATAGAGACCCTACAGGCTCTGTTAATCAAGTCAATTTGCACCTTGAAGAGTTTTTCTTCGACATGTCGTCCGTTTACATGTCTAGATTGTGTATATCAAATTTCATAACATTTGGATATTTATTTTTTGAGTAATTCATGTGCGAAAATTGAAAAAAAAAATACAATGTATATTACATTACAGATTATCTTTATTAATAAATCCTGTAGAGGACTCTATCAAAAACACATACCCACTTTCCTTTCTTTTCTATTGAAAAAATATAATTTTGTTTCATATTGTCCTAATTTAATTTTAATTACTTTTAAAAAATTTGTTTTTCCAGGAACAATATGCAGTCAGTAGCGAGCCAGGTGAAGGAGCAATTGTAGCATTCAAAGACTACGATAAAAAATTCTCATCACATGTTGTTGATTGGCTAACTTTTGCTATAATGACACTCCCATCATTGGTAATCCCATTCGCTCTATGGTACTCCAGCAAAATGAAATATGAAAATGTTGTCTCAAGTAAAAGTGAAACAACTCGTCCAAAAATTAAATGAAAATAACCAAAAAAATTAATTTATTTATAAAAACAATCATTGTGTGTGTAATTGTGTAGAAGAGGGGGGGAGACAATGGAATGAAGTTATATAGATTTTCGTAAAAATTTCGTGTGTTCATGGACAAAACTATATTCACGCATTTCATTTGATTTTGTTTCTTTTTCATTATAAATGTGCTGGAACTGATAATAATATACACATACGCGCTATTGTAAATTTTCACCTGTAGAAGTAATATGAAAAATGATTTAAGACTTTTGAATAAAACAAAACTGTTGGTTTTTTTTTATATTAAATTTTGTTGTTTTTATTTACTATCTCGAAATTTTATTTATAAAACGGAACCCGTATATAATTCTGTCAAGTGTGTTATTAACTTGATTCTGGTCGGATTTTTTTTACAACTAGATTTCTTATAAATATGTAGACGAATAGATTTCTAGATGGGAAAAAATCAGATTGAAAATCTAACAACCTGAAATTGCTGATTTTCTATATTTCAAAAAATATCTAGGCATACCTTAAAAAATTCAATCAGCTAGGAAATAAAAAAGTAATTCTCCCTGAATGTCAAATTCAATAACACAGAAGAACCAAATAACTCATTTATTATAGTCTGCTGGATAATTAGATCAAGGAATATAGGCCAAATTAAATCCAGATCTTATAGTATTCTAAAATAAAGACGGAGGTAGTCAAATTAACTATTAAAAAGTAAGTTATAAAAAAAAAAAACGTTTTTATGAATTATATCGAATTTTTTTCTGTTCAAAGAGAGTTTGAAACCCTCGTTTTCTGTATAAACTGGTTCAGGAATAACTCATTGAACTCTTATTTAAAAAGTTCTGAATTCGATTACGATTACGAATTTTCTTACAATCCTTTTCATGTAAAAATCTTACAAATATTGACTTAGTCCATTCTAACTAAAAAATGGTTACTTGATTATTGATTTGGGAACAATTATGTGGGGGAGGTGGGTAGTGTTAATCAAACAATTTGTTTCAATGTATTTTACAACGCTACAATGTATTTTTGTTCTTCTAATTCAAGCATAAAACTAAAACTTGCCATTAATGCTGCATGCCTAACACAAACATAATTAACATAGCCAAAAAAGCCATCTTTTTAAATAGATCGATTTTGTACTCCCAATAGCACAGACAAATGAGACAATAAATGACTCGGCAAGGAGCAAAGCATTATTTTGAACTTGAGGATCATTTCTGTTTAAAAGAACTCAGAAAATGAAAAACCAAAAAAGTTTTGATTATCAACCATAAAATTTTAAAATCTCAGCTAGAATAGATTGCGAGAAAGCAAAGGAAATTTTGAAACACTTTAGAAAATTTATTTGGAAATGGTATTTGCGTAGCCATTAAATCTTTATTCCATGGTCGACTAGTTAGTAATAAGTTTGCAATATAATCCAAATATTTATTTCAAATATCTGGAATCATCGATGTCAAAACTTTAATAAACCTCACGATTTATCCTCATTTTCACGTTATTTACGTCTTTATCATATTGCCTAGAGTCTGGAATTGAACGTATGGAAACTATAACCGCACAGGATGCTGTGATATACTACGTTACGGAGATTAGTAAATTATTTCTTTTCATTAATCTAAGGATTTATACTTTATCCGTAATTTAAAGAATCTTTGTTACTATAGTCTAGTAACAAAGATTCATGATATATCTAGGATAGTTGAACGAAGACTGTCATTGTTGGTACGTATTTGAAAAATAACTTTTCAGATTTAGCACAAATTATCGGGAAATATTTCCAACCATCATACGACTGGCCAATTGTTTGACTATTATTTACATAATAATTATCTTCAGTAAAATTCCGGGGATAAATTTTCAATCATTGATTCATAATTATTATTCCCAGAAAATTCTCCATTACTCCCCACATTATTATCATGTAAATTTAATAAATGTATATCAGCCTCTTCATTGAGTTTGGATAAAATCGATTGTGGTATATTTTCGGAACCAAAACCAGCCTTAGGATCACATCCAAATAATGCTTTATATCCACATTTATTTGAATTTTCAGTAAAACTAGTATTTTTCTGCCATTGTACGTAATATAACCCGACAGACCAACGCATTAATTTATTTTCATTTACCCAAGAGCGCAGAAGAACTTCAATATCCTTTTCACTACGCTCAATTTGAAGTGAGCGTTGAGCACGCACTTGTACACATGCCGGCCATAAACTACGCAATTCCTCGATAATTTGGTCCACAAAGTCGTGACCATTCGATGACTGTAAAATTTTCGGTGCTCCAATTTCTAAGAATATTTTTAGTATTTCAATTGCAACTTCTGAGGCACGTTTTGTTTGTAATGGACGTAAAAATATAAAATTTGTTTTAATGTCTTTGTATAAAAGAATCCATTTATATTCGTGGTCGGGTAACGATTGGAAATCAATTAAATCGATTTGCCCACGAGTATATTTCAATGGTTGAATCACTTTGACTTTTGGTTGATGAGTTTGTTTAATAATCTTGCATGCTTTGCAACATTTTAGAAATATATCTAGTGCCGGTCGTGGAATTGACATTCGTGAATTAATATATTTACGCATTTTATCGAGCCGTGCGTGATTTGTAATCTTTACATGAGATTCGTATAAACGATCGTATAAATCCTCGTAACATATTACGTAAATTGTTTTTTGTAATTTAAATCCTTTTTTTATTAGAAACGAATTTCCATCTTTTTCGTATACATCGTAGGTTCGTAATAGAAAATATTCTCGCCGTTCCTTTTGGCACCTAAAATAAATAATCTGTTATTCAAATAATTCAGGATTTGCTTACGATTTTATATACAGAAGTGTTCGATTTTAGCAGAAGGTAAAAAGCGTTAAAAAGCCGATGACCGATAATATTTATCTATTGAGATAATTTCAAGAAATAAAGCCCTTGAAACTGTTTCAATTTTATGAATACGATTAATATATATAATCAATCAATGGCACATCCTATACACAGGCTATTTTATATGCTTCATAATAATCGAAATAAAAATTTCAAACACAAATTAAGTTTTCATTTCAAAAATTAAACTCACTTTTTTGATTTTGCTGTCTCAATTTCTAATTTAATTTTTTCTTGTTCATCTCTTGTATATGGTTTTTTACCGGGTTTTTTTTGATAAAATTCTGCTAATTTCATATAAAAATCCTCTTTATTCACACAATTTTGCTGTGTTTCCATAATTTTTAATCGTTTAGTATCACTATTTTTAATCTAAACTTTTCATGATATGTTTAAATGACATTTTAATCTCATAGTGAAATTAATGGTTTTTTTTATTAATGTACATGTGTCTATAGTATTATTAGCCGCAAGGTTTAACAGTGTGTTAAAATCATTTCATGAAGTGGATCAATATATTTCAAGTTGAAAAGAATTGTAATCATTTACAGAACTTAAAGGAAAATTTAAAATATTCTTTGAGTTTAATTATATTATTCTTAAAATTTCAATAATGATTTTCATTGTAACACACAAATTTAATCATTTTATAAACTAATAAATAAAAAGCTTGTGTTTTTGAAGAATATTTTACTATGGGTTCATTCTCGTAAGACGCTTTGAAACTAAATTAACTCTCTGTCACCATGTTGAAAGAAATTAAAAGATTATTAAACTGAATCGATTTAGAATTATATCACCTTAGTGTCTAGATTTTTTTATTATTTTTTAAAAACTGTTTTATACCCTGGAACAGTTTTGGAAACCTTAAAAAATTATTATCTGATCATATCTTTAATATAGGTTTGATTTCACCTAATATTAGGGTTCTCAGAATATTCATTCAGAAGAAGCTTGAATAAATAACCTGGAGCTTGGGAATCCCTAAAGGTCGAGGCGTTCCATTAAGAGTAAATTAATCATATATCTTCTTCATATTCTGATATATAATCATTGAGAAATTTAATCGTTATTATTCACTGAAAACCATGGGTACTTAATCTTGAAAATGATAAATGTATCTTAAACACTGTGGAATCCGCATAACTGGTACCTGGATATATGAGAAATATTTACTGATAACAGAATGACGTTCTGTTACTTTTTCATTAATAAACCTCTATTAAATCGGGGACGCATATTTCGGTTTACCGATGAGCAAATATGCGCAATATTTCTACCTGCGGATTCATATACAGTTTTTAATTTAGTTGTGACTAGTTTCTTGAGTGGAAAAGGAGAGATTCCGTCGTCTTCTAGTTCGCTCGACATCTCTTCATTGAGTAAAATCTTCCGGTTTACCGTAGAGTGTATGTGCTCTAGCTTGCATAAGTATACCTATCAAATTAACCTGTAGAGTTATACTGTAACCTTTTATGTCCGGTCTTATCTTATGCACGGACATACTATATATCTTCAGTCTTACTGAAAGTAGTTAAACTTAATATGTTTTATGCTTAGATCTCAACGTCACTGTAGCAAAAATATAATCCATAAAAGATACTACTTATTTAAATACTTTTATAGGTTAAAGTGATACTATTAATTATTTTAATTGATTACGAAACATAACATTTATGATAAATTTTATGCCCATGAAGTAATCTTTCATATAGTTATTATTCTTTCGTTTAAAATCATTTTATCAAAAATGCCTATAATAATATGCTCAGTCTATGGTCAGTCTGTTTCATTTGTGTCTGTGGCATTAGTACTACTTTAGAAGGAGCAACGTGTATTTGCGTGTATTTATATATCATAAATACTGAAAGTGGGGTTCTTCATATTCCATATTGTAAAATAAAACTGTCATCATTGTAACAAAAAATTTATATTTGCTTAAAATTTACCTGTAATTAAAAAAATAACTAATTTAATTAAATATTAATTAATTAGGGGAGCCATTAATTAAGTAATTTAATGGAATTGTGTATAATTTAGAGAAGTGGAATACATTTTTCGAAGAAACGTTATCATTTTTGAAAAAATTGTGAATCAAAATGCCACCTCCAAATACTCAACAGGCTCCTAGCCTTCCAGCATTGTATTCTGAACTTAATCGCTTAATTATTATGGGTGATTATGAAAAAACTTTGAAAACATGTAATCGAAGTAAGGTTATGTTTTTATATTATTTCAAGATTACTTCATCAAATAATTTCTTTTAAAATATAACAAAAAAATACAAATCAAAGTTGAAAAATTTCTAAAGAAAGTTTAAATTCTAAAACATATGTTATTAGATAATTTTAATGCTGGGTTAAATCGTATAATTTCCGTGCTTATGTCAAAGGTATTCGGATTTTAAATGCTAAATGGGACATTTAATCATATAAAGGCATGGAAAAAATTTTAATCCGTTATTAAATGTATAAATAGTTCTGCAAATCATTAATCGCTTAAATTGAAGTAATGTTAGAAAGATGGGCGAAAATGGGCTAATTAGATGATTCTTTTGGTACATTTAATTAAAATGTCTAGGCTGTATTTTGTAAGACTAAATTAAATATTTTGTTGGAAACAGTTTTTTAAAAAACCTTTGAGTTTGACCATAATTCCAGGTTAAATTCAGTTAATCAATTAATACATAATTATAATTCTGTCACGTACGATATGTGTGGTGTTATTATCGCTAAGTGTATTCGAAGTTTGAATCCATTACATTATTAAAAATATTTTTTTTTTTCAGTTTTGCATATTGCCCCCGATGAATTAAAAGCTTTGCAATGTAAAATAGTATCATTTATTCATTTGGGAAAGTTTAACGAAGCAATAAATGCAATTACGCATGCAAAACAAACTGATAATTATATATTTGAACAAGCGTATTGTTATTATCGTTTAAATAAACCCGAAGAAGCAATCAAAATATTGGAAAGTCCTGGCGCTAAAGATGATAAACGTATACCAGAGCTGAAAGCACAAGTTTTATATCGTTTAGAACGTTATGATGATTGTAAGAAGGTGTATCAAGAGGTAATTAAAAATTCCCATGACGATTATCAGGATGAACGTGAAACTAATTTGGGTGCTGTAATTGCTGGCCTTGTTGCAACTAAAGGATCTGTAAGTAATGTTTTATCATTATTATTATTATTGTAAGCTTTTATTCTATTCCAAATTTGAGGATATGATAAGCAATATAATTCATTAAGTTAAAAAATTTCGTTGTATTGCGGTTTAGAAAGAAATCGCAATCAACTTAATCCAGTCTTCTAAACTAGCAGAAGTATAAAATTTCTTTTTGATAATGCATAATTTTCCTTAAGAATTTTTGAAATAAAAATGAGACATCTGTAATAAACACAATATCTTTTTCAATATACATAGAATTCTTTTAATTTTCGCATACAAATAACCCAGATAGGATTAAAAGATATACTGTAATTAATTAAGTTTTGCTATCTAAAATTATCCTTGATTTAAATAAATCGTATCAAAATAAGATTGAATAGACATCTATTATTACAGTAAATTACTGAAGCGAATACGGTATTTGGAACATTTTCTATGAAAATACTGGGTTATATCGATATTAGAGATGGTTCAAAATGCCCAAACCAGTTCCTTAATGAATTCTGCAAAATTGCAATATTCAAAGCGCTTACCCGTAACAACTTTTTAATTTTAAACATTAGTATGCATTTTGCAATGGGGTGAGATATAGCTCAGATTAAATTACATTGTTTCAATACCAGGCACATTAAATTTTTCAAGTATTCAGCTTCAGCTTACACAAACTTAAGGCTTTTGCGAATGTTAAAAAAACATACTTTAGTATAATCTTCTCCGTTTTCCTAATACAAAAATACGGCCTAATATTATGTTTAATTGAACGAAGCAGCTGATTATGTTTATTAATCATACTATTGTTTATAGAAAAATGTTAAAGTTCCCGAATTACGAGATGATACATATGAATTATGTTACAATAAAGCTTGTCGATTAGTTGCCGAAGAAAATTTTTCTGAAGCTGAAAAAGTATTACGTAAATGTGAAAAATTATGTATGGAACAATTGTTGGACGATGAAGAAGTTGAAGATGAAATTGAAGATGAGCTGGCAATAATTAGGTAAAAATTATCAACCTTTTATGCTCGGAGCAATCGATTTTTTCTTATATTGCCGATTACAGTCACCTGACAGTATTTGAACAATTCATAACCTAGTGGATTATTTCAATATTTTATACATTGAAATCTATTGATTTTTCTAAAAAAGGTTTAAAACAAAAGATACTTGTTTGACTGATTTCATTTATTTTAGTCACAATAATTGAATACAGAATTAACAACTTAATATGAATCATATCGCAAGACTTCATTAAAAATGCCAGATTAGATTAGATTCAGGAGTAAGTTAATTAGAAAAGTTTTTATGAGCGATCAGTTTGATCTATTGTACCTTATTTTAGTCAGAGTGGCACCAGGAGTTTTATAGTTTTTGTCATACTTAAAAAATCATATGGTTTTTTTCCAGCTTATACTGGGAGGTTTAAACCCCCGTCTATACTACAATATATGTAGTAATAGTGCTGCAAGGTAGCTATTTTAGTTTTAACAGTTGTTTCACGCGTTGAGCTTTCATGCCAATGGTTCCAGGGTTCAGTTCCCGGTGCGGCGAAATTTTCTTTCAGGCCTTATTATGTTGAAGACCTTGGTAATAAAAAATTGGTACCTGATCATTGACGTCATTTCGTAACTATGCATCCCTACAGCGCATAGAACCCAAGGGCCAAAATAGTCTATAGCGGCTCTGTTTTTTTTTTTTTTGCTAAGAAACTTACCAATTAATGTATTTTTAACCTAATAAAAATTGAGTGAGAATTTTATTTTACGTTTTTAGAGTACAATTAGGATACTGTCTTCAAATGCTAGGTCGTGAAAGTGAAGCTCAAACATTGTATCAACGCGTGCTCAAACATAAACCAGACGATGTGACCTTACTTGCAGTGGCAGCTAATAATTGTGTCGTTATCAATAGTACTCATAATGTGTTCGATTCAAAGAAAAAATTGAAAATTGCAACAAGTGAAGGTGTTGAATTGAAATTAACAAAAGCACAGCGTAAAACAATTGCAGCCAATAATTGTTTATTTAATGTTATTAATGCAATTGGTAATTACAAGACACATTGCGATGGTCTCTTGAAAAAGTATCCAGATATGGAGTTTACTGCTATGTTAGGTATGACATTGGGTAAAATGCGTGAAGGTAATGATGAAGACGCAATTGATGGATTATTGAAGTATGCTGAAAAAGATCCAAAAAATTTCTTACAAATTCATTTGTTCGCTGCACAAATAGCATTGATGAAAGTAAGTATTCAGTTAGGCCATTGATTAAAAAAAAAAACTGTTTTTTCGGTAACAAAGTGAGTAAACAGTTTTATGAAAACAGTGAATCATTTTTTTTCCATTATTCAACATTAAATGTTATTATTCCAATTTTCCTTGAGAGAATCGTTTATTATTGTATGTAAAGCAATATAAATATATAGCAATAAATATTTATAAATATTTCTTTTTGGTTTTTATAAGCTTAATACTTTATTCACACTATTTTCGATCAAAAGTACATAGCCGAAGCAACAGGGAGGAAGAATAAAATAAAAAGGGAATTTTTCTAACTGCGATCTCATGGTAAAAAACATGATTGGAGCTTTCTGTTTGCTTTTTCCAAAATGGCGGCCTTATTTTTAAGTAGAATTTGGCAATTTTTAGGTTCAGTTTTTAATATTTATTATTATAAATATACAAATTGAATAGAATTTTTTCTATTATTTTGTTCTAAGTTCTTTCTTTATACTTTTTTTTTTCTTAGTTGTACATTTTGCAACAAATTACAACACTGTCACCCCCGTAATTCAAAAATAATTAAAGAAAAACCCAATTTTCAAAATGACTTAACTTTTTAGTTTTTTTAAGGTTATGTTTTTAAATAAATCATCCTTTGTAGTGAATTTTCACCAAATTTTTTTTAAAAATCAGATATAAATATTACTCGTAAATAGATATTACTACAGATATAAATATTACTAGAGATATTACTCGTAAAACGAAAAAAAAGACCGCCATTTAAAACAAAGGTCACAAAACAGGAGACTCCAGACCGAATTTTTTTTTCACTAGTAGATAGGTACTAGGAACAATATTCAACCAAAAAATCGCTACAAAAATTTCATTTTTTTATTTGTTTTTGCTAATAGTCTACTGTTTCGGCTTGAAAATAATGATAGCAACTAACACAGCTAATTGTTTGAATATAATAAAATTGTTTGAATAACAACTCCTAATTATTAGCTATTATTAAAACACAAAATACATTGTTATTCCGTGTCCCGATTGGTGATGTAATTATTGAAATTGAGCTATAATTTCATGGCATGCTATGATAAAATTAATTTTTAAAATTTCAAGAAGCTATACTAGATGTTAATTTATATTAAAAATGATAGCATATTCAATTTTTTCATGTCCCAAATACCTTAAGGCGTAATTTCATCTACATACCCAGAATAAGATGAATTTATTTTTTTGGTTTGAGCGTAAAACGTAGAAAAAAGGTTCATTAGTTACTTTTCTTAACAGACTTGAAATCCCCAAGACGTACAAATTTACGCCACATCTTGGATTGGGTGAACTCATTTGATTCATATATGTATATGCGAGATAAAACGATGAATTTTCAGGAAATAAGTATTAAGCCCAATATATTAAAAATATAACTCGAAACGAAAAATATAAATACTTTTTTTTAAAATTTACACGTACTTATAATTTATGTTTCTAGGAAAATCGTTATGAAGCACTAGAAATTTTATTAAAACTTGGGGATGATAAATATCTACCAGGAGTTGTTAGTACAATCGTAACTCTGTATGTAGGTAAAGAAATGTCAGATAAAGCTTCGAAATTTTTGGATGAAACTGTTGATTGGTATCGTAAAAATAGGGTAAGTTTTGCATTAAAACTTACAAAGCTATTTGTATTTAATTTTAAAATTTTATTTTAGTCAGGTAAACCTGGCTTAGAAAAAATGTATCGCGAGGCTGCTGATTTTCACATGCGTAATGAAGAACCGGAGGCGGCTGCTAAATGTTTGGAGGAAATTTTACTTTTACACCCAGATAGTCGTCAAATAATCGCTCAATTAGTTATGGCTTATGCTCAAGTAAGGATAATCTTATAGAGGAATGTCGAGTGTTTAATGGTTCACAATTCACGATATTATATGTTTCAGATAAAATCACCTAAAGCCAAGGATTTAAGTGATCGTCTTCCACCGATAAATACAAAAGGTCTTGATGTTGACGATTTGGAATCGGCTAATTGGATGATGGGCTTGAAGTCAAATAGATCTACACGACCACAAACATCGGCCGATTCTCCACCAACGTAAGGAATTAACTTTTAATTTTCTCTCTTGATTATTTAATTACTAACTTATTCTCTTATTGTCTCTGTAGTCTTACTCCTTGCTAATTTGGTGACAGTTTCATGGCTGTTACAAATACCTAGAGTTCTAATTATTTACGATAATTAAACAATCTAGTTTTAAAGATTAAGGCGATCCGTAGTTGAATTATTTTAAAATTAACGAAAATAGTGTGTATAAAAAAATTAAGCTTATAAATAAATAAAGAAATTTTTATTTTATATTTCTGTATATACAATTACAAACGAAGTTCCAATTCTCAAGGAAAATTGATGTAGTAACATTTAATATTGAATAACAAAAAAACGAATGAGTTTTCATAGAATCACATTTTGTTATTAAAATGTTTTTAAACAATCAATGTTATTTTCGCAAACAATAAAATTTTTTGTAACGCTCATGAAGTTAATTTTATCGAAGTACCAATATTACATTCTGATACTTCTATATTATAATGTTTCGTTTAAAAAAAATTCGGTTTTCAACAATTACTACTTTGAAGGTCTCTTCGTGTATTTCAAAATTAAATGTGATTAATTCAATTTTTATCGAACAACACATCTTCAATGCACTATAATTCAGTTAATTTTGCATTTACATTTATTTTTTCAATAAAATCGACTTATTAGTGAACAATTTTGCAAAGAATGCATTTTTAAGCACACAAAACGTATTTTTATCAAAGCTTAAGACTTTTTGCTTTAAATTTGTTTTTTTATACACATTTTCGCATCGCGGTGACGGGAAAGGTATCCAAAAAAATAAATGGGTTATGGGTATAAGATTTTACAGGGATTTTATTGGTCGTGGAAAATCTTTGAATTTTAATTTTGTGAAAAAAGTCATAGAATAGTCGGGGAATTTTAGAAATTTTAGAAAAATCCGGAAATTTTTTTTATATACCTGAATTTTTAAATATATCTTTAAGAGGGTGATAAAAAATTATTAACGATGTTTTTAAAATCTACTACTGCCTTGGACAAAATTTGCTAAAACGTGCAATGTTATGTATTCATAATTTGCCCAATTCCACATTATCTGTTACAACATCCAAATAATTTAACATGAAAAACCGTTAAAAGACTTTATTATTTAATCAAAACCTACCCAAACTCACCCAACAAGCGAAAATCGCAGAACAAAAACATTTAATTTTTTTATTTTCCTTGTGTAATTTACTTAATCCTGTACCAAATATTTTTTTCAGTACACCTCGTGATCCATACGCCAAGAAACATAAGAAGAAGCGTCGTGGTAAATTACCAAAAGATTATGTTGAAGGTGAAACACCAGATCAAGAAAGATGGCTACCCAAATATGAACGTACTGGTTTCCGTAAGAAAAGGGATCGACGTGCTAAAGATATTATTAAGGGGTCTCAAGGATCTGCAACGAACGCATCTGAAGCATAGTAAGTTTTATTATATTAAAGTAGAATCTCGATAAATTAAAATATAATTTAATCGTTAAAAAATTGGAGTTTTAAAAGTTTTGTGGGCTGTGAGCTCGTAGTGGGCTATCGAAGCTCACAGCTTCGATCGAAGTGGACGTTAATAATTTTGGCACATTTTTTAAAGCTTAAAGATAGCGACAGAAAAATTTATTACAAATTTTGATTATATTTAAACGTAAATTACTTAAATACTTCACTAAAATAAAATGTAAAAAAAAATAATAGTATTTTTTATTTTTTTTAAGTTTAAAACAAGTTAATCAATAATTATTAAAGTTAATTATCAAGGCATACAAATTATAGCGTAACCCCTTTAAACTTCTGATTTATTGTCGAGTCCGACATTTCTAATATTTAACTTAATGATTTAAACGCTTAAATTCGACTTAGGTTTGTGATTGAGACGCTCACAAGATAGCGGGAAATTATGGTCGTGATCCTTGTGAATGACAAGTGGAGTATACTAATGTAACGTCAAATCGTGCTGCTCAGTATGAGTTAGTTTTTTTTTCGATGCTAGTGATATAAAGGTTAACATAGGGTTAAGTTTCTATATATGCTATCTTTTATTTTCTAATAATATATTGTGAATGAAATCTGTGTTTCAAAACATGATGGTGTTATTTAATGGAAGAATATTAGACAACAATACCTTACAATCATACCATCATACCTTACCATCATAGTTTCAAAACACAGACTCAACTATGATTATCAATCCATATATTTTATGTCTGTCGCTTTAGAAAACATGCAAACCATGGTTAAACATATTTTTGCAGACTAAAAAAAATTTTGTATTTCTTTTTTACAGTGATTTTTCAAGTTATTCAGGAGGTGGTGACAATACGAAAGCTGAAACACCACAACAACACTCACATCAAAAGCCGTCTGGTGATCATAAAAAGAAAAAGCGTCGTCGTTAAATGTTTCTCGCATATGTTTTTTGTTTTGTTATAAAGATGTAAAATTAAAAAAATTATTTGTATTATTAAACAAATTAAATTGATTAAAAAAATATAAAGAAATCAAAAGTATATTATTTTTTCCGTTAGGTACATAGAACTAAGAACTGAGCAGAAACATCTCCATATTAAAAAAGCTGCAGGCCTCTTATCGACCGACGTAGTGAACAGGATCTTTTAATAAAGTCAATCTGTAATCTAACATACCAAAAATACTTACCCAAATATATTACATGGACTGAAAAGTCCCGGTTCTAACACATAGATGGTGCTAGTTTTATTGCAATCATCTTTTCTTCAGTTAATACTAATCTTCAAAAGACAGCTGTTAAAATTTCATGATATTCTATTCATTAGTTTGTGAGTTATTGTGCTAAGAGTGACTCTACTTTTGTTATTTTCAAAACAATGGATCAAAAACAATTTCGTGTTTTAATTTTACACTGCTTCTTGATGGGAAAAAATACCGTTCAAGCGAAGCAATGGCTTGAAAAGTGTTATGAGACTCCGCTCCATCAGAAACAACAATAAAACGTTGGTTTGACTTCAAACGTGATCGTAGAGATAACGATATATATATATATATATATATATATTCCATTACAGTTTGCATTTATTAAAACAGACTTCTCTATCAACCACTTAAATAGACGATTTTGCATATAGTTTGCACCTGTGTATTTCAGTTCCGCTGTAACTTTTGATGAAATTTTGTAAACACGTTTATCACATTCAGGAAATTTACTATATAGTTTTTGGTTTTCATCCAAATCTTCAGATATACAAACTTTTTTTCTATAATATTCGAAAGATGTGATTTTTGCAATCGATTGTGAAATTACATAATTAGGAGAAATAAGGAAACTTTAATTTTTAATATGTTTTAATTAACTGCCTTTCTTGTATTTTTATCCGGGTAGAATGTTGTATTTAATTTCAAACTAATTCTCGTTGAGGTAGATACTTGAAATTAGGACCATAGTTCGGTGGTGGATGACAATGAAAATGTGAAAAAAGAAGGAAAACGGAAAGGAGAAACGAAAAAAGACTAAAACGAAAAAGGCGAAATAAAAAAAGGAGAACAAAACAGAAATATTAAAAAAAAAGAAGAAGAATTACGCTCACTATAAGAAAAATTTCATTCGTATAACCTTAAAGTTGAAAATAATAAAATATAAATAATTCTTAATGTACCAAGTTTTTATAACGAATTAAAAAGTATTATTATAGGGAAACCTCCAAAAATATTAACTTTTGTCTATGTATCTAAGAAGATACGTTTTTTTTGCATTCGATATGAAATGATGAGGGTAAACTGTATTTTCTTGAAAAAATAAAAATTGATATTAACGTAGCAAATAGAGTGTGTACACCAGGTTCAGAATTAACTAAAATTACTGTTTTTTCTCATTTGATTATACTATTAACTCAACTGTTTTACGTCATCTATGTTTTAGTTTTTTGATATGATTCCAGCTCTACTAAGGTTTTTCAAAAATAATGCGTTGGATTCATCATTTGATGAAATTTGCCTCGCGGTCACGTTGTTTTTCAAAAACTAATATAGATCAAGAATTACCGAAGAAATATCATGCCATAAAACAACAAATTATTCGAATTAATTGAAAAATGTTTTTCATTTTAGTTTCGCACACACAATAACTCAAAGAATAATTATCCAAATGTTATAAAATTTGATAATCTAGGTCTGACAATGAGTTACATTTTTGATAGCCCGTTTTAAAAATAATTACAAAAAAAAAAAAATTTTTAAGATAAATATTTAACATTTGCTTTATGTTTTGAAATGTTTTTTTCGAGAAAAAATCTCAAGGATGAATTTGATATACAAAAGGATGAAAAAAATTTTTTCAATGAAAATTTTATGGACGACTTTCAACAAATTTCATTCTGATAATTATTTTTTTGAGTAATTTGTGCGGGAAGATAGATAGAAACACAATTAAATTGGAGGATTATCATTATATATCTCTCCTTTTATATTATGTGGGTTGCCAGATTGTGATACTTTTTACGAATTAAGATGTTTTAGATGCTTGACCTCTAAAAAAGTAAGTTCTAAAAATTTATTGTAAAATAATATTTTTGGTTGAAAAAATAGAGGTGCTTTGAGTATTACATTAGGCGCTTTTTCAATATACGAGCGTGCGGGTCGTGGGTAGATAATTTTCTGGCAACTCTGTTATTAGAAAAGTAAAACTAAATATTTATTATTTAATGTATTTATTGAAATCACAGTTATTTTCTTGATACAGTTTTATCTTTTCTATAAACTAATAGTAATAAATTAAATATATCTACAAATTTATTTTTATTCATTTGAACTAACAATTTTCCAATTTAAGTTTTCGTTTTGTGCAATCAGCAATAAGGTGTACAAAGAAAAGGTAATAATTTTTTTTTATTCCACTAACATTTTGCCCAAAACAAAATAGAATCATATATTTTAATCTTGAAATGAAAAGGTCCTATATTGTTTGGATAATTTTAGAAAATTTTAAATTATATAATATTGAAAATTAGACATTTAAAAAAAAGAATTTTTCTCCATTTTATTCACGTCTTGCAAATTTTTATTTACACTACAACAATACACACAGGCAAGGTTTTTGTATACTGTGTTTTTTTAGGAAAGGAAAAATACGTCTGTTATTTGTCACTTTTTTTTTTGCAAGTAGGGCAAATTTCTTCTTCTAGGCGAGTCACTACAATTTTAATTTGTGGGTATTTCTTGGTTTCGGATATAGTTTTATTTGCGTGGTTGTGTGGATTGTTTCGTTTTTGTTACTGCATAGTGTTCACATGGACGACGTGAATATTTTCTTTCATTTATGAATTGTTACTTACAAATTAAGCACGAAACTAATTTAGTTTTATTGTGTTTAGTTTTACGAAGTAAAACACTTTTTTTATTTGTCAAGTTTTTCATACATTTTTTACAAATCTGTTCATCCAGACGAACTAATGGAATTTTAACTAGGTTTATGTTCTTCTGGGTGATGGTCTCAGGTTCGATATTTGTTAAATTTTCTGAATGTTGATAATCCATTTCTGTATCTAAATCATTATGAAGTATATTTTGCAAGTCAATTTCTTCATCTTTTATTATCAGTTCGGTAGACAAAGTTTGTTGACTTCCATCCGTTTCGATATTTGTTATATTTTCTGAATGTTGATAATCCATTTCTGTATCTAAATCATTATGAAGTATATTTTGCAAGTCAATTTCTTCATCTTTTATTATCAGTTCGGTAGACAAAGTTTGTTGACTTCCATCCGTTTCGATATTTGTTATATTTTCTGAATGTTGATCATCAATTTCTGTATATAAATCATTATGAAGTGTATTTTGCAAGTCAATTTCTTCATCTTTTATTATCAGTTCGGTAGACAAAGTTTGTTGACTTCCATCCGTTTCGATATTTGTTATATTTTCTGAATGTTGATCATCAATTTCTGTATATAAATCATTATGAAGTATATTTTGCAAGTCAATTTCTTCATCTTTTATTATCAGTTCGGTAGACAAAGTTTGTTGACTTCCATCCGTTTCGATATTTGTTAAATTTTCTGAATGTTGATAATCCATTTCTGTATGTAAATCATTATGAAGTATATTTTGCAAGTCAATTTCTTCATCTTTTATTATCAGTTCGGTAGACAAAGTTTGTTGACTTCCATCCGTTTCGATATTTGTTATATTTTCTGAATGTTGATCATCAATTTCTTTATGTAAATCATTATGAAGTATATATTGCAAGGCAATTTCGTCATCTTTTTGTATGAGTTCGTTAGGCAAAGTTTGTTGACTTCCATTTAGTTCTTTTTTAAAGTTTATAGTAAGGTTGTTACTATTTTCATCATTTGTTTCAGTTATTGTTATATTTGATGAATTTTGATCATCCATTTCTCTATGTAAATCATTATGATGTATATTTTGCAAGCCAATTTCTTCATCTTTTATTATCAGTTCGGTAGACAAAGTTTGTTGATTTCCATTTAATTCTTTTTTAAAGTTTACAATAAGGCTGTTACTATTTTCGTCATTCGTTATTGTTATATTTGATGAATTTTGATCATCCATTTCTATATCTGATACATTATGTTTTATTATCAGTTGGGTATGCAAAATTTGTTCACTTCCAGCTAGTTCTTTCTTAAAGTTTATAATAAAACTGTTTCTAGTTTCAGCTACTGTAATAGTTTTGTTTAGTTGTTTCAATGAAAAATTATTTTCCATTTTTTTCTCTTTTAATAAACTTATATTTATTCCACCGATATAGGTAACTTAATATTAAACTAACACAGTATGCGAAGTAGTGCTTAGAGATGAAATTAATGGATGAAATTAATGTGTAATTTTTGCAAATCACTGCTACTGTACAAACCGGAAACAGGCAACATAAACAAATGTCATATCCAATAAAATCCTGTACTCTGAAAGTACTCATTTGTTTAAGTTTATACTCATTTGTTTTTCTAAAACATTTTTTATATTATTTTATTCCACTTTTTTGTTAATATTTAAAATTATATTAAATATTTAAAATTATTTTGACACTGATTTGAATAGGTACTACAGACTTCTTTTTCTAACAACGTCAAAATTACATTTGTGAAAAGAGTATATCCATCTCTCTCCAATATCTATGTTTCTCCAATATTTGTGAACGTAATCCCCATGCTTGACAGTCTTGACGCATGCGTACGTACTATATATACCGTAATATATGTACGGCAAAGTTTTATGGGACTTCCCATTTTGTTTAATTAATTTAAGGTTCGAGAAAACCAACAATTTCGTACTTTTACGTCAAGTTATTAAACGAACATCCTCATTTAGCAAAAAAACCCAATACGAAGAAAAATATGAAATACTTGCAAAGTGTACTCTTTTTGTACCAAATCCAACTTTGAAAATATCTTTTTGTTGCCTAGAGCCTGAGTGAAATCTTTAATGTGACGAACTGTTTATCGGTCGGGAATTGTTCAATCGTTTAGACGACGATAATCTACGCATGGGCGCCAATCTTCGACTTTTTTAGGCACCATGTGTAGAGGTGATGCCAAATTGCTTTCCGAGGGTCGCACTATTCCTAACGAAATTAAATTTTCGAATTCTTTCTTTGCTGCTTTTAATTTGTCAGAAGCTAAACGTGCGGGGTTTACTGGCGACTGGGGATCCAGACATGGTTTCTATATAATGACGCGTGGAGTGTTTGATTGGGAGTAGGGTTCTCGTCGGACGCGTAATTTCTATATACTTTGCTAAAAGTTCGTGGTATATTGCGCAAGACATTATATTATTTCTGAAGTCTGCCGAACCGGCTCGATACTAATCGACGTGCAAAGAGTGCCCTATTGTGATGATGTGTGCCGCCACTAAAGGATTTATTTATTTTGTAATTGTAAAACCCCTTTTTCTTCAAAAAACTTTAGCTGGTCGTTTAGTGATTGCTACACAGAAGTTGCTCCGGGTGCGAATAAAATGCTTGCTATATCACGGAAATCGACGAAAGCATATTCTATAAAGCATGTATCTGTATATTTTATTAACTTAAATAATTGTAAATTTGGATGTATCAAGCCACCTTTCGATTACATAATTTTTTTCAAATTTAAATTATTTGGTATTTTTTATATACCGAACGTTTATTTTATATTCCTTAAGCCATGTCTTACAATTTTTCACAATACAGAAAATCGGCATTGTTATATCAAAATTTATGTTGTGGTATAACGCACGTATTATACATTTTTGAAAGATTCTAAACGCTCTGTCACATTATACATTTTTTCGGACGGTGAGATCGACGTATGTTTCAGCTTTCCATTGAGTTAATTGGAACATACCTCACTAGATTTTATTTTCAACATTCTTATTATCGATGTGGAATAAAATCGAAAAACTTTCGTTTTTATTACAATCCATTTGGGGAAATCACCAAAAATACCCAATTTTTGCGCAAGTTTGAAAAAGGGGTTTTGATGAATATACAAGATATGAAAATTTTAATACATCTTCTGGTTTCATTATTAGAATAAATTAATTTTTATTTAATAACTTTATAAAGACTTGTTGTTGTACGATATATTATAATCAAAACACCAACATCCAATTAACGTCCGTTCGACGTTCGCTGCGATAACTTGACGCTTTATACACTATAGTATGTCAGTTCGTATTATGCGCGATATTTATGCGCAGACGTCTTATGTAAGTCCTGTGTAATAGAAAGCGTCTCTCTTAGCAGTTTTGGTAGTTATAGAACTTGCCTTAATTACAGTACCATATTTTGTTAATGCGTTGTATATAAAGATGTGAAACCTATTATATTATTCAACAGTGCTTTAGAATGTAATTAAAAAGAATTTATAGTAAACAGTTCAATTCAAATCGAAGTCAATTCATATCGAAGCGACGGTTAGTGTAGCAAGAGCTTTATGCTAGTTCGACCGATAGAGGTGCCTTATATAGAGAACAAAAAAATTTTTAATCTTGCGGGTAAATTCAAAATATAGAACTTTACTTTTATATATTACAAATAAAACAAATATTTTAAAATAAAAAAATTTTTTTTGAGGAATAATTTTTAACAAATATAATTAATTAGTTGTTCATGATCATTATATCAAAAATTATTTTATGTCTTGCAGTAACGATGATGAAATATTTTTAAAATCACAATAATAAACAAAGAAAACCATTGCTTAGCATTCCTATATCACATCAAATATGTATATTACTTTGTATTTTGATACTCATAATTCAGTGCTAGCATTGTCCCACGACTGGTGTTGAGGTATATTTTTTTCCAGGGGGTATTAATCGTTCCTTTTAGAGGATTGAAAATAACCACATAAATTGATAGATGGATGAATTCTTAGTAAAATGTGTCATTGAAGCATATATCGAAGTATTAATACTTTCTGAGTAATTGACGATTAAAAATGTACGATTTTAGTCGAGAAAAACAAAATTCTTCATCAATTTTTATCGATTTTTAAATTTGGTTTATTTTCAAAAATGTAAATACTCTAAATTATATACCGTATCTAAATAAATACAATAGGAACCAACCTTTTTCTTCATTTTTTGTAAAATATTTTGTTTATCAGATGTTATTTGACAAAAGCTGATGATAAAAATGTGTTTCGACTAAAAACAGACATTTCCATCACCAGAATTGGTCGGAAAGTTGGTTTGGTTTTTCTATATATGCTAAATGACACTTTTTGCTTAGAATTATTTCCTATATTTATTTCTGTGATTATTTTTAACATAAAATTTTCTACCCTCTAGAAGGATTGGTTAACACCCCAAGACAAAAACACTCCAAAAGGCAATATATAACTTTTGTTTATTGAGGTAATTATGGGATGGTACTGTTTTTTATCTGTTCGTTTGCTGAACTAATTTTTATATTTTGCAGTGCAATCCTTTTAATTTGCTTATAATACGAGACTTGTATAAATTATTTAAATAGTTGAAAATAAGTGAAGATAGTAAATAACAGTGTTAATTATTTAAATAGTCGACGTATAGTTGACCTTCATAAATTATAAACTAAATTTAATCATTAACAATCAAAAAATATATTAAGTTTTCAGACCAAATAGTTTATTATATAACAATACTAGCAGATCTACTCACGCTTTACTTTTTCCCATAAGAGAATTCTTTTCTTATATTATAATTCTTAATTCTTATTATATTCTTAAGAAATTTCACACAGTGTGAAAATCTGGCGCCATCTATTGGATGGCAATTGAAACCTAGATTCAAAAGTTGTTACCGACTTATACCAAATTATTAACTTACACTACCATCTGTTAGGAATTGGTGGAACTTATCAGTACCGATTGTAGCTTGCTGGAGGCTACAGGAATAAAATGGTTGGGGCTTAATTACGTGTACAATATTTGCTGTTACCGTTTTCAGAATAAGAATAAATATATTTTTCTATTTGGTAACGAGATGTTAGTTTAAACATATTATCCGAAGTGGACGTTTTTAAACTCACCAGTTTTTTCAAATTTTTGGTATACAATTAAAAAAGAATAGCAAAAATATTTTTTTATGGTATACAAATATGGTCTTCAGAATCATTTTCAATATAGAAAAAAGGGAAAATAATATTAAAATACACATTTATATACTATACACAAACTTTTGACTAAAAATCTCTCATATAATATATGACGAGTATAATACAAAAAATATTTTTATACACGCAAATTAGATCTTAATTACTCCATTGAAAAGTTACATTTTGGGTTGCGTTTTTTAGAGGACGCAATTTTATTTTTTTGATGTGCAGGGGGGGTCAGTGTAAAGCTAAAACCAAGTTTGTGGGGTCGCCACCCTTGTCCCATGGCCACCATCTTGAAAATAGGGGTTGAAATGGTATTTACGATATATCTCTTAAACTATTTATTTTATAAAAAAAATTTGTTAACATTTTTTGTTGCAAATTAAATTCTCTACAACTTTGCTCCAGTAACTTTTTGTCGTAGAACTATAAATAAAAAAGTTATAAGCGAAAATCTTTGAGAAAAAATCTTTGAGGAAATTTGAGAAAAAAATTTATATTTAGATTTTCGCTTATAACTTTTTTATTTATAGTTCTACGACAAAAAGTTACTGGAGCAAAGTTGTATTGTATTTTTTATTAGATATTTTCAATACAAATTATATTTTGGAGTATAGTTTATAACCATAAAGTGCAAAATAAACCTTCTTAAAAATTCCATGTACAACTATGAATTTCGAACAAACAAAAAAAAAAAAAAAAAAAGAGAAAAATATAAGTGAATTTGGGAGAATGATCGTAATTTACTAAAATTGTCTATAGTTTGAATAAAGCCTTGCATAGAAATTATACAAATTATCTAATAAGATTCCAGAATTTAATGTATAGAAATATTTAAGAAGCAACCTAACTGCTGCTAATAATAAAAAAAAACCCTAGATTGTGAGTTTTCAAACTATGTTAAGAAACTCACCAACACACAAAATCACTTCCTGATATTTTATATTGACAGAAAGGGAATAAAAAATAAATATTAACTAGTCATCAACATTTTATATTTTAGGTATATTCAAATAATTGAAAATGTAAATCGCCAACTTCACATACAATACTTTTAATTATTTATAACAAATTAAAAATAATTATCAATAATTAATAAACTTATATCAACTATCTTCAACAATCCAATAAATCAAAAAACTTTGGAACAGAAAATTTTATTCGCTAACTTGACACAGCCCGGTTGCAGAGCATATCTTGGTTAACGTCGACATCTGTCTGCTCTTTTTCATTAGTAACCTTTTAGAAGGTTTGCCTTTAAATCTAACTAATTAATATAACGTATTATCTCAAAATATATTTCTTTTTTAATAAACCGTTGTTAGCGTTAATTTTTGCATACTCTCAAATGATTCAATTACAGTTATTATTGTTTAAAAAAATTAAACAAAAGGTTTAATTATTTGATATTTTTATTACATACGTTATATCCAAATATATATTGCGGAGCATTTCTTTTCCATCATCAGACGTATATAATGTGTATATAATAAAAATAGCAAATAATTTAAACTTGTGTGTAATTCGAAATTGTCAAAAAGTCCAAACTGATAATAAGGGTAGATCCACACTATAATGCCGATCAAAGTTCGCGGTCTGATAAACTATTATCAAGTAAGAAATATGTGTGTGCATTCACACTATCCGTAACATTCAAGTTTTGGACGAATCCCATTCCAGTCACGATCAGTTTTGAAGAATATGTTGTTGAAGCGAGATCGATGTGTGCACGTCATGTAACGATAGTGTGAATGCTTTATTGTTTCAGATTCAGTCAGCTTTTACCCACTGAAGCGATGAATGCATTAATTTATAAATATTAACTTCGATGCTTTAAAGTATAGTTCAGTTTTAATTGTTTTTGAATTATATTTTAGTGATTAGAAATGATTAACCAAATATGTAATCTATTTTTACTATGATTTTCTTCAAAATTATTTCAATCGTACTCCAATCCATTTGACAGTACTGTAAGAATTTACCTTCATAATTAATTAAATGGGGATAGATTATGTAGTATTCTACTTCCATTTTTCGTTGCATTAAACTTGTATGCACCCACATTCTTCTTGTTGCTTTATGTTTTCTTTTTATTTTGATATAACCATTTTCATCAAGAATGAGAGTTATAGTTACTAATTCTGCAATTGAAAAGTTCAATGACATTTTTTCACTGCAAATATGACAATAATTTTCTAATGTTATTAATTATTTACGTTCCAAATACATTCGATTTTGATTATAGACGATTCAAAACAAAATCGTTAATTGTGTCAGATTGTATAATCTGAACATGATACGTCTATGACCGGCATTATAGTGTGGATCTACCCTAACTATTAATTAAAAATTGACACAAAAACAAAGAGTATTTATTAATAAAATGTAATTTGCTAAATTTGATTTAGTTAATAAATCTTTTTAATCACATGGACTTATCATTTATGTATCAACTTATTTGTAGCCGATACAAAATTGGGGCTCGTCGCTAATAAGATCCATGGATCCTTCTTGACTTTGCATTGACAAACATTTACAATTGTAACTTCCATATCATTTGTTATTATTATATCAATATTAATTGTTTTCTAAATAATTAATTTTATTCATAAATTTTTTTAAAAAGTTTGATACAAGATTGAAATTAGAAATTTCGTAGATTAAGGCATTCAATTTCAAAAATATTAGGATTTTTAAATGTTTTCTCAATACTTTCGACAGTTATCCCACTTTCTTTAGAATAAATTATATCAATTGCTAATTGCCTGCAACTTTGTAAATTATGCCCTAAACTAATAATTTTGTTCTTACAAATTGAAAAATGTTTACACTGTATATTTCTTATAATTTGTCTTCCATCAGCATACATTTTATTTCCATCAAGAATTAATTCCCAAAGCGAATTTAAATATATAAAAATTTCAGAATCTATTGAATAAATTTCATTAAATGAGATATTTAATATTCTTAAATTTCCTAAAACCATTAATTTGTCTAACTGAAAGTCAATGAATTTATTAAACGATAAATCTAAAGTATGTAAAAAATAAAGACCAGTGAAACTTCCAAATTGAAATGATTTTAAATGATTATTTGATAATATTAATGTATCTAAAGAATTTAAACCATAGAATACTCCAATTGGAATAGATCTTATTCGATTATTTGATAAATTTAAATCTCTTAAATTACTTACATTTTTAAAAAAGATCGATGTTAAATTATTAAATGTCAAATTTAAATATTTTAAATTAACGTTATCAATAATTGAAATATTGGTTAAATAATTGTAAGATAAATCAATATTTTCAACATTAATTCCTGTGAAATTGATATAACGAATGTGATTTTTACTAATGTTTATGTAACAAAACTTGGAATGTGTTAAACTTTTAAAAGCTCCATTTATTATTGATATGTTGTTATTACTTAAATTCAAATAAGTTAATTTATATAACGAATTGAATGCATTTGGTTCCAAATTTGAAATTTTGTTGTTGTTTAATAATAAGTATTGCAAATAAAAACCAATACGTTCGAACGTGAAAGATTTGATGCGTTCTAATTGACCATTCGATGAATCCAAATAGGTTATTTCATTGCTTTGTGCAAATACTGTAGGCGATAATTCTGTTGTGTTATCGTTGATAATTTTTATAAAATTTGTATTAGGTGAAATAGTGTCATATGTTACATCCCATACAGAATTATACATAATCGATCTGTCTATATCGTAAATTTCACAACATTTATAGTGTTTTGTAAAATGTATTACCAGAAATATTGATATTGTTATTAATATCATCTGAAACAAAATTTACAATTAATGATATCTTTTGAAGTGAAACTTCTTTAGTATCATTCAAAATACACAATTTAACATAGTAATAAATATGAGCAATGTCCGCATATACGTTATACATTAATAATAAAGCGCAAATAATTATATTTATGTACAGTGGTATATTGACTATTAAATATCTTCAAGAATTCTGGATATAATATTTATGTTGAAAAAGGTAAAAATTCAAATGACATCCTGAAGATGGTAGAATGTAGAAAATTAAAAAAAAATTAATTGCATTTCTTTTTTAAAATTGCAGTGCTGATCACGAAAATGTTATTAAAAACTACTCTAGCTTTCAACGTCTGTTGAAAAAGGCATTTAAAATATTAAAATGCTTGTATCTCAAAAACCGAAAGAGTTGCAAAAAAATTTTCAAATAAAAATTGTAGAGCATAAAATTTTTCATAAAATAGTTTCTTCGTCTTTTATAGTTATTATAAACACACATACCATTAAAAATAGTTTTTGGCCCTTCTTTCCCCTTACGGACACCCAGATCTGAACCAAATTGAAACGCGAAGAATCATCAAAATCAGTTCACCCAGTCGAAAGTACTGAGGTAACAAACATAAAGGGAAAAAATATATTCGAATATAGAACCTCCTTACTTTTAATACAAATATTGTAACCTTCTAGTAAATATCTAATTACGTATTTTTATATATAAAAAAAAAAAATATTATTATAATTTTAAACTGAAATTTGTTGAAATTAGCAGGTTATGATGGCAGCATATTTATGGTTGAAAAAATAAAAAACAATAAATTTTTTCTATTTTTGTGATTTTCGATCGGTAGTATCTCAATGAAACATACCAACATCGAGATGAATAATAAATCATTGTTAATCTTCATTTTCTAGATTTTTCATATAACAAAGTTTTACTAATTATTTGCACACAATCTAAAAAATATCCCGACGAAAAAGAAAATAATTTTTTGAAAAATAAATTGATGAGCTTTTGAGAAATGTCGCAATTTACTCAAATTTTTATATAGTTTGAATAAAGCCTTGTATAAAAGTATTATTCAAATTAGCTAATAACATTACATTATTTAATGTATGGATATTTTTAAGAAGCAAACCTATTTGCTGCTATTGATTAAAAAAAACCTAGATTGTGAGTTTTAAATTTGTAAATTACTTATTTGAAACTCAGTATGCTATAATATTTCGATGTTGAAATTCGTAATATGTAAAATTGATCATAATAATAAATAAAATTATGAATTGTTATTAATCATATTTTCTGAGTGATTTTCACAGAATATTTTTATAATATCGTATAAATCACACAATAAATATATAAATACTACAATAAAGGTTCTTTTTCATCGACAAGTAAAAGAAATTTTTTAATAATTTTAATTATATTACCAAATTTATTATTTAATATTTATTTAAATGTTAATAATTTAGAATGCTTGTTTTAAAATTGATAAATCCTATAATACTAATATTATACATGATTATATCAGCAAAATATTACACCGTTTTTAATTCGTAAATTATGAAAATTAAATAAAAACATACCTTCATCTTAATTATTGTAATAATTTAAATTTTATTAAAATAAAAAAATAAAAAATTTTTCAACTACTAATTTCTTTGATCAAATGAACTAAAATACTTCTTGCATCCTGTTTTTAATAGATATTTTTATTGTCATCATATTTTATAGAAATAAGTTTTGTCGATAAATAATTCCACAAAAGCATTTAATTTTGCATGTTTCAAAATGAACATTCGATTTGATAAAATATACGCATTTAGGCATGATGACAGATTTTGAACTACCCTTCTAAAATATAAGTAAACGTCTACTATTTACGAAAAAAACATTAATTCAACAAAAAAAATTAAATTTAATGGTAAATTATTGAATTTTTTTAATGTAATTTGAATTAACCACAAAAAAGGTTGTAGCCAAGATGGACGTTACTAGTGACGTAGTATGATATTCTGTTTACAATCTTATTTATTTTATTTTGTTTACAATCTATATGTCAAATCAACAAAATATTTTATGTGTTAAAATTTTTTATATGTTAGGTTATTTTATGTGTGTTAAAAATGAATATTTATTACAAGTGGTGTATGGTCCCTCTATAAAAACACTACTAAAAAAACAGTTAACAAATTGTTTATTAAAGTTCCAAGGAATATAACAATGAGACAAATGTGGCTTCAGCTTGCAGGACGTGACCCATCAAATATATCTACGAAAACACCACTATTTTTTTGTGAAGACCACTTTAATGTAAGTATATACTGTCGATTGCTAGCTGTGTAACTCAATTTTTGTGTAAAATGAAATATGGAAAGAGGAAAACCAATTTACTTATCATTCTTGTTATCTGTTTCAATGGACTACTTTTCACTTTTCAGCTCCCAAATGATATGGAAAATTATATGGAGTATCATTTGATGGGGTCGGTGTCATAAGTGCGGGTGCGTTTGAAACCAGGATGTATTCCCACAAAATTTGCATGCCAACCAGACAGAGAAACACCAACACCTGATACAGAAACAGAACGACCATCTATAAGTAAAAAACGAAAGATAATGTTTCTTGAAGAAAGTGAAAATCAATTAGAAAAAAATAGTGGTGTTTCAAAACATTTTTATGAAATTGCATCCGGAAGTTTAGGTACATATTTTTCAAGGTTTATGTAATTTCATGATTTAACAAAGTTTAATGCAACAAGTTTAAAATAATGACACAAGTTAACAATTTATTTGGATGTTTGTTATTTTTTATAAAATTTATGTACATCAATATATATTTACCTATCCGGTTTATTGTGTCAATGAAAAATCAATAGGTAAAAAATATAGAATTGAAAAGTATATTTTATCATCTGCGTTGCCACTTTATCGATTCTATCACCATGTATTGAAATATATGATTTAAAAACACATTTTTTTACAGTTCAGCACAATCTTGAAGAACCTCAACAAGTAACACAAAATATGGTAGATAAAGCAATTCAAGTACAACACGATTTTGAAGAAACTCAACAAGTAACATCAAAAATGGAAAATAAATCAATTCAAGTACATATGACAAAAAAATTTCGAAGTAAAGGTAATCAAATAGAAGTCAGATTGGTAAACCAGATGACATCACGGTTGAAGCCACACATGCATTCTATCGCTACCTCTCCATTTAAAATCGCTCATTGTGTTAACAATAAACCATCAACACCCATTGAACAATCGGATAGTGATACGTCTTATACTCCATCTAACACAGAACTATCAACAAAATCTATTTCTGACTGCAGCGAGATGATAGAAGACGATAAAAAACGACAGAATTTAATTATATTAGAAATCACATTAAAAAAAATCGCAAGAAATCCACGTTCGTACATTGGGGTTCCTATAAAGTGTTATTATTTAATTAATTTGATTCAAGAACAGACAAATATCCGCTATAACCATATTTTTTTGTGTCTAAAAAAAATTCGATTAAATACTTCATTCCGTGAACTTACAGATGATTTTGCCATGGATTCATCGTATGCAAGTAGAATATTTTTAAAAAATGTACCAATATTAGCGAGTGTATTACGTCCTTTTATTGTAAAACTAGATAATGAACTGACTAAAAAAAATTTACCGATGGCCTTTAGGCATAAATATAATAATGTAAGTTGTATAATAGATTGCATGGAAATTGAAATACAGAAGCCTTCTAATGCATTAAATCAAGCTCTTACGTGGTTGGAATACAAGAAATGTAACACAATTAAATACCTTGTTTCTTGCACACCAAATGGTTTGGTAAATTATATTTCACCTGGTTATGGAGGACGTATAACAGACACTTGTTTGGTAGAATCATGTGATTTTATAAAGTGTTTTCAACCGGGAATGTGTGTGATGGCGGACAGAGGTTTCAAACATGTGGAAATTTATTTACGCAATGTGCGTTTAGTACGGCCCCCAATTGTTTTATTTGGTGTTTCAAAAGCTTTCAAATGCTGAAGCTACAGAAACTAAACAAATAACCAGTTTAAGGCACATCGCACATGAGGTGATTTGGGTGAAATCGGCGAAATCGCCGATATCGGCGATATCACCGATATCAGCGATATCACAGCATTTTAGTCGCACACGGAGCAACAGAAGTTGCTCCGACTTTGTAACGTTTTTTGAAGAAGGGGTACTACGTAGTTTGTTTACTAATAACAAAATATGTATATACAGTGTCTTAAAGGATGAAATACATCAAGTAATAAATAATATAGATTATAATAGATTATACTTTAAGCCATTTGAAATTCTCATTTCGTCTTACAAAAACGACAAGAGATAGCTAGTTGAACTTTTGGTGTCATATTCTGGATCTTAAAAGTGACTCTAAGTTCGTAAATTGACAAAATCGGTATAATGGGCTAATTAGATCTATGATCCAACTTAACCATAAAAAGAGATTCAAAACAAACACAAAAAACTTGTATGAACATTTTTCGGATATAATAAGAATCTGTTAATTAGCTTAAACTGTGGCGAATATAAACATTCCGAAAAATGTTCATACATTTTTTTTTTGTTTTTAATCAAACAATTACCGTTTTGAATCTTTTTTAATGGTTAAGTTGGGTTATGGATCTAATTATCCCATTATACCGATTTTGCTCATTTACGAATTTAGACACTCTTTTAAGATTCAGAATATGACACCAAAAGTTCAACTGCCTGTCTCTTGTCGTTTTTCAGTTATCTTATCTTGATGACGAACGGGAGACTGAGATGGGTTAATACTAATATACTCTGACTATAAATATATATATATATATATATATATATATATATATATATATATATATATATATATATATATATATATATATATATATATATATATATATATATTTATAACTGTATATATTAGAGTGTTTTTTGAATGCTAAGTAGTTCAAACATTGATGCTCAATCTTATATCGAATATCTAAAAAATTTACTCTGTTATACCTTAACTTGTTTTATTTGTTTAATGTGATTAGAATAGATACATATTATAGCCACTGTACAATTACTATATTTCTACAGTTCATTTTGTAAACATATTAAATAATAAAAGAATCAATATATATAATATTTTTCAGTAATAGTATAAGATGTATTGGCTTAATTTTATAAAATAAGTCTAAGTTCATTTCTGTTTATTTACTCTGTTATTGAAATGAATGAAATTAATATTGATGCTTGAAAAGTGTTATAAATAAGTTTATAAACTCTTGCAGAACGTCATTACGGCCAAAATGAAGAAATGTTGTATCTATTGCAACGTTGCTACAACAATTAAGAGACGTATACCTAGAGAAAGAGGTTTTTCCCTTTTTGCTATCCACAAATAATAAATATGTCTAGAAATTTTTTAGGTTGAGCATTTAACTGAGTAATACTATAGGTGAAAGCTCTTATGTATTTGACAACGTTGCTTACGAATGTAATATTACATACGATTGTTGTCGCATCATAATGGAATTCTTACGATTTCAGTATTTGATTATGCATATCTTACACAGTGCGATTTCGTACATGTAATTTTCTTATGGAAAGTAATCTCTATCCGTATACGACACAACAGTTGCAACAATACCATATATGTGATAAAAGTATAGCATGTATTCAACAATATAAATATTGCAGGATATTATAAGCATTTACTTAATACTCGCTACTCTTCGTTCCTTTTCTTTAAAGCATATGTATGTATATAAAAAAATTTATGATCTGTTTTATAAGATGCGCCTATTAAGCCTGTTCTATATGGTTCAGGACATCAATCTAACCTTTTTTTTTTGTATATAAACCAGCATTGACAAGTTTTTATTTTTAAATATTAAACATAACATTATTTAACTCTCTATCTTTGTCATAAACATTGATTTATATGACTGTATAAACAAGAATAAAAAAAAGTTGCCCATATGATTTTAAAAACGAAGCATTTTTACAACGATTTTTTTATCACATGTATGATTTCAAATCACCAAAATCACGTCGTGTGCGACTATACATTGGTTTCCATAAGCAAATCATATGTATGATATCGCCGATTTCACGCAAATCACCTCATGTGCGATGTGCCTAAGAATTCATATTGAACGGATGATAAGAAGTTTACGAGAATTCAATATATTGAAACCACACGCTTGTCTTAACTTAAATTTCCTCAAAGATATGGATGACGTTATAACAATAGCGTGTGGTTTAATTTATTTACAAAATTCTCTAATTCAATAAATAGGATTATTATATGTTGGGATTTTTTGACACTTAAAAAAAAAAAACAAGTGTATAATTATTTTTCGGTGGGTGGGAAGTTAAATGATAAAAATAATTTTTTAGCAAGGAACAATAAATAAATAGTAAGCAAGAAATTTTTGCATTTTTATTTATTATTCTGTACTTTTATATAATAATGCATATACATATAATTTACAGAAAGTGATAATTGTTTGAAGAAAATCTGACACATATTCTTCGTCAATTTCTACACATAAAATTTCAACATTTTTATTTTCGGAATAGTTAGGGTCGGCAACGCAAAAATAATACTTTTTTAGTCCACTTAAATACATTTGCATTTGGGCGTAGCATTTTTTTGTGGGTTTTCCATTTTCAATATAATTAACATAAGTTTTACCACTCATGGGGCACTTAATTTCAACAATGCTATCCTCACAAATTCCGTCCGGTGAACCAGCTATAAAAGGATAATTTTTTGATAATATTAATACACAATTTTTAATTCTTTTTCCCAGTTTCAAACTAACTGTTTCACGCACTTCATTCTCTAAATTTCTACCACGTTTCATCGTTTCTTCGCTCTTACGATGAACCCACATCAAGAACGCTATAGCATGCTTACAACCCCTTTGAGCAGCAACACAATCGTGACATTAAAAAGATATTACTTTTTCATCATCTTCATCAACTATCAATGTAACCGAATACAGCTTCGCATGGACTTAGTGTTCCGGACAAATTTTACACTTTACAATGCAAATTTTTCCTTCCCGTTTTAATTGAACGTAACTGATAGCATCATCTCCATATGATGGTCGTGAAGATCTAAAATAAAAAAAAATTGATTAATTAAATATACATAATACCTATCTTAGATAGGTATGTAAATTTACACAACATGAAATAGTACTTTTATTAGTAAAAATAGTATGACATTTTAGCTGCGAGTTAATTAACTTCAAAAATAATCTATGAAACAAGTATTCTATGAAACAAGTATAAAAGGCTTGTGTACGTTAAATTATAATTAAGACAAATAATAATGTACTTACAATGAAGTTTTCACATTTCGAAATTGAGATGAGCAAAAATCTTTATTTGATGCAACAAAATCATCAAATCAATTCTTGGTAAATTAGAGCTATTTGCCTTAATAAAACCTTGCTCCATCGATGACATCGTTAATGATATTTTATTTTTGTCACAGATAAACCACAAATCAACTAAATAATAAAAAAATCGTGATCGCAAAAAAGTAAACACAATTCAACAATTTAACACAATAAATGAAATTCAAGTGACACTGACACTAGTATTGACATTTGATATCACGTGACGTCATTATTGTCTGTTTGATGGTGATTGGCGTTGCAGTTAAAATGGCCGGTGCCTGAATTTTTTACTTTTATTTTATTAAATATCTTATCTTAATGTTTTTATTAAAACTGGTCCATTTTTTTAAATCGTTTCAAAATATATTTTTCCCTAGAGTCAATATTTTTTTGATTCTTTAATACTGTCATCATGCCTATTATTTTCATATCATCAAATTTACTAATAAAAAGGCAAAATAATAATATCAATATTGAATTCGGGAACCAATGTATGTTAACATAAAGTCCGGTGGTGGATATGATGGACAATCTGTAATGTAATTTTTTCAATTTTCGCGCATAAATAACTAAAAAAATTACTTATCCGAAATAGATTTTTGTGAAAATAAATGTCTATAGGAGTCTTCATGCAAATATTGCAGTGCCATAGTAATAAAAATAATAACTACTTATAACACACTCAGTTGACTATAGACTACAGAAATGCGATTAGTTATTCTAAAATATTAAACACTATTATGAAATACTCGATCTATGTGCTAGTCAATGTTTTATATCAATGGTGTTTAAATCTTGGTAGTTCTAAACAGTTCTTAATTATACCGGTAGTTAGAGTCTTTGTTAGCAAATTTAAGAAAAAAAAAACTTTTGA
This sequence comes from Chrysopa pallens, assembly GCA_020423425.1. Classification (NCBI taxonomy): domain Eukaryota; kingdom Metazoa; phylum Arthropoda; class Insecta; order Neuroptera; family Chrysopidae; genus Chrysopa; species Chrysopa pallens. The sequence goes on from CM035596.1 coordinate 17,993,773, forward strand.
GTTTATTTTTAAGATTTGTCAATTAAATTGATTTATGTACATTTCGATTTGTTAAGAAGAGTAAATTATAGTAAACAAATGCACCTAATGTACACTAAAAAATTAAAACAGAAAATTATGTAATTATCAGGTGATTTTAGTAAATAAGTAATTTTATGGACAAACATTTAGAAATGTTAATAAACAAAAATAATTAAATGATCCAAAATCGTTAAAATTTCATTATAATAGCAATAGGCGAAAAAATTATTTCTCGATTGATAAAAAATAGTTAAAATAAATAAAATATGCTTACAACGTTAAAAATAGATTAAAGAAAGATAGAAATATTATTATCCTACATCAAATTAATATAATTATATATAATTATATTATAATATAATAATAATTATATATATATAATTTTTTACTGAGAATTGTCCATACATTCATTTTTAATTTTGTATTATAAAAATGCTATAATCAATACATATTCACTGATTTTTAATACCAGCTGTACCTACCACTTGAAGGAACATCTGAAACACTTTTCGTTTCAATGATCAAATTGATCAAAACTTTTAGAATAAACAAATAATTACCCGGATAAACAAATATTTTATATAAAATTATATAAAATTAAATAAAATTAAATAAAGTTAAATAAAATTAAATTAAATATATCTATTTATATATAATTTTATATATATATATATATATATATATATATATATATATATATATATATATATATTTATATATATATATATATATATATTTATATTTATATATATATATATATATATATATATATATATATATATATATATTATATATATATATATATATATATATATATATATATATATATATATATATATATATATATATATATATATATATATATATATATATATATATATATATATATATATATATATATAATTATGTATAATTTTATATAAATATATATAAATATATAATGCGTATTTCTAAAGAAATAATACTTTTCGAATTATACATTTATTTATTAATGCGTTAAAGTTTTTAAAAAAAAACCTTCTAATTAGTTATAAATTCTTATAATATAATTATGTTTATTTTACTGGCATTACAGAAAATTTACCAAAATTCAGGGTAAGCCAAGTTTAAGCGATACAAGTAAAGTATCCTGATCGAAGCAATCAAGAAAGACATCTATCATCACTGCCAACTTTCACTGCTGACTTAACGAAAAAACTAGAAGACGTTGGAATTTTACCAGCACAACAATATTTCATATATTCCATTTCAATATCCGTTATAATAGAATTACCTTTAACCATTATTTAGGTGTGTAATTTTTCATATAATAAAATAATAATTTGTCGGTAATAAATAAATAAATATATATATATAAAACGAAATCAAATCATTGAAAATTTTGACCTCTTGAGCATTTATAAATTCTACGAACTTACGTAGAAGTGAAATCGTTTTTTTTTCTTCTTATGACAATAGCTGTCTGTGGTGATTTATTTATTTTTTTTATGCGAATAGAAAGCTACTACTTATCAATTGCTTATATATATAACACATATATCGTGTTTGTTAAGCAATTTTTATTTGTATTTAATTAAATTAAACACAATAAATATGTATATATATATATATATATATATATATATATATATATATATATATCATGAAATATATATATATATATATATATATAAAATTCATACTGATAATGACTACTTTGTAGTCGAAATACGTATTTATAAAATACAAAATAATTTAATATAGGGAATTGGGGCAAAAAAATCGCAATTTATAGCGCATTATAATTAAAATTGTGATGGATATGGTATGTTAAGTACAGTAATTGTAAAGATTCTGTATTTTATTTTTAATTACATATGTGATACGAATATTGATAGTCGATAAAATTGTGATTTTTTTCTATAATTGTGATAATATTTTGATTTTGATTTTATCTTATATAATAATAATATAATGGTTATAATATAAAATGTAATATTTTTTAAATGATTTTATTCAATTTAATATAATAATACTATTCTTTTGCAAATTAAATTTGTTTTTTACTTATTACTGTTATTCAATATTGATATAAAAATTAGCGATTTAATACAATTTATAAACATCTGTGATAAGTTAGTACTTGCTAGTATATTCCGAGGCGCTGTCAATCACATTGAATGGGTACCGTTTTATAACATAGGATAAGCATTCTAGTATTATTATATATAATATCCAAACAAAATTTAGCCCTGCAAAAAATTTATATATATAGAAATTGAATTAGAATTTGGATATATAGTTAGCTCGTGGTTTGTTCTTGATTGTTCGCTATAAACAATTGTTTGTTCTTTAATTAAAAAAAAAAATTTTTTTTTTTAATAAAACCCTCAAACTGACACGACCCCCCCCCCCACCAAAACCATTTTTATTTTAACATTATTGGAATATAAATATCGATATATGATTGTTCTTGCATGAATAACGTTTGTTCTTCTTTCAGTTTTTTTTTTTGTTTAATATATAATTTTAATTAGCTAGATACTTTTGTATCCAGAATGTATGTGTATTGCGCATGCGTCAACTTTACGTTTAAAGTGGTCTCTTTGAAAAGCACAGTGATAAACATTATGATTACACTGAGCATTAGTTCTCATGTGGATTAATATTCTTATAATATTATATATTTAAATCACAGAATATATTTTTATAATTATTAATAACTTTTGTTATTAATAATTATTATTCATAAATTAAAAAGTAATTATTCGATTAAAGAATAAATTGAAATGGCATTTTTGTAATGAATCGTATTGCTGGAGTTCCTAGTGGTTATTACATAGGCATTCATCTACAGTTAATGGATTGGTGTCCAACACTCTGTATCATGTTTTATATGCTAAATACTAAAATGTTCACCACTTTATTTTGTATGCTTCATAGCACACAAGTTATAAAAATATATTCTGTGATTTTTATATATAAAATTGAGTAATGAATAATTAGCCACATTAATAACTAATACTCATGGTAACAAAGATTTTCAAGAAATAAAACTTCAGATTGTTCTTTATTCAGTTCACTATATTTAGTTTTGACAAGCTCTCTACAATTAATTTCTCCGTGTTATCATTATATTTATCTCTGTACATAAAGAAAAAAACCACTTTAAACATAAAGTTAACGCATGCGTAATACATATATATTCTGAATACAAGTATTCAGATAATTAAAATTATTATAGTCGGTTGTACATAGTACGGAAATGCATTGCAAGGTATTTCTTACATTTATATCCATATATGTCAAAAATACCTTGCAATGCGCTTGCGTACGACAAGCCCACAACCGACTATATAGATGATGATTATGATGATTGGTATCATGTCTGCATACAGACGTAGACGACCATACTTTGCCATTTTTTCTGTCGTACGTTAAGGAAGTACGAGCGCCAGGCGGTGTGCGGATAGGTATTGACTCTAGCGCGGTAAGGGGAACGCAGTAACCATATGATTTTTTTCAATATATAGATATACATTTAACATTGGCTAGTGGCGGCATTTATTTTTCTTTTAATTAATACACTTTAATTAGTCGGGCAAGTGTAAATGTTTTTGAATTAAATTTATCACTAATATATTTACTTTCATCCATAAGTTTTTTAAAAATATTCACCGACAGTTTTACGAGAAAAATACAGAAATGTATCAATGTTTGAAGGTTACCCCATAAGACCAATGTTAAATTGCTCAACTTTAAAGTTAATTATTTATTTACATGATTGGGCAATCTCCTTCAAATTTTTGGAATTTGTTTAGACATATTTAAACTTTGTATTAAAAAAAAATTAAGCCTTTTATCAAAAGTTGCCTTGGTGCTCGTACTTCCTTAAGTGTATGATAATTTTTCAAGTTTGGTATACAGTTCTTATGTTCCACGTTCCCACTTTAATATTATTATTCATTTTGTATTCCTTCTATTGCAATTATTATGTCCATAATTTTTATGGTTATTATTTCTATAGTTTTCATTCTCGAATTTGTTCTCCTGAGCAATCTTCAACGATAGTTTGCCATTGCTTACTATCGTGAGTTTTTCAATTAGTTCATTTCCTAATGCCAGCTGGTTCATCCCCTTTATTATACACCCATTGTTTGATTTAACAGTGTGCCGTTTTTTGGACTACTTTCTTTGATTTCTCTATTGTTTGTTCAGTTTGTGCTTTTGGTCAATAGAAATCTCCATAATTCTTATTTTATTTCATAGAGTCTTCAGTTCTTATTATTTTAGACTCTTGTTTGACCTTGCGCATTATCTACAATTTCTTCATTGTTACTATTTTGTCTTTTGTTTTTGTGTGCTTGTCGTTGGTTTAATTACTTGTATGTTTGAATCTTCGGAATTTTTCATAATTTCAGTTATTTGATCTACATAATTTATCATCATTACATCAAATCATTTACAAGACAACTACCTTGCTTTGAGCTCTCAACGTAATTCTATTTAGTTTGTGCTTATTTTTCATCACTATTACTTTATTCCTAAATGCAATCATGCTCACAAATATCGGTCTGTTTGGAGCATTCTGTTTTCCAATGCGATGTACAAAATTTATATCGGCCGCGTTTATATCAAGTGACAATTTACTTGTAATTAGCTTTATGACATTTTCCTCATTTCATCGTAATTATTTCCATTTTCATGTATTCCATGTATTAGAAAGTTCCGTTTTCTTACAATTAGTTTCTAAATATTTAATTTTTCGGCCTTGTAATTCTATTTGGGCCTTATATTTTTGAGTGTCATTTAGAATTAACTCAAATATATCGTTTACGTTGTTGTTTTTTCGCTTTTTAGAACCTGTTAAAAATTCCTACACTTCGATACTCAACAGTTTATCCTCTTTTTGTGTTTTAATCGCAATTAAATGTAAATTATTTGGTTTGCCTTGCTGGTTAGATGACTTATTTTACAATTTTATATTTCCTTTGAACATATATTTTCTACTTTGTACGCTAGCACAAATTAAAATAATGTCAATTAAAATAGACATTTATAAATACTTTGATATTATACTGCATATATGAGAGCACAAACAGTAATAAAAAGTCAATAAGATCATATATTCTTATTTAGAGCAGAAGGAATCGGCGCACGAGTACCGAAAACTATTTCACCTCAATTTTTTTATGCGATCCTCTTCAAATTGCCCTCCTAATGATATAAATGCATGTTGCCATGGCGCAACCCGGTGCCATATTGTTTAAACCGAAATTGTTTAAACAATTGCAAGGCATTGTTATTTTTCAACCGGACAAATTTTTTTTATATTCTTTATTAAAATACCAATAAAAAAGGTCCTATGACTTTTAACGATAAAGTTAATATTTTTAAAGATATCAATTTTTAAAGGTTCGAAAAATCTCAAATTTGGGTACTTTCAACCCATGAAAAATATATTTAAAAAAAACATAATGTCTAAGTAATATTTTTTTTTAAATTCTCTATACAATTGTTAATAATATTGTAAAAAGAGATTTTAAAAAATTTCATTGTTTATACCTTTTTTCAATTGTTAATAAGTATGCGTCGCTTACCTTTAAGTATCGCTGTCTCTCTCTGACTCATGGTTTTTTAAGTATCGCTGTCTCTCTCTGACTCATTGGTTTATAGTTAAAAATATTTATTAATATTTAATAAATCATTTATTAGAGACCACTTTTTAGTCCTTAATAAATATTTCTTAGTACTTAAAGTGATTTGTTTGTATTTAATAAATCTGATATTCATTTATTAAATATTAATAAATCTTTTTTAATACTAAGAAATATTTATTAAGGACTAAAAAGTGGTCTCTAATAAATGATTTGTTAAATATTAATAAATATTTTTAACTATAAACCAATGAATAACTATAAAAAATTTGTCCGGTTGAAAAATAACAATGCCTTGCAATTGTTTAAACAATTTCGGTTTAAACAATATGGCACCGGGTTGCGCCATGGCAACATGCATTTATATCATTAGGAGGGCAATTTGAAGAGGATCGCATAAAAAAATTGAGGTGGAATAGTTTTCGGTACTCGTGCGCCGATTCCTTTTGCTCTAATTAGAAGTTTGAACTGAAACTCGTAGTCGCTTAACTGTATATGTACGGTTAATCGTTAATAAAATTTATTAAATAATAATAGTTACATATACTTATTTTAACAATGTGTTTTTGTGTTTTTATAATTTGTTTGTTTCTTGTGATTACTTAAATCTGATTATTTGCTTATGCATTAATTTTGGTATATAGGGACTTATACACTTTTATTATAAGCCTTAAACACTTGTTTTTCAGCCTTTGTAGTTTCTTATTTTTGAGGGATTTGTTTTGCCACACTGATGAAGCATTAGTTATAACCGGCCTTATAATAGCAGTATATAACAATCTTTTATTTTTTATTGATAGAAGGGATGTCGTTTATGAAGGCCACAAACAAGGCGTGTCTCAACACGCTTCTTGGGAACACCAGAAGAAGGGGTACTTCATGATGAATTTTAACGTGTTTATTTTGATGTAGAATTTGTGATTTTGTAAGTAATTGCCTATCAGTCTAACTAAGTATTTGGGAAATTTGTAGTGTATTAATTTGTACACTATGGCGTCCTGTCAGACTATATCAAAACCTTTTACAATAAAGAACTTTTACGGTAAAGGAGTGCCGTAGTTGTGACATTATTTTTGTTATAATTGATCATGTTATGATTTACAATTCTTGCCACCTAAAGGTCCGTGCTATGAACCCTCCAAAAACTGAACTGCTCATTTCTGATTAGTCCGATCCGAGCGTCATGTATATTTATTCTTTTGAGAATAATTTTTTCTGCAATTTTTTAGAACTTAGTAGACTGATAGGTCTATAATTTTTAGGATCGTTGTATTTTTTGGCACGCTTAGGTACATTACTACTGCAGGAATCTGGAAAATAGTCAGTTTTCAATATAGCGTTTATTATTTGATATACGGTGCTTTAGACAACTACGCTAGATGAGTTTTTATTCAAACTACTAATGAAATGCACTTTACTCTATGGTCTACTTGTTGTTCATATAAATGTCAGTTTGTTTGTTTTTTAATTGTCGAGTACTTAAACAAAAAATTGATTTTTCTACTTTTTGTAAATAAATTTTAATGAAGTGACAAAAATCAACTTTTTTTAAAACTAAACTACCCTCACTTTTACTACAAATAGTTTAATATCAATGAAATTAGGATTCTAAAATTAAATTTTAGCACTTATAGCACAGTAAAAAAACATGTCTATTCACAACAAGAAACTCTATGGAACTCTATATCATATACATTACGTGGAGTGAAAAGTCCCGGGCCTAGCGCATAGATGGTGCTAGTTTTATTGCAGTCACCTTCTTTTTCAGTTAATACTAATCTGCAAAAGACAGCTGTTAAAATTTCATGATATTCTATTCATAAGTTTGTGAGTTATTGTGCTAAGAGTGACTCTACTTTTGTTATTTTCAAAACAATGGATCAAAAACAATTTCGTGTTTTAATTTTACACTGCTTCTTGATGGGAAAAAATACCGTTCAAGCGAAGCAATGGCTTGAAAAGTGTTATGAGACTCCGCTCCATCCGAAACAACAATAAAACGTTGGTTTGGTAACTGTAAACGTGGCCGTAGAGACACCGATGATGCAGAACGCAGTAGACCTCCAAATGAGGCGGTAACACCAGAAAACATAAAAAAAATCCACAAAATCGTTTTGAATGATCGAAAAGTGAAGTTGCGTGAGCTAGCTGACATCGTAAAGATATCAAAAGAACGTGTTGGCTTTATATTGCATGAGCATTTGACTATGAGAAAGCTCTGTTCAAAGTGGGTGCCGCGTTTGCTCACTGTTGACCAAAAAACGAGAACGTGTTGATGATTCTGAGCAGTGTTTGGCCTTGTTTAAACGTAACAAACCGGAATTTTTTCGCCAGACTTGGCTCCCAGCGACTGTAGGCTGTTCACAGACCTGAAAAAAATGCTCACCGGTAAGAAATTTCGCACGAATGAAGAGGTTATCGCTGAAACTGAGGCCTATTTTAAGGCAAAAGATAAATCGTTCTACAAAAGTGGTATTGAAATGTTAGAGCGGCGCTGGACAATAATATGCATTGCTCTTGATGGAGATTACGTTGATGAATAAAGCTAATTTTGAACCAAAAAAACTGTGTTTTCTTTGTAAGGCCCGGGACTTTTCAGTCAATGTGTTAGAACGACTCTAATTAAACAAAATAAATAGGTTAAACGTTATTTATGCAAGAACAATCATAAATGGATTTTTATAATCCAATAATGGCAAAAGAAAAAAAAAATTAAAAACATTATTTCGAGGACAAATTTTAGGGTGTATTTGTTATTAATTGTTTTTTAAATTACATGAATTAAGATCAAACAATTATTTATATCGAACAATCAAGAACAAGCGACGAATTAACGATATATCAAAATAAAAATTAAAAATAGTTTTGCAGAGCTAAATTTGGTGATGATAAAATTGATATATTCTGTGGTAGATATTTGTAATGGACGATGCATGTGCTGACATATATGGGAATTGTCCTTAATATACAATTAAGAGATGAGCAACCATGGTGTTAAGATTCATAGATTTGAATAGTCAAAATCCCTTAAGTGGATAAAAAAAGAAAAAGAGACATCTATAATGAATACAATATATTGTATTTCTGTCAACATTTGCACGAAAATAACTGAAAAATAATTATCCAAATGTTATGAAGTTTGGTGAGCACGGTCTTGACATGAAAATGGAAGGCTTGTCAAAGATATTTTTCTGGATCAACAAGACTTCCGTTTTTATGTCAAGAAGATTATGGATTCCAAATTTCATAACATTTTGATGATTATTTTTTTAGTTACTTTTCCACAAAAATTGACTGTTAATTGCAACTAAAATTTTCTGTTAATTGCACTTAAAATGCACCTAATTGACAGTAGCTTAATCTACAAACCAATTTTAAACCTCAAATTTGAAGGACTGCACAGATGCGTAAAGCTCTAAAATAGAAGAAAAATTTTCAATGCCAAATTTTCAATTTTGTATTGACATTGTTCTCTCATCCACGAGTCGGTGAGCTTGTTTCAAAATTTTGCGTGTTTTAGCCAAATATTTGAGTATATAATCAATGAATTTTAAATAATATTATTTCCTTATCATGGATTATCTTGTTTTATCTGTTCATTTAATACATAAGTCAAATGTTTTGAACCAAATTTTCCATTCTCTGAATATTAAAGCTTGCGGTCTTATGCATTATATTATTTTAATGGGTGAAGTATATAGTTGTCTAAATTCCTGCAAAATTAAAATAAGTTAACCAACGGGATTTTTGGAATTTTTATTATGTAATGAAACTTTTTATAATAATAATATGTATAAACTTTTTTGGTTAAGCCAATATTGATATATGAAAGAGAAAATTTATAGTGTTACTCTTTCCGAAAATACGATCGATATACTTGTAAACAACTTCTACAAAGAACATGTTGGGGTATCAACATTTACACTCAACTGTGCGCGCAATTGGAATTGGGGGAAATGTGAGTAAAATCCATTACGTTGCAATAATCTCTTAACTATTTTTATTGCATCTCATTTGGTGATAAAGAATTACAAAAATTATGGATAAGGCAATTTTATCACAAATTGACAGTAAAAGCAACTTAAATTTCTTTAAAATGTTACCTCATCATAAAGACGGTGCGAAATATTTAATTGTGGACTCTAGGGAAATTAGAAGGATGTATGCTAATTTCATATTGTTTAAATTTAATTATGAAAGAAAAAGTGAAAGGGGAAAATTATGTGTTCTGTGTAAATAATATATTGAAAGTACGCAGGCTATTCTAGATTGCTGAGACAGAGAGTGGGCAGAACGGGAAATGATTTTTAAGTTGGGAATCGATAAACCAATCCAAATAAGCTGTGGATTAATATTATTGAGAATTATATTCTCAATAAACGAAAGGATAAAATTTGAAAAAGTCAAAACAGTATGATTTTGTATTGTTCTTTGTATTTGTATTTTTTTACTTCCTTTAATTTTATTTTAGTGTTAGAGATAAAAAGTTTATGTCTATGTATAACAAATTAAAAGTTATTATTATATTTCGAATGTTTTATGTTCCAATAAATAACTTTATGTATAATGTATACTTTTGCTAGATATAGTGTACATCTAATTGACAAATTGATACTGTATTTAAAACTTTGCGTAGAACCATGTATTAACTAGTGAATGTATACATTTAGTGAAATTAATACTTTATCTGTAACATCACAGTCTAATTATAAGTGAATTGTTGAGTATATTAAATGACCATTTAGAGACAACTTCATAATGTAGATATTCGGCTTCATGATTATGCAATTATTTTGAATGGGATGGCATTATTAGCATGTGGGTTTCATTTAATTTAATGATTGAATAGTCTATTCGGATTATTTAACAAAAACATTTAAAGTAATTTTTAAATTTAGTTTGTTTAAAATTCATCTTATAAAATACTTTCAATATATTATCTTAACCTACGTAACTTCAATTAACCTGGTATAGAATACATAAAACAGAATATTAAGAAAATTTTATAGTTAAGAGTTTCACTCATGTTAAGAATGGCTAAGGGAAGAGAGGGGAAAGATGACCACACAAGAAAATTGTGCTTATGCTATTGCAAAATCACAAATTCTGATTAACTTTATAATCACATTGCCTGGCTATTATGTAAAAACAACATAACTTTTGCAATAACATGTTATAGTATCTTAAATTTCATAAGTAAAATTGTTAGGTTTCGATTTTAGCTTGGTGCGGGTTAAATTAAAAGTACAATTTTTTGCTGGTCACGTTTTTAGGATAAGTATAAATCTAGTTTTCTATTTGGTAAACTCATAGAATATCATCGCTGCTCATAAATTCAATTTTCAAATTTGAGGTATATAATTCTAAATATATGTAAAGGCATCTTTTCCATTACCATTTTTTAAGAAATATATTAATTGCAAGGTTAGTTTTCTATAAAAATTTCTCCTCTGTAATAATTGTATTCAAAAAAATAATAATATATGCCACTTATAATTGAATCCAAAACAATAGTAATATACGTTTGAGTTAAGGAGGTTGAATAATATCACTTAAGAGACAATGTAACTTCTGTAATAATTTACACTCGTTAAATATATTTTTTATTTTTCTCGAACAAATAACTCAAATAATAACTATCCAATTGTAATGAAATTTGGTATGCACAATGGTGACATGAAAACGAAGGGTGTGTGAAGATTTTTTTACAAACAAACATTTCTAAATATAAAATAAATTTTTGATTTTTACTTTAGAATTTATTTTTCGAAAAAAATACAAAATGTATAACATGAAAGAGTGTACTTATTACAGAAGTATTAATTCTGTCTCAATTTTAAAACGTTAATTTTATTTATACAAATGGTTATAAATTTATTGTAATATTAATACATATTAATTGCACTTTGACAAGCTACAGTATTTATAACGTTATAAAAATTGTTTAATCATAATTTTGAGAAAATGAAGCCTGATAAATTTCCGAAACATGCTGACCTATTACGAACTTCGAAATCAATCATTAAAAAAATTATTTTTTAACATAAAATTTTTTCTTTTCGACGGATAAACTAAATTTTGGATTTTATTCGTGTATCATTTTGATAGTAGGAATGATTTCGGACTTTGAACGTCAATTTTCTTAGCGTATAATGTTTTAATGTATGATTTTAATGAAATTAAATGGCATGAAATCGTGTTGATTTTACCAAAATATTATTTTTTGTGACTTTTTATTAGGAATCAACATTATCAAGTACTTTTTTGAACATAGAAAACTACCCAATTTATTCAGAAGTTGTATTTTTAAAATTCGGGCTACGAAACTTTTTTAGCATATATGATGGATTGATCTTCCCACATATTACATTTGCGGGAAGTATTGCTTTTTTGTTTCAATATGAAAAAATCTGCGGCTGAGGCTTACCGGATTATCTTAGATACTTATGGTATATTAGTGACAGAACGGTTATTAGTGACAGAGCGTGTTGGGAATGGTTCCAACATTTTAAGAGTGGCGATTTTACTGTCGAAGACCGTCATAGTGGTGGACGGAACCAGTTTGGCGTAATTTATTATGAGCTTCTGAAACCGTCTGAAACCATCACAGGTGAGCGTTATAGAACGCAATTGATGCGCCTAAGCTGTGCTTTAAAAGAAATACGGCCACAGTACAACGCGAGACACGATAAAGTGATTTTACAGCATGATAATGCTAGATCTCACGTTGCCAAAGTACTTTCCAGATGTTGCTCCGTCTGATTTTCATCTATTTCACACGACCTGACTGACCAGCACTTCAGAGCTCATATGAAAAAGTGAAAAATTGGATCGACTTGGATCTTATCGAAAGATGGAGAATTTTTTCGCCGCGGGATTCGCCTGCTGCCTGAGAGATGGGCCAAAGTGGTAGCATAACGATGGACAATACTTTGAAACTTAATGTATGTAATCGTTTTGTTGTAATAAAGCCTCAAATAAAAAAAAAACCGGCGGAAGCAAAGTTGTAGATAATAAATTTATAAAATCCACATCAAAATTAACTAAACGATTTGTGTTGATGATGAACATGTATCGATTTTTCTTCTTTACTATTATTTGATATAGATGTCTCATTTCTGAGAACACTGACTCTTAAATTTGCAAATTTTAAGATTGTTTTAATCGAATTATATACATACATGTATTTTAGAGGAACTAAAGCTATAAGCCCTTTAGGTCTATCAACTATCAACGAATTCATAAAATTTAACATACAACATCTACCACACAGGTGACTTATTGCCTCTGGGTGTTATACATTTAAATATCTAAACAAGAATATCGAGTAATGTTGTAAGTTATTACGTTTAATTAAACATAAATAATACTTTTATTTAAATAATTATTAATGTTGTACTACACAATTCTGATTCAAAAATTGAGTTGTGAGATTGAATTTTTTTTGATAAGCCATTGGTTTATTGTGGATATTATTTGCTCACATTATTTGAGTACTGACGTTGCCTACAAAAGACTCAAAATATATATTAAAAGAAAACGCAATATATTTGTAAATGTTCAAAGAGTTTTTGTTCCATTAGTAACGACATAATTATAATGATGAAAAATAATACAATTACAAATATGTCATTAGCTCTTCAATGATCTCCAGAAAAGGATTATAAAGGGAAGATTGGAACAAGGATTTTGAAATTGTTAGGACAATGTTATCGATGGTCAGGTGTCCAGTTTCACGGTGTAGAGCTTCGGACGGCAATTGGAGAGGATTTTTCCGAGATCACACGAAGGCAACGGTTTTCGAATTGGTCCACTTTCATGATTAGCGAAGATGCAACATTATTCCAGATAGAGACTGCGTACGCGAGTATTGGGCGGATACATTACTTGTAAAGTTCATGCTTTAAACTTTCGCCTAGTTTACTCTTGGGGTTGAATAATGGGTATAATCCTGCAAAGGATACGTTTCCCAGTACCAGGCCCTTTTTTGCCTTCTACGTCCAGTTAAACTATCTTTGAAGGGTTACTCTCAGATACACAACACTTTAAACTTTGTATGCCAAACTTCTTCAATCCAACTGGGTATGAGAAAAATTTATTTTTTCGAATGAAAAGAATAGATTGAGTCTTGGTGGAGTTAATTTTGAATTTTTATAAATTGAAATAGTTTTCAACAATGGATAATTTATTAAATCGAAACTTGTAGATGGCCGTGTCATCGGCTAAGAGAGCAGTTTCGGTATCTCGATTTCTCGGGATATTGTTGATATAATATAAAAACGGGACCCAAGCAAGAAGCCTTGGCGTACACCAACTTTGACACAGTGTTGGGTCGATGTACTTTGTTGGATATAGATTTGGGATTTATGGTTAGATAAATATTAAATTAATAATTTTAGGATGTAGGTTGATATATTAAGTTTGAGGATGAGTCCATCGTGCCAAAGTATGTCAACCTGGCTCTGTTGTAGGATAAAGTGTCTGTGAGTATCTTCATGTTTCACTAGTCACTGCTAAAATTCATGGTTCAGCTGGTACTATTAATAGCCTAGTATATATTTCACATTACGCTGGTTTATAAATTTTAGACACTTATAGCGCATGAATCGATTAAGAACTCCCTTCCACGTACTATGAACGGTACGAATACACATATCAAAAATTACGGCTGAATCTATAGAATGTAGTCAACCAGGGATTTTAACTCAATATAAATGTCCTATTTTTGATTCTTACGTCCATGAAGAGAGAACTTGTTTGTTTTTGAATCAGATTTATTTAGTCCAACACTACGTTTTGACGATGTAAACAATTATATATAGTAAATTGAACTGGTAGGATTATTATACTATTTAAAAAACCTTGAGTTATAATTTATTTCAAATCACATAAAATGTGATAGCAAAATAATATGTATAAATATTTATGAATTTTTTATAAATTTATTCTCTCAATGCATTCTCATTATATTGTAAACCTACAAAATATGTTTAGGTCGTAGATCGTAAGTAAATTCATCGCATTTTAAAAGACCATAACAGTGTACGTATGGGCATTGTGTATCCAAATGTTTTCTTTCGTTGCTATGGATACGAAATACTACTTTTATCAATCAAATGATATTATAAGTCTGTGAATGATAAATGATTTAACATTTGTCAAAATTTATTTACAAATTTAAATAAATAATTATTTATATTTGCAATTAAATATAACTACTAATACAATTTCATCGATCATTCTTACGATTTTCAACCCAAAAACTACAATTAAATATCATTTTTACAAAATTATTTTACTACAAATTAAACTACCAGTGGCGCCACTACTACTAGTGGTGCAACAATCAATTAAAAAGTCCCATTCACCAAAATTAAAATTGATTCGTAAGCGAATAAGGCACTTAAAAATTGTTTTCCATCTCTTTTTTGCAAAAAAAGTTTTATGGGTGATTCTATGATAAACGGTAATTTTCTATAGAAAAATCGACAAACTTTTTGAATATTAATGTAATTTATATAACATTTTAATCGTAAATTTTGAAGGGAAGTGTATATAAGTGCCATGGATATCGATAGGACCTCTAACTGTAGAATGACCCTTATGTATAATCACTATAGAGATGAAGGCATTTGACGTCATTTATGCAAATCTTTTTCTTTTTTCTTCCCTATTTCAAATGTCTATCCGTCTGTCTCTATGTTCGCTTATCAACTTGTCCACCATCAAGAACGAAAAGAGACAGCGAGCTAAATTTTTGTTATACCATAGACTTTACTTTGTGAAGTCTGTGGTATAACAACGATTTAGCATTTCATTTGTCTTTGTCTATCCGTCTATGTTTGTACCGCTGTAACTATCGAACCACATTTTCGATTTTGACGAACTTTGGTAGGACCATTGATTGATTACATTAAAAAATTCATTATATTGTTTTTAGAAAATTTTCATTTCTCCTTTCGGGAAAATCAATTTTTTTCTAAAATAATTAACTATTTTCTAGAATAAAAAATTCGAACACGAGACTTTTTGTTTAGAAACCAGGTTATAACCACTAGGCTACGCTACTTTATATTTGAAACTATATTTTTAATTTATTAGTTATTAATTTTTTAGAAAATTTCCATTTCTCCTTTCGGGAAAAATCTATTTTTTTTCTAAAATAGTTAACTATTTTCTAAAATAAAAAAAATCAAAAATTATTAACCGGTTTCGAACACGAGACTTTTTGTTTAGAAACCATGTTATCACCACTAGGCTACGGTACTTAATATTTTAAACTATTTTTTTTTATGAAATACATATAGTTATTAATTTTTTGACATAATTTTTAATTTGTTTAAGATCATGTTTTGAATTGTGTCAGATATCCTTTAAATTTTTTGTACGTATTATATTTATGTACATTTTATTTACTTTTGAATGAGGTCTACACTTCACAGAGCTACGAGTTTACAAATGTAACGAATAGCGTCATCATCAGAATAATATTATAAAAATATTTTCGTTTTATTTTCGACGTGTAAATCGAAACATTTACAAAAAAATTTAAATAAATTGTGGATACGCACATAACATGGTAAGTTTAAGTTTGTGAACATGCAAAATTGAACATTTGGGTTCAATGGATCCATGACTCAACTTTTAGACCATAAGAGATAGAGAATAAAATTTCAGATATAAATTAGTTTTTGTTCACACATTTTTTTGGAAAATTCTTAGATTTACTACAATTACTGCTCAAATTCAGATAATGAAAACATATGCAATTGACACAAAGTAAGTAAATATTGAAAATACTATACACACCAGCTGGGGATCGAATCTGGTACATCTAATTGCAGGTCGTGCGTGATACCTCTACACCCTAGGTGCCTCTTAGTAGTTTAATTGCATATCTTATGTACGTGATATTTTCAATTTTTGTGGTATGTCTTTATCCAATATGGAACTTGACAGTATCGTATGTAATTATTATTACTATGAATAAAAGCGTATTGTATTCATTTTAATAACTTTTGTTGTTTTTAACGCAGTTTTATCTATTTCACTGAAGTAGAAATGACGTATGCACCTCAATTGATAATCGTCTATTATCGAATTTCATGTATAACACAAAGTATTACATAACAAATGTGTGCTGTATATTTAGTGTATTTTAATAAGATTAATGATTAGAAAAAGCTCACATAGATACGGAACATATTTATTAAGTATTTAAACAATTTACAGTGTTTATTGTAATCGTCATTTATTTTTTTTAGTTTCAAACTGATGATATTCAAATGC
Source organism: Chrysopa pallens (assembly GCA_020423425.1). Lineage (NCBI taxonomy): Eukaryota > Metazoa > Arthropoda > Insecta > Neuroptera > Chrysopidae > Chrysopa > Chrysopa pallens. The sequence continues at coordinate 18,010,719 of CM035596.1, forward strand.
GGACATCACATTCTGAATTGTTATGTCCGCCATGATAAAATTCGCGCAATATCGTGTATTATACCTTCTGTTACAAGTCGATAAAAAAAAAATGTATAAATTATAATTACAAAGTACAAGGATTTTTGTAACATGAATGTTACTTTTAGTGATATTCAACAAAATGATTTAATTAATCATGATTGTTACATATGATCAAATTATTTAATATGTTTAACTAGACATAATGGCGACGATTCATTCAAATTATTAGTTTTTTTAATGCGAATATTATTTTGTTTAAGGAGTTTTATACAATTAGAATTTTCAAAAAATCGATTTTTTTTTACTTTTATTTTCTTAATGTACATATATTTAAGAATACACACAGAAAATTTTATATCGTTCCGGTGAATATTTTCGAAGTTACACGCAAATTTGAAAGGCGTTTCAGAGTGCTTGAATATATGTTTCAAATTTTAAACGCGTTTTTCGTTAAATGGTGTTTTCAAAGTTGGTGACCAACATTACTCGAAAATGGCTAAGCCGATTACTATTTATGGCCGAAATTTTGGTCAAAAATCGATTTATTTTGCTTATTCCTTCGATATAATTACTAGATTTAATATTACTTTAACGAAATCTGTTTGGATTTTTAATTTCAGAGGATCCAGTTCAAAGATATAGTGGTCACCGCAAAACGTCTTTTTTGAGAGGAGCTCCCGGAGATCAGCTGTAGCTCCTTTCCAAATAAATATTTTTACTAATACAGTTAAAGATGCTACAATATGTGTACAAACTTTTAGATCAATAAATTTAAAAGTTTTTTCAGAAAAATTCTGGAAAATTCGCTTTTTTCGGCCTTCTAACTGTATATAACCCCATTTAAGGCCGCATTTATTCATTTAAAGATGATATTAAATTTTAAGTTTAATCATTAAAATTAAAGTATGCAAAAAAATACGCAACGCGGTTTCGAATGGAATAAAAAAATAATACCTCACCCATTTAAGATAGAAAATCGACTTAGAAATTACCATTAACACATTTTTTATGCCGGAAGTAGCATAATATTTAATAAAATTCAAGACAACAATATCTGTTATTAAACTCATAAACAAAAAAACATATTTCTTAAAACTATTCATTTTTTTTTTTGAATCTTTAAAAATGAAAATTTAGTGCTACCGTTCGTTGCCTGTGAGGAAATATTTGAATTTTATTTGGCTTTTTTAACACTTTCCGCCATTATTCAACTGTATTTAATGCTTCTGTGTTTCGAAAGCATTACATCATGGATGATAGCCTACATATGATGTCATCAATATTCTATATAAGCCAATAGTAATGTTTATATCATTTTGGGTGACGTTCCTTTTGGTGGATTCCTATGCATGCTATACTTTCGAATGACAAGAATATTTATGGCATTCGGACATTAGTAAAAAAATGCAGCTCAAGAAGTAAATATTAATTAAATTAATGTAAATAATAATATAATATTTTCACAGCTATTTAAAAATACTAAAAAAGTAAAAGCATCCTTAAATATACAGATAATTCATTGGTTGGTGAATTTAAAAAAAAAAAGGATAAATACAGTTATTTTCCGTTTTAAAGTAACGAAAATAACAAGTGTTGATTTAAAGTGATTACGAATACAGAATGAGATATCTATAAAAAAGATGATATTTTCGCGGAAAATTAATTATCTAAATGTAATGAAATTTGGTATGGAAAATTCTAATTTGAAACAAGTGACGATAACAACTATTTGAGTTAACTGCTTAGATATTCAACATTTGATTCAGTATCAATGTTTGAACTATTTTAATGATTATCATTCATAAAATACTGTAAATATTCAATCTAAACAGTTATAAATATACATATAACAATAAAATGCATTATATGTGTTTATTAGTTAAATTTGAAATAAAATTGCAACGAAGTTTATTAAAAAAATGTTTCAAACAAAAATTGTTTTCCTTAAAAAAACCATTATATTTTTGTCTGAATGAATTTTTCTACTATTTTTGATGGTTTAAAAGTTGGTACATGGGTCTATTGGACCCAATGGTTCGATTTTATTTATTAACGAGCTTAAATTCAGTTTTTAAAATTTCAACGTAAAATCTTTTTTTGTGTTTGAGTTATCTTGTTGATGGACGGACGAACATGCGGAAATGGATTAATCAGGTGATTCTATGAATATCTATACCAAAATTTAGTTTGTGGTTTCAATATGTTCTAAAGCCACAAAATTTTGACTACAATTAATATACTCTGATTTATTTTATATATGGCGAGTAAAAATAAACATCATTATATTTATAAAATTGGAAATTCTCATTTGAAAATTTCGTTTGATTTTTAAACTCATTCCACATTTAGATCGTGGAGATCAGCAGAGAGAGGTATTTAAATAAAGGAAATCTATTAATTTTTTTAATATTCTACATTCCAATATCTTCAGGATGCCATTTGGATGTTCAACTTTTTCAACATAAGTATTATGTCCAGAATTCTTGAAAATATTTATTCTTGAAAATAAGTTAATATAGCATTATATATATATGTTACGGTAAATGTATACTCTTGGGAAAAGTACAATTTTTGCGAAAAATGTGTACATATCCCAAAAAGTTAGGTATATGTGCACTGAATATAATGTATTTGTACATTTTCCGTCAAATGTGTACTCTTGCCTTCACGTTTTGGTAAATGTATACTCTTACCTTCATGCTTTAAGGAAAGTTGGAATACAAACAAATTAAAAATGTTGTTGCAGTAAAAAAATATTTATAATATTTAAATAAACATAATACAAAAGGCTTTTATACCAAAAATTATTTTAAGTAAAAAATCTAAATGGAAAACAAAACATACTTTTCTTTGCATATTATATAATATGTCGTAGGTTATGATCCCAATATTCATAAATACAATTTTCGTCCTAGTTTTTCAGGACCAATACGATGATGGGAATCAAACAAATAATAATAATAACATAATTTTCTTTATTATAACAGTTAAATTTTATAAAACTATAAATGAACATATAGAAATTTCATAATTAAAAAAGTTTTAATTATTTGATCAAGAATTGCTATTGTAGCACTTGGACACACCATTAAAAGTATTCGCTAATTCGTGGATAATTTTATTTGCAAACTCCGATTTTATTTGTGATTTCGTATTTTGTATGCTCACATTTACCAAAACGACATGGTCATTGTGAATTCAATGTACATTTCCCTTCTTTGAAATTGTAAATGTTAGTTGAATGCACATTACCCAAACGAGGAGGGAAATGTGCACATTTACCGGAAAATGTGTATATTTGTCACAATATCTACCTTTACCGTAACATATATACAAACGCTTATCTACAAACAATATATTATTAATGTATAACTTATATGCGGACATTGCACATACTTATGTATTATATGTAGAACAATTTGGAAGTTTCTACATAAATATGTCAGTCTGTGAATTTTATCATGTTTTTACGAAATCAGAGTTTTCTTTTTTTCATTTTGTTAGCGACATCTAATTAAAATGCGGTTATCACTATGTTAAATTATCTGTAAAAATGTCCATGACAGACAAAAAGGTTCGGTGTTTAATAATAAATATTTTGACAAACATAAAATAAATATATAACATATAGTTCGTTAATAAATAATGTTTATATAAAAAGTATGCATTATTTAAATTAAATCTTAGAATGATTACTATACGTTTATTTTATTTATTGTAATAATAATATTGTTTTGTTTGTAACGCAATTAAACACTGCGTTAAATTTCTTAGACTTGCATAGTATGATATCTGGGAAATGTTCATTAGTCGTTATTTAAGCGAAGTTTTATTTTATCTGCTGTATTTGCATTTTTATAGAATATACTAGCTGATACCCGCTACTTTATTTAAAATGTTATTTTTTCTCTAAAATTAAAAGATTAAAAATATTAAAAATGTAAGATTTGGTTTATTTACGGGACATTTTATGAGGGTATGAATGTGGACACGCAATTTTTGTCTTTACTTTCTCAAATGGTACATACGCCATGGTAGGCCGTTTGTAAACCACCATAAAAAAAGTGGAAATCTGTTTATTTCTTTAAACTTTGCTATTTAACTTTTTTCCAGACGACTTCCAAAATTCAGATAAACCAAATTTTAACCTTAAACTTCCCGAATTCAGATCGCCCGTAAGTTTTTTTTCCTTATATTTTTATCATATTATTACGTTTCCAATTGGTTGCATTTTTTTGTTTTCAAAAATTATCTACCCTGGTATATAATGGTAGAATATTTTTTCCCTAAATTAACTACTCTGTTTCGCGCCGTTTTCTTAAGGCAATGTGGAAGCAAAAAATAGATTAAGGGCAACTAATTTAGCTTATTATTATTTAGATTTGAATTTGTGAATACAAATTACTTTTCAAAGTCCCATCCGTTACATTGCAGTAGCAGCAACTGAACAGGCATTTGTCCGCAAGCTAAATGGTGTGATACAAAGGTATCGACTCTAGTACTACTAACTCTTTGCGTTTGGCCGGATTGATGCCGACCGCCATTGTACATTGACCACCGTTATCCCCGTTTCCTCGAATCCAGATGGAATAAACTATACCTTACAAAATCGGTAAATTTTGTGTATAAATAAGACTAAATAAGTATAAATAAACCACATATGCTTTGTATTTAAACTAGATAAAAGGCGTCCATTGCAACCTTTCTTTAATTATTATTTATAAAAAAATATTATAAAAATAATAAGCATTATTATAATGATATCGTCCTATCATCCTATCCTAAAACAGATATCACAAGACAATATAGGTGCGTTCCGTTTTTCTTACATCTTTGCAAATATTTACAAACAAATAACTATGATTATGTATGCATGATATGTTGTTATTTTAAATTCATTGTAAATATATACAAATGTAGACCAGAGTCGATAATTTTTGAAACCAACATAAAACTTTATTAGGATGAAATTAATTTACGAGCGATAGGTGTAAAAAACGGTTTATCTCGATTTCCAGCAAAACTACAAGTGCTATGGAAAAAGTTAAATAGTTGTAGATAATAAAAAGATTTACAACTTTTGTATTTATACATTTTTCACATAACCTCAAAATTTATGTGAAAAATTGAAATAATCTTTTTATTTCTATATTTTACATAATTTGGTGAAAAGTTGCCTTTTTATGTTCCAAATACACTGTAATTTTTTTTAAATTTAAAATATTTATATTTTCACCTTATTTTGAATAATGTTTTACTCTTAAAAACTCACCCCTGTCAATTCCTGATCTCAGATCGTCCTTAAATTAGTATTCATTTCATTCTTGTTAAATTATTTTCCGTTTACGAAGGGTTTCATTCTTCTATAATTTTTTTTACTTTCTACCATTTGTAAAGGATACTATCCTGGTCTAATTTTTGTATTATAATTTTTATAATCCGTCATTTAACGTAAAGGCAGTCAAGAATATTATTAATTAAACACTTCTTTCATATTTACCTTTAGAAAATAATCAGATACAGTGCCCGTCCGCGAAAATTTCTTCGTGTTGACCTATTTTCTTGGAAATTCAGTTAGAGTTGTCGCTCGTTTCAACATACTTAGAAAAGGGTTAGAGACGAAAGAGAAGGAAATTAAATGTGTACTTGCCGCTGAGAATCAACCGCCACTCTAGATTAATTTTTTTGAAAGCTATTGAAGTGATTTGAACTTAAGATAAGAAGATAAATATAGAATTTCAGACGTAGGATAATTGTAGGGTTTATTGGTGTTGATATTGATATGAAATTTAAAATTCGTATGAGTTTTATTAATATATGTATTACATAAATTACATTTATCCAATCTTTTTTATCAAATAATATTTAAGATGCGTTTACAATAAATAAATGTGTACCATACATGATACCTTTTCAAATTTATGTGTACTAAGTAATATACTTCGTATCTTATACTCTGGTTCGTTATATCCTATATATGTTATGTATGTGTTTGTCTTTTACTTAAATACTAACCATGTAATAAACAGAGAATAATGTTGCCTTAATCTCATTCTCTCGTACGTGAAATTCTATAAATATTTTGATCTCATACTGTTGCTCGTTAAATTCTATATATACTTCTATTTCACACTGTCGCATGTTATATTCTACAGATGTCACATATGGCTGTTTTTTTTTATTGTCGTATTTTCGTTTTAGCCAGTTTTAGATTACAACGTTATTAATGAAGTTTCACTTCAAAAATTATGGTTTTTCATTTCCTTTTATACCATTTCTTTTCACATTAAAAAAAACTACATTATTCTAGAATGCATAAACAAAAATTGTTTGGTGGGGGGGGGGGGGAATAATAAATTTCTCAAATGTCATAAACAAAAGTAAAATCAGAACAAATCGTTTAATTAGGCACATGACAAAATGCTGGATTAAACCTGCCTACTATATGATACATATAACAAACATTGCATTTTACTATTTATTATCTTTGCTTAACTGTTGTTTTTTTAATAATAATGTTGATTTGACAATTGAAATAATAACTGAATGCAGAAATAATTTATCATTCTTATTGTAAATAAATTAGAATTTATTAGTAGTACGGGATCCAGCTGCTAAATTAGCACATTAATAATTTAGATTATCAAGATTTCATAACAGTATATTTAAAAAATCCGATAAGTCATATTGATAGCTTGGCTGCAACCTGGTGTAAACAGATATAATATTGCGTAAAATTTTTCGATTATAATGTATACTAATTTCATTTGTACCACATTAAAGCTCATTTTTTCCTGTACTTAATGGTTCCTATATAAAAAAATCCTCATGTCATAGTTCCCTACACTAAAAGATGCTAGGTATTAATAATAAAGTGACGGGGTCAGCGCGACGCTACTTTTTAGACAAGTATGCTAAATTCCAGTTGAACGCGTTTTTTGAGCTATAATAAATAAGGTTCTCAGTAAAGCAGCTAAGCAGAGGTTTATGTTTTAGGTTTATTCTTGTCTAACAACTACCGTCTCGCAATTATTATCTCTGTCACTTTATTTTTAATTCCTAACATCTTTTAGGGTAGGAAGTTTGACTTAAGAGTTTTTTTTTTATATAGGAATCATTAACTACAGGAAAAAATGAGGTCTAATGTGGTACAAATGAACTGAGTATACGTTATGAACGAAAAGTTTTACAAAAAATTATACCTGTTTACACCTGGGTGCGTAGAGGTTACGTCTATGCAACCTGCAGCAACTATGACTTTTCAGATCTTCTAAACAAACAGTTGTGAAGTGGTGTAGGTTTTATTTCCATAAGATGTAAACGAAATGTTTTTCTAAAAGTAAATTAATAATACTTTAATTAATAATACTGGCGGATAATTTTTAATTGACATTTGATGAAAAGTGACTTCCCTTAGTTGTAAAAATTTTTAAAAATTATATCTTGCAAATTTAAAAAATAATGTACTAATTTAGCAGCCGGCACTTGGACTATAAAAATCTAAAGCTGACTGTAAGTTCATAGCAATTTAATTTACGGACACTTAAAATATAAAAAAATATATAGAAACAAGTGAAAATAACAACTTACTGTGTGAATTGTTTAGATATTCGACTTATAGTTTAGTATCAATGTTTGAACTATTTTTAATCATTATCATTCATAAAACACTCTAAATATGCAGTTCATACATTTTCAAAAATATATAATAAAATACTTATCGGAATTTTATATGTGTTTATTAGCTAAATTTGAGCTAAAATTAAGACGAATTTAAACAGTTTATGACAAAATTTTTTTTTTATAATTTTTTGATTTCTTAATTTATGGTTTTTAAGTTGGATCATCGATAGTTTGGACCTAATTGATCGTACATAAACTCACTTTTTTGTATTAAATACGTCACCAAAATTCCAACTAACTGTCTATTTACGTTTTGGAGTTATCTTGGTGACGGACGGATATGTGAGAATGGAATAATTAATAATTAATTGAAAGCATAACCAAAATTTTGTTTATGTCTTCAATATTTTCTAGTGTTACACACTTTAGACTAAAATTAATAAACTCTGACATATTGTACGTATGTCGAGTATATAAAGTAGCAATAATTAAAACATGGATGCTTCCATTGCAGGAATTGATGCAAGAAATGATATCTATATAATAAACATAATCTAATATCATAACTCAAATAATAATTATTGAAATGTAAAACTATGCACAAGCTTGATATAAAAACGGATTTTTACTTTCGAAATTTCAGGGAAAAAGACTTTCCATTTTTATTAGGATTGGGTATACTAAATTTTTTAATATTTCGATAATTAACTTTTAAGTTTTTTTATTCACGAAAATTGAAACAATCTAAATTACATAAGAGATTATCTTTATTATAAAGGTCTCATTGTTAGTGAAAATTCCACTTAAGAGGAATTGATACTAAATGTCACATGTATTTTCCATAAAACAATAAATATTGCTTTTACACAGTTGTCTATAATTTAATATTAAGGACTGTTAAAATATTTTTCATGAAAACCTGTCTTGGTTAACAAAAAACAAAAAGTATTTTGTCCTGAGCTTTCTTAAGATAACGCAATAACTGCAAGTTATAACATTTTGGCATAAGAAAAAAGTAAGCTGATAAGAAGCTTAAAGCTTCAAAATGCTACTTTTTGCATATCGATGTGTTCATTTTTAAGTGAGATACAGCCGTTTAAAAATCACTAAAAATGATCTTTTTTTTTTTGTTCCTTTAATTATTTCTAATAGAATTAATTTTGATAAAAAAATTTTCATTTTATATTTTCAAAATGAAAATTCGTATAGATTGAAAAGTACTATTGAAGGTTAAATTTTATAGTTTTTATAATTTAAATTGAATTCGTAGAATTAAATGTTTTTTACCAATGATTTTAATCCATTAATTTTTTATATAAAATAATTGATAAATATAATAATTGGAGCAGGTTCTGAAGGTATGCCAAAATCAGGCCTTGTATTCTGTGAATGGATTTGTGTACAGAGTAGCTCAAACATTATCAATTCGGATACTGCCGGTCTAAATTTTTGTGCAATTTTTTTTAGGATCCTCCCTAACTGATTCTAAAAATTCTTTCAACGATTTGTCATCAGTACCAAGCATGTTCTTTTTAAAGACAGTATCATATAAGACTATATACAGAGTTTAGAACGTTTTCAAAAGTGATTTGTTAAAATCAGTTAAAAGCGTGAGAGACTATCCCAATATAAATTTTGATAAGTGCAATTGATAAAGAATGAGATTCACTGACCTCCTTCCATTAGTTTACCAAGGGCAGAAATACAAAATTAATTTGACTGGGCCATTTTTCGAATTAACCATTTTGCGAGAAAAAGATTTAAAACAATCAAAAGTAGCTTATTTTTTTAAATTAAACAAATACCATTTGTACAGTCGTAAAACAATTGCTTTTAGTCGTAAAACTAATAGAACGTTAGCATCAAAATTGACCAGAATAGGAACCACATTGTAAAAATGCAATCTTTAACAGATATTAATGTATAAGCTTTTTAATTTTTGTATTATCTGTGAATGATTTAATTTTGTAATAAATCAAATAAATGAATAAAAATAATAATGTAAATTTAATTTGAATATATTAATTTTCGTTGTTTCAGGAAGAGCATGTTTATCTGGCATTAATCACACGTCTATTTAAAGCTGGCAGCAACAACAAAAATTCGAGATATCCCACATATAATCATATTAATTAAAATATCCAGAAAGGGGAGCTTCTCCAAAACTTTTGATACTTCAGAAGTGGAATGTCATAAGAAATTTCCCTCAAGTCATCCAATTTCCTTTCTTCTCTCTTGCAGGTTATTACGTGCCAGTGTAGCAATTTTCGACTAGTTTTGGTCGTTTCTGAGCATGAAATCAACTTAGTTTGTCACAGTTGAGATTTATGCCTGCTTTTGAATTTGCAAGTTCAGTTAGAAAATGCTACTTTTTGCAGTGAAAGAGAACATGATTCAACAACATTACACAAACAAAAAAAGATTAGTGTCGTTCTGGTGGAACCGTTTAGTGTAACTGTTGAATCACCCATTGCGTTGAACTCTTGTAAGTAGTTTATCGCATTTGTCACGTCAGCTCCATATGGGTATGGCATACAAGATGATTGCATGGGGGATATTCGCCAAGGTCCTTCGCTTGCTCGATTTCGGAATGCCAATGTTTCGCATGATCCTGCTGATTACAACATATATATATATATATATATATATATATATATATATATATATATATATATATATATATATATATATATATATATATATATATATATATATATATATATATATATATATATATATATATATATATATAACTTATATTTAGCCATTGGATTTTCATATACAACACATGTAATGGTTTATATTTAATCTATGAGCCTTTAAACATTAAGAAAATGCATAGAAACAAAGATTGCTCAAGACGATTTTAACTGAGTATTTCATTGAATATTATACATATATACATATACAAGGCACTCCTTAAAAAAACAGTTCAAATATTATTTAGTCAATTTTTTTAGTATAACGTGTATAGCGTCCATATACACATTAGGCATGACGGGTTTATATTTTGAACACCTGCGGCCACACTAGCGTTTAATTTACTAATGCGCATGGAAACGTATTAATAATGATGTCTTACCAACGACAAAAATGACGTATATTTCAACACACGTTTTCTGAACGTGGATTTATGTTATAGCCTAAGAGCCCACGACTTTTATTTTATAAAAGTTGAAAGTTTCTCTGTACATGTGTCTTACACAGGTAAGAACGACCACCGATTATAGAGTTTGGGTTGTAGTTACCCGGGCAGGTAACAGGTAGTAAAGGTGTCAAAAATAGTACGTAAAATTTGATGGAGTATAAAGCTTAATTTTTTTATTCGAGATAACTTCAGAAATCTCGTCATCCATTGTCTGACACTTGCTACCCGTTTCTCTAACGAAAGTATAATTATAAATTATTAAAGTTTAGGTGTGTCTGGCAGGGGGTAGAAACTGTCATAAGTGTCCGGCAATGGATGACGAGATTTCTCGTCATCCTTGCTCTATTATAATTTACCATGGTTGACTGGTACTTGAATTTTGTGTCCAAGCTATACGTTTCAAAATTTCGCTGTTTCGTGTTTTTTTAATTTCGATACACACATTTTTTATTGAATATTAGCCGCTTAAAAATTCAGTCAGTTTTGTTGTTGTTTTAACTGTTTCACGTAATTTTACTTGAAATTTCATGTTGTTTCTCGGATGTTTTGGGGGGCACAGAACATAAATAAAACGATGGAAAAGACCTCCAAGGTGCCAGATGCTTAAAGCGGTTGATATCAACGTCATCTACCTTAGACAATACATTTCACTTCAGGTAAAAGTGATGTCGACGTTGATACCGCAGGCCCTATCACCAGAGATCGATGTCGGCATTATATTCGTGTTCAGCGATCTTAAAAACCTCCGAGTAAGTAATTATGTAACGAATTCCTATAGAGCCACAGTAGACGACGTTGATACGTTGATCGTATATTAGTGTTCTATGACTCCAAAAACTCCCAAATACGTTATTATATTACGAATTTCCATACAACTCTAGGAGACGACGTTTATACTGTCCACCCTAGGCATCGCATATCTTGGAAATTCTAGCCGTCGTTAACTAAAATTACCATCGACTAACTAAAATATTTTATATCTCTTTGAGATGCACTTTTAAAATGCATATTTTTATTATAACAATCATTTTTTCTTAATGACCGGTCACAAAGTTTGTAGAAGCTCTCAAGAATCGAACGCAAAAGCCACATTTAGATTCGTCTTACTGCTAGAAAAATCGATAGCCCATTGCTTTTTTTCCTCGACTACCTTAATAAAATATGTTTCTGGACTAAATTAAACGTAAGTATGGATGCAGCCCCAAAGTATAGGCCAGTATTTTGAATCAGTTTCATTTACAAAGTTTGTGTAGTAAGACGAATCGAGATGCACTTGTTTGCTTCTATTTAGGAATAATAATTTTAGAATTTGTATTTTTAAGGTACGTACCTGGAGATCACTTAGAACAATCTGCTTGTACAACTCATACGTATAAATTTCTTCACCTTCAAAATTTTTAAACTGGTGAATTATTTTTTAGACCTTAAACAACTTATATGAACCCATAAGTCCGATGGTCTGTCGTTAAACGATTCTGAATGATAAATTTAGAAGAAAGCTATGTAGAAAAGAGTAAAAGAAAAACTATGGAGACGAGCTATGCATCTAAAGCATTATATTTTCTAGGTTCATCAGAATATTTTTGAGACATCATATTTTGGTAATCAGCGACTTCGAAAATACTTTAGTTAGAAATTTAGATGCATTTAAGACAATTTAAGAATCATAGAAATAATCTCTACGCTCAAAACGTTTTGGCCTCTAGGTCCATTTGATAATATTTTAAGTATTGAGAATATTTGCAAGCAGTGAAATTTTGATTGCATTTTGAAGTGAACCATGAAAGTTTGATATTTAACTAGAAAAGTATTTTGGGTATGTGTCTTCCTAATCGGCGAGTTTGAATATTCTTACACCATAAGTTTGATCGACTTTTAAGTTAAATTAAGAGATAAGTTACGAAGGTTTTTTTTTATTTAATCATAACTTTCTGCTTTCAGGCATAGAGATATGTATTTCGAAATATAGAATTTTGAATTCACAACAGTGGGTCTTGATTATTTTGCATCTCTCACAAACACTAGAAAAAGTAAGAAAAAAAGCATCCCATATCTTAATGGTGAATTTACGAATATCGCATTCCAAATAATATGGCATTCCTTCACCTTCACGGTATCCGTCGAATCTTGCTTGGATGTGAATTCACAATTAAAACCTCAAATAAAAACTTTTATTTTGATTTCATTTATACGGATGTTTTGTGCTGATGATTGAATAAAAATCATTTTCAAGTTTAAATTATATGATGTAATTAATAATTAAAAATTCAAGTTCTTAGCGTTTATTTTTCATTTTTACAAAGTGTTTATGTGAGAAAACTATTGTAATCGAACTGAGAGGAAAAATATATATAACCTAACCCCTTCTTTGAAGTTTATAGATACTCGGTTGTCAATTTGAAGGAGTTATCATTGTATTTTTGATATTTTAATGGGAACTGAATCCTTTAATAATTAGATGAAAAATACGGGTGGTAGGCAGTCAAAATTTTCCTTTTTTCTAAAAATTATCTCATCGTAAGAAATTATCATTTTTTCGTTATCTTGAAATACTATTTTCTTTCGTTAAGGTCTTTATCAATTTTTAGGATAATAATTGGAAAAAATATTATTTTTTAAGTTTTTGGAAAATTTCCGATTTTTTTCCGAAACCATTAATTTTAAAAGATTGTAAATATATTATAATATCATACTTTATCGAAAACAATAATATTAAAGTATTTATAATAATATGAAATTAACAGTTGTTTTGCATCAAATTCTATAAAGCAGCAGTTTTCAACGACTTAAAACTTGTAAAAGATAAGTATTTTGTCTTGAAAACATCACATACAATATTTAAATTGTTTATAACAAATCAAATAAATATCAACAATCATCATTAAATGATCAATAATTCAATAACGTCAAATAAATTTGGAAAAGAAAATTTAAATTTTATTCGCCAACTTCACACAAAATATAAAAATTTTTTTATAACAAATCAAATAATTATAAACACATAATATAATTGCATCAAGCATAATCAACAAACGATCAACAATCTAATAAAATAAAAATGCCGCGGTAAAGCTATTGCATAGCATTTTGTATCAACTTATGCAATTATAATTTTTATTTATTTATTTATTTTATTCATGCAGTATTGCTTTTTCTTTGATATTAATTCAAGAAACACTTTACAATCGCACACAACGCCGTGTCGAAGACTGCCTAACTGAAACAACGTTAGACGATGCACGGCCTTCAAGCCACACTTCCTTGCCCGTCGGAGTGTGGAGCGTGAGGTTTTTTCGTTATGGAATTTCTGTATTCGGTCCCCGCGCTCAAGGCCCGAGATAGAAGCTATGCAATAGCTTAAAAATTGGAAAAGAAAATTTTGTTTCACAGAGCCGACTTAAGTGAATATGTATTTTTGATAGAGACCTCTTGGCTTTATTAATAAAGACAATGTGTAATGTAACACATTTTCAATTTTCGCGCATTAATAACTGAAAAAAAATAATTATGCCAATGTAATAAAATTTGGCATGTAAAAATTTTATTGTATAGTTAAAAATGTATTTTTTTTTTGCGAAACTCTTCGGCATGCCCTCCGTTTTTATGCTAAGATTGTATATTCCAAATGTCGTAGCCGTTGGATAATTACTATTTGAGTCATTTATGCACGAAAATTGAAAAAATCAATGTGTTTATTACATTAATTGTTGAGCTCGCAATCCAAAAGATACCCACTTAAAAGGTTTTAAAAAAAACTTTCATGCAATATGAGAATGAGACGATTTTGTGGAATCATTTGTAGAGTTTATTTATTTTTGTTTGAGAAAAAAAACATAATATATTGGATCTTGTTGGTTTGTTTTAAGACTCCACACTTAGATATGATTGGGTTATTACCTTGAAAATTCAATATTTGGTAATTTTCATGCATGATTTAATTAAAAATTTACTATATTAATTTATTATAATGATTTATTTATTATGTTGACATATTATATTTGAACATGCGAAATAAAATTAAATGTCTTCTTATGGGTCCATCTAAAGTAAAATGAGATATGCCATGAACACAATGTTTATATAAAACCGGAGGTAATGGTCGATGGTTTTCTCGAAAAATTTTTGTAAAATAAATAGTTCTCTAAAAATCTTTCCGTCGTCATTTTCACTTTAACCCCTAACAAGCACACATTGTGTATATGAACGCCTTAATATGAATGCCAAAAGCCATTACTTTAAGACAATTAGTTTCGGAAATTTACATTGTTTTGTTCAATACTTTATAAATACCAAACGATTATAAATGTGAAATATAAAACCAATTTATTAAAAAAAAAAATTTGTACGCGAAAATAGTGTGTTTATTGTTTCTCAAATATTGATAATAGTAAGGCGCTGTATATATGATAATTCCTACATGCCACTAACAAATATTAACAACAATAGCGGATTTATAAGTACTTTTCACGAAAAGTGAAAATTAATTAGTTTTTTCAATCTTCAAGAGTAGTTATAATGGTGGAAACGTAGGAATACCTATATATATAGTACTCTAATAATAACAGGAATCTGCATTACCACTATAATTAAATACTACTATTTCATAACCAAAAAAATTTTTAATTACAGGTAGTCATTTATATTGACAAAAGTTTTATAATAAGCAGTTTTAACCTGGCTAAACTCTCTAAGTTGGACTCTGTATTTAAATAATTCTTGATTAAAGTATAGCATTTAGTAATATGTAATCAGAAATATAAACCACGGTCTTATACATAGGTCTTGACAGCTTAAATGGAGAACTTTAGACTCTTTTTATAAAAAATATGGCGGAACATATAACCTGTGTGTGAATATTGAGATTTGAATGTATTAAGACGTACGTATCAGTAGTGGTTTAGTCAGTAGTTTGTGGGTAGTATACTATACTTACATAACTTATAAGTGCAGCCATTAATTATACATTCTTTTTTATCATTGACTTCCCGAACGTGTTTATATAACCGTGATATAAACCATCTCTGAATTGGTAACACGTAGTGACACCTGGCAGAAAAATTTTAACTTACAAAACGATTACAAAACATATTTAAATATTGCCGCAAAATTCGCTCATAAATAACTCAAAAAATAACTTTAAAACAAGTAACAACTACCTAGAGTTAATTGTTTAGATACTTGACATATGATTGAGTATCATTGTTTGGAATATTTTTTATTAGCATAAATAAAATACTATTAATATGAAGTCTATACAGTTATATATGTATATATGTAATAATATGTATTGTTATTACCTATAAGTGTTAATTTTTTGAGCTAAAATTGTGGAGAACTTAAACTCACTTTTTATGTTTAGTATATGTCACCAACATTTCAACACGCTATCTCTTTTGGTTTTGAGTTATCGTGATAACGGACGAAAGTCAGAAATTGAATTTCTATGAACATCTATACCAAAATTTTGTGTGTGAGGTTAATGCTAGGTAGCGCTTACAAGCTTAATATACTCTGATAGATAAGGTACGTCGAGAATAAAAATGATCTAAATTTTTCCGTGGTCATTGATTATAGCTCGTTTTGCGTAAAATATTGTGTTTGGTTCGTTCTTGAAGGTTGATTTTTCATGCAAAATTACATTGAAAACCGTCTTCAAGGTCAATTTATAGACCATCACTGAGTACAACTTTTCGAACCCATCAATTTTTGTGTCAAACTTCTTTTTTTTAAATATTATTTTTCGAGTTATTTCGGTCATTTTTGTACATCCATTATATAACCAATGTTTTGTGGACGACATTGAAGGTACGAAAAACTTTCCATTAACTAGATTTTTAAAGAATAATGTTCTATAAAATAATCCGTGGTGATTCCACTAAAAAAATTTAATTTTTAAACAGACTGCTTGTCGTCTACCTTCAGAATTAATTAACTTATGTTGAAAAACAACTATAATATTTTGTTTCTTTTTTTTTTTTTTTTACAATTGTTTTTTTGTATCTTTTTATACTCGACATATATAGAATATGGGCACCGTGCATCAAAATGTTTTCATTTGTTTCTATCGTTACGAAATACTTTTTTAGCAATCAAACGAAATATAACTTTGTGAATAGTGTATGATTTGGGAAATTTCCCAAAATTTATTAACTAATTTAGATGAATAATAAATTTTATGTTTGCTTTTAAATATAATTACTAATGCAATTTCTTTAATCATTCTTACAATTCTCAACCCAATTAACTTTTAATGTCTTTTATTTTGTAATTATTGAATAATTTTTGTTTGCTATTTGTTATACAATTTACATGCAAACAATTGAACAAATAATTATATTTTCTAGAATGTGAATGTCTTATTACAAATTTTAGACACTCGTAGCGCATCAATCGATTAAGAAGTCTCTTCCACGTACTATGCACGGTACGGATATTAATGTTAGTGTAAACGCTAGTAAATGAGGGCACAAGAAGAATTTTTTGTTCACAGAATCATCAAATTACTTTATTTATACATGTCCGTCTGTCATTAAGATAATTCAAAAGCGAAACGGATTGCGTTTTGAAATTTGCGTGATGTATTTGTGATATAAAAAAGTGAGTTAAACCATAAAATTCAATTTAAAATTATTAATTTTTTTAAAACTACAACTTTTGTGTGAATATTTTTCGTAATATGATATAATTTTTCGTAAAATTTTTACATTCATCACAATTTCAGCGGAAATTTAGCTAATAACCGCATATCTATTTATAATTATATGGACTGCATATTTAGTATATTTAAGGAAGTACGAGCACCAAGGCAACTTTTGAGAAAAGGCTTGATTTTTTTTTTAATACAAAGTTTAAATATGTCTAAACAAATTCCAAAAATTTGAAGGAGATTGCCCGATCATTTAAATAAATAATTAACTTTAAAGTTGAGCAATTTAACATTGATCTTATGGGGTAACCTTCAAACATTGATACATTTCTGTATTTTTCTCGTAAAACTGTCGGTGAATATTTTTAAAAAACTTATGGATGAAAGTAAATATATTAGTGATAAATTTAATTCAAAAACATTTACACTTGCCCGACTAATTAAAGTGTATTAATTAAAAGAAAAATAAATGCCGCCACTAGCCAATGTTAAATGTATATCTATATATTGAAAAAAATCATATGGTTACTGCGTTCCCCTTACCGCGCTAGAGTCGATACCTATCCCCACACCGCCTGGCGCTCGTACTACCTTAATGAATACTAATGATTAAAAATTGTTCAAATATTGATACTAAATCTTATCACGAGTATCTAATCAATTCAACAGCAAACAGCATATTTTATATTGCATTTTTTACGCTTTTTAAAAACGTTTTAATGTATTTTCTGCAAAGATACCCTATCTAAAGTTCGATTTTGGAAAGAGATAAAGCACTAGTTATAAAAATTTCATGTAAAACACACTGTTCTTCTAATTAATTTAATTTCAATTTCATGTTGCTTAAATGCTTTTGCACCTCATTCGCACTTCAAGCGTCATTCATTGTCATAGACAGGATATGGCAGGAAAACTGTACAGTGCATAATAGCTTTTCATGGTAAGGTGTGGATAATGATGTTTTCCGAACTGTATCCTTTACCAAATTTCATTTTTGGCAGATTTTATACATAGCATAGTATAAACCATGCATTTTCAATGAAGACCCATTAATGTCATTTTATAGTTAACTTTGGTTTGGAGATGAGCTTTATGCACTTACATTATCTAGGATCCATTAATAACCGCTATTTTGTAGTAAACTATTTAATTAATATAAAAAGATTAATTATTAATTGTTTTTAAAACCATTTCAATATAAAAAAAAAAAATATTTTCCTTAGAATAATTTTTCCATAACCGGTATTAAACGGTATGAAATCAGAATGATTTTTGATTTAAGATTATAACAATAGAAATAGACGCTACTCGTTGTGGGAATTGCTTTTTACACTTCTAAGTACTGCAATCCTAGTCCTTGGTTGCGAAGCCAGTTTTTTGCATTGCCGACCACTTATTATTCAACTCTTGGTTCGAGGTTCAAGCGTTGATTTTTCACTATTCCGGGTAGCATAAATCTTTTATCATTCTCCTATTATTATTTTCTCGATAGCAAATATAATTTGGTTATTGCCATTTTATTCACCTGGATAAAATCTCAATGGAGTCTTTGGAATTTCATAAATATTACAACAATAAATTAGATATTGGGTTATTATAATCCATAAAGAATTAATTACAAGAGTCTTCTTAAGGTCTCTAACTATCCTCGCATTTTCATGCAGGCTGGTTTCTTATCATTGATACACAGTTCCTGTTCCTTTTTCCACACATTAAAAATTTTTGATGTTTATCTATTCTTATAATTTGTGTCGATCGATGATTTGTGTGTGAATTTCTAAATCAAATGTAACAATAAATGACACAAACGACCTTTTCTTGAACATTTCCTTAAAAAAATTTCATGAATGAAAACTGATTATCTACAAATAACTTTGATAATAATTTCAAAAACGTCAAATATATGATATGAGTCTTACATATAAATATTGTCACATTTTCCAATTAATAAAATCATTGATTGAAAATCTTGTTTTTTTTTTCAAGGTATAGGTTCTTTATGCTTTAGGCCGAACACCTGATATTTCTTATAATTAATTTTTTACTTTAAATTAGACAATAGTAATAAAATCATAAATTAAAAATAGTTAATACAAGGTTTTTGTAATTGAAAAACAATTAGTTGCTTTCACAAAACATTGAATAATATTAAAATAGTTTAAAATTAATCAAATAAAATCATCATAATTAAAAAGATGACACCATTAATAATCGTGATTTGTTCATGTAAACAATTTTAAATGCTTTACACGGTTGCACGAAGAAATAACGGATAAAATTATTATACAAAAGCGATAATTTTTTGATTATTTATTAACATTTTTTCTCAATTATAATTTTTTGCCGAGTTTTCGTTTTCATTTTGCTAGACATACCAATTTTCATTACTTTTGAATAATTATTATATCCGACATATATAAGATCTGATTCCATAATAAAAATATAATGAAAACTGTACCATATTAGATATTTTAGATCGTTATTTTGACATTAAATGTCTTAAAAATAACGTTTACAAAGATATTAAATGTAAAAAAATAACGATATAAAATGTTAAATTAAGTAGAACTGATATAAAGAGACATTTTTCCATAAGTGATCGCAATTACCC
The DNA here is from genome assembly GCA_020423425.1 of Chrysopa pallens. Classification (NCBI taxonomy): domain Eukaryota; kingdom Metazoa; phylum Arthropoda; class Insecta; order Neuroptera; family Chrysopidae; genus Chrysopa; species Chrysopa pallens. The sequence continues at coordinate 18,030,771 of CM035596.1, forward strand.
CATTCTCCTCTATACATTGTATTTTCTTCTATTTTAGGGTACTTTTTTTTATGAAATTTGGTATGCATAATCTCAAAACGAAAGAAAATGAATGCATGTTGAAAAGTTTTTTGCAAAAAACCAATTCTAAACATTTGATAAATTCTAACCACAAGTAAATTTTTGATTTTTGACAGTATCTTTATTTTGAAACACCTGTGTGCCCTTAAATTATTTCGTGAAATTTTATTCTTCGATCAGTTAACACCATATCGTAGATTTGATCAATCATTTCGGGGATACTCACGTCTCCGGGTCTGTCTTAATCTATGTTGGTTTTCAGTGAATGTACGGCGACATTTAAATTCATTTATTTAATTATAAACTGTTGCAAATAAAGAGGCAAAATGTATCGTGATCTGAGTCCAACTCAATTTTAATTATTTGGTGTTAAACCTTGTAAATAGAAATGTTAAACACTGCTCAAAACTCACTTTTTTCCAGTTTTTTAAACAAACAAAACTTGTTTATTTCAATTGACGATAAAATAAGATTATGTTATGAATATGGTTGCAACTTCGTCAGATATTGCAAAACAGACAAATAGTGAGAATTAATTCTTACTAAAAACAGAGTAAGGTACGTGAGGCAAATAAGATCCACCTAAGTGAAATGTGCTTTAAATGCTATATTTTGTGGATTTTAAGGATAAAATCAAGCTTTCTGCAAAGTTTATTAATCTGATTTATCATAAAAGTTTAAAAATAAATACACGAGCTCTTATGAGTGTCCTTGTTCAATAATACCGGAAATGGAAGGTTTGTAGAAAATTGGCAAAGTTGACACCGCAAAAAAAACTTTTAAATTGATAGAACTAATTCCGATGTAATTAATTTTTCAACATTGACTTGTGGCTTCTATCTCTGTCGTTTAGCGGAGACACTCTCTCCTCCATATTAAAACTAGGGGAATAATGGCACCTCCATTAAGCGCACTAAATTTCAAATAGTAAATAACATTTTTAATGGTATGTAACTACAAAAGGATATTGAACATTAATAAATATTTTCTAACGAAATAATTTATTTATTTATATTAAAATTAAAAAAAATAAATAAATAAAGAATTCAGGATATAAAAAATAAAAGTGACAGTTGACTACTAGTCAAATAATATTTTATTTACTACATTATTTTAATTATTTAATTATAATCCGTGCTAAATTATATCAATTAAATTCTTATGTGAATTTTTATCAATTATTATAGTATATTTATTAGTAACAAAAAAAATTAAAAAAGTCTTTTATTTGATTTCGGATAGCGGCTACCAAGCTACCTTAAAAACATGTTTAATATGGTCATAGGAGATATATGGATTTAACGTTAACGCTATGGTCACGTTTTATATATGATTTTCATCAACATTATAAAGTCATTCTGGAATATTTACAATAAAAAATTATCGAACAGTTTTTTCAATTCTTGTAGATATTCTGGGTGTCATTTTAAAATTAACTGTATGCAAATAAATGAGCACACCCAGATAAATTTTGGAAAAGAATACATACCAATATCTGAAAATCATTTCTGCTACATAATCATTTTTATGGACTTTCAATATAGAACCACGAACCAAATATTTCACGCTTTTAAAGATTCAAAAAGCTATCAGTGCTCTCATTCTGCTACCTATGTTAAGGATACTATAGACTTTTTCCAGTCCATTAGTAATGATTCAACCGAGATAAGGTCTAGTAGACTAATAAGGCCCATGCATGTTTACTGTGAGCCTTATTAAATGATTAGATCTAACTAGAAAAAAAAACGAAAAAAATAAATTAATATAAATTTAAATTAAATCATTTATCATGGCCTACAGATGAACAATTATTTGTATGTTTAGAACACAATTAAACTTTAAAAGTTATTATTTTATTTCATCAAAAGTAATAAAACGGTGCAATTATTGTCAGTTCATTGACAAATCGTTCGTTAATCATAAGTCATTTACGGCTTTGAATCTATTTCATTGAGGCTATACCGACTAAAGTTATCTATGCGTAAGGAAATTGTTTTCAAGCAATTATTTATGCCTGAAGTTTTGAATATGGGCCTCATTATTTCCTGGATCTTTTATGTCTCAGGTACCTTATTAGCGATGCAACAAGTTCTGATCTTAATTTTTATAAGGATTTATTGATCAACTCTGGTAATATGAATTTAATAAAAATGTTTGAAAGTTGCCCAATTGGTTTTCAACTGAGTTGATAATCAATATCATGAAATGATTGATAACTTTGCCTGGTATGAACGCCTTTATCCTTTATTCTAATTTCATTTAATTTGCATAATTATTTTTTAAATATGAGCGATATTTGCTTAAATTTGCCTAGTCTAATTTAACTTCACTACATAGTATAAAACAAAATCGCTTTCTCTGTCCCTCCTATATCCCTATGTATGCTTAAATCTGTAAAACTACGCAACGGATTTTGATGCAGTTTTTTTTTAATAGAGTGATTGAAGAGGAAGGTTTATATGTATAATAACATCCATTAAATAGTGGAGAAATACTATTATTTTTGAGGTTTCTAATGTGGTGTCGTAAATAATTATATTTTTTCCGCTTTCATTGCAAACACAGGCTGAACTCTACGACATTTATCAAAATAATGTACTAAGTATTGTACACATAGAAAAAGTCTACAGCAAATTCCGCTATGGTATTGTCTATCTCTTATTATTATATATCTCACAATAAGATTTTTTTTGTCATTTACTTTTTACGACAAATAATGGCTAATTTTCGAATCGATTTATTTTTAATTATTAATTTAATATCTATATAAAAATAACCGTCAACTGCTAAAAAATTTCTATGATGCGGGGCTAAGGCCGAACAACGTGGGTCAAAGGATCGAGGTACCGGGTGTCTAAACCAAATACGGGTCAAAATTTCGTCAAGGGTTTCGTACTTTTTGCTGACGCGGAACCAAGGTTGTAGGCCAACCCTAAGGTATCGGGTGTCGCATATCAAATACGAGGTGTAAATATAAAAATTTCGTGGCACGGGTTTTCTACACGCAATATCGGGTGAATCGCAATAAATACCGGTTGCCCCACAACAAATACCGGGTGCTACAAATTGTCACAGCAACGCGGGGCCGGGTCTGCTAGTAAATATATAAAAGGATTTAAACAATATAAAATGTTTTAAAATAAGACAATTATATTATCGAATGTAGATCAAATTTCCTGCCATTATCATAATATTGATCTAAATTAACTAGAAATTAAAATACTGGAAATTGTATGCATAAATATATAATTAAAACAAATAATCACTGTATGACTAAGTTGACAAAAAAAAAATATTTTTAGTATAATTATATTATTTTTAAGGTTAATTAATTTTATTGTGATTCAATTTAATCGAATTAGTATTAAATTAATATTTTATAATATTATTATAATAATTAACAATAATATTAAATTAACATATGCATATTATAGGAAATCGAATATTACCAATGCGAGAAATGTTTTTAATCATTCTGTTATTTGGATTTCTTTTCGTTAAAATAGAGGAAATATTGCGGAAATAGTTCACCCTAGTGATGCACCCTACAATTTGAAAAAAACTCTTTTTTATAGATACGTTTATTAAAAATTTTTTTGTTCATTATATTCAGATAATAAATACGATTTGGAAGCTTTCTTGAAAGCCTTACTTTAGAACCTATATTTTTAATTTCTTTAAAGCGCCTTCCGAGAATTTTCGCTTTTTAAATAGGAGCTTTTTTAAAATATAGCTGTAATAAGACAAATATAAAACAATGATTATTCAAAATTTTTTTGTTAAATTTGTACCATTATACTTTATGCAAACCTTTAAATTTTTGACTTTACGCCTGATGGGTTAACCGTGAACGTCCAATAGCTCAGAAAATAGAAAAAAGTTTTCAGCAAAAATTGTAGAAAATAAATTAATCTTTAATAATAGAGATTGATGTATATTCTGGATTAATCTAATATTTTAAGAGTTATTTTTGGCAAACCGTCACCAAATTAACAACGAGTAACATCTCGTCAGAAAATCATTTCAACTAGCTAATTCATACTGATGATGACTACTTTGTAGTCGAAATACGTATTTATAAAAATACAAAATAATTTGATCTAGGAAATTGGATCAAAAAATCGAAATTTATTCGAAATAATCCTAGAGTTCTCATTAATAATTATAAAAAAAAAAAAGGAAAAATAAAATTGGTTTGTTAAATGGGCAGCAAATCGTAAACGGGAAGCAAACGTTAAAATTTTATTTTTTACAATAATGGTCTCAATAATTTTTGCTCTCTATAAGTGCATAGTTTCCGATGTATCGGTCAAAAATATTTTTTCAAGAGGGCATCTGAAGCTACACCGGAATTTGTAGGCATTTTTTTGATTTTATACCCATTAAGTAATCGTAAACCTTATAAAAAAAAATTGGATCAAAAATTTCGTGTGATGTTCATCAAAAAAACATTTATTTTTCTGTAGTATAATTCTGTGCAAATAATGCAATAAATTCTCAAATTCGTGCGGTGTAATAAAAACACACGGTGTTTTTGTGAAATATTATAGTAGTAATTGGAAATATCGGATGTTTTGATATGATATACTAATAATAATAATTAAATAATTGTAATATATTCAACAATAATATCAAGTTGCTGTTGTTTCTGGAATTGAATTTCATGATAACAATGTTTGTTTAATTCTAAAATTACTTTTACAAATATTTAATATATGATTTGTAGAATAAAACGTCTATCTTATATTGTAACATAGCAATAGTTGTTTGTTCATACTTCTTTGGCCAGGTGAATTTTATCTTTTTATTATAGATAATACTTGTATACGTAGCAACAACAATCAAAAATGCGACAACCTGAATCTTTTGAGCACATTTTAAATGATAAAATGTACGATTTTATGATGGATTTTGTCTGTGCCGAATTTTAGCTTAGTGATGGCAGTAACTTAGTGGTGGCATAAACTGGTGCAAAAAAAAAAACGAAACTACTGCTTATCGATGTTTTTATACACTATCGCCTCTGATAGAGCAGGATTAAACGTACTTTTGATGAATTTCTAGATCTGAATCGTCGGACTAGCCCAATCTGGCTTGTTGAGCCATTGATGATCATGATATACATTGCATAGATACAAAAAAGAAACGGTACTCAAAAGAACTCCAAAATAATTATAAATAAAATAAATGAAAGTTGAAGCAAATAAAAAATAAAAAGAATTTGATTTCAAATTGTGCTTGTTCTCTAAACCAATTTTGTTCGAATATGGTGGTTTTGTTTTATTGCAAAAATACTAATATTTGAAATATTATTACGTTTAAAAATATAATATAGTCTGGGAGCTAAAACAATACTACTATAGGAACATCGAGTTTAACTCCTCAGACATTTACCAATTCTTACAGACATTATCATACAGATATTACAGAGAGAATCTGGCAGACACCAAATTAGCAACCAGTGACATTTCCTTGGAGAATAATTACAATAAGTTAATTTTTACTGATGATGACTACTTTGTAGTCGAAATACGTATTTATAAAATACACAAAATCGAAATTTATAAGAATGAGCTTATTGTTTATACATTAATATAAATGAGTATACTAATTGAGGAGGGTGGGGCAATGCCGCAAAGAAAATATTTAACATAAAATTAAGGTACGAAAGACAAAAGTCGCTTTAATTTAAATACGAAAAACTGCTTAATTTTGAAATCTTTTTAATTTTGAAATAATAATCAAATTAAAACGATTATGTATATAATTTGACTTTTGTCCTGGGGTAAGATGGATTTTTTGATGAAGCAAGATGGTATAACATTCCTGTTTATATCGAGCATTATGAAAAAGATGCCTGGGTATAATTTTCTTGTCCATTTACATGAACCTCATGATAATAGCTTGCGTAATTTACCCACCCATCGATTGGAAAAAATAAATAAGAATATAGGAAATTTACATGGCATTCCTGTTTATATCGAGCATTATAAAAAAGATGCCTGGTTCATCATTCTCTTGTCCATTTATATGAACCTCATGATAACAGCTTGCGTAATTTACCCACCCATCGATTGAAAAAAATAAATAACAAAATTGGAAATTTAAATGACAAAATAAAGAGTAAAATATAGAGGTTACTTTTCACTGTCACTTTGGAAGTCATGATCCAAAAAATTTTCAGTAAGCATCGTGTTTCTTCCATTATTTTTGTTCATATTATTTTTTCTTTTCCTATTTATATTTTGTTTTTTTCCACATTTTTTTCATTTGTTATTGTTTTCCTACTTCTTTGTGACATTTGTTATTTTTCTGGCATCCTTTCGTTTTTTATGTACATTATCTCTGTTAGTTCATTTTCATAGGACAAGTATCTTAGAACTACTGTTTTTTCAAACTTAATTTTGGTCTCTGCTACTGGGAAACGGCATTATATCTTCGAGAATATCGGATGGGGGCCCAAATTCAAATTTTTCATATTTTTTAAAACAAAACGTGATTAACAGACAAAACTAATTTTTTTCGAGTTAATTTCATTTTTCAAGTTGGATGCCATTTTACTACGCCCTGAGGGAGTACACTATCTTGCCTTAAAGACAGTTTTTGCTTTAAAACAAACATAATTTTTTCTTTTTACTAATTAAAGAGAATAAACCCCTGGAAAGTAAAATTAAATAGTTTTAAAAAAATTAATTGTTTACCAATAAATCACATTCTAAAACACTGATCAAACATGTCCAAAAATCCGTTCCAAATATTAAATAATTTTAATTATGCCCATAGTTTATTGAGACTACAACAGACAGCACTGGTCACTTCGACTGGAGAGCTGTTATCCTATCTTACCCCGATACCCCATCTTATTCTATCCTCCCCTTTTAAATGGCTTTTGTTAGTTAGTAATTGGGGGGGGGTATATTTCTAACAAGTAGACAAGTAGTTTTCAAGCTTTTTTGTGGACCACTTTTTATCACTAGACCATCGCATCAGTTTTGTGACTACCCCAGGACGAGAATCGAACCTAATACCTCAATAAACTGCGTACAAAGATTGACATACTACACAAATAAGAATTCCGTTATCATGTTTGACTTGTGCATTCCAAATTTTGGTAATATTGCAAATTATAATAACGAGAAAATTTCTTAAATTGTCTAAATTGATTTATGTAATTTTTATTTAAATATGGTCTTGCCGATCTCTACAATTATTGACATTTAATAGGGCCCTAAAATAGAATGTTGTATTCGTTGTCACTTGTCGGTTTAAGTATAAAACAAAATAATGAATGAATTATTCTAATATAGTATTTATTCATTTAGTAATTATAAATGTACATAATTGATACATATGCATATTCATGTGTACTTATTTTAACAAAATTGGATATCAAAGAAAAATGTAGGATTATTATTCTCTACTCTATACTTCTATTCTTAATTTTATTTATTTATTTTTATTTTTTGTTTAACATATCTTGATCGTATTTTATAATCATATAGTAATAATATAATAATAATTACGGTGTACAATATGTTACAAATAAGTTACATACTAGAGTAGGCAAAAGATATTATATAGTAAGGTATTATAATCATGTAATGCATGGTGCTGCCACAAGTGTTTCAAAAGTATTAACAGATTTAACTGGTTCCCATCATGGATGACATAAAGAGAAGTGTCCATAATAGCCACTGTTTATTGTATTTTTTATATTCTAGATTATTATTTTACAATATGATAATTTTATTTATTATCTTTGTATCTTCCTCAGTTTATTTATAATAACTAATTATTAGTAATGATAATTAAAAATATCTATTTAAATGATAGTTACATAATTATTTACTTAATTCTTTTATTTTGGAATGTGTAAAATAATTTGTTTGTCGTATTTATATAATCTAATTAGGATTGAGATCTAGACTATTACATAAATACTTCAAAAACACTTATTTTCAAGTTTGTTTAATAGTAAATAAATTTATTGATAAACAAGTAAAAAACTCAACTGTATATTATTAAAACAGTATAACAATTAAAATGTTAATTATTTATATATTTACTAATCTTAAAATGTACTCGTCTTTGAGATAAATAGTGCTACATAAATAATTAATAGTTTAATTGTTATACTGTTTAAATAATTCACTGTAGACATTTTTTTATCGATAAGTTTATTTACTATAAAACAAACTTGAAAATAAACATCTTTGAAGTATTAATGTAAAATTTTAGATCCAAATCCTTATTTGATTATTTTAATTATTTGATTAAAGCATTCAAAAGTTATTTTAAATATAAAGTTTTCCAAAGAAAAATAATTATATAACTGTCATTAAAATAAATACTTTTAATTCTCATTATCAGTAGCGGATATAAGTTTAGGCCCGTGAGGCCGCGCCTAGGCAACTTTTGAGGGGCGCCAAAATTTTCAAGATGACTAACATTAAAAATTGGGTTTTCTGTAAACTATAAGACCAAATTTTAAATTTTATTGCGCTGTTACTATCGAAACATAGTACCATTTTGAGGATAGAATTTCTTTGTTAAAATAATTAATCAGGCAAGTAATAAAATTTGAAATATTTAACAAAAAGATTTTAAAAATCCGTTAAGGCGCCACGGTTGCAGGAATACTAACCTGGGCCAGTAATGCTGCTCGTATCTAAAAGCTTAACAGACCGGTCAATGTTTCCGTTTCTGGCTGACATGGGACTGTTCACCCGGCGTCATTTGACCGGTGGCCAGCCTCATGTCACAATATATATACTATTACAAAAGAAAAAACCTTTTCTTCAAACCAAAATCCGCTACTGTCATTATAATAATTAGTTCGTATAAAAACTTGGGGTGATAAAAAAATAAAAATAATAAATAACATTATAATATTTTAAAATAATAATATTTATTCATATAATAAAACAGTAAACAGTGGCGACTATGGACAGCCCATTGTATCAGCAAGGATTAGAGCCATTTATATATGCTAGTACTTTTGATACAGGTGTGGCGACGTGACATTTTGACACATTTCCGAATCAATAGAATACATTACTATATAATACCTTGGACATGACTTAAAGAGTGAAATTTATTAAAGAGGAGTCCCAATAGCAGATATTACAATAATCGAATTTCCTTTTCTTATTTTTTTAAAATTAAGTAAACTAATATTATTAGTCCATTTTATTAATAAAATGAATAATGTTTTTTGATTTTACATAAATGTCAAATTGACAGTTCTTAAAAAAGGAAATCATAATCATAATTAAAAATTACGGTCTAATATAGGAAGGTCTAGGCAGCTTAAATAGACAACTTTTGCCTGTTTTTGTAAAAAAAAGGCAGAATATATCTCGTGTGTGTTTAGAATTATGCAGTCCTTAATTCCACTTTTGGACATACTGTTTTAACAATGAATGTTCAGATCGAATATACGACCGTTATAACAATATCTGCATATAAAACGCTTATGGGCAGTAGAGATAAAGGACTATCTCTATTTTTGTTATATGGATATTAGACACAAGGTGTCCACAACAATAAATTAAGAGACTAGAATGGCGCTAGTGTATCTGAGGGTATAGTTTGAACATCCACTTTTTGAAAAAGCGTATTCCAGAACACCAGCACAACCTTAACTTTCTTTTGTTACGTGACCTTTTTTAAATAGACCTCCTAATCTCTACCCTTCATAACTGTGCTCTAATACAGGGCAATCATGCTAAGAGAGATTCTCTCGGGTGAAATAAGAACTATATAAGCAATCAGTTGCTTTATAGAAGCTTCATCATAAAATCCCTTACGCTAGCCAGAGGCAATTAAATTAAGTTTACTAGTTATAATTTAAGATTAAATAAGTGATTTTATATTGATTTTTAATTTATAATCAAATACTTTAAAAAATAAATTTTAATTTTCAAACAAGAGTTTTGAATTTACTTTTAATTTGTATGCATGTTTACTGTTGTGTGAATAATATGTAAATTTTCATAAATTGTAAATTGCAGATATTAGTTTCCATAAATTTCCAAGATTTAAAATAAAATTTGTCAAAAGCATCTTTATCTAATATTTTTTAAATATAATTTTTTGTTTAAAAATAAAAAGTACACACTCGCAACAAATCAAAATTGAAATAAAAGAATTAAACAGCAACACAAAATCTACAAAAAAATAAATAAATAAATAAAATAAAAATAAATAAATAAAATTGATTATACAAAATTTGTTTAAGCAAATGAAATTTTAACTCAGTTATTGACTGAAAATAGGAACTATTTTTGATGATAATACTTTGACAAGAGTTTTTGGTACACATTGTATTTCGAGAAATGAATTAACTTCTAGTCTATATACTATTATTAATAACACTAGATACTTCTTTTTTTAATAAATTATAGTTTATAAGACTTGTTTCTTTCACATTATTTGTTTTTTATTAGTTTACTTACATCTTTGTTACCATTTAATATAAGTACCTGAAGTGGATGAATGGACTTGAAACACTCATCATGCTTCAGGCATTTACCTTGTACGTACAAACAGTTGAAGTTCCATCTCCGTTTTCTATTCAACCAGTTACTGACAGGCGAAAAATGTTCTCATTTGTTAAACAATTGTATTTAAAATATCTATAAGGATCGCATAATCGCAGCGTAAAGAACATATAAAAAAGTACCTCTATTATTAAGACAATCTCTAATGTAGTAAACATGATATTTTTGTCAATTTTGGCGTACATATAGCTCAAAAAGTACTTATCCAAATGTTATGAAATTAACCATAATTTTGACAAGAAAACTAAGAGTTTGTAAAATGAAATTTAGAATGCACAAAGCTGACATGAAACGCAAAACTTGTCAAAAAATTATTCTCGATAAAAGTATTTCTAAAATATGAAATAATTTTATATTTGAAATATTTTTTTTTTTGCAACATCTGTTTTTATGCCAAGATTGTACAAACCAAATTCCAGAATTTGGATAATAAGTTTTTGAGTTTTTTTTTCCTGAAAGTTGAAAGACATACAATGTATATGGGATTAGATATTGTCGTTATACTCTTTATAACAGTATGGCTATGAATTCTGTGTATTTTAATAATAAGAATTTACTGTTATAGTTTAAAAGTTTATAGTTAATAATCAGTATTACGTAGTTTCCACTTAAATAGCGAAAAATGGTGATTTATGCTAACCCTTGTAAAAGTATTTATAATACTAGCTAACCCGGCAACCGTTGTTTTGCCATAAAAAGTATTTCTAGTTCTTCTAGTGAATAACTTATTGTAAGTGTATAGTGAGCAGAATTTGACACAGTTATTGATATTTCCTAGAGAATCACCTTTGAGAAAGTAGCTGGGACCATTCGATTCACTACCAAAGAAGTACAAATTCATATCCGATTTAGAAATAAATAAGTTTATTTGTTTTCGATTTTGTTGCATTTTTTCGAATACTTACACACGGTGCAAACGGAGGCATAATCTTTTGCCTCCAGGTAAACTAGTGAATCCTAGACATTTGCTTCGATAGTAAGGAAAGTATTCTACTAAGGCAATATTTCCCAAAAAGCTGAATTTACTCGCAAGGTAAGAAAGATCCTTAATTTTGACTTGGCCTGGCAACAGCTTTTGATCTCAGTACTCGCTTTGTTCGCATTGGAGGTATGGATATATTCATATACAGTTTCAATTTCCCGAAGCGGTCGGGTAACTAAAAGTAATATTGGTAACTCCTTATACGCTACTAAAACTAATATTGGTAACTCCTTATGAGCTATCTACCAGTTCAAGTCCCGCCAAAATCGGATCAATCGATTTGTAGATAATTTGAAACAGATACGAAGTGGGCATGAAACAGCTGTTGGCAACTACAGTAGCTTAGGTTACTCACTATAATATCAGCGATCTGCTAGTTTAAGTCCCATCCAAATGGTGTAAATTCGAGTAATTAGGAGTAAAGACTAAATTGTTCTGCGAAGTGAGCGGTAGTGACAGTGTTTTTTTTCCTGTGTTTAATTAGTTATTTCCAACAAATCAAATCCAACAAATCTAAGAGCATTAAAACCGGTCCAATGGTTCAACAGAGACTGAATTGTCCTACGAAGCGGGCGAGATACAGCTTTTTCTGGTGTTATAAGTAACTAACACGACTTTCTTTTAAACACACAGTGGGACATTTTAATCTTTGCATCTAAATATCTCGGTAGGGATGCCACCTATTTAAAAATGACCTTAACAAATGTTGTTAAGCACAGAGGGGGTATTGGATGGAGACCTTAAATTTAACCTAGATCTAAATTTTCAACGTCATTTTGTGGTAAAATCGTACTTTTCATATGGGAAATCCTAATTTTTATTTCTGAAACAGCGTAGATTACGTCAAAAAAGCTATAAACAAACTTTTTTTTATTGACCTTAAAAGATCATTTCAAGGACAAACCATTTTGAATTACGCAATAAAATATCCTGAGGTAACTTCGAAAATTTGCTCCATGATTAAAGAAATAACAACAATAACAAATCACGATTCTTATTTTAACTGATTCTGAGAGACAAGGAAACTCACGGGATATATCCTGATTTTTTTTTTTCTGGAAAAATTCTGTTACAAATATGCCCTCCATTTTCTTGTCAAGATTATGCATACCAAATTTCATTACATTTGGAAAATTTATTTTTTTAGTTATTTGTGCGCAAAATAGGTATTTTTATTGCTGATGACTCTTTTTTGGTTCGAAATCTTAGGTTATTTTCTAAGAATTTTAACCCTTTCTTTACGCTTCTATAGAATTATAAAATAATAATAAAAAAAATCATTGAAATATTGTTCATTAGACAGACATTGCATGATGATGTTTTGTATTGTGAAGTCTTTATTAAAAATAATAAATAAATAAATTGAAATATAACATTTAAATGTTCCGTAAAATGATGTTTTTAACACGTTCAGTAGTAAACATTAAAAATCTCCTGGGTATTCATTGGAAATAACATTTTTGTTTGAAATGTAACATTAGTATAGTCACTATTGGCACAAAACTATAGAAACAAAAATTTAAAACAAACCTACCTTTTAGATTGTAATTGAGTATTCCACTAAATTGGTGTATTATCTCTACAGGCCTTTTCATTACAAGTGTTTCTCTATGCGCATACGGTAGCATCAGTCATTTTTTCGTACCAGTTTAACAAAATAACTTACTAAAAATATCTAGTTAAAGTCAAATTTAATAAAAAAAGTACGAAATAAATAAACTATTAACTCATAAATTTAGTGTCGTATTGAAATCAATAACTTTGACAAAGATAGATAATATTTACTATTCATTTTATTATATTAATATTTTAATATTCTGTCCGAAACAAAACGAATCGAAACTGTCATAAGTGTCCGGCAATGGATTATGAGATTTCTGAAGTTATCTCGAATAAAAAAATTGTGCTTTATACTCCAACAAATTTTAAGTACTATTTTTGACACCTTTACTACCTGTTACCTGCCCAGGCAACCACAACCGAAACTCTATAATCGCTGGTCGTTCTTACCTGTATAGGAGACATGTACAGAGAAACTTTCAGCTTTTTTAAAATAACGAAGGCCGTCGTGGGATCTTGCTCTATAAAATATGCATCAAATTTATTATTTTCAAATATAAAAGACAAATGTTATGGAATTTTGGTCATTTTCTCCTATATCAATTTCCTATATTAAAACCAAAAATTTTTAGCCAATATGCGATAGACTATACATTTTTGTAACAATTTTTAAGGTTCTATAGTTAAATTATAATGAAACTTGTTAAAAGACAAAATACAGTTTGTTTAATTTGATAAATATAAGTAGAAAAATGTTAGATTTAAAAATTGACGCTTGGGCATTTATGGAATTATGTTTTATGATGCTTTATGAGAATAAAATGCTTAAAGCATGAATCCATTATACTTGTCGCACTAGAATCACTTAAAAAGGACGATATTAATTTTAAATAACCTTAGAAATAATTCGGTTACAATTTCATAGTCAAAACAAATTTACTTCTAGTCGTGAAAATATCATAAAATTATCAATTAGTTTTATAAGCATGATGCTGTATCGAATTTTGTCTGTTCTAGAAAGTTCACAGATAATTATAAAAACTTTGAGAACAAATTTTATTTTTTATTAATTTTAATGTGAAAATTCAGAAATTCAAAATGGTAGATTTAATGTGGCCAAAACTTTGCCAAAATTTGTAGCTCGAATGTTTTCAACGTGGATAATCAATCATAATACTCTGTATTGAATTCACCATTGTGAATTTTCCCATCAGAATCACAATCAGTGAAATAGAAAACTTGTAACGTTGTAACGTATGTGATTCTAAATCACGAATTATTAGCCGAAGTTTTAGATTTCTTAATTGTGTGTTTTTTAATTAATAATAAAAAATGGTTGACAAATACTATAAAACGCAATTTGAAAAGTTATCATATTTTCGATAATGGTCTGTAGATATTCTAGAACAGTTAAAAAAATGCGAAATATTCCAAAAAAAAAAAGTTAATTCTGAACTATTTTATGAATAAATCTTATGAAGAACTCTTAAGAAAATAATTATTCAAATGCTATGAAATTTTACATGTCCAACAAAGATTTATTCCTTAATTTGGAATTGTGAAATACGGCAAATATATTTCAGTATTTGATGTTCACATAATTTATTTACATTCAAAAATTAATTTCATAAGCTGTAACATAAAAATCAAAATAATAAACAATTGAAGATAACAACTAACAGAGTTAATTGTTTAGGTACTCAACATATGATTGAGTTTCATTGCATGAATTATTTTTAATTATCATTTATCAAATACTATAAGTATCCAGTCTATACAATTAAATATACTTGTATAATAAAAAAGGTACAGCACATTCGTCTACATGGTAAAATTCATAAAATTTGGATTATTATTTTTTGAATTATTAACGCGATAATTTAAAGACATACCGGGATATAATTATTGTATATAAGATTTATTTTCTCTTTTTTTGTTTTTATTCTTACTTAAAAAGATAAGTTTCATCTCAATTTTAAATTTTTGATAGATACTACGTATCCCCAGGTAAGTACCAATACACTGACCTTTTTATTTTCTTTTTTAATTTTAAGAATTGGTCATTAATAAATTAATACCTCACATGTAGATTTATTTGATTATTAAATTAAATTTTTTATTGAATAAAGAAAAATAAAATTAATTTTATTATTAATTTTAATATCAAAATTACATAATTATTTTATTAATTATCCAATCAAATGGAATAAAAAATACTTTTTTGGGTAATGATTGGATTGGCCCGTGACAATAATTCACTATAAATGTAAAATATAAAATAATAATTTTTAATTTTTTTTTTTTGAAAATTTCATAAATAATCAAAGAATATAATATATAAAATGTATTAAGTAGAATTAGGAAATTATCGATTAAAAATGTGAATATTTTCACTTTAAAATGTAATTTTTATAATTCAGTCATTGTTTCATTTTGAAAGAAAAGACTGGTTTGCATGAAATTTTGACAAAACTTAGAAAATACGCTAATATGTGCTATCACTCTAGGAATGGAAGCGATATCTTCTAGGTGGATTAAGTTTCAACGTTGAAAATAACTTTAATCAAAAAGTTTTTACAAACTTTTTTCCATTAGCCAATACTTTCAGAGTTTCAAAGTTATTCGTGTAATGTGAATTTTTCGACTAAAACAATCCATGTTTTTTAACATTTGCTGTAAGAATAGCATTAAAACTAAAAATTTTATGACAAATGACGATAACAACTAACTCGACATATGTTTGAAGTAGGTTTATTAGAATTCATTAAATACATTAAATATCCAGTTTATACACTTATAAATACACATATAATAATAATACGTATGTATTACAATTAAATGTGTATTTACTAGCTACTAGCGTCTCGTTATAGCCGTCAAAATTCGACCATAATCACTCAAAAGTGAATCTCACTGCTTTTAAAGAAAACAGTTTATATGCCGTGCCTTTAAGCAAAATAGTCTATTAAGTAAAAGAGTGTACATGCGTTTGTATGGTAGTGTGTGTAATATAAGCCTTACCTCTTATGTGTGTATCATAATCTGTGTAATGTTTTTTTTTTTTATTGATTTAATGTAATTTTTATGAATTATTAAAAAAAAAATATAAGCATTCTCCAGTCCTTCTCTAAGTAAACTTTCAGTGTGCTAAATTGCATACACCTACGTTCGTCCAATATTCTTCAAAAGGGCGTATAGTATGTATAATATATGTGAAAAAAGTGTAAATACAAAAGTTGTAGATCTTTTTATTACCTACAACTTTTCGATTTAATTTTTTCCAATAGGACTTTGCCCTTAAAAATTCACCTGCTTCAACTTCCCGACATCAGATTATCTTTTTTCCATATGACTTGTAGTTTTGCCAGAAATCGAAATAAACCGTGTTTTAACCTTAGACAACCAACCCCCCAGTTCCAGAACTCACATCGCTCGTAATTTATTTTTCCTTTCATTTTTACCATATTATCTTCCGTTTACAATCAGTTTCACTCTACTATAATTTTTTTTTTGTTTTCCAAAATTATCTACCCTGGTTTAGTAAGGAACATGCAAAAAAAAAATACAAAAATAAAACTGATTGACGAAAATACACAATTTAAAAAAAAAACTGTAATTCATATTTGTTTACATTTTTATTTTACAGTACGTGTCTGATTAAATAGATAAAAGTAACTTGAAGTTAAAAGGTGAGGTTACAATTTTTTTTTACTATATAATATTTCACAAGACACGCTATTTATCCTTTTGGTTGTTTAATAATTGTACCATAAATTGTATTTTTGTGTCCTTACAGAATGGCTTCAAATAATTTCACTTATATTGTTAGTTATACAATTATATAGATTTACAAGTATTACGTACCCAGCAATATGATGGCCTAAGATCACGATTAAGACTTTTTAAGATGTTAATTTTAACCCGAGATTTTGGAAAACAAGAGGAACATTAACAAAGAAGTTTCAGTTGTTTTAAGCAACCGAAAAACGTACAGAAAGTTTGAAATTACTGTATACAGCCTTAAACACAATAAAATCGACACCTGTTTTCCTTATCCGGTGACATTATTACAAAAATCAAAATATTTATACACCATATAAATAGTGTATATGGTATGAAAGCTTGTCCGACAGTCTGTTTCTCATTTTTGTAATAATGTCACCGGATAAGGAAAACAGGTGTCAGTTTTATTTTAATGTAATAAATTTCCGGGATTGATTTAATTTAAAGTATATTTCTTTTTTTTAAAACCATTTTAATCGAAGCTTATTTAACGAAAAAATATTTTCTATTAATTTATTTTCAACTGTAGCTCAGTAAAATGTTTCTGGATTAAGGTTCGGGCGTAAAATTATCAGCGTTGAAATAATGAATATTTCGTTTCGGCTGATTTTTCATTGTCATTTCACGTCAATTACAAAAAAACAGAGTCTTTTAAATTTGTATAGAACAAAAATAATTTGGGAACTTTTCCTAAGAAAGGAGTAAACTTGAAAAAATTTTAATTCCAATTTTCTTCTTGATGCTAAAAACCGTACGTTGCTAGTTTCCATTGATAAAAAATCGGAATTTTTGAAGCAGGGGAAATGTATGCGAGTCTTGCTTACCATGAAAATGCGTTGTCATCGGAACTGACACATCAAGTAAACTGTCAACGTCGTGTAGAATAAGCTGAAGTGATTAGGACGCTTATAAATTTTGATCCTTTTGTAGGGCTTACATCATATAGACTTTTTACTCAAACTTCATATTTTCGGACTTATAGAAATTTATGTGGAAAATCTGAAATCTGGGTTGTGAAAGTCTTCCAATATAAATTGGAAGTAGTAACACCTCTAACCATGTTTTTGGAGATCACAACTTTGTATATGAATATTTTTTAATATGTGGCAATTTTTTTAGGCCACTCTTCTCAAATAATTATAATATTTTACCTATAACGAATAAATATAATATGAATATTTTTTTGCGTTTGTTTGAAATAAAAAAAAAATTCAATTGTAATGCTTTGGTGGTGGCTACTAAAGTTCATTGTATAAAAAAAAGTTCGTATGTGTCTTTTTCATGGTAGAATCCAATGAGTCATAATCTGTATATATTTAGGGGTAGCACGTATTATCGTATGTGAATATCAATTCTATTACTGTTGCATATGTTGTATACTGTAAAAACCCATTTGTTGGTTAATTTTCGATATTACCGGTAAATCTTAGGTCCAACAATAATTATAAAATGTAAGGATTTACAAACAGTAGACTTTTTTCGAGTATCAGAGTAAAGTACTTTCTAGATTTTACCAGTGAACGTTTGATAAATTTTGGTTTTGGAAATAATAATACTTACTTATTTTAATAGGCAATGAATACTTATTTCACTGATTGGCTATTTAACAACAATAAAAATATACTACAAATGGTCGTCAGCCTATAAAAAAAAAAGTAATAGGTGTTTGGACTATTTTTAATTACCATTCAAAAAATACTATAAATATTACAGTTATATATAGAATAATATCTATTTTGAATACCTATATGTGTTTATTAGCAAATTTGAGCTAAAATTGTGGTGAACTCAAACATTTTACGGAATTCTATTGGACCCAATTGACCTAATTTGCTGTTTCACGAACTTAAGTACACTTTTTATGAATATAAAACGTCACCAAAACCAACTCTCTATCTTTTTGTTTTTGAGTTAGCATGATGTTTCTATGAACACCTATACCAAAATTTTGTTTGTGCGGTCAATAATAGGCAGCGTTACAAACTTTAGACTGAAATTAATATACTCTTACATATATATGTATGTCGAGTATAAAAACATATTTCATTTTATTTAAACTTAATTATGTTTATTTTTTGCAAATTACACGAAATAAAACGAAATAATATTTGAAATTTTATATGCTACGGAAACGCCCTGTGATTGGTGACATCTCTGTCACCAATTGCTGTTACCAGATGCTTAATGGCTGGTAACAGCCAGTAAATCATAGAATATTATTACATACATATATTGTAGTAAATGAGGATACCATAGCAGATAATGTCTTGTTTTGTTGGGATTATATGAACTAGCTTACTAGCGTGCTACGTCACACGTAATCCGTGGCTTAATCTTCCACACTTATTAAAATTATAAAATACGCTAATTTTATGGTGTATTTTATAATTTTTTCAGTTTAAAATGAATATTTTAGATAGATAAACAAAATAATTTCTGATAAACAGCTCAATATAACATAATAATCGAGTATTTAATATTTGTAAATAGATATAAGTATAACAAATAAAAAATGTGACGCATTTTTTTATTTTTTGAGTATACTAAGACCTAAAAATACAAATAAAATCATCATTTTATGAATGAAGTTTTTTTTAAGTTTTGGGTGTATCCTTTAAAACGGCTATCAAACATTGTTTCTAAGCTTTTAGAAAGAGATATTTGAAAAACTACGATTATTATCGATTTATTCTGAGGTACATTCTGAAAAATTGAGAAAGTATTTGTGTACCCAATTTCGATAGAAATCTGTATAAAAGATAATTATGACTCAAAAATTACAAATAGGTAATGAAGTATTAAATTTTGTTTCTGGTACAATTTTTTTTTAAGCTATTTATTATTTACTAAATTGTTGCAAAATATATTTATTAATTTTCCATACAACTATGCCAAAATATCCTACACTACGTATAATACACGATATGTATAGACCGATATCGTGTTAATAACAATCATGAAAAATAAATGGAAAAATATGTTTTGGATTTATATAGGAATGAGCATTCCCAGATTGAACATGCTGTAGTTCAAGGCAAAACTTTGCTTTTATCAAAATTACCATTTACAAATATAATGCAAATTTTGCAGAAATTATTAACGCTAAAGTTAAATAGTTGTGCAAAAATTTTTTACACGATTTTAGACAATATTTCTAAATGGCATTTAGCATTCTTGGCTATCAAGTAGCGTCGCGCGCTCACTCTCTATTACTTTATTTTTACTACCTAGCATCTCTTAGGGTAGGGAACTTTGATTTTTTGGGTGTTTTATATAGGCAGCTATACATCATTAACTACAGAAAAAATGAGCTTTAATGTGGTACAAATGAAATGAGTATCCTTTATGAACGAAAAGTTTTACACAAAATTATACCTATTTACACCCGGGTGCGTAAAGGCTGTAAAATTCTTAAAAAATTAAATCTTGATAATTATTAATGTACTAATTTAGCGGCCTGATCCCGTCGTAAGACTTGTGTATCAATTGAATAATACTGTAGTATTTCATAACCATAAAATCGAATGAAAACATTTCGTTGTACGGTTCCCATAGACAACTTTTTATTATTTAAATCATTCTTTCTATCCAAACT